>OU975427.1:2051184-3251184 GCA_918857605.2 Philereme vetulata | reverse complement strand
AAACTTCTTTCTGCCGTTGCGGTTGTAACTGGAAGGGTCAAGAATAAAAATCATGCTGTGATTACCTCGGGAAAACTGGATGCAAGACTATTGAATTTTACTAGCAATAATTCAATGAGTTCTTTAATGGAATAAATTTTTTTAATTTCAGAATTTAAGCATGTTTTTAGAGCCTTTAATTGGTCACAAAGATTAAGTGAGATGTCTTTACTGTATTTAGCAGACAGTTTTCCGGAAGCGTTTAATATCTCTTCGCTTGAAGAAGATAGGAGTTTCTCCGGTTGTAATATTTCGAATATACTACTCAGGTTGCAAAGGCTCTGAAATCTTTCTTTAGTTTGAGAAATTAATATATCTAAACAGCAATAGTATACATTGACTTTGAAATAGGATTCCGGGTCGGAAATTCTCTCATCTTGTGATAACTCATCAAAAAAACGCTTCGTTATCTTTCGCCTACTGTTTTTAAAAACAGTTGTTACCCCCCACTTTTTTGCTTAATCTTTGGATTCATTTAGCAAACTATTAAATGAATTCTGATTTCTTAATTGGCACAGTCTATTTAAAAGATTACTTAATAAAATACTAGATTTCTGTAAGTCATTATTTTCATGCTGTAGAGCTTTAGAAACAGGATTAATAATTTCAAATAGTGAAGAAAAAAATGTAACGAGCACTAAGAAATCAAAACTCTCTAAAATATTAATTATACTTTTACATTCTTCACGTTCATCTTTTTTATTTGAAATTAAATTTAGTTGGTACAAAGTTTTCATGATTAGTAAAAAAATTTTCTTTACTGCTAATAAAGCGTCGTTCCTAGAAGACCATCTGGTAGGACATACCTTTTTAAGGGTAATCAAATATTTTTCAGATGAATCGTCACTTAGCATAGCCCAGCGTTTTATACTATTGCCAAAAAAAGTATATATTTTTTCTAAATTATCGAAAAAAGTCGATACTTCACGAACATGTCTCGCAGCATCGTTCAAAACCAAGTTTAAAGCGTGCGCAGCACAATGAACATAATCGGCATTTGGAGCATGCTCTTTTATTAGGGTTTGTAATCCTCCATACACACCCGACATAACATTTGCTCCATCGTATCCCTGTCCTCTACATTTAGTCAAATCAATTCCATATTCTTTAGTCAAATTTAAAATGACAGTTTTCAGACCTGCAGCACTGCAATCGGTTACTGCTATGAATCCTAAAAAGGACTCACAGATTTTTATTTCTTTAGGCACATTATCATCATTTTCTGTAACCGAGATATATCGAAAAACTACAGATAGTTGGTCAATTTTTGACAAGTCTTGTGTTGTATCCAGAATTATTGTCAGAAATGGAGCTTTTTTAATTTCTGAGATAATACTGTTCCTAACGTTAGTACCAAGCAAACTAATAATTTCGTTTTGAATCGTAGGGCTTAAATAATTTATTTCACCTTTCGGTTTTAGAAAAAGTTCTTTTAAAGTTGCATCATAGTTAGATAGCAGACGTGAAATTGCCAGAATCAGAATCATGCCCCCTCAAAGGTAGATTACAAAATACTAAAGTAATTATAACATTAATTATACGATGCAGTACATCTCTCCAGAATGTAATTTTACTATCGATTTCACTTTTCAATAGAGTATCGATGGTATTTCCTTGCAACCAATTATTATAAGAGAGTGAGGCACTAATATGCTGCTGTGACTTTTCATGGTCAAGAATAGTTTGTGTGAAATTGCTTCTAACCGAAACACCGTTAACCCAAGCAGAGGAGTACGATTTGTTTTGACGATCTGCTAATAACCAACAGAAGTGACAGTACGGTTTGTTTAAAACGTTAGAATAACATAACCATGGTCTTATAATTTTTATGCCTGCCTGATTGAAATATGAATAATAATAAGCTGAAAAAGGTCGGTTATTTTCTGAAACTTTTGGAAATGGTCCTTGTGGTTTAAATGGACCCAATTTAAAAATTATTTTTCGTTCGCATTCAGTTAAATTGTCACCAAAATTTCCTCTATCTGATGAAATTATATTACAATCTGCATTATCTGCAGATATATCAGAATCGTTGACTTGGGGTTCCTCGATTTCTGGATGGACATCCGATAAAGTATGTGCTTGGCTTTCTTCTATTTCCGGATGGATATGTGACGAAGAACATGCTTCAGAAGAATCTAAAAATAAACGAGTAATTGTTAAAAAATAAATACGAATGCTTTGATACTAAACTAAAAAGATAAATAAATAAATATATAATATTAATATATAAATAAATAACGTTACTAAGGGTCACAGTTAGAGAGTGTTCAGTTCAGACGCACACAGATTCTACGCGGATTGTGCTCGTACCTATTAGTAGATACAAAATCACCTGCAGCCCGTCCGTGCATTACTATACACCTGCGTGCTATTTAAACGCAGCGCGTAGTGTAGTGGCCATACAAAACGAGAACCCGAAAGCGAGTCTGCACATCTGAAGTTCTCAACACGCAATTAACGATACGATACGGACTGATAAACAAACAACAAAACAAATCGATCCTATAGATAAGTTAGAATTTTGTTTTTTTTAATCAAGGCACGGAACCCTAAAAGCAGTATAATTGTGAAAAATCGAGGGGGGAGACAACTTTTTGTGACGGACAGATGGACAGACCGAAATTAAAAGATTTCCTTGTTTATCACTACGGGCCCCTAATAAATGGGTTGGGTAGTAGTGTAGTACTTACCTTTCCAATCTAAATCACTCACAGTATCTTGTCTCTGAAAAAATGAAGAAATTTTGGGCACTTTTTTTATAACCTCGTCCCTTTTCTGTTTAATTTTTCTTTTCTCAGCGCCGCTGGGATAATCTCTTTTCCTTTCACTCATTTCTTTTACAAATCGTTACTAATACTGCTAAACCAGAAGAACAATATTGTTTGTACTGAATTACAATGTAATGCACATTTATATAAAGCGCGTAAATAAACAGTGCACTGCACTCCGTGGTTTAACATCCAATGCAAAGTACAACAACGTACACGTACATCGCGATATCGATGAAGGATTCCCGGGGATTCCCCGCTGAGTTGAAGATGAAGTAAGTAAAACGGGGAAGTCCCGCAGCCCGCCATAACGATGTAGTGTTGCCAACTTTTGAACGCACGCTTAAGGCGGGAAAAAAAGGAATTGCTTTATAGAATTTTGTCATTTGTAAAATAAAATAAATTAGAAAGTTTTTATTCTTTTTCCTTACACACTTTAGGGGCCCCCGTGGCCCGGGGGCCCCGTATAATTGATACGGCAAATACGGCGGTAGCTACGCCCCTGTAGGTACCTCTATATATTTGTTGACCCCGACACTGAAGACAAGAAGATGATACGTGACGATAGAAACAGATCACCGCAACCGCCGCCGCTGGGCGAAACTTCTAGAACGCCTGAAAGTACAGATGCGTACACAAGTATATTTAGTGAAATGCAAAAACAAATTGGTGAGTTGACATAAAAGATTGCTTAACTAAAAAGCCAGACTCACTCTTGTCGTTCCCGCGGTAGATCACGCGAAGATGATCAGACACTAACTCGTCGAGATCGCTCACGCTCCAGACAGTGGAATCCAGATTACTGCTGGTATCATTACCGGCTAGGTAAACGAGCAAATCGGTACACTACCCCATGCAAGTTCACATCTGCGGAAAACGCGAGTGGCAGCCGGAACTAGTTAACGACTGCCTTAATAAACCCGTCCGCTTATTTGTTACTGACCGCTGCACCAAAATATCATTCCTCATAGATACGGGATCTGATTTATGTGTCTTCCCAAAGTCTGCACTTTCAGAATCTCGACCTAAGACGGCGCACCAGTTATTCGCAGCAAATGGCAGTTTGATAACTACCTACGGGTACATTAACCTACAGCTGAATATCGGACTGCGCCGAGCATTTAACTGGCAGTTTGTAGTGGCTGACGTATCCAAGGCAATTATTGGCGCTGACTTTCTCAAATTTTATAATTTGCTTGTTAATTTGAGGAACTACCGCTTGATCGACGCACCGACAGAGCTCTCTACAGCAGCATCACCAGCAAATGAAGCATCTGACATAGCTTCAATCAAGTCTGTCTCCGGAGATTCCGTATACCACCAACTTCTCCGTGAGTATCCAGACATAACTCGCCCCGCTGGAACGCATCGAGATGTCGAGCACACCACGAAACATCGCATCCGTACTACACCTGGCCCACCTGTTTCCAGTCGCCCCGAACGCTTACCACCAGATAGACTGAAGATTGCCCAAAAAGAATTCGAGGATATGCTCGCCAGTGGTATTGCTCGTCGTTCAGTAAGTCCTTGGTCATCAGCTCTCCACCTCGCACCGAAGAAGGACAACTCTTGGAGACCTTGTGGTGATTACCGCGCTCTGAATTCTCGTACTATCCCAGATAAGTATCCAATCCGACATATTCAAGACTTTTCCCAAGCTCTCGCTGGTACTCATATATATTCGAAAATCGATCTGGTGAAAGCCTTTAACCAAATTCCAGTCCACGCTGATGATATCCCAAAGACCGCGATAATTACGTCCTGCTTTTTCGTGTTTAAATACATGACTTTCGGCTTGCGCAACGCGGCGCAAACATTTCAGCGCTGCATAGACGAAATGCTGAGAGGTCTGCCATTTTCCTATGGATTTTTAGATGACATCATGGTATTTTCCCAGAGTGAATCTCAACATATCCAGCATCTTCGGCAACTCTTCCAACGTCTAGCAGAGTACGGTATGCTTATTAATACCGCTAAGTGTGAATTTTGTAAATCGCACATCACTTTTCTCGGACACAATGCGACGTATCATCAGACAGCATTCATCCTCTCCCAGATAAAGTGCAGGCAATTCAGTATTACCCCACGCCCACGACAGTCAGGTTACGAGGGGCATTCAATGTATTCTTAGTATAGGCATGAAAAAATAAGCAGAAAATTCTGAATAAAATTTATTTTTCAATGTAGGATCTAAACACACTTATTTGTCCTGGAAAATAACTTTTCAATTCCCTTCAAAAAATATTTTTCTTCATGGCCTGAAAAATGATCGTTAATTGCTGCCTTTAACTCTTCATCGTCGGAAAAACGCTTGCCTCGAAGTTCTTTTTTGAGATTTGGGAACAGAAAGTAATCACTAGGGGATAGGTCCGGGCTGTAGGGTGGATGATTGATTTCTTCAAATCCGCAATCCCGCACAGCAGCATTGGCAATGCGCGCCTTGTGAACGGGGGTGTTGTTGTGCAGAAGCAATACACCTGCGGTCAATTTTCCCCGTCTTTTTTCTTTTATTGTCTCCTTTAAATTGCGTAGGGTTTTAGCGTAAGTTGCGCCAGTAATACTCTCGTCTATTTTTGTGTACCTACTCAATTAATAAGATTCCCTTGTAATCTCAAAACACTGTGACCATGAGCTTTCTGGCGGATGGGCTGACTTTGAACTTCTTCGGTCGGGCTATTCCTTTTTTATGCCACTGCATAGACTCTTGCTTGCTCTCAGGATCATAGTGATGAACTCACGTTTCATCACCAGTAACAATCCGATCATAAATACTTTGCGGATTTTCACCACAGAGCTCCAAAAACTCCTTGCAACAATCAACTCGCACTTGTTTCGAAGCGCTGTGAGCATTCGCGGCACCCATCTTGCACTGACCTTTGACAAATTCAGATGGTCATGAAGGATAGTGCGAATGGTACCCACGGATAGCTTGGTTCTTTCTGCTAATATTTTCACTCTCACACGGGCATCTTCGTGTACAAGTTTCTCAACAATTTTTACTTTTCTTCAGTAGCGGCGCTAACCGGCCCACCGGCACGAGGGTCGTCTTCAATACTCTCTCTACCCCGTTTAAATTCACTTGATCACTTCTGAATTGTAGATAATGAAGGGGCATAATCTTGGTAAACAGCCATCATTTCTTCGTGAATTACTTTTTGAGTCTTTCCTTGTTTTAAGGGGAATTTTATCACAGCGCGATGCTCGATTTTTTTCAACATTGTCGTATCATTTATCGTAGTTGCCTTTCCGAAATAATATTTTGAATACTAATGGCGACATCAAATAAAATTTTATATTTATACCCTCAATGAGTGTCATAAACTAATGAGATAATTTAATTACCCTCATCATTAGTATATTACCCCGATACCGAGAACACATTGAACGTCCCTCGTAATACGCCGATTCCTAGGAATGTACCATTTCTTTAATGATTTATTCCTGGAGCAGCCGAAATTCAAGCGCCACTAAATGTCGTCCTCACTGGTCCTACGGTCAAGCCATCGCAGCCAATTACCATGACCCCGGAGATGATGATCGCCTTCAACAGATGCAAGTCTTCTCTCTGAAGCAACTATGCTCTCTCACCCAGAATCAGACGCTGAACTTGCTGTTTTCATCGACGCATCTGACACTTCCATTGGAGCAGCGCTTTAGCAACGATGTGGTTATAGCTGGAAACCTCTCGCATTTTTGTCCAGACGTCTGACATCCGCACAGAAGAAATATAGTCTATACGACCGCGAACTTCTGGCTATCTATGACGCAATCAGACACTTCAGGTACAAGGTTGAAGCCAGAACATTCACTGTACATACAGACCATAAACCTCTCACATTTGCTTTCTCCTACAACCGTGAAAAATGTTCGCCTAGACAGTTCCGCTACCTGGACTACATTTCCCAATTTACAACAGACATCTGCTACGTAAAGGGAAAAGACAACGTTGTAGCAGACGCTCTTTCAAGGATAGAGGAGATAGCCAACATAGACTACAGAGCTCTTGCACGTTCTCAGGAATCAGACCCTGAGCTGCAAGAGCTACTGATAAAAGGTACTGCGCTCAAACTTGTAAAATTAAAGACTCCGGACTCAGACACAGAAATATACCTAGTCAGGTCATAAGTATTGTCACACAGTAAACACTTTTATTTTAGAATGCTGGCCACAAAAAAGTTTATAGAATTCGAAATGTTCATGAAAATAAAAATGTATACTTTTTAGAATTTTACTCATTTTTAAATATGGAGTGGACGCTTAAAGAAGACCGTGTTGCAGTTATTGCGTTGCATCGTTGCGGTTACGCGCCAATTAAAATTTTTGACATACTGAAAATTTTTAATATTACCAAAAGATTCGTTTATCGCACCATCAAACGATACAATGAAGACTCTAGTGTAGATGACAGGTCAAGAAGTGGTCGCCCTCGGTCTGTTAGGACTTCAGCAGTTATAAAAGCTGTGAAGGCGCGAATTCAAAGAAATCCCAAACGTAAGCAGAAACTGTTGGCCCTTGAGATAGGGTTAAGCAGAACCACGATGAAAAGGGTGTTAAATGAAGACTTAGGGCTTCGGGCATATCGAGAAAAACAGGACATCATTTGAATGCTCGTCTAATGGACCTGAGACTCAAGAGATGCCGCGCTTTGTTGAAGCGGTACGCGGGAAAAAAATATCGGGAAATTCTTTTTTCGGATGAAAAAATTTTTACCGTAGAAGAGAGCTACAACAAACAAAATGATAAGGTGTACGCACACAGTAGTGAAGAAGCGAGCAACCGTATTCCGCGTGTCCGACGAGGTCATTTTCCATCCTCGCTCATGGTATGATTGGGAGTTTCTTATTGGGGCTTAACAGAGGTACATTTTTGTGAGAAAGGTGTAAAAACGAATGCAGTTGTGTATCAAAATACAGTCCTGACGAACCTTGTGGAACCTGTTTCTCATACTATGTTCAATAACAGGCACTGGGTATTCCAACAAGATTCGGCGCCAGCTTATAGAGCGAAGAGCACACAAGACTGACTGGCGGCGCGTGAAATCGACTTCACCCGGCACGAAGACTGGCCCTCCTCCAGTCCAGATTTGAATCCGTTAGATTACAAGATATGGCAACACTTGGAGGAAAAGGCGTGCTTAAAGCCTCATCCCAATTTGGAGTCACTCAAGACATCCTTGATTAAGGCAGCCGCCGATATGGACATGGACTTCGTTCGTGCTGCGATAGACGACTGGCGGCGCAGATTGAAGGCCTGTATTCAAAATCACGGAGGTCATTTTGAATAAACTTTAGTGTTATAAGAATCTGTTTTGTTAAGTTCATTTTGGTATATAAATGGTTACATAATGAATAAACTTGTTTCAATTATTTTATATTAAACATGTGACAGAATTTATGACCTGACTAGGTACTGTGATGTCTCTACTACAAACACAAGGCCTTTCGTAACAGCCGCCTTCAGAAAACATATTTTCGACTTACTGCATCGATTGAGTCACCCCGGTACGAAGGCGACTGCAAAAATGGTGACACAGCAATTCATATGACCTGGAGCTCAAAAAGATTGCCTACAATGGGCTAGAGAATGCGCAGATTGCCAGAGGAGTAAAGTCCACCGCCACACTCAATCACTTATCTCTTCCTTTCCGGTTCCTTCCCAACGCCTATCCCATATCCATATGGATATCGTAGGGCCATTACCATTTTCTTGTGGTTTCAGATACTGCCTTACGGTCATCGATAAATTCACTCGTTGGCCCGAGGCATATCCTTTGCCTGATATCACGACGGAGACCTGCGCCCGCGCATTTATCGCAGGCTGGGTATCACAGTTCGGCTGTCCCCACAAGATCACCACTAACAGAGACAAACAGTTTGAAAGTGAACTGTTCCGCATCATGACTGCCATCCTCGGTACACAGCATCATCCCACAACGGCCTATCACCCTGCCTGCAATGGTATGGTGGAATGTCTCCACCGCCAATTGAAGGCAGCTATTATGTGCCATCAAAACCCCAGAAAGAAGAACCCCTACAGAAGTTCTTCCCCTGGTGCTACTGGGAATTCGCAGCGCCTACAAAGAAGACGTCAAGGCTTCGTCAACAGAACTCTTGTACGGAGAGCTACTCCGACTACCTGGAGAATTCTTCGCGCCCACTACTGGCACAACCACTGATGTCACAAACTACGCGTCACGTCTTCGTCTCCAAATGGCACAGCTCAAACCTGAACCTGCAAGCCGACACTAACAAAACGTTCTACGTGCCAAAAGACCTATCCACTGCAGAATACGTATCCCTTCGAAAGGACGCTGTTCGACGTTCTCTTGAGCCTCCATACACAGGACCATATAAGGTACTAGAAAGAAACAATAAAACCTTCAACTGGCTGTCAAAGATCGCGAGACAACGGTTACAATCGATCGCCTAAAAGCAGCTTACATGGCCCGGGATGACACCAAGATAAGTCCGACGGATATAACACCAAAACAGGTAGAAGTAACTCCAGCTCCTATTCTCGAAAAGAAAACCCGATCAGGTCGCACGGTTCACTTCCCCGACTACTATCGACCTTCCTAGTTTCGGTCTCAGCAGGGGAGTACTGTAGTGACGTTAGTCAATTAATTTAAAATTACATTAAACTTATCTTCTAACTAAAACTACTATTATATAAAACTACTTATTTACAAACATGTCTACTATCTACGTAATATCTAGTTTAAAGTCTATTAAAATGTACATTTCATTTCATAGTAATAATTGGAATCACTGTTAACAGTTGTTTATTCGCTTGTACGCGCGATATGTACCTACAGCAAACCGGTTTTACCTCTAATTAAGTGCTCGTGCGCCGCGCGCTGGCTATGTCCGAACGCGGGGCGCCCCACTAGTCTGATATGTGAAACGACGGCGAATGCACGCCTGTTTTCGCTTCGCTAGTACATAACGCCGTGTGCAGCCAAGTAGTGCTTTTTATATAGCTAGTGCAATCATTCTATCTAGATTATACATTACTTCTTATATCTCCAGAACCTTAAATAAATAATATATAGGGTGTACTGTCTGGTGTATAGTGTGAGTTATTTCGAACAGCAATATACCTACCCTGGTAGGTACCCCATATAAAATGGTTGCCACGAAATGCATAACCAACTAACTTAACTTACAGTTTCATTCAAATTACAAGTATCGGGGATTCATGTAAATTGGTTACTTATTTTAGGGGAAGAAATTGCAGTTATTCTGGATTTCAGACTTTCCCCTATATTTGTGTCACTAAAGTTACACGACTAGAGTCAGTCAAACGAAAGTAGGCACTCGCTTTTTTTCGTAACTTTTTACATGGCAATACTAATGTGTTTCGGACGCTATGTTCTACAGCTGGGTAAATTTAGGGCGGTATAAAATAATAATTGCACGTACTATAAATAACTATAATAATAACGAATTGTAACCCACTCGACTGCAGATTAATAATATTTTATAGGTTTTGTCATTCTGAACCGGAAAAATAGGCAAAAAATGCCTTTTCCCGAAGATGTAGGCAGGAACCACGGATGACCATTTCCCATAAATCTGACTTACTTCTTTCGTTTCAGTCACTCTTAATATTCTTCAAATAGGTCGTCGTATAAGGTAGGTACTCTTAACTTTTTTTCAACAGATTAGGGAAAATGAGAATCGGAGTGTGGCATTATTATTATTCCCTAATGTTTTAGGTTGCCACGCTGATATTTTTGAATTTGCCGCGATTTTTCAGGGTCTACTTTCATTTGACAGACTCTACCAAGTTTCAGCTAGTGTTGCCGAAATATCGATAGTTAACGTCATAAATCAGTTACCTACACTATCGATACTATCAATAGCGTGATATGAGGCAATAGTATCGATTTCGTCCAATACTATCGATAGTATTTAACGTCAATAGGGACGAAACTATCGATACTATCAATAGTATTTCATAAAAACTATCTACAATATTGATAGTATCGATAGTAGCATATATTTCGATAGTATTTGTCATTATATACAAGTCGATATCTGTCGATAGCACACAACTATCGATAGTTTCGTCACCATTGACGTTTAATACTATCGATAGTATTGGACGAAATCTATACTATTGCCTCATATCACGCTATTGATAGTATCGATACTATTGAATTTTCGTGAATATCGATAGTCCACTATCGATCGGCAACACTAGTTTCAGCACTGTTGGGTCACTGGTGTACCCCGTGAATGTCGTCAAAGTTTCGTTTTTATTATGGGTAATATAACTTACAAACTGCAAGGCTAAAAATAAAAAAGGGTCGAAATGTACTGATAAAGATCTTTCATTAGACATCCCATTTGAACTGATAGTCTCATTTTGATTTGTTTACCCCCTATATTATGTGTAGAACAAATAAAATTAGGTAAAGATTTGCCTATTTTACAAAATTCTATGTTCGGTTGGTTAGTATCGGGACCAGTCATGTGTAACGACAAAGTAGGTAATCATCGAACTAAACTTGCAGTAAACCAGCTGATCTCGCGTCGCGCGGCGTGTACCTACCCCGAAGAGGTGCCGAACTTGTCATGGTGGTGGGAGGGGCCTATATACTTAAAAAGCGCCCAAGACCAGTGCCCTGACCAGCAGCGCGTTGAAACACATAAACTTACCTGAAGTGAGGGTACACTTTTCAAATATAGATACAAATCTTGAGAGCTTTAAATACATTAGGAGAAAAAACTGACAATTGGGATACGCTGATTATATTTCTGTTTTCAGCGAAATTAGATAGCGTTACAAGCTTAGAATAATAAGGCTGTTACAAGTATGAAATGGGAGGAATATAAAGGGTCTCTAATGGAGGTACCGGATTTAGAAGTTTTCTATAAGTTTTTACGTATGAGAGCTGACGTTCTCGAGGCAACTGCTGCAAGTAGCAGCGAACAGGATTCTGTGCAGCAGCAAACGCAGCAACAGCCGCAGCTGCAGCAATTTAAGCGCATGAATAAACAGCAAAAATCATTTGTTGCTACTACTTGTGACAGTAAAACCAACTAACAATGTGTGGTTTGTAATGGTGAGCATCTTATTTATTATTGTAAAAAATTTTTGACAATGTTACCAACAGACAGATTCAGTTTAATCGTAAAAAATCGGTATTGTATCAACTGTCTTCGTAGCAGACATATAGCCCCTCAATGCAAGTCTATACCTTGCAAAGTATGCAGTCATAAGCATAATTCTCTTTTACATATTGACAAACCGGTTGCTGAGAACAAGCAGTTGGTTTCTAGTCCGATTTCTTTGTCAACTTGTGTTTCGAATCAAGTTTTATTATCTAGGTACAGCTGTTGTGAAGGTTTCATGTACCAATTCAGATAGTTTTGTGCGCTGCCTGCTAGATTGTGGAAGCCAGTCGTCGTTTATCAGTCAAAATTTAAAAAACAAACTGTGCATTCAAACAAAGAATGTTAACTCAGTTTGTATAACAGGGATCAATACTTGGTATCTCGTTTGAAGCATTAAATCGCTCTAATATTAAAGTACAGTCACGTACAAATTCATTTAGCACGTCAGTCAATGCATTTGTATTCAATGATATAACTAGTTCGCTTCCAAGTCATGATGTTGATGTATCCAAAATCAGGTTACCAAAAAATATAATGCTTGCCGATCTGACTTACCACACGCCTGCAAAAATTGATTTGTTGTTAGGAGCAGACGTGTTTTGGGACGTATTATGTGTAGAACAAATAAAATTAGGTGAAGATTTGCCTATTTTACAAAATTCAATGTTCGGTTGTTCGGTGTAGCGACAATAGTAATCATAAATCTAAACTTGTACTAGACCAGCCGATCTGCGTCGCGCGGCGTGTACCACGAAGAGGTGCCCAACCTGTCATTGTGGTGGGATGGGCCTACATACCTAAAAGGTGCCCACGATCAGTGCCCTGACCAGCAGCGCGTTCAAACACATATAAACTTACCTGAAGTGAGGGTACATTTTTCAAATATTGATACAAATCCGAAGTCAATTATTGGTTTTGAGCGGGTTTCAAGCTTTAGCAAACTACGTCGTATATTAGCGTATGTATAAAGATTTATTAGTTGTTGCAGAAATAAAGTAAAAATAATCGGGCCTTTGACTGTCGCTGAGTAAGAGGACAGCTAGTTGAAGCTTGCTCAATTTTCACAACTAGAAAGTTTTTCTAGTTACAAAAATAACTTTAAAGTATTGCCTACACTGCACAATTCAACCCCCACGATGGATGGGCAGACAGGCTTGATTCGTGTAGGTTGGAGGTTAGAGAACTCAGATTATAAATTAGATAAAAAACATTCATTTGTTTTGAGTAGTAAACATCATTATGCAGAGTTACTTATGAAATATCATCATTTAAAACTTATGCATGCAGGACCGCAATTGCTTCTTTCAGTCGTCAGAGAACAGTACAGGCCGATTGGAGGCAGATGCTTAGCGAGACGAGTATGTAACAATTGTTTAACATGCAACCGACTGAAAGGAACAGTTGCGAAACAGATTATGGGTAACTTACCTTCTGTGAGATTATCCCCAGGTTCTCTTTTCGAAATAACAGGAACTGATTACCTACGCAGGACCTTTTCTCATCGTAAATAATAAAGTCCGCGGTGCACAGCTGGTAAAATGTTATCTCTGTGTTTTTATTTGTTTCAAGGTTAAATCCTTTCATTTAGAGTTGGTAAGTGATTTGACCACAGCAGCTTTTATATTAGCTTTGCGCCGATTCATGTCCCGTCGAGGAAAGCCTCGCGAGATATTTTGTGACAACGGCACTAATTTTGTCGGTGCGAACCGGGAAATTCTTGCTCTTGTTAAGAATTGTTCAGGTGCTGTGTCAGATTTAGCTAGTGAAGGCATAAAATTCAAATTCTCTCCAGTATATTCACCCCATTTTGGTGGGTTATACGAAGCAGCTGTGAAGTCAGCTAAATTTCATTTAAAAAGGGTTGCAGGTAACACTCATTTCGCATTCGAGGAGCTCACTACTTTGTTTTGCCAAATCGAGGCCATTTTAAACTCGAGACTAGGGCTTCCATTCCGTAATTTCGTAAGAAGTTACAGAATTAAGCCAAAAAAATAAACTTCTGACAAGTCCGTAACTGAAGGGCTAAAATCCGTAATTACGTAAGTAGTTTTTTTTTTAATATATTTATTGTCGCGTCGCGTCTAAGTCTGGGTGTGCGCTGTCCCTTAATGTCAAGATGGCTATAGTAAAAAATGAACAGTATTACATGACAACCCAGCCAACATTGAAACAGTACAAGCGGGTATCCCCTGTAGAGAATAAATTCAATTTGAAATATAATCTGTACTTCTGTAGTTTTCGGTACTTCCCGCGATTTATTTCAGCCTTGGGTAATTACCTCGGGATAACGTAGGACAATAATTCTCTTTGACACATAAGTAATAGAGTATAGTTTTGGTAAACAATATTTCTCAGGGAATCCCCGCGTCTTTCTATGTGTGAGTTTAGCTCTGATTCATTTTTGTTTGATGTATGAAATAAAGTTTCAGTACTCATGTATTTTGACAGTTCACACCTCGAAGTCTACGAACTGACCTGGTCGATAAAGTATTTTTGCTAAGTGACAATTAGATGTGATATAGATTAGATTAGACCACTTCCTCGTTGGAGATATTTCATTTTAGTGTATGGAACCACTACGAATATGTAAGTACTGGAATAAAATCCATTATTTTATTTTATTTCCAGACAGGTGAGACTTAGTATAAATTGTGATATGATTGTTTCATTATTGAATCTGCTTGGGCAGGTTATACTTATTTATGTGGCATAGGTATAAACGTTTGCGTGCGTGCGGGTTGCGAGGTTTTAAGTCGCATGTTTGTATGTTTGTCTGCGCGTATCTCAAAAACTATCGTTTCATTCGACGATAATTAAGGCTGACACCGACCTAAAAAATAGTTTGCATAATTTTTATCTCCCTTATTCATTAATAAATTAAAATACTGAAGTCGGTTGATTTTCTAAAAATATTTTTCATTTGTTTGTTTGTCCTTCCTTCTTCCACATCAAAACTTAGCAGCAATTGTTCAATGTGATTTTTATACAGATATAGTTGGGGTTCTGGAGATGCCATACATATATAATTATACTATAACATTACTTACTATTTAGTGGTTAAATAAATTGTTGTAATTGTTTTAGGTCGTCACCATAAAAGACAATTTTCAAGGAGTTCTTAAACAAACGAACAACATCTTCAATCTGGAAATTTTTTTTAAGGGCCGATAATGGATAAACCGTCGAGTGCAAACACTGTATAAAAGTTTTAAAAACGCCTGGTGGTGCAACCGGGGCATTGCATACTCACTTGCGGGCTAAGCATATCACTGAAGTACCACAAGCAAGTATTTCAACATCAACGTCTGATAGTACTCAAATTCAAGAAAAATAGAAGGGCGCCGCGGCCTCACATGAAGCATCCCAAAAGAAAACTAAACTCACGGATTATTATGCAAGTGAGTCTTCCATGGAATTTAGAGTCACTAGAATGGCAGCATCGGCTGGTATCCCGTTGAGCAAATTTTGTACTTCTGAAGACCTGAGGTATGTTTTCAAAAAGCTATGATCTACCGAAATCGCCATCAACTATAACCAAAACAGTTTTAGAGTTACATGATAATACAGAAAACGCACTGATACGGTTTTTAAAGGAGATGAAGTCCCAAAACAAAAGATTTACAACGACATTCGATGAGTGGACCTCTACCCTAAATAAAAGATATATGAACATAAATATCCACAGTAAAGATCTCGAACCAGCTAATTACAAAAATTTGGGACTGGTGAGAATAAAAGGTTCAATGCCTGCAGATGTAGGAACTCAATTAATACAACAACATTTGAGCAACTACGGACTAAGCCATAGACTAAGCCAAGACATAGTTGCTTTCACAACAGACGGAGCCAGCGTTAAAATGGGCAAGAATTTTGAAGGCCACCATCAATTGTGTTTTGCCCACGGCATACAACTTGCAGTGCTCGATGTGCTATATAAGTTACAGGACCAGTCATCTCCCAATACCAACCCAGAGCAACAAGATAAAGAACTGGATTACGACTCCGAAGATTCTGAAGAAAACTATGAAGGATTTGATATCGACATACAAAGAATTCCAGAATCTGAATTTTTGTACAAAGATACTATAAAGAAAGTACGAGATTTGGTTAAATCTTTCAAAAAGTCACCCTTGAAAAACGACTTGTTGCATAAATACTCTGTAGAAGAATATGGGAAGGGTCTGAATTTTATTCTCGACTGCAAAACACTGTGGAACAGCTTGTCGGATATGATTGGCCGATTTTTAAAATTAAAATCATGTGTTAAGAAGGCATTACTGGATTTAAAATCAAGTATGAATTTTACAGAAAAAGAAATTCAAGACCTGCACAACATTCATCATAGTTTAGATGTGATAAAAACAACTGTGATGTCTTTGTGTCGCCGGGATTCAATCTTATTGACGGCTGATGCTGCTCTACAGTTTATGTTAAATAAACTTGATCATCAGCACAACGAACTCAGTGAAAGGCTTGCTATTTCCCTTAGAAAAAGAATAAAAGAGAGACGAACGAGTGTATCTGGTATTTTACAGTATTTGCATAGCAATGAACAATTTTACGAAACCATGTCAACAGAAACCTTCATAAAACCGACGTCAGATTATATAAGGACATATATAACAAGATTATTAGAAAGGCTGAAATTTACAGCTAACACAACGTCTGCACAGACAAGTCAAAGTCCAATACAACAAATAAGCCCAGCACATACTGACTCCAGCGACGGAGAGTTAACTGTGGCCGAGGAATTAGAAAGAGAGATATTCAAAGCCACGTCACAGGTAAACAGATCTACGGTTAACACAGATCTTGAGTCCATTGTCAGAGTAGAAATGTGCATCTATGATAGTGCTGGCGGTGGCCGGGGAGTTTACCTAACAGCAGCGTACAATTATTTATTATCAATTACACCAACAAGTGTTGAAGCTGAACGTGCCTTTTCTTCAGCTGGTTATCTATTTAGTAAATTAAGAAGTTCATTATGTGATAAAACACTAAATGCGTTGTCATTTATGAGATCTCATTTTCAGGAAAAGTCAAGTAAATAAACATTCCGCTAAGGTCCTACCTAACTAAGGAAAAAGATATCCTTATTTTGTTATGTAATATGTATCTAAATAATATCTTTGTTGGGTTGTGAGTTGTGACTAGTTGATATGATTAGTATTTTAATAAAAATTATTCTATACTTCTTACTTTTTCCATTTTGATTTTGCTACCCGAGCTAACCTGAACTAATAAAAAACATGAGATTTAAAAAATAGCGTAGAAATTACGTAATTACGTATTTACGTAATTGGACCACTAAAATTCGTAATCAGTTACGTAATTAACATATCCGTAATTTTGGAAGCCCTACTCGAGACCGCTAACTCCTATGTCCTCCGATCCGAATGACCTTTGTCCCTTAACCCCCGGGCACTTCCTCATAGGTAGACCGCTCACTTCACTACCTGCCCCAGATCTACAAGATGTTAATCCAGGTACAGATACGCTCGTTTAGAGCAAGCAAGACAGCATACCTATATGGAGCAGATGGAGCCGCGAATATATTTGCGAGCTGCAGCAGCGAACTAAATGGCAGAACAGACAACCGGACATCAAACCCAACCAATTGGTGCTTATTCGAGATGAATGCAGCCCGCCACTGAAGTGCCCATTAGGAAGGACCACTGCAGTTTACAAAGGATCTGATGGTGCATGCCGCCTAGCAGATATTAAGGCCAGTAAAGGAATCGTAAGACGTGCGATAAACAGAATTTGCCCGCTTATGGATCTTCCCGAGTAGAACTGGATCTCTCTTCACTTTCAAGGAGGCGGAGATTGTTTACGCACAAATACGAACAGCGCCGTCACCCCCCCGCGTGCCCGCGCACCGCTGGGCACTTGGCCGCGAGCAATCGAGGAGACACAAGCTCCTTTATTCATTAATGTTTAACAAAAATAATTAAATCTTCTCTAATCTACTGGGACTTTTTATAACTACTATTTTGACTTGTAATGTAAACTTCAACAATTTCAGACAAACAAGGTCCATAATTTGTTAGTAACAATTATTTCTATTAGCTAAGTTAGTACAACAACCAGAACAAAACTAAACACAGAAAAGAACAAAAAAGAAAGAAAATACATTTATTTGCAGACATAACAAAACAAAGACAGACACAGTAACAAAAATAGCACGACCATAGGAATAGGAATAAAAGAAACAAAAATAGATAGATAGGATAATTTCTTTATTGCACACCATTAAAAATAAAACAAACAAAAGAGAATACAAAATTAAATCAAAGGTACAATGGGTAAAATATGTAGTAATAAAAATAGAAAACATAAAATAG
Source organism: Philereme vetulata (assembly GCA_918857605.2). Classification (NCBI taxonomy): domain Eukaryota; kingdom Metazoa; phylum Arthropoda; class Insecta; order Lepidoptera; family Geometridae; genus Philereme; species Philereme vetulata. The sequence continues at coordinate 3,232,908 of OU975427.1, read as the reverse complement.
TGGTTACAAAAGTAACAAAGAGACGTAAAACACACGTAGCCCCATGAATCTACGCAGCACTGCAGGCTCAGGTATCTCAGCAATCATCTTCAGGAGTCCGAACTTCATGTGCCTGCAACATGTGCAATAAAACCTTTAACAGAACTACTGAACTGCACAGACTTATAAGAATTTACACTAAAGCCATCTGCAACATGTGCAATAAATATAATTTTAAACACAAATATACCAGACATGCTGTCACAGCCATGCTCTCAAGTATATTAAACTTACTTACCTTTTGTATTGTGTCCTTCCTTATTTGAGCTACATAATTGCTTGAAGGAAATGTATTTTTTTAATATTTATATATATTCTATGAAGTATACATGTAATAGAGTTAATATTAAAAAAAAAACCTCTAAATATAGCAAATATTTGGTATGTGAAAATGACCTGCGCATCGCTGTTTCTCCTCATAAATATTCACTTGTTTACTATGTTTAATTCTAATAATATTTATATTTACAGATTACAAACTCTTTTATTTATACCTGAAAACTCATGTAAATAACTCACTCGCCTTTATATTATTATTTTTTATTGTAGTTTATTAGCTTTTGCGGCTTTTGTTTCACTGCGGCCACGAGGCCTATTGTGATCGCCCTTTGTTTTTGTGTCGCTCCTAGTCTATGGGGGCGTTTAAAGTTTACCACTAAGTTCCAAAGCTGCTAATAAGTGTCGGTAGAATACGTTGGCTCACTATCACAAGGTTCTATGTTACAATTTTAGTACTTATTGAGATAAGAATGCTACAAGGTTCTATGTATCATTAGCCACACTTTTCAAAAAACAAACCAGTAGATGGCAGCACTATTTACAACAAAATATCAGTTTTCCATAGTCCTATGTTGTATTTTTACTACGCGAAGAAATAACGAAGTTCCATGTTAAACATAGAACCATACAATTTCGAGTTTTTTTTTTGTGGCGTCGCACTGTATGTGCATTTGCCATTGGCAAATTAAAAAAATTAGGGAAACGGAATAAATACAAAACCCGGGTTATATACACTAAACTAGGAAAGGATCAGGAGAGGATACATTAATGAGAAATTATACAAGATAAGAGATATTTACAAAATTGACATTCACAAATTTGTGATTTTATATATTAATATTATTTGTACAAATGAAAGATTCTAAACATTGGTACACGGATGGATCTAAGGAGGCGAGAAGGATTTTAATATTTGAAGAAAGCGGAACATGAAGGGATACAAGATCTTTGTAAAATTTAACGTGGTCATTGTTAATACACGAAAAGAAAATGTGATTTACATCACCAAATTTATCTCCACAACTACAAGATGGGTCATCTAAGATTTTCATCCGCGCTAGATGAGCTGGCGTGCACGTGTGCCCTAGTCGCATTCTTATTATGATAGTAGTGGCACGTTTATTGAGTTTCATTTTAAAAAACCAGGGTTTGATGGGAATCATTGTTTGAATTTGCCTATAATATCTACCCTTAGTATTGCTGGAGTCGAACCAATCTGTATTCCAACTTTCCTTAATATAAACCTTGGGCAGAGCAATTAGATCCTGAGAAAAGTTTTTGTAAGGGAAACGGTCTCCGCACTCCACAGCTTCATTAGCTAATTTATCAGCATATTCATTACCCAATATACCGCAATGGCTAGGTATCCACGCAAAATTAACAGCAAATCCTTTCGCATTACATTGTAACAGTTTCATCCTAGCTTCTAATATAAGTGGAAAGTGTAGTTTAGAGCGAAAAGGATATTTAATAAGTGATTGTAAAGAACTCATAGAATCTCTAAAAATAACAGTATTTTTGAGTTTCATTAACAAAACATATTCTAACGCTTTCACAATGCCGTAGCATTCGCCAGTGAAGACAGAAGTCTTGGACGGAAATTTAATTTTTTGGACAATATTGAACTGTTTGTGATAAACACCTACACCAACACTACCTGACTGTGAATGCTTGGAAGCATCAGTATAAATTTGATGCCATCCATGCCATCTTTCATCGACAATTGAATTAAAATAGATATTAGTATATTTGTCACCACGATCAACATTCAGGTCAAAATAAACATTAGGGAGCATTAATTCGGCCTGGAAGTTGCAATGGAAAATGGGCAGCAGTAATGATTGATGGGTTGGGGCTGAAAAGGTTCTATTTGTGTAAAAACTATAAATGAGATTCGGAGGCAATTTATGATTCCAGTACGAAGATGAACGAAAAAGCTCTGAAAGTTGCCGAATTCTAGGAAGTAGCTGATGATTAGACGTTTGTAGGACACGGAAGAAGAACCTGTTTGCCAAAAATTTACGTCTTAAATGTAAAGGTGGGTCGCCACATTCTATCTGCAACGCATTGATAGGACTGGATCTCATTGCTCCCATAATTATACGCATTGCTCGGGATTGGATAGAATCTAAAGTCTTAAATGCAGTAACTCTACCAGGCTCTAACAAATAAGTGCCATAATCAAGAGTGCTTCGAATCAAAGCATCGTAAACCAATTTTAAAAAGAATGGATGGGCACCCCACCATACACCAGTGAGGCATCTTAGCAGATTAAGATGTTTTTCACATGTTTCTACAATATATTCGCAATGTGGATGACCAGTAAGCTTAGAATCTAAGATGACGCCTAAAAACTTGGCATGGCTTTTAACGGGTATAGTAATACCATCGTACTTAATATTTATGGGCGGTGGGTTAAGCTTACGACTAAAACAAACCACGGTGCTTTTTGCAGGTGATAGTTCCAAGCCGTGTTTATCTAACCATAATTTTAAAAATCTCAGAGCAAATGTTATATTAGATGCAGCTATATCCATGAAACTACTTATGGAGTATATTAACAAATCATCAGCATATTGTAATATACTAACTGTGTCACTCACAGACGCTTCCAAATCATATGTATATATATTATAGAGAAGAGGGCTTAAAACAGAACCCTGAGGCAAACCTCTCCATGCAACTCTGGAGAGTTCTGTAGAATTTAAAATAATAACTCTACCAGTTAACATATTTCGTATAAAGTTGGATAAAATATATGGGACCTTTAATATTTTTAATTTGTTTATTAGTAACTCAATTAAAACATTGTCATACGTAGCTTTTATATCTAAAATGTTGCAACAACGGATTTATTTTGCGAAAAGGCCAAGCGAATGTCTGTTATAAAAACACTCACGCTATCCATTGAACTCCTACCTTTCCTAAAGCCATATTGGCTATTAGGTAAAATATCCTGTTTTTCAATGTACCATTCGATTCTATTTTTAATTCGATGTTCCGTAATTTTTCTAATAACCGGAGACAGTGCTATTGGTCGATATGACATGACATCTGAAGGATTTCTTCCGTACGAGGTACGAGGACACTATCAACCTCGTACAATTATGTACGAGATTTTGATAATATGGCCATAAGAACATTTTGCATCACCATTATATAATAGTAAAACTAGTGCCATCTATCAAAACTTTTAGGAACTTGTTACACCAAAAATTACATTGCCGCATTTACGGGATGGTTATCTATGGTAGCTATCCCGTTAACCGGGAAATCCCCGACTAATAAAACATTTCGTTCTTCTCATTAGTCGTCTCTGTCACACATAGCGCAAATTCCTACTTTCTCTGTCCCTTACGTATTCCATTCGTTGCATGCCGACCGGCCGTGTTTAGTTATACTACGTTAGTACGTGTAGCTAATTGAAGTTTTTGTAAAAAAGAAGATTTTTATTGTTACATACATATTGTTGTATACATAGTCTTTTCGTTGTTTCGTCCATTGTTTAGTGGTGTAATAGAAGTATCGTTATGAGTGATAACGACGAAAACAGTGACCGTTCGCCTACTTTGACTCCGCTTAGAAAATTACCCAAAAAAAGGTGGTTGGACAAGAAAAAAAGAAGGTAACACATTATCGCAGCATCGTGTACAAAATTTTAGACAGCAATGGTTAAAGGATCCGACTTTTAAAGACTGGCTTTTGCCAGATGCCAATGATTTAACAAAAGCTAAATGTGCATATTGCCCGGGAACATCAATGGTAGCTGAACTATCCAATTTAAAAACTCATGCCTCTACCAAGAAACACCTGGGCAACAAACCTGGATCCAGTGGAAAAACACAAACATTAACATCGCTTGGATTCCAGAGAGGTCTAACTCCACAAAATAAAGAGAAAGCTCGTGCAGAAATTAAACTTGCTGCTTTTTTTGCGGAGCATAATATAGCATTCTCGGTTGCTGACCATTTGACAGAACTATTAAAAGAAGTTGTTACGGATTCTAAATTAATCAAGCAAATTGAACTTAAACGAACCAAAATTACAGGTGTGGTAAAGAACGTTCTTGGAAAAGGCCATAAAGCAGATTTAGCCCAAAAATTACAAAAAAGTCAGTTTTCGGTGATGACGGACGAGACGACTGATGTTTCTACGGTCAAAACTGCTTGCGTTGTGGTACGCTATTTTGATCAAGAAGCTCAAAAGATATGTAGCGCATTTTGGGAGCTGTACAAAGTTTTCAAGGAAACACCTGATGCTGATGATATTCCTACTGCCAATGCCGAGAATTTATACAGAGCTCTTATCGATTCATTAACTAACCGTAATGTTCCATTGACAAATGTGATCGGCTTTGGCTCAGATGGGTGTAATGTCATGAGGGGTGATAACGACTCAGTAAAAACAAGATTAATACGGGATTTTCCAGGAATCATAATCACGAAGTGCGTTTGTCACTCGGCCCATTTGTGTGCCAGTGAAGCCTGTAAACAGTTGCCTGAAGGTGTAGAACAACTGGCTAGAGATATCTACAACTTTTTTAAACATAGTGATAAACGGCTATTTGATTTTCGTAACTTGCAGTCGTTTGCTGCAGTGGAGCCTCACAAAATACTGAAACCATCACAGACAAGATGGCTTTTCTTATTATCAGCGGTTGAAAGGATATTCTGTAAATTCAATAAATTCAATCTGGAATTTCAAAGCGAGAAAGTAGTTGTTCACAATCTACATGAGAAAATTCGTACACTACCAGGAAATCCTATTGCGTTATTTACAACGCGAATATATCATGAGGCCAAATCTTGGTGAAATAAACCCTGAAAGTCAGCGACATCAGCTCCATGACGCTGCACTGTATCTTGGCGTCAAAGTGTATGAGCTCTTGAAACATCCAGATGTGATCAGACAGCCTGCAGATATTGCACAGTTCTACTCATGCTGCAAAAATTTCTACAAAGTTGCAGCCACCGAGATTAAAAAACAATATAACATGGAAGATCCTGTCTTGTCAAAGCTACAAGTTTTTGAACCTGCATCAGCGCTCTCCCACAATTTTAGGAGCCATTTCCCTACACTTATGCCTCTTATGGAAGTGGTTCCCCGTATAATCGCACCAGCTGATCACGCAAAGAAACAAATAATCGACAATCAATGGAGGAGTTTGCCAAATGCAGAAGCTCGTCATCCTAAAGGGTTGAATGAAATTAGTGACCCAGATAAGTTTTGGGCTCAATTACTGAAAACTGAAGACTTTTCCGAGCTGGCACATTTTGCCCTATCTACACTGTACCTACCCCATCCATGCGAATGCTGACTGCGAGCAGGTTTTTAGTAAAGTCAATTTATTAAAGACAGAGATAAGAAACCGACTAACTGTGGAAACAGTGAACGGAACACTTCTTGCTGCAGAGAGCGCAAAAGGTTCAACTCGTACTGGAAACTGCGTCATATTTTTCGTAGGAGCCGTATCATATTTTTCTGATAAAACACCCTTCAGCTCGTTCATAGAAAAAGGAGCGTCTAGGCCGTAAGGGCAAGTGAAAATAGTTGCAGGGATGAATAAATAAATAATTGTTTTGTTGGCACTGTCGGTGGAGCCAAACGGTCTAGAAAACTATCATTCAGAGGTGGCATTGTTACAACAGTTGATGGACTAACTCCAGATCTGTAACGTCTTATATTTCTCCAGACTTCGTACGGTTTTGTACTTGGAGATATAGTCAAGCAAAATCTTCTCCAACCTTGGAATTTCTTTTCCTTGAGTAATGTTAGGACTTTGAGGAGTGAAAGATCAGTATTTCTCCAGAGCTCGTTTATTATCCTCTGTTTAGGATTAATCGCAGAAATACAAAAATAGACAACAATGCGCCCACAAAATGGCGACCATACTCAGCAGTTTTTTTCATGAACTTAGGTATAGATAGCAATTCTACCAACTTAACATACACCGGTCATTCCAATACGTTCATTCATCAGTTTTATCAACAATACAAATATTTTATTTAACTTCACACCTCCCCCTAAATAAAATATTTTAAAACTTACATTGTTTCTTATTTATTAAACCTTAAACAATCTATCCCTGAACTTCCTAAACAGAACCCCCCCTAAAGCTTTAGTTAATATATCCGCTATCTGTTCACTAGTATTAATATATTTCAACTCTATAATCTTTTTATCTAGTATTTCCTTAACAAAAGATAGTTTTATTGCCAAGTGCTTTACTCTAGAATCACCAGTGTTCATGTGAGCCATTTTGATAGTAGATTGATTATCCTCATATACTATTAGATTTGTCTCAAACCCAAAAACAAATAATATATCCTTCAACCAACAAGCCTCTCTGGTTGCAGAACACAGAGCAATATATTCAGCCTCTGTGGATGACAACGCTACAGTTGGCTGTTTCTTTGAATACCACATGACTGTACACCCAAACACTTTAAAGATACACCCTGTTGTTGACTTACGGTCTATACAACCACCCCAATCACTATCAACATAGCTCACCACATCATTATTACAATCTCTATAGAAAGTTAAACATAAATCAAGAGTACCTCTTATATATCTCAAAATATTTAACAATAGTTTATACAAAAGCTTAGAAGCACAAGACTGATAGCGACTCAAAATGCCAACTACTGCACAAACAGGCCTAGTCCCCATAGCTGCATACATCAAACTCCCTATCAATCTTCTACACCTACTCTCAATCTCACTACTTTCAGGCTTTTCCCTTTTCAATATTTAAAAATTAAAATTTTTATCAATGGGTAACAATAATGTCTTACAATTTAACATGCTTATATTCTGACAAAATCTTTTCTAAGTAATCTTTTTGTGAAATAGTTGTGATCCCGTTATTTAAATCTTGTTTAACATCAATTCCCAAAAATCTTCCCACAGGCCCCAATTCTTTCATTTTAAATGTATTACACAGCATGTTCCTCAATTTACATAACTCCTCCTTACTATTCCCAAAGTACAATATATCGTCTACATATAACAATAAAAATGTTTTCTTTCCCCCCTCACATTTAGAATATAAACAATAGTCTTTACCTGACTGCTTATAACCCAATGACAACATTACATCATTAAATGTTTCATTCCAATATTTGGGAGACCTTTTTAAACCGTAAATAGATTTATTTAACTTTACAAATTTACTCTCGGTCCCTTCTGGTAATGTTAGATACAATTCCTCATCAAGTTTTGAATTTAAAAAAGCCCCACATACATCCATTTGACTTATTTCAAGATTAAGTTTAGTAGCTACTGATACAAAGATTCGAAAAGTATTTAGTTTTGCCACAGGTGCATACAAGTCCTCAGTACAATCCTGTTCGAAACCTCTGGCCACTAATCTGGCTTTGTAATCATTTTGCTTCTTCTTTAAGACCCATTTAGAGCTAATTACTTCTTTTCCTTCAGGTATGGTATCTATCTCTTCCCAGGTGTTATTTTCTTTCAGTTGATCCAGCTCTTTTCTAACAGCCTCTTTCCACTTTTCAGCATCGGGTGACAACATAGCCTCTCTATAGGTCTTTGGCTCAGCTAAGTACAAATAATAGTCGTGTAGATGCTTTGGTTTTGTGATTTTTCTTTTCCCTTCTCCACGGTCTTCATCTTCCTCTCCTCTATCTGGTCTCATTTCGTCCTCTCTCTCTGGTATCATCTCTCGCCCTCTATTTGATCTTCTTCTGTAGTCGTATACCCTTCACTGTCACATCCTTGGTTCTCTTCCTCCCTGTCACTTCCCTGGTCTTCTGTTGTAGATACGTCAAGTGACATCACCTCATCAATGTCCTCTTCCTGGTTTTCGAGTTTTTGATTACTGCCTTCTTTGTTTTATATAAATACAATGTCTCTTCTTGTGTGAACCTCATTTTTGTCCTCATAGTACACTCTATATCCTTTTGAATCCTCATAGCCGACAAACACAGCCTCCTCTGCCTTTTGATCCCACTTTAATCTCTTTTCTTTCGGTATGTGAACGTACACTCGGTCTCCGAACACTCCTTTTAAGTTTTTCAGCTCATATTTACGCGTGGTGAAAGTTTCATATGGTGTTTCTCCATCTTGTCTACTCTTTGTCATTCTATTCAGTACAAAAATAGTTGTATTGACGGCTTCTGCCCACAAATCCTTCTTCATTCCCTTGCTTTTGAGCATTGACCTTGCAGCTTCGACAATTGTGCGCATGTCCCTTTCTGTTGGGGTGTGTAAGGTACGGTGGTTTGGTGTTGAATACCTTTTTGTTGTAACAACTCTCGCACTTCTTTGTTACCAAATTCCAGCCCATTATCTGTACGTAGCACTTTCACTTTATGTTCTGTTTGTCGTTCTGCCCAGCTAACATACTGTAACAATTTTTCGCACACTTCACTTTTTCTCTTCAAAAAGTAGACAACCCTGTAGTTTGAGAAGTCATCTTTTACTAGCAAGAAATACCTGGAGCCTCCTATGGATGGGACCTCCATCGGGCCACACACATCAGCATGAATCAGTTCTAGTGGTGCACTGGTATGCTGTTCACTCCTTGCGAAAGGTAACTTGTGCATTTTCCCTTCTAGACAAGAAACGCACTTGAAACTGTCCTCTGTGTACTCGATATTGTTTTTATTTAGCACTCTTTTCACATAGTCAACACTTTGATGACAGTCTTTCATGCCACTCAGACAATGTAGCAATTGCCGCAACACTTTTGTTAGTGTCTCTCAACACATCCATCACGATTGCCTATAGCACTCAATTCGTCGTTTTTATTGTAAAACAGATACTGATCGTCCGCCACTGAAAGTTTATAACCTCTCTTTGTCGCATTTCGCAGAGAAAACAAGTTCACGACTAAACCCGGCACATACAACACGTTTTTTTTTTTTTTAATTTAATGGCAACTTAGTCCTCTAATAAGGCGTGAGGAACATTCCTGCCAGCTTCACGTAGTAGGTTCACGGCACGGTTAAATGTAAAATAAAGTTAAAATGGGTTTAAAGTTATACGCGACGCGAGTTTATCTGATATCTGCAACAATGTGTTAAATGTTATTATTACTATCAAGCAAATAAATACAATATATTAATATATATATATAAATTAGTAAACTATAATTTAATATCATAATGGGCTATAAATTTGGTAAGGGCACATATAGCGTTTTTATTTTGTAGTGATAAAAGGGAAGTTAAGTTAGATGGAAGAGGAGCTTTACAATAAACTAAAATATTATATAGGGAAGGTGAGGAGTATCTGGGGCAGTTATACAGTATGTGATTAATAGACCCTTCATCAAGACCACATTCACAAAGTGAAGAGTCTCTCACTCTTATTTTTCGGAGGTGCACCGATGAAGAGCAATGTCCAATTCTCATCCTACAAATTGTGGAAGTAATTTGCTTAGTAGCTTTAATTTTTGCAAACCAAGGTCTGAAAGAAATGAACGGCTGAATCTTATATAGATGATTACCTTTTGTGCGCCCTGAACTCACCCAGTGGGAGTTCCAGGATTTTTCTAAACTTTGCTTGGCAATAGAAATAATGTCATGGGGGTATGTGGTAAAATTACGTTTACTACCATGGACAATTGCAAATTTAGCTAAACTGTCCACCCGCTCATTACCCACAATACCACTGTGGCCAGGTATCCATGCCAATGTGACAATCAAATTGTCATCATGGCAAAGTCTAAGGAAATGTTTGATAGTTAAAGAAATAGGACAGGAGGAGGCTGATTTGCCAAAAGGGTTCGCTATTAATAGTTGAAGACTGCTTTTGGAATCTGAAAAAATTACGGAATCAGGGATATAATTGTTTCTGATAAATTTAATACATTCTAAGATAGCTAGGCTTTCGCCAGAACAATTTTAACAATAATGCGGATATTTAAATAGTTGAGATATATTAGAGTTGGCATGTAAAAAAGCGGTTCCCACGGACCCAAGAAGGTCAGTCTTGGATGCATCAGTGAAAAATACATCGGAGTTACTCCAGAGGTCTGTTACTACTTTATTAAATTCGAAATTTGGGTTAGGAGTTTTCTTGTTAATACCTATTGATAGCCTAACATCAGGTTGGAAAATTTTGGATTTGAAATCATGCATAAAAAGAGGGTGAACTGAAAATCTATTCACTCTAAATCTGACCCTATCAAGCTTTCTGTAGCTTTTAACTAAGGGGGGTAAGAGCTTATGTCTCCAGAATGGCTTAGATTGGGTGTAAAGATCTAACAATTTAAGTTTAGGAATTAGAGGGTGATTTGCAAAAACGCTAATTTTAAAAATAAACCTATCTGCAAGGTATTGTCGCCTTAGATTCAGTGGGGGATCTGCGCATTCGACTTGAAGAGCATTTATAGGTGTGGATTTCATAGCTCCAATGATTATTCTGAGCGCTTTAGAGTGACATACATCAAGTTTTTTAATAGGAGCTTTATTTCCAGGGATTAACAAATAAGAACCAAAATCTAAGTGGCTCCTTACTATGGCATTATATAAAATTCTAAGTGATAATGGGTGGGCACCCCACCAAACTCCGGCCAGACATCTCATAATGTTGATACCACGTTCACTTTTACCCAACATATGATTAACATGAGCCAAACCATTCAGTTTAGAGTCAAAAAATTTTCCAAGGAATCTAACTTTATCAACTACTGGTATAATTGAGCCATTAGAGGAAATGTTAATATTGGGAATGTTTCTTTTCCTAGAGAAAATACAGATACTGCTTTTAGATGCTGAAAGGGAAAGAGAGTTGGAGTATAACCAGGTGGACAGAATGGCAATGCCTTCTTCCACCCTACCTGCTGCTTCCGTAATAGAAGAATCAGCCGTGTAGACAAGCAAGTCATCAGCATATTGAAGAACTCTGGACACTGTTGTTAAAGACCGCTCTATATCTATAGTATATACATCGTACAATAGTGGACTTAGAACTGATCCTTGAGGGAGACCCTTCCAAATTACTCTATCAGTCTCGTTTACTCCGTTAAATCTTAGTGAGATTAGTCTGCCAGATAATAAATTAAATATGAAAGAGGTTATCTTATTAGGAATTCTTAGCTTATGCAGTTTATGCCTAAGAATACTAAGATCAACATTATCATATGCTGCAGATATATCTAGAAAGCCAGCCACAACTGACTCGTTTCTAGTCAATGCTAGATGTATATCTGTGGTAAATATGGCATGACTATCAGCGATACTTTTACCTTTTCTAAATCCATATTGAGAAGTTGATAGGAGGGAGTGGTGCTCCAGGTACCACTCTAGGCGATTTTTAACTAAATGTTCGGAAATTTTAGGGATTGTTGATGATAAAGCAATGGGTCGGTAAGATAAAGAATCTGCAGGATCTTTGCCGGGTTTACAAATGGGAATAATTATTTGATGTTTCCAATATTGAGGAATAAAACCAGAACTAATAACTGTATTGATAATGGTTAACAAGTATTTGAGGGATAATTCATTTGCATTGGATAAAAAGGAGTATGGGATACCATCTGGGCCCGGGGCTGAATCTTTTACCTTATTCAGAACCAATTTTAATTCTTGGAAAGAGAAGGGGGAATCAAGCAAAAAGTGAGAATTAGAAGAGTGAGCGGGAATATCATTCGATAAATAGTAAGGGTTGGGTACCTGTAAATAATTAGGAGCAAATGGGGGGGGGGGCTAACTTACTCATAAAATCATTTGTCCAAGAGGTAGAGTACGATGTGTGGTAGTTTTGTCTACGAGAACATCTAAAACGTCTTATTTTATCCCAGACAATAGTAGGGGAAGTTTGAGGGGAGACAGAAGAACAGAAGTTACGCCAGCCCTGAAACTTCTTTTTCTTCAAAAGCCTTTTAGTAGCAGCACTTACGTTTTTAAAAACTAGGAAACTCTCTAGGGTCACTTTGGTGTCACAGTTAGATTCAACAGCCTTTCGACGTTTAATTGCTTTAGTACAGTCAGAATCCCACCAGGGAGGAGATGGAATTTTGCCCGCAAAGGTGTTCTTTTTCTTAAAAACAGCATCTGCAGCATCAATAATAGATTTTTTTTAAAAATTGCTACAATCAATAATATTGGAAGAGTCAGGACTAGGCAGGGCCTCTATTTTCTCATCTAAAAGACTGGAGTAAGATTCCCATTTATTTTTACTAATTATGTATGGAAGAAGAGGAGGAAGGTTAAGAACAGAAGAATTTTGATAAGGGAATGAGATGATAATAGGATAATGGTCTGAGCCACGAGTAGTAGGATGCCTGGACCAAGAAAGAAGACTAGCTAAAGAAGAAGAACAACAAGACAGATCTACAAAACTTAAATTGGCACCTGGCGTGGTTCTACGCGTAGGAGACCCATCATTCAAAATACACAAATCAAAACTATCTAGAATATCTAAAAATAGACGCCCAAAAGGGTGACTATTAGGTGCTCCCCATAATTGATGATGACGGTTAAAATCTCCTAATAGAACCAATGGAGGAGGAACTGTTGAAAGATAAGATTGCAAAATAGGGATAACCGCAATATTTCTTTTTGGAATATAAACAGAGACATAGGAAATGTTGTTAAACCTAAGGGCCACAACATTTAACAAATTACTAGAGTTATTTATGGGAATTTGAGTAAAAGATAAATTATTTCTAATAAAAAGGGCGGAACCGCCCCAACCATCCCCTCTGTCGTCCCGGAGAACGGTGTATCCAGGGGTTCTAAAAATAGAACCAGGATCCAGCCATGTCTCCGAGACGGCAGAGATGAATGGTTTATGAAGATTAAGTAAGTAGTGTAGTTCAGATTTGTTCTGAACCACACTTCTACAATTCCATTGGAGGACTACATCCATGTTTGATCGCATTTAAAAGTGTGATTGATATAGTGTTAATCATGTGTATTGCAACGTTGTTCGGTAGATCAGAATGAAGGATTATATTAGTCAAAGAAGCGAGTAATTTATGAATTGTTTCAGAAGTTAGGATTTCATTTTCGTTTGAGCTTGTAATATTTAAATTATTCTTGATAGCACAACCGTTTGATGGTGCAGGAATATCATAAGAATGTATTAATTTCCTATGGGATTTTTGGTCATAGCCAGGAACTATAGCTGGGCGAGGACGCGGAGGGCGAATTATGGTTTTTCGGTACGAGTGAGGAACTGCAGAGGGTTGGGAAGACGGTATCTTATTAGAAGATGGAGACATCAGCTGAGAGGACTCAGGCTGACTTGATGCAACTTCTGCAAAGGACTTCTCAGATTGCGGGATTACTTTAATTGCCTCTTGGTATGAAACATTGTGATAAGCCATATGGTGTTTTATATTGACTTGCCTAGTATATTCAGGACAAATCTTGCTAGTGGCGAAGTGATGTGCCGAGCAGTACATACAAATTGCCTCCGTTACATCAACCAAGCATGAGTCTCCTGTGTGGTTGTCAGAGCATTTGTAGCATTTACTTTTAGAACGGCAATGAGCTTTAGTATGCCCAAATCGACAGCAACTATAACATTGGATAGTGGGGAAGATATACTGCTCCACCGCCAGCATGGTATAGCAACAAGCTATCTCTTTGGGCAAAACTTGACCATCAAACGTAAAGACAACAGTTTGAGTAGGTACCCAAGAACTGCCATCCGATGTCGTAATAATTTTTTTGTTCAGACTTCTAGTTTTAATTATTTTCCCCGTACTCACCGGGCAGCGAACTGCTTCTATAATTTCCTCGTGAGACCAGTCAGAAGGGATACCTTTGACTATACCCATGCGAGAAATGTTATGTGACGCTATATATGCTTTGAAGTTATTTTGGGACAACAGATCATTTTTTAAGAATTGATTTGCTTCATCCGCAGATTTGAAACTAACCGCTAGGCGATTGCGGCCTATCTTTTTTATACCATCATTCAAGATGGATGTGATTTTATTTCTGAAGAGGAATGAGCCGAATTTCAAGGGGTGAAGGGTAGTTCCAGGCGTAGCATTTTCTATGATCAATTCTACATAGATCAGGAAGGGACCACAGTCATTACACTCATAATGGTCACGAGTAATGGGGGTAGGAGGAGAGTTTTGGGTCAGGAGGTTTGGTGTATCATCTTGGGTCAGGTCCATTGGAGCAGCATGAATACCTGGCTGGTTTACTTTTTTTGTGTGTGGCTGAATTGCCTTATTAATTGTTGGGACTATGCGGTTGCTTACACGCGGGACAGCAGTGCTATTGTCATGTATTAGAATAGGATTAGATAGAACTTTGTTGATGGGATTTTTTGGTTTGGAGATTGATTTCAGTTTTTCAACTTTCATAGCTCTCTTATCTTTTTTTTTAATAACTGTTTTCCAAGTCGGAGTAACATTCTTTTCTTTCAGAAACTCGGCACGCCTGGTAGGGGACTTGGAGGATGGAGCTATAGCCCCATCCTCACAAGATTCCGGCGCTGGAATTTCACAGAATAGCTCTGGTGAGGGAATTTCAAATCCTGGTGGAAGGTCTAGTTCAAATTCGGGACCAGGATCCAATAAATCGGTATCCACCATCTCTTCCATGATGGCGGACACATGCAAACAGCGCACCCAATTTCAAACTACAATACACTACAAAATTCCCACGGACCCAAGAAGGTCAGTCTTGGATGCATCAGTGAAAAATACATCGGAGTTACTCCAGAGGTCTGTTACTACTTTATTAAATTCGAAATTTGGGTTAGGAGTTTTCTTGTTAATACCTATTGATAGCCTAACATCAGGTTGGAAAATTTTGGATTTGAAATCATGCATAAAAAGAGGGTGAACTGAAAATCTATTCACTCTAAATCTGACCCTATCAAGCTTTCTGTAGCTTTTAACTAAGGGGGGTAAGAGCTTATGTCTCCAGAATGGCTTAGATTGGGTGTAAAGATCTAACAATTTAAGTTTAGGAATTAGAGGGTGATTTGCAAAAACGCTAATTTTAAAAATAAACCTATCTGCAAGGTATTGTCGCCTTAGATTCAGTGGGGGATCTGCGCATTCGACTTGAAGAGCATTTATAGGTGTGGATTTCATAGCTCCAATGATTATTCTGAGCGCTTTAGAGTGACATACATCAAGTTTTTTAATAGGAGCTTTATTTCCAGGGATTAACAAATAAGAACCAAAATCTAAGTGGCTCCTTACTATGGCATTATATAAAATTCTAAGTGATAATGGGTGGGCACCCCACCAAACTCCGGCCAGACATCTCATAATGTTGATACCACGTTCACTTTTACCCAACATATGATTAACATGAGCCAAACCATTCAGTTTAGAGTCAAAAAATTTTCCAAGGAATCTAACTTTATCAACTACTGGTATAATTGAGCCATTAGAGGAAATGTTAATATTGGGAATGTTTCTTTTCCTAGAGAAAATACAGATACTGCTTTTAGATGCTGAAAGGGAAAGAGAGTTGGAGTATAACCAGGTGGACAGAATGGCAATGCCTTCTTCCACCCTACCTGTTGCTTCCGTAATAGAAGAATCAGCCGTGTAGACAAGCAAGTCATCAGCATATTGAAGAACTCTGGACACTGTTGTTAAAGACCGCTCTATATCTATAGTATATACATCGTACAATAGTGGACTTAGAACTGATCCTTGAGGGAGACCCTTCCAAATTACTCTATCAGTCTCGTTTACTCCGTTAAATCTTAGTGAGATTAGTCTGCCAGATAATAAATTAAATATGAAAGAGGTTATCTTATTAGGAATTCTTAGCTTATGCAGTTTATGCCTAAGAATACTAAGATCAACATTATCATATGCTGCAGATATATCTAGAAAGCCAGCCACAACTGACTCGTTTCTAGTCAATGCTAGATGTATATCTGTGGTAAATATGGCATGACTATCAGCGATACTTTTACCTTTTCTAAATCCATATTGAGAAGTTGATAGGAGGGAGTGGTGCTCCAGGTACCACTCTAGGCGATTTTTAACTAAATGTTCGGAAATTTTAGGGATTGTTGATGATAAAGCAATGGGTCGGTAAGATAAAGAATCTGCAGGATCTTTGCCGGGTTTACAAATGGGAATAATTATTTGATGTTTCCAATATTGAGGAATAAAACCAGAACTAATAACTGTATTGATAATGGTTAACAAGTATTTGAGGGATAATTCATTTGCATTGGATAAAAAGGAGTATGGGATACCATCTGGGCCCGGGGCTGAATCTTTTACCTTATTCAGAACCAATTTTAATTCTTGGAAAGAGAAGGGGGAATCAAGCAAAAAGTGAGAATTAGAAGAGTGAGCGGGAATATCATTCGATAAATAGTAAGGGTTGGGTACCTGTAAATAATTAGGAGCAAATGGGGGGGGGGGCTAACTTACTCATAAAATCATTTGTCCAAGAGGTAGAGTACGATGTGTGGTAGTTTTGTCTACGAGAACATCTAAAACGTCTTATTTTATCCCAGACAATAGTAGGGGAAGTTTGAGGGGAGACAGAAGAACAGAAGTTACGCCAGCCCTGAAACTTCTTTTTCTTCAAAAGCCTTTTAGTAGCAGCACTTACGTTTTTAAAAACTAGGAAACTCTCTAGGGTCACTTTGGTGTCACAGTTAGATTCAACAGCCTTTCGACGTTTAATTGCTTTAGTACAGTCAGAATCCCACCAGGGAGGAGATGGAATTTTGCCCGCAAAGGTGTTCTTTTTCTTAAAAACAGCATCTGCAGCATCAATAATAGATTTTTTTTAAAAATTGCTACAATCAATAATATTGGAAGAGTCAGGACTAGGCAGGGCCTCTATTTTCTCATCTAAAAGACTGGAGTAAGATTCCCATTTATTTTTACTAATTATGTATGGAAGAAGAGGAGGAAGGTTAAGAACAGAAGAATTTTGATAAGGGAATGAGATGATAATAGGATAATGGTCTGAGCCACGAGTAGTAGGATGCCTGGACCAAGAAAGAAGACTAGCTAAAGAAGAAGAACAACAAGACAGATCTACAAAACTTAAATTGGCACCTGGCGTGGTTCTACGCGTAGGAGACCCATCATTCAAAATACACAAATCAAAACTATCTAGAATATCTAAAAATAGACGCCCAAAAGGGTGACTATTAGGTGCTCCCCATAATTGATGATGACGGTTAAAATCTCCTAATAGAACCAATGGAGGAGGAACTGTTGAAAGATAAGATTGCAAAATAGGGATAACCGCAATATTTCTTTTTGGAATATAAACAGAGACATAGGAAATGTTGTTAAACCTAAGGGCCACAACATTTAACAAATTACTAGAGTTATTTATGGGAATTTGAGTAAAAGATAAATTATTTCTAATAAAAAGGGCGGAACCGCCCCAACCATCCCCTCTGTCGTCCCGGAGAACGGTGTATCCAGGGGTTCTAAAAATAGAACCAGGATCCAGCCATGTCTCCGAGACGGCAGAGATGAATGGTTTATGAAGATTAAGTAAGTAGTGTAGTTCAGATTTGTTCTGAACCACACTTCTACAATTCCATTGGAGGACTACATCCATGTTTGATCGCATTTAAAAGTGTGATTGATATAGTGTTAATCATGTGTATTGCAACGTTGTTCGGTAGATCAGAATGAAGGATTATATTAGTCAAAGAAGCGAGTAATTTATGAATTGTTTCAGAAGTTAGGATTTCATTTTCGTTTGAGCTTGTAATATTTAAATTATTCTTGATAGCACAACCGTTTGATGGTGCAGGAATATCATAAGAATGTATTAATTTCCTATGGGATTTTTGGTCATAGCCAGGAACTATAGCTGGGCGAGGACGCGGAGGGCGAATTATGGTTTTTCGGTACGAGTGAGGAACTGCAGAGGGTTGGGAAGACGGTATCTTATTAGAAGATGGAGACATCAGCTGAGAGGACTCAGGCTGACTTGATGCAACTTCTGCAAAGGACTTCTCAGATTGCGGGATTACTTTAATTGCCTCTTGGTATGAAACATTGTGATAAGCCATATGGTGTTTTATATTGACTTGCCTAGTATATTCAGGACAAATCTTGCTAGTGGCGAAGTGATGTGCCGAGCAGTACATACAAATTGCCTCCGTTACATCAACCAAGCATGAGTCTCCTGTGTGGTTGTCAGAGCATTTGTAGCATTTACTTTTAGAACGGCAATGAGCTTTAGTATGCCCAAATCGACAGCAACTATAACATTGGATAGTGGGGAAGATATACTGCTCCACCGCCAGCATGGTATAGCAACAAGCTATCTCTTTGGGCAAAACTTGACCATCAAACGTAAAGACAACAGTTTGAGTAGGTACCCAAGAACTGCCATCCGATGTCGTAATAATTTTTTTGTTCAGACTTCTAGTTTTAATTATTTTCCCCGTACTCACCGGGCAGCGAACTGCTTCTATAATTTCCTCGTGAGACCAGTCAGAAGGGATACCTTTGACTATACCCATGCGAGAAATGTTATGTGACGCTATATATGCTTTGAAGTTATTTTGGGACAACAGATCATTTTTTAAGAATTGATTTGCTTCATCCGCAGATTTGAAACTAACCGCTAGGCGATTGCGGCCTATCTTTTTTATACCATCATTCAAGATGGATGTGATTTTATTTCTGAAGAGGAATGAGCCGAATTTCAAGGGGTGAAGGGTAGTTCCAGGCGTAGCATTTTCTATGATCAATTCTACATAGATCAGGAAGGGACCACAGTCATTACACTCATAATGGTCACGAGTAATGGGGGTAGGAGGAGAGTTTTGGGTCAGGAGGTTTGGTGTATCATCTTGGGTCAGGTCCATTGGAGCAGCATGAATACCTGGCTGGTTTACTTTTTTTGTGTGTGGCTGAATTGCCTTATTAATTGTTGGGACTATGCGGTTGCTTACACGCGGGACAGCAGTGCTATTGTCATGTATTAGAATAGGATTAGATAGAACTTTGTTGATGGGATTTTTTGGTTTGGAGATTGATTTCAGTTTTTCAACTTTCATAGCTCTCTTATCTTTTTTTTTAATAACTGTTTTCCAAGTCGGAGTAACATTCTTTTCTTTCAGAAACTCGGCACGCCTGGTAGGGGACTTGGAGGATGGAGCTATAGCCCCATCCTCACAAGATTCCGGCGCTGGAATTTCACAGAATAGCTCTGGTGAGGGAATTTCAAATCCTGGTGGAAGGTCTAGTTCAAATTCGGGACCAGGATCCAATAAATCGGTATCCACCATCTCTTCCATGATGGCGGACACATGCAAACAGCGCACCCAATTTCAAACTACAATACACTACAAAATTCTTACCACAGCGACGAAAGACAAACACAAATATATAGAGTTAAACAATTATACCTCCACCAACTAGATTTTCTTAAGTAAACTAAGTTTAGAAGGCAAATATCAGAAAAAAACACAATTAATTTGCCGGGAAACGAAAAAACAACGTGAACACAACCAGGGTCCGTTCGACAGTCTCCTAATTTCTCATTAATGTATCCTCTGATCCTTACCTATACTTGAAAAAACATAGCTTGATCTCTGCGACAATTGTTAAACTGACATTCCTAGGGTTGTTATGATACAGAAAAAAAATATCGATAGTAATTATCAATAGAAGCTTTGCAGTAAGACCAATTGTTGGACTTTTGAGGGCTCCAACAACCCGTAACGACTGCCATTAGATATTCGTATGGCAGCCGGGACCGACGGCTTAACGTGCTTTCCAAGGCACGACCAGACCAGTGCAAAAAACCCATATATATGCATACAAATTCCCCATATTCCAAAGGAGTACACCCCAAATCAATTTCCGAAACACTTTCAGAATCGCTAGAGCAAACTTGTAAATTTATAATGAACTCTTGTTCGCAAATATTATCAAATCGAACGTCCCGCTCCCAATCTTCTTCCATTAATTTTCTGCATTTGGTAATTACCTTTTTCCAATCTTCTACAGATACATTTTCAACCGCAGTGTTTAGTAACTGCAACATTTTATTTGCCGTGAAAGGTGGTGTTGTGTTATGTCTAGCAGCGTAACCTTGAAAGAAAAACATATTATAATATCATAAATTATACAGGAGTTAATACATAAAGAATCTGTCTAACTGAAATTCGAGCAAACAAACCTTTTACTTGGGCCCAGATAAGCTCGATCGGATTTTACTGGCAGTGATATGGAGGCAGTCTTATGACGTTATGACCCTTTTCTTGGGCTATGTCATCTAAGACATACGTTGGTGTGCTGGGTTTGTGCAGACCAACGAGTCTCAATAATTCGATAAATTAATTTTGAATTAAGTTTTATACAAAATATCGATAGTTTATAGTCTGTGGTCACGATGATTCATCGTTCATCACTATAATTAGCTCAGCATGCCCATAAAGTATGACATTGACGTGTACGTTTGTCCGTACTGTTAAATTCAGAACTTCATAGGCGCGATTTTACTGACAGCTGTCCCAGAGATCAAGCTATGTTTTTTCTAGTATAGTTTAGTGTATTTAACCCGGGTTTTGTATTTATTCTGTTTCCCTAATTTTTTTTATTTGTCATTGGCAAATGCACAAACAGTGCGACCCCACAAAAAAAAACGCTGTGAGCATTCGCGGCACCCATCTAGCACTGATCTTTGACAAATTGGTACCATGTAAAATGTTAATTGGTACATGGTACCCACGCTTGGTTCTTTCTGCTAATATTTTCACTCTCACACGGGCATCTTCGAGTACAAGTTTCTTAACAATTTTTACGTTTTCTTCACTAGCGGCACTAACCGGCCCACCGGCACGAGGGTCGTCTTCAATAGAGTGCGCGAAGTTAGCCCCGCACTTTCCGATTTTCCAGTTTTTGACAGTTGTTCTGGATTGTTCTAGGTTAGCTCTGCAATGTTCCAAAAGGAAAAAAATATATCATCAAAATTGATGCAAGAACACTGAAATACCGAAGCGTGAAGTTAGCCCCGCACTTTAAGATATTCCCATTTTTGACAGTTGTTTTGAATTGTTCTAGGTTAGCTCTGCATTGTTCCAAAAGGAAAAAATTCTATCATTAAAATTGATGCCAGAACACTGAAATACCGAAGCGTGAAGTTAGCCCCGCACTTTTCGATTTTCCAGTTTTTGACAGTTGTTTTGACTTGTTATAGGTTAGCTCTGCATTGTTCCATAAGAAAAAATATTTATCATCAAAATTGATGCCAGAACACTGAAATACCGAAGCGTGAAGTTAGCCCCGCACTTTTAGATTTACCAATTTTTGACAGTTATTTTGAATTGTTCTAGGTTAGCTCTGCGTTTTTCCAAAAGGAAAAAATTCTATCATCAAAATTGATGCCAGAACACTGAAATACCAAAGCTTGAAGTTAGCCCCGCACTTTTCGATATTCCAGTTTTTGACAGTTGTTTTGTATTGTTCTAGGTTTGTTCTGCATTATTCCAAAAGGAAAAAAAAATCTATCATCAAAATTGATGCCAGAACACTGAAATACCGAAGCGTGAAGTTAGCCCCACACTTTTCGATTTTCTTGTTTTTGACAGTTGTTCTGTATTGTTCTAGGTTTGCTCTGCATTGTTCCAAAAGGAAAATCATCTAAATTGATACCAGAACACTGAAATACCGAAGCGTGAAGATGCCCTGCGTTTTTCTATCGTCCAGTTTTTGACTGTTATTCTGATTTGTTCTAGGTTGGTTCTATAATGTTCCAAATGAGTAAAAATACTTAGTCAAAATTGAAGTCAAAATACGTCAATAAACAAAAATACCGGTGTACGAAATTAGCCCCGCACTTTTCGAACTCGCATATTGTGTCGGTGGTAACGGTAACTGATTTATCTAAAAACCACGCCAGCTGTCTATATAAAAAACCGCGTTCGAGTCAGTTTTTTTTGTTGTACATACATATATCCAGATGGAACTAGCTTATGGCATCTAAAAGAGAACTGCCTCGTAGGTCGCGTACCTACCTTAGAAATGTACCATAAGTTGCATTGCCCTGCGTCCAGCAACTTAGGGTATACAGGTATCCTCATGTGCCAATTTCACCGGCAACCGTACCCATCAAACCGGTCTATCCGAGTTTGCGAACTATGATGCCGGGCCTCAACCCTATAACACCCTCTTTTAGCGTGCTTTATGCGTTTCCTATCATCCTTTGTACCTACTTATAATTTTGAATAAAATGATCTATTGAATAAACTTTATTGTATTGGTTAATTTATTTTTTTCGCAATCGTAGTGAAAAGTAGAGTTTCTAACACACGGCGCCTTCTAGACGAGTCGATAATTTTTTAACATCCCTATAACGCGTCATCGTGAAAATAACTACCGGATTCTTTTATTATTCGATGAGTTTAACATCCCTACCGCATCCACGTGAAAATAACAGATATTCTGTTTGTAAGGCAATGAAAGAAATAAACAGTGCTACCATTAGCGGGGAATTTCCCCGATTTGTATGGAATCGGTAGCTAGTGCGGAGAATCACTAAAATCGGGGAATCGAGGCCAAGTGCCTTTCGCACTATAGAAGTCTCAATAATGTCATTGTAGCTATAAAGCATACCAAACAAGGGATAACCAAAACAGGTTGACTGATAAAATTGTTTGAAGTATATACCTACCAAATTGTAAAAGATTTTTGAAATGAAAACTTCTTTAGGCGCGTTGAACATTTTTTGAGATGGGAAAAATCCATTGAACTCGTGACACTGTTACCGACACCTATCACTGACTACTGATACTGACTGTGACAGGTACTGAATTCTCTTTAGTGACTGACTTTTGTGTTCTGTGGACACCTCCATAAATAAACAGTACCTATCTGTAGTGAACCCTGCTTTTATTCAAGTTTTCACTTTTGCCGGCACTAGTGCCATTTTTTTTTTCTTTTAGATCATGAGAATTAAATCCATTTCAATGTTCATTTTGGTGATAATTACACACGTATGATTAATTATTTAATATTATCATAGCGGGGAATTTAGCGCTCTTTTGCGGGGAATCAAGAAATTTACACTGGCAGCACTGGAAATATATTTAACACAAAAAATATACCTTGCCGAGTTGCCGACAGCGTTGCCGTTTTAGCGACTTTGTCGCTAGATCTAGGGGATTTTGGACTCCTTTAGCAACATTCTTTTCAGATTTAGCGACAAAAAATATCTAGCGACATCTAGCGACTTATTAAAATAACGAAAGAAGAACGAAAGAAAGAATACATATAACTAGCAGTTTTGGCTATAACAGTTTTGTCACTGCCACATTCAAACGCTGAAGTCGAGCGAATGTTCAGTGTGATGAATATCGTAAAAAATAAACTAAGAAACGGATTAGTGCCTGTTATTCTGAACTCAATCATTCTTATAAGAAACCAATTAAAATTTTAACCCAGACTTGCCATAGCTACGTATTGCCTGAAAATGTTCTCTCCGAAATCTCAAAAACCATTAAAAAAACAAAGAGTACCGAAAAGGGACATCAACTTCCAGAACTGCTCCTACCAATGTGTGTGATGAGGATGACATCTTAGTTAGATGATGAAATGTTGCAATTTATTCAATTTTGATTACCTATTATTTGTGTAAACCTACATCTTTTTTTTTTTTTAATGTAATATGTAAGGAAAAAGGCAAACGGCCCACCTGATGGGAAGTAAGTGGTGGTTATCTTCAAGTAAACACTTGTATATTAACCGTCTTTTATTAATGCAATATCCTTATAAAAATCTAGCGATATTTAACTAGATTTTTCATATATCTGGCGACTTTTCGGTGCTATCTTAGCGAATTTTTTTTTGCCTGAGCGGCAACCCTGGTTGCCGATTACCGTCGGGCGTCGACTGGTGTAGCCTTTGTAATTTTGTATGCTCTTTGGAAAAAACTATTCGAGCATTTATTGTTCTCACGGTTTACTTACTGAGTATAAAGTGAAAACTGAAAAGAAAGCACAAAAGTAACAGCAAGAAAATTTTAACTTCAACAGAACCAAATACTATTCGAGTAATGGCTCAAAACTCATGGTGCAGGGTGTGCCTAGCGATCGATGTCAAAATGCATTGGATTACCAACACTCACCATAAAGAAATATTCGAGAAACTTTCCACTACAGAGGTATGCTCCTGCTCTACCTATAGCTCAGTTTTATGCTGATTGTAAGGGCATTGAACCCAATTGGACCAATCACTTGCTCAATTTAGTTCTGACCTAACCTGCCTACACACAGTACCTACTCTTTGTTCCAGTTGAATGCAGAAGATGGATGGCCTCACACAATATGCTACATCTGCTACTCACAGCTGCAGAGGTGCTGCAGATTCTCTGACATGTGTCACAAATCTGAACAAATTCTGAAAATGATATTACAATGTGGCACTGAGGTAAGTATAGTTTGTAGATCTTTAAATGTTGGAAGCGTGATAGATAGGTAGGTAGTTATTTTCTAAACTTCTACGATCTCTGTACTAATAAACCATTATTTATCGCGGCTTTACCTAACTTCGATAACCGGCTACTAATTAATAAGACATTGCTACATTGTAACAAAATATATTATACAATATTATGTAAGTATAAAGAATAAAAGCTAATAAATAAAATTCCCATTTAATATTAGTATATATAAATTTATATAGGTAGTTAGTTCAGATTGTATTAAGATTGTTGGTCAAAGACTAATATTGATATAACAGATTATGCTGATTATACTCGTACATTAGCTGTGATGGCCTTGACAGAGTGAGAGCAAGGAGTTCGTCTATTGTATTTTGTTTTAATTTACATCTGTATATTACTCATTGGAAATCACACTAATATTATAAATGCGAAAGTTTGGATGTTTGTTTGTCAGTCAATCACCTTGTAACGGCCGAACCGGTTTGATAAAAATTAGTATGTACTTAGACCATAACCTGGATTACCACATAGGCTACCGTATATCAATATCATGGGTGTCAAGTCAATTTGCACCAGCACGTTTGCTTTATTTCTAGGTAACCTATGCATCTAGTAGTGTAACGCGTACAAAGACGCAGGCAACAGCTAGAACTGAATTTCTAACTTTTGATTTGAATAGAAAATATAGTTCCGACTAGCGTAAAAGATGGCGCTATCTGGAGATACGCCGCTAAACATATGCTTTATATATGTACCAAAATCTAATAATGTTAAAAATAAAAGTTGAAAGTAGAAAATAATGTTTAGATGATAATATAAATCAGGGGGGGGGAGAGGGATGTAAAGTTTGGTCCCCCCTGGTAACTAGTGAAAAGTTAAATAATAGCTAAATTATTGCATATCTTACTCCAGGCTAACGTAACTGGGACGAAAACTCGCCACGACGCACTGGCCAGCGCGGCGTTTTAAGGCTAACTCCTCTTTATTCATGATTGATGCCATAAAGCCCCGGCCCTCAGTCCCCAGCAGCCCCGCTATTCCCGACTCTGGCAGCGGTCACGGTTCCGGAGGGGCAGAGGGTGCTAAGAATCGCTGGAAGAAGCTCAGCTGCCACAACCCAACGACCCTGGCGTGTTATAACGCTAGGACGTTACGCACGGACGAAAACCTATTGGAATTGCAAAACTAATTGGATAACGTTAAATGGGACATTTTGGGTTTGTCAGGAGTTCAACGAATGGGAGAAGATCTAGTAACATTAACATCCGGGGACCTATTTTATTACAGGGTTCATGACCCCTGTAATAAAATAGATCTTACAGTCTAGACAGATCTTACAGTGGTGTCGGATTTTTGATATACAAAAATGTCACACCTTCTATACAGAACCTAAAGAGTATATCCACCCGCGTTTGTTTTACAGTACTCAAACAAAACAAACGTTACTCTTAAAATAATTCAAGTACCTATATGCCCAGACGACTGACCACCCAGATGACGAGGTTGAATTGTTTTACGAAGTTGTTGAGAAATCTATCACCGAGGCTCCTTGTCACTACACTACCATCATTGGAGACTTTAATTCCAAAATTGGTGCTCCTCTGCTTAATGAAAGCTCCATCGGCAACTTCGGACTAGGACAACATAATGATAAAGGACAGTTCCTCGTCAATTTCCTTGAAAAACAAAACCTATATGTAATGCATACATTTTTCCAAAAGCGAAACTCAAGGAAGTGGACTTGGATAAGCCTTGGTAGTCACTATAAAAATGAAATAGACTACATAATATCCTCACATAAAAATATAGTCACTGATGTTTCAGTTTTGGCACGTTTTAAGACCGGTAGTGACCACAGATTGGTTAGGGCAACGTTCAGGTTTGATCTTAGAAGAGAAAGAGCAAAAATGATAAAAGCTCAAAACCGATACGAGAAACAAGAAGTGTCATCTTTACAAGCTCGGTTTCATGAAGATCTTCGGAACCAGTTTGATGGACTCAGTGAAACAATTATGGACGTCGACCAAATCAATAAGTTACTTTGCGACGCTATAACCGAGGTAGCTCACAAACACCTAGGCGCCATACCTAATATTAACTTTTAATAAACTCTCTTTAAATAAATAAATATTGCTGGACATTTCACACAGCGCTATCTAGCAAAGCTTGTACTATGGGAACCAGATAACTGATAGAATACTTATATACATTTTTTTTTTGTAAATACATACTTATAATACTCTTATATATGTATATAGAGAAACAACCAGACCCGGAACCAATATCTGTAGATCATGCAAACATTTGTTCCGCGGCGGGAATCGAACCCGCTACCTCCTGCGTCTCAGCCGGCTATTTGCCCACTGCGCCACGGGGGTCGTCAAAAACAAGAGAAACAAAAGTACTTTTTACTTTAGAAACAAGAGTACATTTCGGGGAGTGTACGGCGGAACTTTTCAACCTGATCCTACATTCTCCATTCTCTCAACAGACGCTCTGCGGTGCGCCACCGCAATATGGTAGAAATACCTCCCATTCGCACAAAGTGGTTCTCTTCGACCGCGTACCGCCAAAGAGTGGGACGCCTTGCCAGAGTCTGTGTTTCCAGATAGCTACAGCCTGGGTATCTTTAAGTCGCGAGTGAATAGGTTTCTTCTAGGCAAGCGTGTACCATCGTAGACTGCATCATCGCTTACCATCAGGCGAGATCGTGGTCAAACGCAAGCCTATAATGGTTAAAAAAGAAATATGATCGAGCAAAGACGAGTAATGAAACAGAGCAGAGTAGAAGAACAACGATTAGAAATAAATAAATTAATACATAAATCTATTAAAAAATACAAAGGACCAAAAATCTTTAGAAGAAAAACATAAATAGGTACTAAACAGATATAAAAACTAAAAGATAGGGATGGTAATTGTGTGACCGACCGGCAGCAGATACTTAGCGTAGTTGCAGAATTTTATCGAGAATTGTACGCATCACAAGAAACAGACTACGAGCAAATGACTGACGATCCTAGAGCACCACCTGTTCAGATCCTAGACAACGAAGAATTACCGCGCATAATGTCTCGTGAGGTGGAACATGCACTTTGCCAGATGAAGAATGAGAGATCTCCTGGCCAGGATGGCATTACAATCGAACAGCTGCGGGCAGGAGGACCACCAGTGTTAGACGTACTAGGCAAACTCTACAATGACGTTATGTACCAAGCTCGCACACCTGAATCTTGGAAAAATGTCCTGGTAACAATTATTCACAAAAAAGTAGACATTTCTAAATTAAGTAACTACATGCCTATAAGTCTTCTTTCACAAATCTACAAACTTTTTGCTAAAATCATATGTAATAGACTCACCCGATCGTTCGATGAATACCAACCAACTGAGCAGGGCTGGCTTCCGAAGCGGGTTCTCTACCATTGACCATATACACTCAGTCAAGCAGCTGATGGAGAAGAGTCACGAGTACAACCGACCCCTTTGCATGGCCTTTGTCGATTATGAAAAGACCTTTGACAGTCATTATTATAAATACGGGATTTATCACGTACCGTCTTATCGGTGTTTCGACCGACAATGTTTCGGTTCAATTCGTGAACCTTCATCAGGGTGAGTGCGATCCGCTCCGAATAACGTCTCGCCTCGCACTGCGCTCCGCTGCTCTCTGCGCGCGAGTGGACGGGCAGGGTGGTGGGGATTGGGTCAACGAAAGCACAGTGCGTTGACCCGCTGTGTCATCATCATTATCATCACTGCTGCTCTCCTCTGTAGTTCTTGGCACAGGCAAACACACAACACTAACTACGTCTCTACCAGGTTCACTCACTCTTCTGTCACTTGCATCATGAAGACATGGCCTCCAGGCTGGCGGTAGAACCCATCCTCTATCCCTGTTAAAGTACGGCACATGACTTATTTCTATCGCCCCGAGAGGCGATAGAAATAAGTCATGTGCCGAATCTTGCGAGGAACGAAGAACTTCTCTCGCTAAAACCCGGGCCTTGTCGAAACGTATGTAGTACGTCGAATCAGAATCTAGGGAATGTTCCGCCACTGCAGAGCTGTTTGAGTCAACATTCTTCATTGCACGTATGTGTTCAGTCAACCTAGTAGATACGTTACGCTTTGTTTCACCAATGTAGCATTTACCGCAGTCACACGGTATCATATATACGCCAGGGACGCCCAGAGGGTCTCTGTCCTTCGGCGAACGCAGCAGCTGTCTCAATTGTGTTTGAGGACGGAATATCGTCTTGATGCTGTACTTATGGCGTAACAAGTTTCCGATCTTATCCGTTAATCCTTTCACAAAAGGTAAGTACGCTACTGCTCTATTTACCGTTGTTATGCGTGATCTTGTGGATGTGTCCGCAATTCGACAGCTCTGTCTCCATCCGTAGCCGTTTTGTTCCAGCACTCCTTTTATGTGTGAGAGCTCGCGGTTCACGTACTGAGAGGCACATAGCCTTAGTGCTCTATTAATCAGAGTACGCGGTACCGAGGCTAAGTGAGCTGGATGGTGGTGCGAGTCAGCTCTAAGATGCTGGCCTGTGTGTGTTGGCTTACGGTATACTGTATGTGTAAGTCGTCCTGTCTGTTCTCGTATAACCAACACGTCCAGGAACGGTAGGCATTCATCTTTTTCCAGCTCTACCGTGAAGGATATCTTAGGATGTTTACAATTTAGATAGCTAAGTAAGGTTTCTATGCTATCTCTTCGTACTATTGCGAACACATCATCTACATACCGCCACCAGTATCTCGGTCTACAGGGTACGCTATCCAGTACCGTCCTCTTAAACCACTCCATAAATATATTGGCCACTACTGGAGCTATTGGTGATCCCATTGCTACACCCTCCAATTGTATGTAATAATCACCCCGCCATACAAAGTAACCACTTGTTAATAGACACTCAATTACCTTCATGCATCCGATAGGTGTTGATGAACCTTGTAACAGCTCTTGTATAATGGTTATTGTGTCCGTTATCGGTACATTGGTAAACAGTGACGCTACATCGAAACTCACCATACACTCATCTTCATGTACTACTATTCCTTCCAAGAGTTGAGTAAAGTGCGTTGAGTCTTTCACGTAGCTAAAGGACTTTCCTGTGAAAGGAAGAACAGTGTCGAGCATTGGGCCGTGTTGAACTCTCTCCATCGCTGCAGCATTGACGCCCGGTATGTGGATCTGCTTCGGGAGATATATAGCTCGGCTACCATGCAAGTGAGGCTACACAACTTAACTAACCCCATATCGATCAAAAGGGGGGTGCGACAGGGAGACACAATTTCACCCAAGCTTTTTACAGCTATCTTAGAAGACGTCGTAAAAACGCTTTCTTGGGACCAATGTAGTATAAATGTCAATGGTGTCTACCTGTCGCACTTGCGGTTCGCTGATGATCTTGTTCTGTTTGCCGAGACAATAGACGACCTGCAGACCATGTTGAATGAGCTTTATAATGCATCTCTTAGAGTGGGCCTCAGGATGAATATGGGCAAGACGAAGGTTATGTCGAGCATTTCTGGAGTTTCGGTCCCAAACGTCGTTGTTGGAAGCGAGAAACTAGAAATGGTCGACTCATACGTTTATCTTGGCCATGTTTTATCTTTTGGCAAGGAGTATCAGATGAGGGAAGTCATCAGGCGTGTTCAACTTGGATGGGCAGCTTTCGGCAAACTAGCTGACATATTAAAATCTACTCGTATTCCACAATGTCTTATAACACGTCTCTATAACCTATGTGTTCTGCCAACTATGATTATAGTGCCGAGACATGGAGGCTCACGAAGGAGGCAGTGTACAAAATAAGTATAGCACAGAGAGCCATGGAGCGCGCCATGCTCGGCATCACACTCTTAGATCGAGTTCCCAATACTGAAATTCGCAAGCAGACTAAAGTACAAGACGTCAGCAAGCGAATATTGGGGCTCAAGTGGAGTTGGACAGGACACTTGGCCAGACGTAGTGACGACAGGTGGACTAAGGCCCTAACAGAGTGGAGGCCGAGAACTGGGCATCGAAATAGGGGACGTCCACCAGCGTGATTCAGACTGGCACAGGATCGGGAAGTATGGCAGAAACAAAGAGAGGCCTATGCCCAGCAGTGGGTCGACACGGGCTAAACATGATGAAAATAAATCAAACAAACAATACTTTAATCTGTTTGGAGCAACACAAAAAATGTTAGAGATATAGAAATTAAGTTTGATAGATCCATGTTGGGTCCCAAAATTAAAAGAAATAAGCATTTATTAATAAAGTTCGACACATTTGTAATTTTGGCGTTACTTAAAAACCGCCAAATCTGTAGCTGCGGTGGCATTTATACGTAAGTACCAAATGGATTCTTACATATTAACGCTACCGTAGTTTTCTGGCTCTTGTCAGAACTCTTGCATGGTCGCCCCTGTGTGTCGCTTTACCCACTCTACCTTCACTCCGCTCGGCTTCGCGGGCTTCCTCCACTCGTGGCCTTCTATGCGAGCTTCTGGCTCCGTGCTTTTTATAACACTCTAGGGGTGTCACGCACAAGACTGCCTAGAGTCGGGATGCTCAATGTCGGTTCTCCCACTCATATAGACCAATAATTAAA
This sequence comes from Philereme vetulata, assembly GCA_918857605.2. Classification (NCBI taxonomy): domain Eukaryota; kingdom Metazoa; phylum Arthropoda; class Insecta; order Lepidoptera; family Geometridae; genus Philereme; species Philereme vetulata. Next base: position 3,201,629 of record OU975427.1, on the reverse strand, counting down.
AAAAGGAATCAAATATTATTTTTGAATACCAAATATTTTTAAAAGTACACATTGACAATAGATAAGATAGATTTAGCATATTAATTCAATAGATTGAATTAATATGCTAAAAAAGAATTAACATAAATACGATCAGAACTTAAATTTAAAAACGCAGAATTAAAATTACTTAAAAGAAAGGACACAACGCAGAAAAGGGAAATACAAGCACAAAACCAAATCAGACTAAAATTCAAGACATTAGATCTACAGAAGAAATACTATGAACTACAAGAAACATCCGATGCTCAATTAGAGATTCTAGAAAACAATGAGCTTGAACTACGGGAAAAATTTCTTCTTTAGAAAAGAGCTGTAGAATCATAAGAGAATCGTACGATAACCTCGGTATAGCTAATTATAAGAACGAATGTGAAAATGCAGAACTTGCTCATACCATCAAGGAAATGGAAAATGTATTACAAGAGAGTACTGAGCCTGTGTTTGAGGAAAACACACCACTTGGAACAATCTTCGCGACAGATGAAAAATCAGACACACCCAGAAGGCCACGAAAGAGCATTGTAGTTATTGGAGATGACTGCGCACAGGGACTAGGGGCAGCGCTACGTAACTCTCTAGATATCCACCAGGATACCATCTGCTGCTACACTTACAATAACACGCCAGTTGACCTGCTGATCCATACAGCAAAACGTTTAGTGGTAAGGGAAGGTGACTGCATGCTCGCAATGTTATTTGTGACAAGAAAATTAGGTATAAAACACGCCAAAAAATATGTAGCAGGCATTACCAGCCTACATAGATTGTTGAAAGAAAAGGATATTCAATTAATATGTACCTACTTATCATACAAAAGTGGTCGCTCATATTCTAGCGCCGTTTATAATGATAATATTTTTTACTACAACACAAATTTACATAATTATTCCATTCATGATCCAACAATAGATGTAATCAATATTGGCGCTGTACGTAACAATCTGACACCAAAGCAGTTTAAATCAATCATTGTAAATTATGTGAGATGTAATCAAATATCAAAAGCAAATTTAACATGTGATGAAAACTCTACGAAAGGGTTTTCAGATAATGTAGACAAAATTCGCTGTAATAATACAAGTGATGTTGCAGCTGATATTGATGATAGGGTTATTAGCACAATCGTAATGCAACCTTTGGAAATGATCTGCAAAGGGAGTAGACATATCAATATCTTTCACCAGAATCTGTGTGGAGTAACTAACAAGAGAGACGAAATCGATGTATATGTTAACTCTCGTAGCGAAAAACTTGATTATGTTTGTCTAAGTGAACACTTCTTAAATAAAAACTCAGTAGGAATGTTTAACATAACTAACTATAAACTTGTTTGCTATAATGTTCGCGCAACTAAAAAGAGAGGCGGTTCGTTGATTCTAGGTCGCGAAGATTTCGAATGTGAGGAAGTAGCCTTTAGTAAAAAACTATATAAAATAGAGAGTTTTGAAATTTGCGGGGTAAAAGACGTCCAGAGCAATACTTACATTTGTTGCTGCCATCGTAACCCTGTAGAAAGTAATTTTAATGAATTTCTATTGCGGCTTGAAAAGTTTTGGAGCACTTTTTTGATAGGAAATGTTTTTTGCTGGGAGACTTTAATGTGGATGTTTTGAGAGACGATAAGCAAAAGCAAGAATTTGTTAAACTTTTGAAATGTTATAATTTTGAATATTTAATAAGAGGAACTACTTTCATTAGGAATAATGCAAACTCGAGCTTAGACAACATATTGACAAATCTTTCCAATTACATGATTACAAACTGTGATATAGACCATAACGGTTTAGGAGATGGTCATGCAGGAATATCTTGCTCATATAGAGTAGAAAGTTCATGTAAGATAGACGCAAATCAGATAATCAAGGTTCACCGCAGAAATTACTGTAGTAGGAATTGTATAAATTTTAGGACCGCTGTGGCTAAGACCAATTGGTATGAGATGGGCGTTAACAGTTTTGTTAAAAACATAGTTGATATTTTTAAGTTTAATTTTGCAAAAACAAAAAGAATGATAAGATTAGATGGATTTAAGAGATTAAAATGGTTAACAAAAGGTGTGAAGGTATCTAGTAAAATGAAAAGGTTTTTGGTTTTGATCGTTAAGTCAGACCAAGATAAAGAAGCCGTAGCGTACAAAAAGTCATACACTAGGATATTTAAAAAAGTAATTAAGAAAGCGAAGCAATTAACGGTACAAGAAGAAGTTACGAAGGCTAAAGACTCAACAAAAGCTATCTGGCAGGTTGTTAATAAGCATAGGAATGTAAAAGAAAGTAGAAACGGGGATCAGATTAAACTTAAACTTAACGACAGATTAGTTCATAAACCACAAGATATTGTTAACACTTTCTCTAGAAAATTTGACCAAGGGAACATTAATAAATCTAATAATGATCTAATGGTTCATGAGAATGACTGCGATGAAGGTCCTTGTCAAAGAAAACAACAGATTAGAGACTAACATGGTGTTTGATTGAACCAGTGACTAGTATAGAAATTTGCAAAATTTTGAAGTTCATGGAATGCAAGAAATCTTATGGATACGATTATATGCCTACACAAATAGTTAAAGACAATGTAGACATTTTATCAGGGCCTTTAGCATATTTTTATAACTTATGTGTTGAGTCCGATACATTTCCAGAACAACTTAAAATAGCTAGAATACTGCCTATCTTTAAAAAGGGCGCTAAAACTGATCCTAAAAACTACAGACCGATTTCACTACTACCGGTACTGTACAAAATTTTTGAAAAAAATATTAAAAATAGGCTTGTTAGGCATTTATACGGCCACAACATATTGAATGGAAGGCAGTTTGGTTATCAACATAGTGTAAGTACGGGGGATGCAATAAAAACCTTGCTGGAAGATGTAGTACTACAATTAAACAATAAAAATAGGGTAAGTGGACTTTTTTTGAACTATAGAGCGTAATGCAGAGCGTATATACCTAGTCAGGTCATAAGTATTGTCACACAGTAAAAACTTTTCTTTTAGAATTTTGGCCACAAAAAAGTTTATAGAATTCGAATTTCGAATTGTTCATGAAAATAAAAATGTATACTTTTTAAATTTTACTCATTTTTAAATATGGAGTGGACGCTTAAAGAAGACCGTGTTGCAGTTATTGCGTTGCATCGTTGTGGTTACGCGCCAATTCAAATTTTTGACATACTGAAAAATTTGAATATACCCAAAAGATTCGTTTATCGCACCATCAAACGATACAATGAAAACTCTAGTGTAGATGACAGGTCAATAAGTGGTCGCCCTGGGTCTGTTAGGACTCCAGCAGTGATAAAAGCTGTGAAGGCGCGAATTCAAAGCAATCCCAAACGTAAGCAGAAACTGTTGGCCCTTCAGATGGGGTTAAGCAGAACCACGGTGAAAAAGGTGTTAAATGAAGACTTAGGGCTTCGGGCATATCGAAGAAAAACAGGACATCGTTTGAATGCTCGTCTAAATTTTACCGTAGAAGAGAGCTACAACAAACAAAATGATAAGGTGTACGCACACAGTAGTGAAGAAGCGAGCAACCGTATTCCGCGTGTCCAACGAGGTCATTTTCCATCCTCGCTCATGGTATGGTTGGGAGTTTCTTATTGGGGCTTAACAGAGGTACATTTTTGTGAGAAAGGTGTAAAAACGAATGCAGTTGTGTATCAAAATACAGTCCTGACGAACCTTGTGGAAACTGTTTCTCATACCATGTTCAATAACAGGCACTGGGTATTCCAACAAGATTCGGCGCCAGCTCATAGAGCGAAGAGCACACAAGACTGGCTGGCGGCGCGTGAAATCGACTTCATCCGGCACGAAGACTGGCCCTTCTCCAGTCCAGATTTGAATTCGTTAGATTACAAGATCAAAATGACCTCCGTGATTTTGAATACAGGCCGTATTCAAAATCACGGAGGTCATTTTGATTAAACTTTAGTGTCATAAGAATCTATGTTTTGTTAAGTTCATTTTGGTATATAAATGGTTACATAATGAATAAACTTGTTTCAATTATTTTATATTAAACATGTGACAGAATTTATGACCTGACTAGGTATAAATCAGATTTGACTAAGCTTATTAGAGGGGTACCACAAGGATCAATTTTAGGGTCAATATTATTCATTGTTTTTACGAATGATCTCATAAACTTTATGGAATCATACATGCCAGGATTAAAATTAGTTGTTTTTGCTGATGATATAAACGCCACAGTTTCTGCCGGCACGTTATCTGAGCTCACAGCTAAGTTAAATAGGGCATTAGAGGGGTTTAGTGTATGGTTTAGTATAAATAATTTAATCTTAAATATGACATAAACAAATGTTATGCTTTTTAAAACGACATCAATAAGTAATGATAATTTGTATGTGAATTATAATGATATTCGAATTAAATCAATTGACATAGTAAAATTCTTAGGTATAAAATATTGACATGTTCTTAAATTGGAAAAATGCATTGACATCTATAGTAAATTATATAAGCTCGGCATGCTATGCCATCAGAAGCCTTCGGGATGAAGTGACATTAGAACAATTAAAACTAGTATATTATGCGCTGGTGGAATCTAAACTTCGTTACAGTATAATGTTTTGGGGGAACAGTTACGATTATAACATTAATTCAGCGTTTATCATACAAAAGAGAGCGATAAGGACAATGGTACGCATATCGCAAACTGAATCATGTAGAGAACACTTTATTAAACTTGGGATACTTACGGTCCCGTGTCTTTACTTTACATCTTAGTAATTCTAACAGATCTGATAAAAAACCTAAATAAGCTCTAAACTATACAAGAAAGAACAGTCAGAGAGCACTAGAAGGAAAGATATAAAAAATGAGTTCGTATCCAAGCTGAGAACTAGCTTAACACATAGTGTTCGGTACCAAGCTATAAAGCTTTTTAATAACTTGCTTATCGTCTGTAAAACCATGTACAGTTCATTTGAGTTCAAAATTAAATTGAAGGAATTCTTGTGGAAAAAGTGTTTCTACTCCATAGACGAATACTACAAAGACAAATCACATAATATTTGACGCAATGTTTTTTATTTCTAGTTAATATTTAAACTTTATATTTTAACTATCCATACCATTTAGTAATAAGAATTTATTTGACATGTTATTAATCATTATTATTATTTTCCGTTGACATACAATTTATTATTAGTATCATTTTTAGTTGACTTGACGTTATATCATAATGTAAATTTTTTTTTTTTACTGGTTATTAATTATAATTTTCTATTACGTATTTGCCAAAACCGTTGTTCTTCCGCTTTAATCACGTATTTGTAAAAGATTTCCTAACTGTAGAATGACAAAAGTTCCGACACAATATTTTATTGTTTGAGAATAAATAAATGAAAACTGAGATCAATTAGAATCTTGAGAATCAAATAATATTATCCCTTGACAATTCACTTAATAATGAGTATATGACAGAGCAACGCCATCTGTTGGCAGTTATAAAACATGGCTGTGAAAACCCCTCATTGTGTTTAATTTTATAAATAATCTCTTATTTGACGCATAAGGTTTCAGTATCATTAATTTATTCAAACAATTTTTTTATTTGCAGACTGAGGGAGTGAAACCACCATCAGCAATCATCCATAACTTAGCTGTAACTGCTTTACCTTTGATGTCCATAATTGATTCAAACCAAGAAAACACTGTGGTTAAAGTCAAAGAAGAATTAATAAATATTAAAGAAGAAATCAAACCTAAAGAAGAGTGCATTGACATAGAGGAGACTACACTTATAGAATTTGCTACAGTTCAGGATAATTCACAAGATATACAACACACTTCTGAAAAAGTGAGCACTGAGATAAACAAAATATGTGCTTTGCCGTACTGTTGTGATGTGTGCTGCAAAAGTTTTTTAATGAAGAACAAACTATCCAGACACATGCAGATACATTTCAATAGAAAACGGTATGCCTGCACTAGATGCAAAAGAACATTCACAAATAATAGTCATTTAAAAAGACACATGAGAAACCACACCTTAGAAAAGCCATTTGCCTGCAAAATGTGCAATAAAACCTTTGCAACAAAGAGTAATTTCCAAAGACACATGAGAATCCACACCGGAAAAAAACCATATCCCTGCGTCATATGCAATAAAACCTTTGCATTCAGCAATACTTTGAAAGCACACATGAAAATTCACACTGGAGAAAAGCCATATGCCTGCAACATGTGCAATAAAACCTTTGCACAGATGAGTAATTTGCAAACACACATAAAGACTCACACTGGAGAAAAGCCATATCCCTGCAACATGTGCAATAAAACCTTTGCAGTCGGGAGTAATTTGCAAAGACACATGAGGACTCACACTGGAGAAAAGCCATATCCCTGCAACATGTGCAAAAAAACCTTTGCAGTCAGGAGTAGTTTGCAAATACACATGAGGACTCACACTGGAGAAAAGCCCTATTCCTGCAACATGTGCAATAAAGCCTTTGCAAACGGGAGTAATTTGCAAACACACATGAAGACTCACACCGGAGAAAAGCCATATGCCTGCAACATTTGCAATAAAACCTTTGCACATATGAGTACTTTGCAAACACACACAAGGACTCACACTGGAGAAAAGCCATATCCCTGCAACATGTGCAATAAAACCTTTACCAAAAGCTGTAATTTGTATACCCACAAGAATACCCACACTGGAGAAAAGCCATATCCTTGCAACATGTGCAATAAAACCTTTGCACACAGGAGTCATTTGCAAATACACACAAGGACTCACACTGGAGACAAGCCATATGCCTGCAACATGTGCAATAAAACCTTTGCAGAGAGGAGAAATTTGCAAATACACATGAGGACTCACACTGGAGAAAAGCCTTATTCATGCAACATGTGCACTAAAGCCTTTGCAGAGAGGAGTAATTTGCAAAAACACATGAGGACTCACACTGGAGAAAAGCCATATCCCTGCAACATGTGCAATAAAACCTTTGCAGTCAGGAGTAGTTTGCAAATACACATGAGGACTCACTCTGGAGAAAAGCCATATTCCTGCAACACGTGCAATAAAGCCTTTGCAGACAGGAGTAATTTGCAAACACACACGAGGACTCACAGTGGAGAATAGCCGTATGCCTACAACATGTGCAATCAAATCTTTTCACAGATGAGTACTTTGCAAACACACGAGGACTCACACTCCTGAAAAGCCATATCCCCGCAACATGTGCAATAAATAAAACCTATACCAAAGCTGTAATTTGTATACCCACAAGAAGACTCACACTGGAGAAAAGTCATAAAAATATTATTCCAAAATCTTTGACTAATAAAATTGCAGTGACGTTAGTCAATTAATTTAAAATTACATTAAACTTATTTTCTAACTATAACTACTTATTTATAAACATGTCTACTATGTACGTAATATCTAGTTTAAAGTCTATTAAAATGTACATTTCATTTCATAGTAATAATTGGAATCACTGTTAACAGTTGTTTATTCGCTTGTACGCGCGTTATGTACAGCAAACCGGTTTTACCTCTAATTATGTGCTCGTGCGCCGCGCGCTGGCTAACGCCGAACGCGGGGCGCCCCACTAGTTTGATCTGTGAAACGACGGCGAATGCATGCCTGTTTTCGCTCCGCTAGTACATAACGCCGTGTGCAGCCAAGTACCTAGTGCTTTTTCATATAGCTAGTGCAATCATTCTATCTAGCATATACATTACTTCTTATATCTCCAGAACCTTAAATAAATAATATATAGTGTGAGTTATTTCGAACAGCAATATACCCGGTAGGTACCTCTATATATTTGTTGACCCCGACACTGAAGACAAGAAGATGATACGTGACGATAGAAACAGATCACCGCAACCGCCGCCGCTGGGCGAAACTTCTAGAACGCCTGAAAGTACAGATGCGTACACAAGTATATTTAGTGAAATGCAAAAACAAATTGCTGAGTTGACAAAAAAGATTACTTAACTAAAAAGCCAGACTCACTCTTGTCGTTCCCGCGGTAGATCACGCGAAGATGATCAGACACCAACTCGTCGAGATCGCTCACGCTCCAGACAGTGGAATCCAGATTACTGCTGGTATCATTACCGGCTAGGTAAACGAGCAAATCGGTACACTACTCCATGCAAGTTCACATCTGCGGAAAACGCGAGTGGCAGCCGGAACTAGCGGTTAACGACTGCCTTAATAAACCCGTCCGCTTATTTGTTACTGACCGCTGCACCAAAATATCATTCCTCATAGATACGGGATCTGATTTATGTGTCTTCCCAAAGTCTGCACTTTCAGAATCTCGACCTAAGACGGCGCACCAGTTATTCGCAGCAAATGGCAGTTTGATAACTACCTACGGGTACATTAACCTACAGCTGAATATCGGACTGCGCCGAGCATTTAACTGGCAGTTTGTAGTGGCTGACGTATCCAAGGCAATTATTGGCGCTGACTTTCTCAAATTTTATAATTTGCTTGTTAATTTGAGAAACTACCGCTTGATCGACGCACCGACAGAGCTCTCTACAGCAGCATCACCAGCAAATGAAGCATCTGACATAGCTTCAATCAAGTCTGTCTCCGGAGATTCCGTATACCACCAACTTCTCCGTGAGTATCCAGACATAACTCGCCCCGCTGGAACGCATCGAGATGTCGAGCACACCACGAAACATCACATCCGTACTACACCTGGCCCACCTGTTTCCAGTCGCCCCGGACGCTTACCACCAGATAGACTGAAGATTGCCCAAAAAGAATTCGAGGATATGCTCGCCAGTGGTATTGCTCCTCGTTCAGTAAGTCCTTGGTCATCAGCTCTCCACCTCGCACCGAAGAAGGACAACTCTTGGAGACCTTGTGGTGATTACCGCGCTCTGAATTCTCGTACTATCCCAGATAAGTATCCAATCCGACATATTCAAGACTTTTCCCAAGCTCTCGCTGGTACTCATATATATTCGAAAATCGATCTGGTGAAAGCCTTTAACCAAATTCCAGTCCACGCTGATGATATCCCAAAGACCGCGATAATTACGTCCTGCTTTTTCGTGTTTAAATACATGACTTTCGGCTTGCGCAACGCGGCGCAAACATTTCAGCGCTGCATAGACGAAATGCTGAGAGGTCTGCCATTTTCCTATGGATTTTTAGATCACATCATGGTATTTTCCCAGAGTGAATCTCAACATATCCAGCATCTTCGGCAACTCTTCCAACGTCTAGCAGAGTACGGTATGCTTATTAATACCGCTAAGTGTGAATTTTGTAAATCGCACATCACTTTTCTCGGACACAATGCGACGTATCATCAGACAGCATTCATCCTCTCCCAGATAAAGTGCAGGCAATTCAGGATTACCCCACGCCCACGACAGTCAGGTTACGAGGGGCGTTCAATGTATTCTTAGTATAGGCATGAAAGAATAAGCAGAAAATTCTGAATAAAATTTATTTTTCAATGTAGGATCTAAACACACTTATTTGTCCTGGAAAATAACTTTTCAATTCCCCTCAAAAAATATTTTTCTTCATGGCCTGAAAAATGATCGTTAATTGCTGCCTTTAACTCTTCATCGTCGGAAAAACGCTTGCCTCGAAGTTCTTTTTTGAGATTTGGGAACAGAAAGTAATCACTAGGGGATAGGTCCGGGCTGTAGGGTGGATGATTGATTTCTTCAAATCCGCAATCCCGCACAGCAGCATTGGCAATGCGCGCCTTGTGAACGGGGGCGTTGTTGTGCAGAAGCAATACACCTGCGGTCAATTTTCCCCGTCTTTTTTCTTTTATTGTCTCCTTTAAATTGCGTAGGGTTTTAGCGTAAGTTGCGCCAGTAATACTCTCGTCTATTTTTGTGTACCTACTCAATTAATAAGATTCCCTTGTAATCTCAAAACACTGTGACCATGAGCTTTCTGGCGGATGGGCTGACTTTGAACTTCTTCGGTCGGGCTATTCCTTTTTTATGCCACTGCATAGACTCTTGCTTGCTCTCAGGATCATAGTGATGAACTCACGTTTCATCACCAGTAACAATCCGATCATAAATACTTTGCGAATTTTCACCACAGAGCTCCAAAAACTCCTTGCAACAATCAACTCGCACTTGTTTCGAAGCGCTGTGAGCATTCGCGGCACCCATCTTGCACTGACCTTTGACAAATTCAGATGGTCATGAAGGATATTGCGAATGGTACCCACGGATAGCTTGGTTCTTTCTGCTAATATTTTCACTCTCACACGGGCATCTTCGTGTACAAGTTTCTCAACAATTTTTACTTTTCTTCAGTAGCGGCGCTAACCGGCCCACCGGCACGAGGGTCGTCTTCAATACTCTCTCTACCCCGTTTAAATTCACTTGATCACTTCTGAATTGTAGATAATGAAGGGGCAAAATCTTGGTAAACAGCCATCATTTCTTCGTGAATTACTTTTTGAGTCTTTCCTTGTTTTAAGGGGAATTTTATCACAGCGCGATGCTCGATTTTTTTCAACATTGTCGTATCATTTATCGTAGTTGCCTTTCCGAAATAATATTTTGAATACTAATGGCGACATCAAATAAAATTTTATATTTATACCCTCAATGAGTGTCATAAACTAATGAGATAATTTAATTACCCTCATCATTAGTATATTACCCCGATACCGAGAATACATTGAACGTCCCTCGTAATACGCCGATTCCTAGGAATGTACCATTTCTTTAATGATTTATTCCTGGAGCAGCCGAAATTCAAGCGCCACTAAATGTCGTCCTCACTGGTCCTACGGTCAAGCCATCGCAGCCAATTACCATGACCCCGGAGATGATGATCGCCTTCAACAGATGCAAGTCTTCTCTCTGAAGCAACTATGCTCTCTCACCCAGAATCAGACGCTGAACTTGTTGTTTTCATCGACGCATCTGACACTTCCATTGGAGCAGCGCTTTAGCAACGATGTGGTTATAGCTGGAAACCTCTCGCATTTTTCTCCAGACGTCTGACATCCGCACAGAAGAAATATAGTCCATACGACCGCGAACTTCTGGCTATCTATGACGCAATCAGACACTTCAGGTACATGGTTGAAGCCAGAACATTCACTGTACATACAGAAAAAAGGGTGTTAAATGAAGACTTAGGGCTTCGGGCATATCGAGAAAAACAGGACATCGTTTGAATGCTCGTCTAATGGACCTGAGACTGAAGAGATGCCGCGCTTTGTTGAAGCGGTACGCGGGAAAAAAATATCGGGAAATTCTTTTTTCGGATGAAAAATTTTTTACCGTAGAAGAGAGCTACAACAAACAAAATGATAAGGTGTACGCACACAGTAGTGAAGAAGCGAGAAACCGTATTCCGCGTGTCCAACGAGGTCATTTTCCATCCTCGCTCATGGTATGGTTGGGAGTTTCTTATTGGGGCTTAACAGAGCAGGGGCGTAGCTACCGCCGTATTTGCCGTATCAATTATACGGGGCCACGGGGGCCCCCAAAGTGTGTAAGGAAAAAGAATAAAAACTTTCTAATTTATTTTATTTTACAAATGACAAAATTCTATAAAGCAATTCCTTTTTTTCCCGCCTTAAGCGTGCGTTCAAAAGTTGGCAACACTACATCGTTATGGCGGGCTGCGGGACTTCCCCGTTTTACTTACTTCATCTTCAACTCAGCGGGGAATCCCCGGGAATCCTTCATCGATATCGCGATGTACGTGTACGTTGTACTTTGCATTGGATGTTAAACCACGGAGTGCAGTGCACTGTTTATTTACGCGCTTTATATAAATGTGCATTACATTGTAATTCAGTACAAACAATATTGATCTTCTGGTTTAGCAGTATTAGTAACGATTTGTAAAAGAAATGAGTGAAAGGAAAAGAGATTATCCCAGCGGCGCTGAGAAAAGAAAAATTAAACAGAAAAGGGACGAGGTTATAAAAAAAGTGCCCAAAATTTCTTCATTTTTCAGAGACAAGATACTGTGAGTGATTTAGATTGGAAAGGTAAGTACTATACTACTACCCAACCCATTTATTAGGGGCCCGTAGTGATAAACAAGGAAATCTTTTAATTTCGGTCTGTCCATCTGTCCGTCACAAAAAGTTGTCTCCCCCCTCGATTTTCACAATTATACTGTTTTTAGGGTTCCGTGCCTTGATTAAAAAAAACAAAATTCTAACTTATCTATAGGATCGATTTGTTTTGTTGTTTGTTTATCAGTCCGTATCGTATCGTTAATTGCGTGTTGAGAACTTCAGATGTGCAGACTCGCTTTCGGGTTCTCGTTTTGTATGGCCACTACACTACGCGCTGCGTTTAAATAGCACGCAGGTGTATAGTAATGCACGGACGGGCTGCAGGTGATTTTGTATCTACTAATAGGTACGAGCACAATCCGCGTAGAATCTGTGTGCGTCTGAACTGAACACTCTAACTGTGACCCTTAGTAACGTTATTTATTTATATATAACTCTTTTTAGTTTAGTATCAAAGCATTCGTATTTATTTTTTAACAATTACTCGTTTATTTTTAGATTCTTCTGAAGCATGTTCTTCGTCACATATCCATCCGGAAATAGAAGAAAGCCAAGCACATACTTTATCGGATGTCCATCCAGAAATCGAGGAACCCCAAGTCAACGATTCTGATATATCTGCAGATAATGCAGATTGTAATATAATTTCATCAGATAGAGGAAATTTTGGTGATAATTTAACTGAATGCGAACGAAAAATAATTTTTAAATTGGGTCCATTTAAACCACAAGGACCATTTCCAAAAGTTTCAGAAAATAACCGACCTTTTTCAGCTTATTATTATTCATATTTCAATCAGGCAGGCATAAAAATTATAAGACCATGGTTATGTTATTCTAACGTTTTAAACAAACCGTACTGTCACTTCTGTTGGTTATTAGCAGATCGTCAAAACAAATCGTACTCCTCTGCTTGGGTTAACGGTGTTTCGGTTAGAAGCAATTTCACACAAACTATTCTTGACCATGAAAAGTCACAGCAGCATATTAGTGCCTCACTCTCTTATAATAATTGGTTGCAAGGAAATACCATCGATACTCTATTGAAAAGTGAAATCTATAGTAAAATTACATTCTGGAGAGATGTACTGCATCGTATAATTAATGTTATAATTACTTTAGTATCTTGTAATCTACCTTTGAGGGGGCATGATTCTGATTCTGGCAATTTTATGGCAATTTCACATCTGCTATCTAACTATGATGCAACTTTAAAAGAACTTTTTCTAAAACCGAAAGGTGAAATAAATTATTTAAGCCCTACGATTCAAAACGAAATTATTAGTTTGCTTGGTACTAACGTTAGGAACAGTATTATCTCAGAAATTAAAAAAGCTCCATTTCTGACAATAATTCTGGATACAACACAAGACTTGTCAAAAATTGACCAACTATCTGTAGATTTTCGATATATCTCGGTTACAGAAAATGATGATAATGTGCCTAAAGAAATAAAAATCTGTGAGTCCTTTTTAGGATTCATAGCAGTAACCGATTGCAGTGCTGCAGGTCTGAAAACTGTCATTTTAAATTTGACTAAAGAATATGGAATTGATTTGACTAAATGTAGAGGACAGGGATACGATGGAGCAAATGTTATGTCGGGTGTGTATGGAGGATTACAAACCCTAATAAAAGAGCATGCTCCAAATGCCGATTATGTTCATTGTGCTGCGCACGCTTTAAACTTGGTTTTGAACGATGCTGCGAGACATGTTCGTGAAGTATCGACTTTTTTCGATAATTTAGAAAAAATATATACTTTTTTTGGCAATAGTATAAAACGCTGGGCTATGCTAAGTGACTATTCATCTGAAAAATATTTGATTACCCTTAAAAAGGTATGTCCTACCAGATGGTCTTCTAGGAACGACGCTTTATTAGCAGTAAAGAAAAATTTTTTACTAATCATGAAAACTTTGTACCAACTAAATTTAATTTCAAATAAAAAAGATGAACGTGAAGAATGTAAAAGTATAATTAATATTTTAGAGAGTTTTGATTTCTTAGTGCTCGTTACATTTTTTTCTTCACTATTTGAAATTATTAATCCTGTTTCTAAAGCTCTACAGCATGAAAATAATGACTTACAGAAATCTAGTATTTTATTAAGTAATCTTTTAAATAGACTGTGCCAATTAAGAAATCAGAATTCATTTAATAGTTTGCTAAATGAATCCAAAGATTTAGCAAAAAAGTGGGGGGTAACAACTGTTTTTAAAAACAGTAGGCGAGAGATAACGAAGCGTTTTTTTGATGAGTTATCACAAGATGAGAGAATTTCCGACCCGGAATCCTATTTCAAAGTCAATGTATACTATTGCTGTTTAGATATATTAATTTCTCAAACTAAAGAAAGATTTCAGAGCCTTTGCAACCTGAGTAGTATATTCGAAATATTACAACCGGAGAAACTCCTATCTTCTTCAAGCGAAGAGATATTAAACGCTTCCGGAAAACTGTCTGCTAAATACAGTAAAGACATCTCACTTAATCTTTGTGACCAATTAAAGGCTCTAAAAACATGCTTAAATTCTGAAATTAAAAAAATTTATTCCATTAAAGAACTCATTGAATTATTGCTAGTAAAATTCAATAGTCTTGCATCCAGTTTTCCCGAGGTAATCACAGCAAGCTTTTTATTCTTGACCCTTCCAGTTACAACCGCAACGGCAGAAAGAAGTTTTTCAAAATTAAAACTAATAAAAAATTACTTAAGAACTTCGATGGGACAAGAACGGCTGTCAGACATCTCACTATTGTCCATAGAGGCAGAAACTTTAGAAAAACTAAAATCATCATCAGCCATAAATGATTTAATAAATCAGTTTGCCGATAAAAAGGCAAGGAGAGTGAATATTTAAAATTTGATTTTTATTTGTAAAATGGGTAAATTATGTGATAAATAAATATTACTTCTCACAATATTTTTTTTCTTTTGTGAAAAATCTTTACCTCCATATAAGGGCCTCCAAAAAAATTTTTATACGGGGCCCCGACAAGGCACGCTACGCCACTGTATCAGAGGTACATTTTTGTGAGAAAGGTGTAAAAACGAATGCAGTTGTGTATCAAAATACAGTCCTGACGAACCTTGTGGAACCTGTTTCTCATACTATGTTCAATAACAGGCACTGGGTATTCCAACAAGATTCGGCGCCAGCTTATAGAGCGAAGAGCACACAAGACTGACTGGCGGCGCGTGAAATCGACTTCACCCGGCACGAAGACTGGCCCTCCTCCAGTCCAGATTTGAATCCGTTAGATTACAAGATATGGCAACACTTGGAGGAAAAGGCGTGCTTAAAGCCTCATCCCAATTTGGAGTCACTCAAGACATCCTTGATTAAGGCAGCCGCCGATATTAACATGGACTTCGTTCGTGCTGCGATAGACGACTGGCGGCGCAGATTGAAGGCCTGTATTCAAAATCACGGAGGTCATTTTGAATAAACTTTAGTGTCATAAGAATCTGTTTTGTTAAGTTCATTTTGGTATATAAATGGTTACATAATGAATAAACTTGTTTCAATTATTTTATATTAAACATGTGACAGAATTTATGACCTGACTAGGTACTGTGATGTCTCTACTACAAACACAAGGCCTTTCGTAACAGCCGCCTTCAGAAAACATATTTTCGACTTACTGCATCGATTGAGTCACCCCGGTACGAAGGCGACTGCAAAAATGGTGACACAGCAATTCATATGGCCTGGAGCTCAAAAAGATTGCCTACAATGGGCTAGAGAATGCGCAGATTGCCAGAGGAGTAAAGTCCACCGCCACACTCAATCACTTATCTCTTCCTTTCCGGTTCCTTCCCAACGCCTATCCCATATCCATATGGATATCGTAGGGCCATTACCATTTTCTTGTGGTTTCAGATACTGCCTTACGGTCCTCGATAGATTCACTCGTTGGCCCGAGGCATATCCTTTGCCTGATATCACGACGGAGACCTGCGCCCGCGCATTTATCGCAGGCTGGGTATCACAGTTCGGCTGTCCCCACAAGATCACCACTAACAGAGACAAACAGTTTGAAAGTGAACTGTTCCGCATCATGACTGCCATCCTCGGTACACAGCATCATCCCACAACGGCCTATCACCCTGCCTGCAATGGTATGGTGGAATGTCTCCACCGCCAATTGAAGGCAGCTATTATGTGCCATCAAAACCCCAGAAAGAAGAACCCCTACAGAAGTTCTTCCCCTGGTGCTACTGGGAATTCGCAGCGCCTACAAAGAAGACGTCAAGGCTTCGTCAACAGAACTCTTGTACGGAGAGCTACTCCGACTACCTGGAGAATTCTTCGCGCCCACTACTGGCACAACCACTGATGTCACAAACTACGCGTCACGTCTTCGTCTCCAAATGGCACAGCTCAAACCTGAACCTGCAAGCCGACACTAACAAAACGTTCTACGTGCCAAAAGACCTATCCACTGCAGAATACGTATCCCTTCGAAAGGACGCTGTTCGACGTTCTCTTGAGCCTCCATACACAGGACCATATAAGGTACTAGAAAGAAACAATAAAACCTTCAAACTGGCTGTCAAAGATCGCGAGACAACGGTTACAATCGATCGCCTAAAAGCAGCTTACATGGCCCGGGATGATACCAAGATAAGTGCGACGGATATAACACCAAAACAGGTAGAAGTAACTCCAGCTCCTATTCTCGAAAAGAAAACCCGATCAGGTCGCACGGTTCACTTCCCCGACTACTATCGACCTTCCTAGTTTCGGTCTCAGCAGGGGAGTACTGTAGTGACGTTAGTCAATTAATTTAAAATTACATTAAACTTATCTTCTAACTAAAACTACTATTATATAAAACTACTTATTTACAAACATGTCTACTATCTACGTAATATCTAGTTTAAAGTCTATTAAAATGTACATTTCATTTCATAGTAATAATTGGAATCACTGTTAACAGTTGTTTATTCGCTTGTACGCGCGATATGTACCTACAGCAAACCGGTTTTACCTCTAATTAAGTGCTCGTGCGCCGCGCGCTGGCTAAGTCCGAACGCGGGGCGCCCCACTAGTCTGATCTGTGAAACGACGGCGAATGCACGCCTGTTTTCGCTCCGCTAGTACATAACGCCGTGTGCAGCCAAGTAGTGCTTTTTATATAGCTAGTGCAATCATTCTATCTAGATTATACATTACTTCTTATATCTCCAGAACCTTAAATAAATAATATATAGGGTGTACTGTCTGGTGTATAGTGTGAGTTATTTCGAACAGCAATATATGTACCTACCCTGGTAGGTACCCCATATAAAATGGTTGCCACGAAATGCATAACCAACTAACTTAACTTACAGTTTCATTCAAATTACAAGTATCGGGGATTCATGTAAATTGGTTACTTATTTTAGGGGAAGAAATTGCAGTTGTTCTGGATTTCAGACTTTCCCCTATATTTGTGTCACTAAAGTTACACGACTAGAGTCAGTCAAACGAAAGTAGGCACTCGCTTTTTTTCGTAACTTTTTACATGGCAATACTAATGTGTTTCGGACGCTATGTTCTACAGCTGGGTAAATTTAGGGCGGTATAAAATAATAATTGCACGTACTATAAATAACTATAATAATAACGAATTGTAACCCACTCGACTGCAGATTAATAATATTTTATAGGTTTTGTCATTCTGAACCGGAAAAATAGGCAAAAAATGCCTTTTCCCGAAGATGTAGGCAGGAACCACGGATGACCATTTCCCATAAATCTGACTTACTTCTTTCGTTTCAGTCACTCTTAATATTCTTCAAATAGGTCGTCGTATAAGGTAGGTACTCTTAACTTTTTTTCAACAGATTAGGGAAAATGAGAATCGGAGTGTGGCATTATTATTATTCCCTAATGTTTTAGGTTGCCACGCTGATATTTTTGAATTTGCCGCGATTTTTCAGGGTCTACTTTCATTTGACAGACTCTACCAAGTTTCAGCTAGTGTTGCCGAAATATAGATAGTTAACGTCATAAATCAGTTACCTACACTATCGATACTATCAATAGCGTGATATGAGGCAATAGTATCGATTTCGTCCAATACTATCGATAGTATTTAACGTCAATAGGGACGAAACTATCGATACTATCAATAGTATTTCATAAAAACTATCTACAATATTGATAGTATCGATAGTAGCATATATTTCGATAGTATTTGTCATTATATACAAGTCGATATCTGTCGATAGCACACAACTATCGATAGTTTCGTCACCATTGACGTTTAATACTATCGATAGTATTGGACGAAATCTATACTATTGCCTCATATCACGCTATTGATAGTATCGATACTATTGAATTTTCGTGAATATCGATAGTCCACTATCGATCGGCAACACTAGTTTCAGCACTGTTGGGTCACTGGTGTACCCCGTGAATGTCGTCAAAGTTTCGTTTTTATTATGGGTAATATAACTTACAAACTGCAAGGCTAAAAATAAAAAAGGGTCGAAATGTACTGATAAAGATCTTTCATTAGACATCCCATTTGAACTGATAGTCTCATTTTGATTTGTTTACCCCCTATATTATGTGTAGAACAAATAAAATTAGGTAAAGATTTGCCTATTTTACAAAATTCTATGTTCGGTTGGTTAGTATCGGGACCAGTCATGTGTAACGACAAAGTAGGTAATCATCGAACTAAACTTGCAGTAAACCAGCTGATCTCGCGTCGCGCGGCGTGTACCTACCCCGAAGAGGTGCCGAACTTGTCATGGTGGTGGGAGGGGCCTATATACTTAAAAAGCGCCCAAGACCAGTGCTCTGACCAGCAGCGCGTTGAAATACATAAACTTACCTGAAGTGAGGGTACACTTTTCAAATATAGATACAAATCTTGAGAGCTTTAAATACATTAGGAGAAAAAACTGACAATTGGAATACGCTGATTGTATTTCTGTTTTCAGCGAAATTAGATAGCGTTACAAGCTTAGAATAATAAGGCTGTTACAAGTATGAAATGGGAGGAATATAAAGGGTCTCTAATGGAGGTACCGGATTTAGAAGTTTTCTATAAGTTTTTACGTATGAGAGCTGACGTTCTCGAGGCAACTGCTGCAAGTAGCAGCGAACAGGATTCTGTGCAGCAGCAAACGCAGCAACAGCCGCAGCTGCAGCAATTTAAGCGCATGAATAAACAGCAAAAATCATTTGTTGCTACTACTTGTGACAGTAAAACCAACTAACAATGTGTGGTTTGTAATGGTGAGCATCTTATTTATTATTGTAAAAAATTTTTGGCAATGTTACCAACAGACAGATTCAGTTTAATCGTAAAAAATCGGTATTGTATCAACTGTCTTCGTAGCAGACATATAGCCCCTCAATGCAAGTCTATACCTTGCAAAGTATGCAGTCATAAGCATAATTCTCTTTTACATATTGACAAACCGGTTGCTGAGAACAAGCAGTTGGTTTCTAGTCCGATTTCTTTGTCAACTTGTGTTTCGAATCAAGTTTTATTATCTAGGTACAGCTGTTGTGAAGGTTTCATGTACCAATTCAGATAGTTTTGTGCGCTGCCTGCTAGATTGTGGAAGCCAGTCGTCGTTTATCAGTCAAAATTTAAAAAACAAACTGTGCATTCAAACAAAGAATGTTAACTCAGTTTGTATAACAGGGATCAATACTTGGTATCTCGTTTGAAGCATTAAAGCGCTCTAATATTAAAGTACAGTCACGTACAAATTCATTTAGCACGTCAGTCAATGCATTTGTATTCAATGATATAACTAGTTCGCTTCCAAGTCATGATGTTGATGTATCCAAAATCAGGTTACCAAAAAATATAATGCTTGCCGATCTGACTTACCACACGCCTGCAAAAATTGATTTGTTGTTAGGAGCAGACGTGTTTTGGGACGTATTATGTGTAGAACAAATAAAATTAGGTGAAGATTTGCCTATTTTACAAAATTCAATGTTCGGTTGTTCGGTGTAGCGACAATAGTAATCATAAATCTAAACTTGTACTAGACCAGCCGATCTGCGTCGCGCGGCGTGTACCACGAAGAGGTGCCCAACCTGTCATTGTGGTGGGATGGGCCTACATACCTAAAAGGTGCCCACGATCAGTGCCCTGACCAGCAGCGCGTTCAAACACATATAAACTTACCTGAAGTGAGGGTACATTTTTCAAATATTGATACAAATCCGAAGTCAATTATTGGTTTTGAGCGGGTTTCAAGCTTTAGCAAACTACGTCGTATATTAGCGTATGTATAAAGATTTATTAGTTGTTGCAGAAATAAAGTAAAAATAATCGGGCCTTTGACTGTCGCTGAGTAAGAGGACAGCTAGTTGAAGCTTGCTCAATTTTCACAACTAGAAAGTTTTTCTAGTTACAAAAATAACTTTAAAGTATTGCCTACACTGCACAATTCAACCCCCACGATGGATGGGCAGACAGGCTTGATTCGTGTAGGTTGGAGGTTAGAGAACTCAGATTATAAATTAGATAAAAAACATTCATTTGTTTTGAGTAGTAAACATCATTATGCAGAGTTACTTATGAAATATCATCATTTAAAACTTATGCATGCAGGACCGCAATTGCTTCTTTCAGTCGTCAGAGAACAGTACAGGCCGATTGGAGGCAGATGCTTAGCGAGACGAGTATGTAACAATTGTTTAACATGCAACCGACTGAAAGGAACAGTTGCGAAACAGATTATGGGTAACTTACCTTCTGTGAGATTATCCCCAGGTTCTCTTTTCGAAATAACAAGAACTGATTACCTACGCAGGACCTTTTCTCATCGTAAATAATAAAGTCCGCGGTGCACAGCTGGTAAAATGTTATCTCTGTGTTTTTATTTGTTTCAAGGTTAAATCCTTTCATTTAGAGTTGGTAAGTGATTTGACCACAGCAGCTTTTATATTAGCTTTGCGCCGATTCATGTCCCGTCGAGGAAAGCCTCGCGAGATATTTTGTGACAACGGCACTAATTTTGTCGGTGCGAACCGGGAAATTCTTGCTCTTGTTAAGAATTGTTCAGGTGCTGTGTCAGATTTAGCTAGTGAAGGCATAAAATTCAAATTCTCTCCAGTATATTCACCCCATTTTGGTGGGTTATACGAAGCAGCTGTGAAGTCAGCTAAATTTCATTTAAAAAGGGTTGCAGGTAACACTCATGTCGCATTCGAGGAGCTCACTACTTTGTTTTGCCAAATCGAGGCCATTTTAAACTCGAGACTAGGGCTTCCATTCCGTAATTTCGTAAGAAGTTACAGAATTAAGCCAAAAAAATAAACTTCTGACAAGTCCGTAACTGAAGGGCTAAAATCCGTAATTACGTAAGTAGTTTTTTTTTTAATATATTTATTGTCGCGTCGCGTCTAAGTCTGGGTGTGCGCTGTCCCTTAATGTCAAGATGGCTATAGTAAAAAATGAACAGTATTACATGACAACCCAGCCAACATTGAAACAGTACAAGCGGGTATCCCCTGTAGAGAATAAATTCAATTTGAAATATAATCTGTACTTCTGTAGTTTTCGGTACTTCCCGCGATTTATTTCAGCCTTGGGTAATTACCTCGGGATAACGTAGGACAATAATTCTCTTTGACACGTAAGTAATAGAGTATAGTTTTGGTAAACAATATTTCTCAGGGAATCCCCGCGTCTTTCT
Organism: Philereme vetulata; assembly: GCA_918857605.2. NCBI lineage: Eukaryota > Metazoa > Arthropoda > Insecta > Lepidoptera > Geometridae > Philereme > Philereme vetulata. The sequence continues at coordinate 3,179,879 of OU975427.1, read as the reverse complement.
ATGTGTGAGTTTAGCTCTGATTCATTTTTGTTTGATGTATGAAATAAAGTTTCAGTACTCATGTATTTTGACAGTTCACACCTCGAAGTCTACGAACTGACCTGGTCGATAAAGTATTTTTGCTAAGTGACAATTAGATGTGATATAGATTAGATTAGACCACTTCCTCGTTGGAGATATTTCATTTTAGTGTATGGAACCACTACGAATATGTAAGTACTGGAATAAAATCCATTATTTTATTTTATTTCCAGACAGGTGAGACTTAGTATAAATTGTGATATGATTGTTTCATTATTGAATCTGCTTGGGCAGGTTATACTTATTTATGTGGCATAGGTATAAACGTTTGCGTGCGTGCGGGTTGCGAGGTTTTAAGTCGCATGTTTGTATGTTTGTCTGCGCGTATCTCAAAAACTATCGTTTCATTCGACGATAATTAAGGCTGACACCGACCTAAAAAATAGTATGCATAATTTTTATCTCCCTTATTCATTAATAAATTAAAATACTGAAGTCGGTTGATTTTCTAAAAATATTTTTCATTTGTTTGTTTGTCCTTCCTTCTTCCACATCAAAACTTAGCAGCAATTGTTCAATGTGATTTTTATACAGATATAGTTGGGGTTCTGGAGATGCCATACATATATAATTATACTATAACATTACTTACTATTTAGTGGTTAAATAAATTGTTGTAATTGTTTTAGGTCGTCACCATAAAAGACAATTTTCAAGGAGTTCTTAAACAAACGAACAACATCTTCAATCTGGAAATTTTTTTTAAGGGCCGATAATGGATAAACCGTCGAGTGCAAACACTGTATAAAAGTTTTAAAAACGCCTGGTGGTGCAACCGGGGCATTGCATACTCACTTGCGGGCTAAGCATATCACTGAAGTACCACAAGCAAGTATTTCAACATCAACGTCTGATAGTACTCAAATTCAAGAAAAATAGAAGGGCGCCGCGGCCTCACATGAAGCATCCCAAAAGAAAACTAAACTCACGGATTATTATGCAAGTGAGTCTTCCATGGAATTTAGAGTCACTAGAATGGCAGCATCGGCTGGTATCCCGTTGAGCAAATTTTGTACTTCTGAAGACCTGAGGTATGTTTTCAAAAAGCTATGATCTACCGAAATCGCCATCAACTATAACCAAAACAGTTTTAGAGTTACATGATAATACAGAAAACGCACTGATACGGTTTTTAAAGGAGATGAAGTCCCAAAACAAAAGATTTACAACGACATTCGATGAGTGGACCTCTACCCTAAATAAAAGATATATGAACATAAATATCCACAGTAAAGATCTCGAACCAGCTAATTACAAAAATTTGGGACTGGTGAGAATAAAAGGTTCAATGCCTGCTGATGTAGGAACTCAATTAATACAACAACATTTGAGCAACTACGGACTAAGCCATAGACTAAGCCAAGACATAGTTGCTTTCACAACAGACGGAGCCAGCGTTAAAATGGGCAAGAATTTTGAAGGCCACCATCAATTGTGTTTTGCCCACGGCATACAACTTGCAGTGCTCGATGTGCTATATAAGTTACAGGACCAGTCATCTCCCAATACCAACCCAGAGCAACAAGATAAAGAACTGGATTACGACTCCGAAGATTCTGAAGAAAACTATGAAGGATTTGATATCGACATACAAAGAATTCCAGAATCTGAATTTTTGTACAAAGATACTATAAAGAAAGTACGAGATTTGGTTAAATCTTTCAAAAAGTCACCCTTGAAAAACGACTTGTTGCATAAATACTCTGTAGAAGAATATGGGAAGGGTCTGAATTTTATTCTCGACTGCAAAACACTGTGGAACAGCTTGTCGGATATGATTGGCCGATTTTTAAAATTAAAATCATGTGTTAAGAAGGCATTACTGGATTTAAAATCAAGTATGAATTTTACAGAAAAAGAAATTCAAGACCTGCACAACATTCATCATAGTTTAGATGTGATAAAAACAACTGTGATGTCTTTGTGTCGCCGGGATTCAATCTTATTGACGGCTGATGCTGCTCTACAGTTTATGTTAAATAAACTTGATCATCAGCACAACGAACTCAGTGAAAGGCTTGCTATTTCCCTTAGAAAAAGAATAAAAGAGAGACGAACGAGTGTATCTGGTATTTTACAGTATTTGCATAGCAATGAACAATTTTACGAAACCATGTCAACAGAAACCTTCATAAAACCGACGTCAGATTATATAAGGACATATATAACAAGATTATTAGAAAGGCTGAAATTTACAGCTAACACAACGTCTGCACAGACAAGTCAAAGTCCAATACAACAAATAAGCCCAGCACATACTGACTCCAGCGACGGAGAGTTAACTGTGGCCGAGGAATTAGAAAGAGAGATATTCAAAGCCACGTCACAGGTAAACAGATCTACGGTTAACACAGATCTTGAGTCCATTGTCAGAGTAGAAATGTGCATCTATGATAGTGCTGGCGGTGGCCGGGGAGTTTACCTAACAGCAGCGTACAATTATTTATTATCAATTACACCAACAAGTGTTGAAGCTGAACGTGCCTTTTCTTCAGCTGGTTATCTATTTAGTAAATTAAGAAGTTCATTATGTGATAAAACACTAAATGCGTTGTCATTTATGAGATCTCATTTTCAGGAAAAGTCAAGTAAATAAACATTCCGCTAAGGTCCTACCTAACTAAGGAAAAAGATATCCTTATTTTGTTATGTAATATGTATCTAAATAATATCTTTGTTGGGTTGTGAGTTGTGACTAGTTGATATGATTAGTATTTTAATAAAAATTATTCTATACTTCTTACTTTTTCCATTTTGATTTTGCTACCCGAGCTAACCTGAACTAATAAAAAACATGAGATTTAAAAAATAGCGTAGAAATTACGTAATTACGTATTTACGTAATTGGACCACTAAAATTCGTAATCAGTTACGTAATTAACATATCCGTAATTTTGGAAGCCCTACTCGAGACCGCTAACTCCTATGTCCTCCGATCCGAATGACCTTTGTCCCTTAACCCCCGGGCACTTCCTCATAGGTAGACCGCTCACTTCACTACCTGCCCCAGATCTACAAGATGTTAATCCAGGTACAGATACGCTCGTTTAGAGCAAGCAAGACAGCATACCTATATGGAGCAGATGGAGCCGCGAATATATTTGCGAGCTGCAGCAGCGAACTAAATGGCAGAACAGACAACCGGACATCAAACCCAACCAATTGGTGCTTATTCGAGATGAATGCAGCCCGCCACTGAAGTGCCCATTAGGAAGGACCACTGCAGTTTACAAAGGATCTGATGGTGCATGCCGCCTAGCAGATATTAAGGCCAGTAAAGGAATCGTAAGACGTGCGATAAACAGAATTTGCCCGCTTATGGATCTTCCCGAGTAGAACTGGATCTCTCTTCACTTTCAAGGAGGCGGAGATTGTTTACGCACAAATACGAACAGCGCCGTCACCCCCCCGCGTGCCCGCGCACCGCTGGGCACTTGGCCGCGAGCAATCGAGGAGACACAAGCTCCTTTATTCATTAATGTTTAACAAAAATAATTAAATCTTCTCTAATCTACTGGGACTTTTTATAACTACTATTTTGACTTGTAATGTAAACTTCAACAATTTCAGACAAACAAGGTCCATAATTTGTTAGTAACAATTATTTCTATTAGCTAAGTTAGTACAACAACCAGAACAAAACTAAACACAGAAAAGAACAAAAAAGAAAGAAAATACATTTATTTGCAGACATAACAAAACAAAGACAGACACAGTAACAAAAATAGCACGACCATAGGAATAGGAATAAAAGAAACAAAAATAGATAGATAGGATAATTTCTTTATTGCACACCATTAAAAATAAAACAAACAAAAGAGAATACAAAATTAAATCAAAGGTACAATGGGTAAAATATGTAGTAATAAAAATAGAAAACATAAAATAGTGGTTACAAAAGTAACAAAGAGACGTAAAACACACGTAGCCCCATGAATCTACGCAGCACTGCAGGCTCAGGTATCTCAGCAATCATCTTCAGGAGTCCGAACTTCATGTGCCTGCAACATGTGCAATAAAACCTTTAACAGAACTACTGAACTGCACAGACTTATAAGAATTCACACTAAAGCCATCTGCAACATGTGCAATAAATATAATTTTAAACACAAATATACCAGACATGCTGTCACAGCCATGCTCTCAAGTATATTAAACTTACTTACCTTTTGTATTGTGTCCTTCCTTATTTGAGCTACATAATTGCTTGAAGGAAATGTATTTTTTTAATATTTATATTATATTCTATGAAGTATACATGTAATAGAATTAATATTAAAAAAAACCTCTAAATATAGCAAATATTTGGTATGTGAAAATGACCTGCGCATCGCTGTTTCTCCTCATAAATATTCACTTGTTTACTATGTTTAATTCTAATAATATTTATATTTACAGATTACAAACTCTTTTATTTATACCTGAAAACTCATGTAAATAACTCACTCTCCTTTATATTATTATTTTTTATTTTAGTTTATTAGCTTTTGCGGCTTTTGTTTCACTGCGGCCACGAGGCCTATTGTGATCGCCCTTTGTTTTTGTGTCGCTCCTAGGCTATGGGGGCGTTTAAAGTTTACCACTAAGTACCAAAGCTGCTAATAAGTGTCGGTAGAATACGTTGGCTCACTATCACAAGGTTCTATGTTACAATTTTAGTACTTATTGAGATAAGAATGCTACAAGGTTCTATGTATCATTAGCCACACTTTTCAAAAAACAAACCAGTAGATGGCAGCACTATTTACAACAAAATATCAGTTTTCCATAGTCCTATGTTGTATTTTTACTACGCGAAGAAATAACGAAGTTCCATGTTAAACATAGAACCATACAATTTCGAGTTTTTTTTTGTGGCGTCGCACTGTATGTGCATTTGCCATTGGCAAATAAAAAAATTAGGGAAACGGAATAAATACAAAACCCGGGTTATATACACTAAACTAGGAAAGGATCAGGAGAGGATACATTAATGAGAAATTATACAAGATAAGAGATATTTACAAAATTGACATTCACAAATTTGTGATTTTATATATTAATATTATTTGTACAAATGAAAGATTCTAAACATTGGTACACGGATGGATCTAAGGAGGCGAGAAGGATTTTAATATTTGAAGGAAGCGGAACATGAAGGGATACAAGATCTTTGTAAAATTTAACGTGGTCATTGTTAATACACGAAAAGAAAATGTGATTTACATCACCAAATTTATCTCCACAACTACAAGATGGGTCATCTAAGATTTTCATCCGCGCTAGATGAGCTGGCGTGCACGTGTGCCCTAGTCGCATTCTTATTATGATAGTAGTAGCACGTTTATTGAGTTTCATTTTAAAAAACCAGGGTTTGATGGGAATCATTGTTTAAAGTTGCCTATAATATCTATCCTTAGTATTGCTGGAGTCGAACCAATCTGTATTCCAACTTTCCTTAATATAAACCTTGGGCAGAGCAATTAGATCCTGAGAAAAGTTTTTGTAAGGGAAACGGTCTCCGCACTCCACAGCTTCATTAGCTAATTTATCAGCATATTCATTACCCAATATACCGCAATGGCTAGGTATCCACGCAAAATTAACAGCAAATCCTTTCGCATTACATTGTAACAGTTTCATCCTAGCTTCTAATATAAGTGGAAAGTGTAGTTTAGAGCGAAAAGGATATTTAATAAGTGATTGTAAAGAACTCATAGAATCTCTAAAAATAACAGTATTTTTGAGTTTCATTAATAAAACATATTCTAACGCTTTCACAATGCCGTAGCATTCGCCAGTGAAGACAGAAGTCTTGGACGGAAATTTAATTTTTTGGACAATATTGAACTGTTGTGATAAACACCTACACCAACACTACCTGACTGTGAATGCTTGGAAGCATCAGTATAAATTTGATGCCATCCATGCCATCTTTCATCGACAATTGAATTAAAATAGATATTAGTATATTTGTCACCACGATCAACATTCAGGTCAAAATAAACATTAGGGAGCATTAATACGGCCTGGAAGTTGCAATGGAAAATGGGCAGCAGTAATGATTGATGGGTTGGGGCTGAAAAGGTTCTATTTGTGTGAAAACTATAAATGAGATTCGGAGGCAATTTATGATTCCAGTACGAAGATGAACGAAAAAGCTCTGAAAGTTGCCGAATTCTAGGAAGTAGCTGATGATTAGACGTTTGTAGGACACGGAAGAAGAACCTGTTTGCCAAAAATTTACGTCTTAAATGTAAAGGTGGGTCGCCACATTCTATCTGCAACGCATTGATAGGACTGGATCTCATTGCTCCCATAATTATACGCATTGCTCGGGATTGGATAGAATCTAAAGTCTTAAATGCAGTAACTCTACCAGGCTCTAACAAATAAGTGCCATAATCAAGAGTGCTTCGAATCAAAGCATTGTAAACCAATTTTAAAAAGAATGGATGGGCACCCCACCATACACCAGTGAGGCATCTTAGCAGATTAAGATGTTTTTCACATGTTTCTACAATATATTCGCAATGTGGATGACCAGTAAGCTTAGAATCTAAGATGACGCCTAAAAACTTGGCATGGCTTTTAACGGGTATAGTAATACCATCGTACTTAACATTTATGGGCGGTGGGTTAAGCTTACGACTAAAACGAACCACGGTGCTTTTTGCAGGTGATAGTTCCAAGCCGTGTTTATCTAACCATAATTTTAAAAATCTCAGAGCTAATGTTATATTAGATGCAGCTATATCCATGAAACTACTTATGGAGTACATTAACAAATCATCAGCATATTGTAATATACTAACTGTGTCACTCACAGACGCTTCCAAATCATATGTATATATATTATAGAGAAGAGGGCTTAAAACAGAACCCTGAGGCAAACCTCTCCATGCAACTCTGGAGAGTTCTGTAGAATTTAAAATAATAACTCTACCAGTTAACATATTTCGTATAAAGTTGGATAAAATATATGGGACCTTTAATATTTTTAATTTGTTTATTAGTAACTCAATTAAAACATTGTCATACGTAGCTTTTATATCTAAAATGTTGCAACAACGGATTTATTTTGCGAAAAGGCCAAGCGAATGTCTGTTATAAAAACACTCACGCTATCCATTGAACTCCTACCTTTCCTAAAGCCATATTGGCTATTAGGTAAAATATCCTGTTTTTCAATGTACCATTCGATTCTATTTTTAATTCGATGTTCCGTAATTTTTCTAATAACCGGAGACAGTGCTATTGGTCGATATGACATGACATCTGAAGGATTTCTTCCGTACGAGGTACGAGGACACTATCAACCTCGTACAATTATGTACGAGATTTTGATAATATGGCCATAAGAACATTTTGCATCACCATTATATAATAGTAAAACTAGTGCCATCTATCAAAACTTTTAGGAACTTGTTACACCAAAAATTACATTGCCGCATTTACGGGATGGTTATCTATGGTAGCTATCCCGTTAACCGGGAAATCCCCGACTAATAAAACATTTCGTTCTTCTCATTAGTCGTCTCTGTCACACATAGCGCAAATTCCTACTTTCTCTGTCCCTTACGTATTCCATTCGTTGCATGCCGACCGGCCGTGTTTAGTTATACTACGTTAGTACGTGTAGCTAATTGAAGTTTTTGTAAAAAAGAAGATTTTTATTGTTACATACATATTGTTGTATACATAGTCTTTTCGTTGTTTCGTCCATTGTTTAGTGGTGTAATAGAAGTATCGTTATGAGTGATAACGACGAAAACAGTGACCGTTCGCCTACTTTGACTCCGCTTAGAAAATTACCCAAAAAAAGGTGGTTGGACAAGAAAAAAAGAAGGTAACACATTATCGCAGCATCGTGTACAAAATTTTAGACAGCAATGGTTAAAGGATCCGACTTTTAAAGACTGGCTTTTGCCAGATGCCAATGATTTAACAAAAGCTAAATGTGCATATTGCCCGGGAACATCAATGGTAGCTGAACTATCCAATTTAAAAACTCATGCCTCTACCAAGAAACACCTGGGCAACAAACCTGGATCCAGTGGAAAAACACAAACATTAACATCGCTTGGATTCCAGAGAGGTCTAACTCCACAAAATAAAGAGAAAGCTCGTGCAGAAATTAAACTTGCTGCTTTTTTTGCGGAGCATAATATAGCATTCTCGGTTGCTGACCATTTGACAGAACTATTAAAAGAAGTTGTTACGAATTCTAAATTAATCAAGCAAATTGAACTTAAACGAACCAAAATTATAGGTGTGGTAAAGAACGTTCTTGGAAAAGGCCATAAAGCAGATTTAGCCCAAAAATTACAAAAAAGTCAGTTTTCGGTGATGACGGACGAGACGACTGATGTTTCTACGGTCAAAACTGCTTGCGTTGTGGTACGCTATTTTGATCAAGAAGCTCAAAAGATATGTAGCGCATTTTGGGAGCTGTACAAAGTTTTCAAGGAAACACCTGATGCTGATGATATTCTTACTGCCAATGCCGAGAATTTATACAGAGCTCTTATCGGTTCATTAACTAACCGTAATGTTCCATTGACAAATGTGATCGGCTTTGGCTCAGATGGGTGTAATGTCATGATGGGTGATAACGACTCAGTAAAAACAAGATTAATACGGGATTTTCCAGGAATCATAATCACGAAGTGCGTTTGTCACTCGGCCCATTTGTGTGCCAGTGAAGCCTGTAAACAGTTGCCTGAAGGTGTAGAACAACTGGCTAGAGATATCTACAACTTTTTTAAACATAGTGATAAACGGCTATTTGATTTTCGTAACTTCCAGTCGTTTGCTGCAGTGGAGCCTCACAAAATACTGAAACCATTACAGACAAGATGGCTTTTCTTATTATCAGCGGTTGAAAGGATATTAGAGCAATGGGAGGCTCTACGTCTTTTTTTATCGAGTTTACGACAAATCGTGCACATAGAGCAAGAGCCGATGTAAGGAATCGAGCAGTATTTATTCTCGAAAAACTGAGCAACCCATTCTACCAACTTTATTTCTGTTTCCTTGAATGGTCGCTCCCTGTATTCAATAAATTCAATCTGGAATTTCAAAGCGAGAAAGTAGTTGTTCACAATCTACATGACAAAATTCGTACACTCTACCAGGAAATCCTATTGCGTTATTTACAACGCGAATATATCATGAGGCCAAATCTTGGTGAAATAAACCCTGAAAGTCAGCGACATCAGCTCCATGACGCTGCACTGTATCTTGGCGTCAAAGTGTATGAGCTCTTGAAACATCCAGATGTGATCAGACAGCCTGCAGATATTGCACAGTTCTACTCATGCTGCAAAAATTTCTACAAAGTTGCAGCCACCGAGATTAAAAAACAATATAACATGGAAGATCCTGTCTTGTCAAAGCTACAAGTTTTTGAACCTGCATCAGCGCTCTCCCACAATTTTAGGAGCCATTTCCCTACACTTATGCCTCTTATGGAAGTGGTTCCCCGTATAATCGCACCAGCTGATCACGCAAAGAAACAAATAATCGACAATCAATGGAGGAGTTTGCCAAATGCAGAAGCTCGTTATCCTAAAGGGTTGAATGAAATTAGTGACCCAGATAAGTTTTGGGTTCAATTACTGAAAACTGAAGACTTTTCCGAGCTGGCACATTTTGCCCTATCTACACTGTCCCTACCCCATGCGAATGCTGACTGCGAGCAGGTTTTTAGTAAAGTCAATTTATTAAAGACAGAGATAAGAAACCGACTAACTGTGGCAACAGTGAACGGAACACTTCTTGCTGTAGAGAGCGCAAAAGGTTCAACTCGTACTGGAAACTGCGTCAATTTTGAACCCACAAAAGAAATGTATAGCCGCATGACAACAGATAAAATATACGGCAGAAAAAACGATGACAGTGAGGATGTTCCTGACATAATATTTGGAGAGGAGAGGTAATCTAAGTTACCTTGCAAATTTTCTTAATATAATTAACTAAATGTGTAGTTTTTTTGTGATTTTACTTGAGTAATAATAAAGATTTTTTGAAATACAACACAAAGTTATGTTTTATTTAGTAGGAAACTTGCAATAGTTGATATCATTGAGTAAAAAGTCCTAAATCCAGTAGTTCAATATGCCTTAATTTTGGTTTTAGCACGTTTTCGATGCGTAATAAATATACGAGGTTTGAAAGTCAAAATACGAGATTTTTAGCTGCATATGTACGAGGAATTTTCTTTTAGGGTTCGCAACCCTGATTGCAAGGCGCTATCACCAAGATGTGTATAGAATGAATAAGGAATACCATGTTTACCAGGAGCCGTATCATATTTTTCTGATAAAACACCCTTCAGCTCGTTCATAGAAAAAGGAGCGTCTAGGCCGTAAGGGCAAGTGGAAATAGTTGCAGGGATGAATAAATAAATAATTGTTTTGTTAGCACTGTCGGTGGAGCCAAACGGTCTAGAAAACTATCATTCAGAGGTGGCATTGTTACAACAGTTGATGGACTAACTCCAGATCTGTAACGTCTTATATTTCTCCAGACTTCGTACGGTTTTGTACTTGGAGATATAGTCAAGCAAAATCTTCTCCAACCTTGGAATTTCTTTTCCTTGAGTAATGTTAGGACTTTGAGGAGTGAAAGATCAGTATTTCTCCAGAGCTCGTTTATTATCCTCTATTTAGGATTAATCGCAGAAATACAAAAATTGACAACAGTGCGCCCACAAAATGGCGACCATACTCAGCAGTTTTTTTCATGAACTTAGGTATAGATAGCAATTCTACCAACTTAACATACACCGGTCATTCCGATACGTTCATTCATCAGTTTTATCAACAATACAAATATTTTATTTAACTTCACACCTCCCCCTAAATAAAATATTTTAAAACTTACATTGTTTCTTATTTATTAAACCATAACCCTTTTTAAGGCTCTGGCCATATAATGGACACCACACGTTTTGTTCAATTACTCGTTCAGTATTCGTCAAATTGAATTTGACATAAGGACAAACGTCAACGTGAAGGGTTCCGAAACGAAACTTAAAAAAAAAAAAAAATATGGCGACCAAATTGCAAACAGCTGTTACTTTTCTCTCAAAATTTGGTGGTTTATCGTTGGTAAAACAAATCTAGAAAAATCTTTGAAAATAATGAGTAGAAGGGTAAGTTTTGAATTACAATTTATTAGAAATATTGTATACTTATCATTTATGAGTAGTATATTTCAACATTTACAAAAAAAAAACATACAGATTTGAAGAAAAGTTATGACGTCCATATATTGCCCAGAGCCCGTTTGGTCAACAGGTTTTTCTGTTTCAGAGAGTTATACCTCTAGATAGACTAGAGGAAACTTTAGAAGAGCTTTTTGGCTTATCAGATGGTGAACAGTCAGAGGATGGATTCGAAAGCGATGAAAGAGAAAATGAGGCGATTTTCGTGGAACCAAGTCAGGAAGAGCTTGAGGGTATTTTGGATTCACCGTCTGCCTCACGAAGACAGCCTGAGGTTGCCATAAATTTGCTATTCACAGAACTCGCCAATTCCTTCCGGGAGTAAACCATTGGAAGTTCCCTCTGCAGGGCAGGACTCAGGAGCTGGTGATACAGATAATGATGTTCTAGGAAGCAATAGTGCAGAGTCGTCTATATCGGAATCTGAAGAAGATGAAGATGATATCGATGATGATTGGAAGAAAATGATGTTCCCTCATAATGCACCTATTGATAAATTTGATGAAATTCCAGTAAAAGCAAACACAACCTTCCCAAACAGAAGTAGTCCTCTTGCATATTTTAGATGTTTTTTCTCTGATGATGTATTATCTCTAATTTTAGAGCAGACCAATCTTTATGCTGCACAGAATAAACAAAAAAATTGGATTGATGTCTCTGCTGAAGAGATGCAGGCCTTCTTCGGAATGTTGGTACTAATGGGTGTGCACTCTCTTCCTAATATAGATTTATATTGGTCAACAGACCCACTATTTTGCGTAAGGGAAATTGCAGATGTGATGACTTCAAAAAGATTCAAAATGATACTGAGAAATCTACACCTAAATGATAACACAAAAATGCCCAAAAGGGGAGAACCAGAGTATGATAAACTCTACAAGATTCGGCCCGTAGTCAACAGCATGAACACTGCTTTTCAAAAGGGAGCAAAGAACTCTACATCCCAAAGCATAGACGAATGTATGGTGAAGTTCAAGGGCCGTAGCACTTTGAAACAGTACATGCCCAATAAGCCAGTAAAAAGGGGCTTCAAGATTTGGGCCAGGTGTGATAGTGACAGTGGTTACTTATATGAATTTGAAGTATATACCGGCAAAAAGGGGAATGAAACAGAATTTGGGTTAGGAGCTGCTGTAGTAAATAGTCTCTGCAAAGCACTGATTGATGAAAAGATGGATCACATTCATGTTGCTTTTGATAACTTTTTTTCTTCTACTGAACTGATGCAGAGACTATTTGAAAATAAAATATATTCTACAGCAACAGTAAGACCCAATAGAACCAATTTACCCAAAAAATTAAAAAAAGTGATTGCTAAGAAAGGTAAGTCAGCCAAAAACATGAAGAAAGGGGATTATAAATGGCGGGTAAACAGAAATGTCGCTTTTTTACATGGATGGATACTAAACTAGTCAACATTCTTAGCACTGCCTTTCATCCTAAGAACAAAGTGACATGCAAGAGGACCCAAAAGGATGGAAGCAAACAAGAGGTGTCTTGTCCACTAGGTATTGTGGAATATACCAAGAGGATGGGGGGAGTGGACCGGTTTGACCAAAAACGAGGCACATATCCTGTAGCTAGGAGAAGTCGGAGATGGTGGATGAGAATATTTTATTTTCTTATAGATGCTGCCATCACTAATGCACACATCTTGTATTCAAGAAGAGTCCAATACCCAATTAACAATTTGCAGTTCCGTACAACACTGGGAAGGAATTTGATTGGCAATTTTACCAGTAGGAAGAAGAGGGTATCTAACTTGCCATCTTTTGTGAACAAAAAACCAAGAATTGAAAGCAGGCAGAAGGCTAAGTATGGTCTCCCAGACAATCTACGGCTTACTGATGTCGGCTCCCACCTCCCAGGTCCACTTCCAACATTTAGAAGATGCAGAGCTTGCAGCAGCAAAGAGAACAGCAAGAAATCAAAAATTCAATGCACCCGGTGCGAAGTTCCTCTTTGTGCTGTCCCATGTTTTGCAGAATTTCATAAGGCATAGTAAGGCTTTGTCCAAATAGTGGACACCATGTTTTTTTTTTTTAAATTAAAAAAAAAAAAAAAAATTGAAATATAGGTATCTTACTAGACCCATTTCTGTAATTTTTATTTTCATACCTTCAGCCACTTCCTCTGCCTTATAAAGGGTTAAACAATCTATCCCTGAACTTCCTAAACAGAACCCCCCCTAAAGCTTTAGTTAATATATCCACTATCTGTTCACTAGTATTAATATATTTCAACTCTATAATCTTTTTATCTAGTATTTCCTTAACAAAAGATAGTTTTATTGCCAAGTGCTTTACTCTAGAATCACCAGTGTTCATGTGAGCCATTTTGATAGTAGATTGATTATCCTCATATACTATTAGATTTGTCTCAAACCCAAAAACAAATAAAATATCCTTCAACCAACAAGCCTCTCTGGTTGCAGAACACAGAGCAATATATTCAGCCTCTGTGGATGACAACGCTACAGTTGGCTGTTTCTTTGAATACCACATGACTGTACACCCAAACACTTTAAAGATACACCCTGTTGTTGACTTACGGTCTATACAACCACCCCAATCACTATCAACATAGCTCACCACATCATTATTACAATCTCTATAGAAAGTTAAACATAAATCAAGAGTACCTCTTATATATCTCAAAATATTTAACAATAGTTTATACAAAAGCTTAGAAGCACAAGACTGATAGCGACTCAAAATGCCAACTACTGCACAAACATCAGGCCTAGTCCCCATAGCTGCATACATCAAACTCCCTATCAATCTTCTACACCTACTCTCAATCTCACTACTTTCAGGCTTTTCCCTTTTCAATATTTGAAAATTAAAATTTTTATCAATGGGTAACAATAATGTCTTACAATTTAACATGCTTATATTCTGACAAAATCTTTTCTAAGTAATCTTTTTGTGAAATAGTTGTGATCCCGTTATTTAAATCTTGTTTAACATCAATTCCCAAAAATCTTCCCACAGGCCCCAATTCTTTCATTTTAAATGTATTACACAGCATGTTCCTCAATTTACATAACTCCTCCTTACTATTCCCAAAGTACAAAATATCGTCTACATATAACAATAAAAATGTTTTCTTTCCCCCCTCACATTTAGAATATAAACAATAGTCTTTACCTGACTGCTTATAACCCAATGACAACATTACATCATTAAATGTTTCATTCCAATATTTGGGAGACCTTTTTAAACCGTAAATAGATTTATTTAACTTTACAAATTTACTCTCAGTCCCTTCTGGTAATGTTAGATACAATTCCTCATCAAGTTTTGAATTTAAAAAAGCCCCACATACATCCATTTGACTTATTTCAAGATTAAGTTTAGTAGCTACTGATACAAAGTTTCGAAAAGTATTTAGTTTTGCCACAGGTGCATACAAGTCCTCAGTACAATCCTGTTCGAAACCTCTGGCCACTAATCTGGCTTTGTAATCATTTTGCTTCTTCTTTAAGACCCATTTAGAGCTAATTACTTCTTTTCCTTCAGGTATGGTATCTATCTCTTCCCAGGTGTTATTTTCTTTCAGTTGATCCAGCTCTTTTCTAACAGCCTCTTTCCACTTTTCAGCATCGGGTGACAACATAGCCTCTCTATAGGTCTTCGGCTCAGCTAAGTACAAATAATAGTCGTGTAGATGCTTTGGTTTTGTGATTTTTCTTTTCCCTTCTCCGCGGTCTTCATCTTCCTCTCCTCTATCTGGTCTCATTTCGTCCTCTCTCTCTGGTATCATCTCCTCGTCCTCTATTTGATCTTCTTCTGTAGTCGTATACCCTTCTTCACTATCACATCCTTGGTTCTCTTCCTCCCTGTCACTTCCCTGGTCTTCTGTTGTAGATACGTCAAGTGACATCACCTCATCAATGTCCTCTTCCTGGTTTTCGAGTTTTTGAATACTGCCTTCTTTGTTTTATATAAATACAATGTCTCTTCTTGTGTGAACCTCATTTTTGTCCTCATAGTACACTCTATATCCTTTTGAATCCTCATAGCCGACAAACACAGCCTCCTCTGCTTTTTGATCCCACTTTAATCTCTTTTCTTTCGGTATGTGAACGTACACTCGGTCTCCGAACACTCCTTTTAAGTTTTTCAGCTCATATTTACGCGTGGTGAAAGTTTCATATGGTGTTTCTCCATCTTGTCTACTCTTTGTCATTCTATTCAGTACAAAAATAGTTGTATTGACGGCTTCTGCCCCCAAATCCTTCTTCATTCCCTTGCTTTTGAGCATTGACCTTGCAGCTTCGACAATTGTGCGCATGTCCCTTTCTGCCTTCCCATTCTGTTGGGGTGTGTAAGGTACGGTGGTTTGGTGTTGAATACCTTTTTGTTGTAACAACTCTTGCACTTCTTTGTTACCAAATTCCAGCCCATTATCTGTACGTAGCACTTTCACTTTATGTTCTGTTTGTCGTTCTGCCCAGCTAACATACTGTAACAATTTTTCGCACACTTCACTTTTTCTCTTCAAAAAGTAGACAACCCTGTAGTTTGAGAAGTCATCTTTTACTAGCTAGAAATACCTGGAGCCTCCTATGGATGGGACCTCCATCGGGCCACACACATCAGCATGAATCAGTTCTAGTGGTGCACTGGTATGCTGTTCACTCCTTGCGAAAGGTAACTTGTGCATTTTCCCTTCTAGACAAGAAACGCACTTGAAACTGTCCTCTGTGTACTCAATATTGTTTTTATTTAGCACTCTTTTCACATAGTCAACACTTTGATGAGTCTTTCATGCCACTCAGACAATGTAGCAATTGCCGCAACACTTTTGTTAGTGTCTCTCAACACATCCATCACGTAAAAGTTCCCTTCACGATTGCCTATAGCACTCAATTCGTCGTTTTTATTGTAAAACAGATACTGATCGTCCGTCACTGAAAGTTTATAACCTCTCTTTGTCGCATTTCGCAGAGAAAACAAGTTCACGACTAAACCCGGCATATACAACACGTTATTTAATGTTGTTGGCACATAACTGTCCCCGTCAAACACACTCAGTTCTATTTTACCGTATCCTGCAACCGGAATAGTGCGGCCATCACCGAAGTAAACAAACTGATCTGTCATGTCACTGGCGTATAGTCTATTAAAATAGGTCATATGTTCAGTGGCTCCACCATCGAGCAACCATTTGTTTTTGAACTGTTTTGCAAAAGAATTGTCTATTTCACTCAGAAATTCACTTCCGCCGGTGGACCGGGGTTATTGTGTAAAAAATCCAAGTTCGATTTTTCTAACAGATTTCGACTTTGACAATCATTTCGAGGATCAACTGTCAAATTCGCATTGTGTAAGGGCCTGTCAAAACGAAAGCGAGATGAACGAACGAAACACCTTGAAACCAGCCTTTTGAAGCATTTTTTTGAATTGCGTAAGAATTATCTCAGCTTCATTGACATCCGAACAACGAATGAAATGTCAAACGAAGCAGGGATCTTCCGACTTGCCTCTTTGAATCCAAATTATAGAAAATATGTTATAAATTATTCGATTGATTACCTATTCTTACTTTAATCTGTTTTATTTGCTCGAATATACCAAGTGGTGTACATTTATAATGCAGTTACATAATTTTTTAGCCAAACTCGAAGTTAAATGCGGCATAACATGTAAGCCTAATATTTACTTGTTTTGATATATAATTTTTTACCTTTATAATCAAGGGAAGTCCTACTTATTTTGACTAAATATTCTTGTCATATCCAATAATATGACAAAACGCTGTTTGTCTATTTATTAGTACCTACTCAAATATAATAAATAAACTTTTGTTGTTTATTTATATGAAAATAATGGCATTTCCAGTTACTGTTACCTACCCAGATCGTAAGACACGAGTACCTAAGTAAGTTAGGAGAGACTATCCTCCGTAACTATTTCAGCAAAATTACCTAAGAAATTTATGTAAACAAACCATACTTAACCTCAAAGTAAAGTATTAACAAGTTTTTTTTCGCAGACTTATACAAAAAATGATATTTCCTGGAGTAGTCTGGTGCATTGGTGACGCTCATGTGGCTATAGTGTAAGTAAACATATCTTTGTGTCAGTATTTACTAAATGTTAAATAATAAAAATTTAGTGTAGAGCGCTGCATTGTTGTTATAAACAAGTGGTTCGCCCTGAACTGAGATGTTGCGAGTCTCCTAAAAAAATATTATTAGTATTTACCAATGACGTTCAAAAAGACTTTTAAAACATCTTAGGTATTTACTAAATGTTAATTAATAAAAATTTGGTGTAGAGCGCTGCATTGGTGTTCTAAATAAGTGGTTCGCCCTGAACTGAGATCTTGAGTCTCTTAAAAAAATATTATTCTTAGGGTGTCTTACGCAACACTGCCTAAACGTATTTAATGGCTAAATATCATTTAAGAAAATGTCAAATCATACAAATATGTCAAATTTAATCATGTTTAGTCGCTAAATACGTTTAGGGATAGTTGTGCAAGCTGGCTTTAATCTTTGACTAATACATTTTAATAGTGCCACAAAATGCTCAACCAACTAATATAACCTACAGTTTCATTCAAATTACAAGTAACGGGAGTTCATGTTAATTAGGCTGACTGACTGCGCTGGAGATGGAGAGTAATATTTTTATTGGAAAGCCAAGCGTGCGATGCCAGCTAGTTATTTATATTGGGATATACCTACCCTTACATGCAATAGTTTGGATGTTGTGGGTTCAAATCCTGCCTGTGCACCAAAGAATATTTTTAACTTATGTTTGTGTGATTAATGTACGCACTTATTTGTTTTTAATGTTGTTTCAGAATCAAAATAAAATAATTTTGCAAAGCATGTCTACTGGAATTGTAATTTAAATGAAATTGAACGCTCTCAGATGACCCGACACTTGATCAAAATCTGTCTCAGGGTGCTATAGAAATCGGCCGAAAAACATAGTGTGACTATGAAATGGACTAAAGTGCACGGTTCCAGATACAGACTGAGAATGAATTCCGAAAAGGAGCTCCAGAAAGACTGGGAACATAGAGCCAACTGCAAGCAAACAAAAACAATGCTTCTGGCAAAAAACAGAAAAACAACAAACACCATTTTAAAGAACAAACGCGAAGATCTAAGGATAATGATGGGAATCATCACGAAACACTACGAACTTAATCATCACCTTCTGAAGACTGGAGCCACGGACAGTGGGCTTTGTCACAGATGCCTTCGAGAAGAAGAGACTGTGGAGCATGTGTTACTCTACTGCACTGCCACAAACGATGCAAGACTGAAAACGGGTTATTGAATCCTCATCCTCCACCAACACCGCTACTACATCAACATCCATGGAAACCCTTAAAAACTGCTGCCACCAACACAAATCCTACTCTGTTAGTTATTTTAAAGAGTTAGGATGGCTTGGGTTACGTTAGAAGGGGGGTAATACACCCCAATGCAGGACGTCATTGTAATCTCTTATTCCCCCTACCCTAGAATTAGATTGAATGGATCCTGGTTTTGTACATAATAGGCTGAACACCAATGTTTATTCATGTGTACTTACCCAAAAGCTTTATAATATTACCCTTATCTACCCAAGTTAAGTAATTATGTGATGTTGTATTAGTGTAGCTTACTAAATATAACTTTACTAATAAAAATTTCAAAATTTCAATTGTATATTTCTTACATATACTTTTGCCATGAGGTAGGTCTACTTATTGAATAGTTATAGTATTTTATATAATACAGTAAATGTATGATTTTTTTTTATACCTACCTACACACAAGATTTCTTATATATTTTTTCATAAAATTTAGTATAAAAAGCTTTTGTTATCACCATAGTTTTAACTGTAACTATATGTCACCTACATTTACCTACCACACTAATATTATAAATGTGAAAGTTTGGATGTTTGTTTCATCAACAATGAAAGTTCA
The DNA here is from genome assembly GCA_918857605.2 of Philereme vetulata. Lineage (NCBI taxonomy): Eukaryota > Metazoa > Arthropoda > Insecta > Lepidoptera > Geometridae > Philereme > Philereme vetulata. The sequence goes on along the minus strand of OU975427.1, from coordinate 3,160,650 downwards.
TCTCATTAAGTTTTCTATTAAATGTTTGCCTAGTTCTATAATCAATAAACCCGAGTAAAACAACACAAAGGAGTACATAATACATATATGTATATTAATGAGATATCATTCCCAAGGCAGAAGGTATGATCCTTGTCCATATCAATTTGTAGGGCTGGCATGCTGAAAAATATTACATGATCACCATACTGTTAAGTACATATTTTATTGGTATAATGCTGACAAAAATGACTAAATCCGTAAGTTAGGTACTTCACAAGTCAGCATCATAACAGCCATAGGATGTCCACTGCTGAAAAGGCTTATTCCTGTACTCTCCACTTAAAAACCCTTTCTGCCCCAAAGGCCGTCTATTCCAAGGAATATAGTAAGTCTATTCTTTGATTTCTTCAAGTAATTTGCCCGCATACACATAGTAAGCACATCACACATCTCACATAGTAAGTGCAAAACCTCTGCTTTAACAGTGATATATTTTTGTTTTAAAATTTAAATGTGTCTAATGATCTCCATATATTGGCTTTTATCTGAGTCAATCTCGTAAATAAACTTTGCAAGTTTTTATGATGAGCTGAAAAATAAAATGTAAACAAAGAAGCAGTGTTGCCTACGTAAATTTCTTGGTTTCCCGATATTTGCCGCTGATTGAGTCCCCGAAATGATAACAATTAAGAATAAAACCCTGTTACATACAAAATGTTGTGTAATCAGTAACAAAATAACATTGGAATGATTTCTAAATAAAATCTTTTACAATTTGGTACCTACATACTTTCAACACTGTTTTCCTCCCTTTCGCTCTATGCGTTATCCGGTTTCGTTCGAATTTTATTGATCTCCCCTTTTTGGCTATCTCTTGTTTGGCATGCAATAAAGCTATAATCTGGTTTTGGAATTAGACAATAAGGCCGTCCCGCGGCCCTATTGTCTAATTCCAAAACAAAAACAAGATGTCAAAAAATCCAACTTCGATTTTTTCAACGTGATTGCGAGATTAGCGACCGTGTAAGGATTTTCCTCTGCTTCATAATCGGACCGAATGGAAATTTTGAAGCAAGTCGAGTCATTTCAATCAATGACTTTTCGTATGTGCTTTACTCGATGCTATACCATAGCACGTTCTAGCATTATGCTAATAAGCCATGTAGTAATATAATAAAATAACTAATAATATTGACTAGCTTGAACTACATCAATTAGTTCCCCTTTCACTGGTTATTCATTGCGTTTTCATCAAATAACCTGCAAAAAAGATTCTCCACAATATTGCGTTTACTTACAAAGAATATTTTTCACTATTGGATTTAAGAGTTCTGTGGCTAGTTTTTTTTCAGTGCTGCCAAATGCGGGGAATTTCCCCGATTTGTGGGGAATCGGTATCTAGAGCGGGGAGAGCCCTGTTAATTACTAAAATCTGAGTCGATTCGAGCCATCCATTATAGCTTTATTGCATACCAAACAAGAGATAGCCAAAAAGGTGAGATCAATAAAATTCGAACGAAACCGGATAACGCATAGAGCGAAAGGGAGGAAAACAATAGTGAAAGTATGTAGGTACCAAATTGTAAAAGATTTTATTTAGAAATCATTCCAATGTTATTTTGTTACTGATTACACAACATTTTGTATGAAACAGGGTTTTATTCTTAATTGTTATCATTTCGGGGACTCAATCAGCGGCAAATATCGGGAAACCAAGAAATTTACATTGGCAACACTGCTTCTTTGTTTACATTTTATTTTTCAGCTCATCATAAAAAAGTTTAATTACGAGATTGACTCAGATAAAAGCCAATATATGGAGATCATTAGACAAATTTAAATTTTAAAACAAAAATATATCACTGTTAAAGCAGAGGTTTTGCACTTACTATGTGTGATGTGCTTACTATGTGTATGCGGGCACATTACTTGAAGAAATCAAAGAATAGACGTACTATATTCCTTGGAATAGACGGCCGTTGGGGCAGAAAGGGTTTTTAAGTGGAGAGTTCAGGAAGAAGCCTTATCAGCAGTGGACATCTGCTAGTAGCAGTTATGATGCTGACTTGTGAAGTACCTAACTTACGGATTTAGTCATATTTTTTCAGCATTATACCAATAAAATATGTACATAACAGTATGGTGATCATGTAATATTTTTCAGCAGCCCAACAAATTGATATGGACTATGAACTTGTGGAACTCCTGGAAGAGAACCAAGCTCTTGCAGTGGGGCTTCATATGTTTGTTCATGCTTGGAGATCTAACAAGGATCATACCTTCTGCCTTGGGATTGATATCTTATTAATATACAAATAATTATGTACTCCTTTGTGTTGTTTTACTCGGGTTTATTGATTATAGAACGAGGCAAACATTTAGTAGAAAACTTAATGAGATGAACTTTCATTGTTGATGAAACAAACATCCAAACTTTCACATTTATAATATTAGTGTGGTAGGTAAATATAGGTGACATATAGTTACAGTTAAAACTATGGTGATGACAAAAGCTTTTTATACTAAATTTTATAAAAAAATATATAAGAAATCTTGTGTGTGTAGGTAGGTATTAAAAAAATCATACATTTACTGTATTATATAAAATACTATAACTATTCAATAAGTAGACCTACCTCATTGCAAAAGTGTATGTAAGAAAAATACAACTGAAATTTTGAAATTTTTATTAGTAATGTTATGATATTTAGTAAGCTACTCTAATACAACGTCACATAATTACTTTACTTAGGTAGATAAAGGTAATATTATAAAGCTTTTGGGTAAGTACACATGAATAAACATTGGTGTTCAGTCTATTATGTACAAAACCAGGATCCATTCAATCTAATTCTAGGTGCATTGGGGTGTATTGTGTATTACCCCCCTTCTAACATAACCCAAGCCATCCTAACTCTTTAAAATAACTAACAGAGTAGGACTTTGTGTTGGTGGCAGCAGCTTTTAAGGGTTTCCATGGATGTTGATTTAGTAGCGTTGTTGGTGGAGGATGAGGATTCGATAACCCGTTCTCAGTCTTGCATCGTTTGTGGCAGTGCAGTGGAGTAACACATGCTCCACAGTCTCTTCCTCTTGAAGGCATCTGTGACAAAGCCCACTGTCCGTGGCTCCAGTCTTCAGAAGGTGATGATTAAGTTCGTAGTGTCTCGTGATGATTCCCATCATCATCCTTAGATTTTCGCGTTTGTTCTTTAACAAGGTGTTTGTTGTTTTTCTGTTTTTTGCCAGAACCATTGTTTTTGTTTGCTTGCAGTTGGCTCTATGTATCCAGTCTTTCTGGAGCTCCTTTTCGGAATTCATTCTCAGTCTGTACCTGAACCGTGCACTTTAGTCCATTTGATAGTCACACTATGTTTTTCGGCCGATTTCTGTAGAGCACTATAGCACCCTGAGACAGATTTTGATCAAGTGTCGGGTCATTTGAGAGCGTTCAATTTCATTTAAATTACAATTCCAGTAGACATGCTTTGCAAAATTATTTTATTTTGATTCTGAAACAACATTAAAAACATAAATAAGTGCGTACATTAATCACACAAACATAAGTTAAAATATCCTTTGGTGCACAGGCAGGATTTGAACCCACAACATCCAAACTATTGCATGTAAGGGTAGGTATATCCTAATATAAATAACTAGCTGGCATCGCACGCTTGGCTTTCCAATAAAAATATTACTCTCCATCTCCAGCGCAGTCAGTCAGTCTAATTAACATGAACTCCCATTACTTGTAATTTGAATGAAACTGTAGGTTATGTTGTTGGTTGTGCATTTCGTAGCACTATTAAAATTTATTAGTCAAAGATTAAAGCAGGCTTGCACAACTATCCCTAAACGTATTTAGCGACTAAACATGATTAAATTTGACGTATTTGTATGATTTGACATTTTCTTAAATCATATTTAGCCACTAAATACGTTTAGGCAGTGTTGCGTAAGACACCCTAAGAATAATATTTTATTAGGAGACTCGCAAGATCTCAGTTCAGGGCGAACCACTTATTTAGAACACCAATGCAGCGCTCTACACCAAATTTTTATTAATTAACATTTAGTAAATACTAATAATATTTTTTTAGGAGACTCGCAAGATCTCACTTCAGGGCGAACCACTTGTTTAGAACACCAATGCAGCGCTCTACACCAAATTTTTATTAATTAACATTTAGTAGGTAAATACTGACACAAAAATATGTTTACTTACACTATAGCCACATGAGTGTCGTCAATGCACCAGACTACTCCAGGAAATACCATTTTTTGTATAAGTCTGCAAAAAAAAATTGTTAAAACTTTACTTTGAGGTTAAGTATGGTTTGTTTACATACATTTCTTAGGTAATTTTGCTGAAATAGTTACGGAGGCTAGTCTCTCCTGACTTACTTAGGTACCCGTGTCTTACGATCGGTAGGTAACAGTAACTGGAAATGCCATTATTTTCATATAAATAAACAACAAAAGTTTATTTATTATATTTGAGTAGGTACTAATAAATAGACAAACAGCGTTTTGTCATATTATTGGATATGACAAGAATATTTAGTCAAAATAAGTAGGACTTCCCTTGATTATAAAGGTAAAAAATTATATATCAAAACAAGTAAATATTAGGCTTACATGTTATGCCGCATTTAACTTCGAGTTTGGCTAAAAAATTATGTAACTGCATTATAAATGTACACCACTTGGTATATTCGAGCAAATAAAACAGATTAAAGTAAGAATAGGTAATCAATCGAATAATTTATAACATATTTTCTATAATTTGGATTCAAAGAGGCAAGTCGGAAGATCCCTGCTTCGTTTGACATTTCATTCGTTGTTCGGATGTCAATGAAGCTGAGATAATTCTTACGCAATTCAAAAAAATGCTTCAAAAGGCTGGTTTCAAGGTGTTTCGTTCGTTCATCTCGCTTTCGTTTTGACAGGCCCTTACACAATGCGAATTTGACAGTTGATCCTCGAAATGATTGTCAAAGTCGAAATCTGTCAGATAAATCCAACTTCGATTTTTTAGACAATCACCCCGCCGGTCGTCATGGCCGCCGATACCACTGACACTATGAACGCATTTGACTTTTTCGAATGTCCCGAATATCCGCCATATTTACCACCTTGTTTACCACTATTTTTATGCTTTGGGCACTCACTTTTCAAGTGTCCCACACTACCGCACTCGTAACATTCACGATTGTCCACCGAACTTCTACAATCCTTAGAGAAATGTCCCGGTTTTCCGCACTTGTAACACTTTTTCACAAATCCAGTTCTTTTAACATACAGCGCCATATTTTCACTATTTTCTTGACTTCTCGATTTTAGCCTCTCTTCCTCTACAAGCAGTCGAGCCACCAAGTCGTCATACTTTTGCTTATAAATTTCTCTGACACTTCTTCTCCGGCTTGTTTTAACTGGCAAGCCATTTCTTGTAACTTGGCTAAAAATACCGATAGTTCCCCTGCCTCGTATTTGCACTGTAGAAAACGTTGCTGCAACATTAAGGTACTCGTAGCAGACTTCGCTTCAAAAACGCTATGAAGTTTTCTCCACGTTTCTTCTGCCGTCTCACATGTTAATACATGAATCATTGCTGCCTCGCTCAGTCTAGACACAATGATACTCTGCGCCTTGGCATCTTTTCTGACCCACTCGGTCGTATCTCCTGTTTCTGGCTTCACGGCCGTTCCGTCCACCACTGAATACAAATTACACCCCTTCAGTGTGACTGCCGCCTGGAACCTCCAAACACTCCAGTTTTTCTGACCCTCCAACTTGATCACTGAAGCCGACGCCATCATGCCGTTGTCCATCTTGCTCGTACTCCGTCAACCAGACCCAGCGAGCTTGATGCCGTGCGTGCCTCGATTGCACCCGGCACGACCCCTTCAGACGTCGCTCAACAACACAGCCCCGTGTTGTTTGTTGACAAACACGCTGCACGCCGCCGCCGCTTGCACCCACGCTGACGACCGGCACCCTGCAGCCGACAATACTCCTGCGATCTTCACCTAAAACAGAGTTATGAGCGCTGGACCCATAACCTGTTAGGACTTTGAGGAGTGAAAGATCAGTATTTCTCCAGAGCTCGTTTATTATCCTCTGTTTAGGATTAATCGCAGATATACAAAAGTTGACAACAATGCGCCCACAAAATGGCGACCATACTCAGCAGTTTTTTTCATGAACTTAGGTATAGATAACTATTCTACCAACTTAACATACACCGGTCATTCCGCTACGTTCATTCATCAGTTTTACCAACAATACAAATATTTTATTTAACTTTACAAGTAACTTTTTAGTTTTCGCTACAATGCTAGTCAGTCTGTCGAAATTATCCTCGGACATATCGGGGGTATATTTTCAAACCCGGGAAAGTCCACCGAACCAAAATTTTTAAAATTAAAAAAAAATACATATTTTATCCTACTTGCAAGATAAAATAAAGACATTTATGTAAAAAAATAGAGAAAAAATCGTCGGGTTTAATTAAGTTACTAATCTTATGCTCAATCCAAGGATTATGTGGCAATCCATAATTTAATGGTGGACTTTCCCGTCTTTGCTCCCAACCGAAGGACATATCCGAGTTTGAAAGCAAACGCGTGGGACATTCCCGCTTTTGTTACCAACTTACTGAGAGGGATGTATTCAGGGCTGTCACCTTGTGATTGTTAGAAAATCATCATAATTAAATTTAAGAGCTAATTTGTGGGCTCTTGTTGGGTAAACCGATGCAAGTTTCTCCATCCGTCCCTATCAGATGTGTTTTTTCTTAACATTTGTTAGAGAATACTATTTTCTTTAGGCCCTAAAACAGATGGTTTGATGCATTCATGTTGTTTTTGACCAATAAAACAAAGTTATAATACTTATTAGAAGATTTTTATTACTCAGGTAGAGTACAATCGTTTTACTTATGTTAGCTTAGACAAGTAAAATGACGTGAGTAAATTCCTCCTGTGGTTCGCAGAGTAACTCTTCTACCTCATTGTCTACGTCACCATCGTCGCTAGCATCATCTTCATCGCCATGGTTTTGTTGCCTACTGAGAATTTGACAATAAAATTTCAAGTCAATAACGTTTTGCCTCTTCCAATCTTCACCATAATGTTTAGACAGTAGGGAATTGACATCTCGCAATTTTAATGTCTTTACTTTAACACCTTTTTCTATATTGTGGCGCTCAATTGGCAACATACTTATGGTTTTACCTGGCTTACAGATATTTTCAAAGCCCCCGACCCTGGTTTTGTAAAACAGTTCGCCATTGACTAAAACGTTACCCACTCGCTTCGAACGCTTTATAAAGAAGCGCTTGCATTTAGAAAACTTAATTTTCCACTGTGCAGGTGGTTTTACAAGAGAAGATAAACAGACACAAAAAAGAAAAGATGGCTGCTAGGTCAAACCGTGATAAAGACAGAAAAGGTATAATTCCAGTATTGTGCTTTGATCTAGAGAATCTTGTCCCAAGGCAGAAGTAAGCAACTTTTTTTACAAAAGTAAATTTTCTACTTACATCATGACTGGCCATCTTTCTACTAATAAAAAAGTGTACTGTGCTATTTGGAGTGAGAACACTGCTGGAATGTGTTATATGGAGGCAGTCTTATGACGTTATGACCCTTTTCTTGGGCTATGTCGTCTAAGACATACATTGGTGTGCTGGGTTTGTGCAGACCAACGAGACTCAATAATTCGTTTTTAAGCATTGTTTCATTGGCCTCTATTCCTTTTTCTTGAAGCCATGCAATTATTTCTAACTTCCTGTTTGCCGAAGTTGGTGGTTTGTGCTTTTGGACTGAGTGATATGGGGCGTTATCCATAATTATACATATAATGTGGCTTCTTCAATATGTAATACTATTAAAAACCACTCTTTAAATTTTTCAAAATTCATTTCATCACGGTATTCATTGGTCTTCGTATATTTGAATGGCAATTAGGCACAAAACCAGATGACGTCCCAGCATGAGTTATTATTAATCTTTGACCTCTGCCTTCGGGTACTTTGGTGGTCGATTGTGCAGTATCATCGGTCCAAGCTTTGGATACGGTATGATTGGCGTTTAGCCATGTCTCGTCTAAAAAGACAACTTTGTCCCAATTTGTAATTTTTTTGACTTTCCGGAGAAAATTCACTCGAGTAAGAGCAATGTCGGTTCGTTCCATTATAATTTTTCTTTTGACACTTTTTTTGTAGAAAAATCCAATATATTTCAAAATCTTTGATAGTGACGGCAAGCTTCCTTTAAACAAGTCTGCGTCTTTTATGAACGCCGCCAGTTTTTTTAATATAGGTAATTCGCCCCGTGTATAATAACCATATACATGGTTGTGAATCGCAGCGGCGACAAAGTCATCAATTTTCGTGACAGGAGCAGCCTTTCTTCTTTTTTTATTTGGCGTTGAAAGCTTTTTTTCCTCGTCTTCAGTCATTACTGCGGTTGAAGATTCGCCATATTTTTCTTTACTGATGCGAATTACTGTCGCACGTCCAATGCCAAGAGCATCTGCAACTCTGTCACAAACTTTTGCCATGGGTAATAGCGGTCCACCATTTTGGTTTTGTCGCTCAAAATATTCACGCAAGCGAATCACAAACTCACGACTTTGACTGTTCAAAACAGTTTTCTTCGTTCTGCATTACGCCAACAAACAATGAAAACAAACAATAAAAACAAACAATAACAATAAAGAAACAAACAATAACAATAAAGAAACTAACAATAATAAATAAACTTAACAAATTAACAGCAATAGTAACAAAAACAAAGTGATGAGAACGGAAAACACGTGGCGTATACAAGGCGTTAGCAGTCATACTGAGGAGAATGGGTCATGTCAAACAAGATGGCGGCGCGTTGGCGCCATCTTGCGAAAGAAGACACGCCGCGGCCAAACTTCTCTCGAACCCCAAAGTTGTCGGAAGGAATGTTACGAGTAGGTTAGAATTTAGATTTATTTGCTCACTATTGTAAATAATGTTATTTATTTTAAATATTCAATAATGTTATTTTTTAAATTAAATGATAAATTAATTTTGAATTAAGTTTTATACAAAATATCGATAGTTTATAGTCTGTGGTCACGATAATTCATCGCTCAACACTATAATTAGCTCAGCATGCCCATAAAGTATGACATTAACTGGTACGTTTGTCCTTACTGTTAAATTCAGAACTTCATAGGCGCGATTTTACTGACAGCTGTCCCAGAGATCAAGCTATGTTTTTTCTAGTATAGAAGTTAATTTTAAATGTTCACACACTGCAGAATCATACACTGTAGCTAATCTGAGACCCCAAAATACCCGAAGGAATGTAAACACAATTTTATTTACGGAACCAAAACTGTTAAAAAGACCTGTATTGTGCAAGACTAAAACGGATAATATACGATCTATGTATCGGTGGATGCCAACATTAGATAAGGCAATATTCAGAAAATAATATGTGACTCGTAACTTTGATATTGTCTAAATTTAACGTTTAGTGACTTATTATGTCTAAATAAGCATACTTTTTATGATAAATAAAGATATTTCATAGTATAATGTTTTTTAATGTTACTGTGACATGAAACAAGAGAGGCCTATACTATAGCTATGTAGTAGTTTGATGATTCTGGGCTGAAATGATAATTTCTTTCACTTATTTCAGAGGAACAAAGTCCTAAGTTCTGGTTTAAAATAAATAAATATTTTTTCAATCACAAAGTTCTATGTTACTTTAATTTCGTTAATATTTCAGAGTATATAAGTCGATATCCAATTTTTTGTTCATTTATAGCATTATGTAGTCCTAAATTAAGATATTAAAATGTCACTAGGCATTGGGGCTACATGTATTAACATTTAACTAAAGTCAAAAATGTAAAAGTCAAATTACTCAACTTCATTAAAATTAACTTAGAACCTTGTAATAGTGAGTCAACGACTCTTAGGCGTGAAAACTGTGAGCTCCTCCGGGCTAAGAATGTTTTTGCCCAGAACAATGTTACGCATAGCCTTAGCTTAAACATGTGCTTATTAAGCCGACAGTGTCCAGTCGGCTTCTGACTCTATAGCGGAGATTGTTTCTGTTTAGCGCTAAGATTCGGTTTGTATACCGTTTAACAAAGGCTAGGCTAGGAATATATGGCATCCTCTGGCAAATGCACAAAACTGTAGGAAGCCAAATAAAAAAAAATAACCACCATTTTTCATACTCATAAAATAGTTAACTTATAATGTACCTACCCTTTGTGACAACATGTGTTCAGTGATGTTAATGATGATGTGATGTTAATCCAGAACTACAGACGAACTCTAACCTCAAGGATATAAATTAGGAAAATTTTTGACAAAAATATTCATGTGAGGAGATAACTACCGGATTCTTTTATTAATCGATAAGTTTTTTAACATCCCTACCCACGTGAAAATAACAGATATTCTGTTTGTAAGGCAAGGAAAGAAATAAACAGTGCTACCATTCGCGGGTATTTCCCCGATTTGTAGGGAATCGGTAGCTAGTGCGGGGCATCACTAAAATCTTGGACTCGAGGCCGACTGCCTTTTGCATTAAAGAAGTCTCAATAACGCCATTGTAGCTTTAAAGCATACCAAACAAGGGATAGCCAAAACAGGTTGACTGATAAAATTCGAACCAAATCGGTCTATAGCGAAAGAAAGGTAAAAAAATTGTTTGAAGTATAAACCGAATTGTAAAATATTTTAGAAGTGAAAACTTCTTTAGGCGCGTTGATCATTTTTTGAGATGGGAAAAAAACCATTGAACTCACGACACTGTTACCGACACCTATCATTGACTACTGACACTGACTGTTACTGACAGGTATTATATTCTCATTGGTTACTGAAACCTCTTTAAATAAGTTGCTAGGTACCTATCTGTGGTGTAGTCTGCTTTTATTCAAGTTTTCACTTATGTTGGCACTCCATGAGTGCCACTTTTTTTTCTTGTAGATCATATATAAGTAGGTAGGTAATATATATATAAGTAGGTAGGTACGTATCTGTTGTGTAGTCTGCTTTTATTCAAGTTTTCACTTATGTTGGCACTCCCTGAGTGCCACTTTTTTTATCTTGTAGATCATGCAAGTTAATTCCATTGCAATGTTCATTTTGGTGATCATACATGTGTAATGTATGATTAATTATTTAAAAATATTATAGCGGGGAACTTAGCTCACCTTTCCAGGGAATCAATAAATTTACACTGGCAGCACTGAAAATAAAATACCACAAAAAACCTCGCCGATTAGCGTCGGGCCGGGCGGGCGTCTACTGATGTAGCCTTTGTAATTTTGCATGCTCTTTGGAAAAAACTATTCAGAGCATTTATTAGATCATACATACCGTATTATTGCTCTCTTGGTTTACTTACTGAGTTTAAAGTGAAAACTGAAAAGAAATCACAAAAGTAACAGCAAGAGAATTTTAACAGAGCCAAATGGTTCAAAACTCGTGGTGCAGAGTGTGCCTAGCCATCGATGTCAGAATGCATTGGATTACCAACACTCACCATAAAGAAATATTCGAGAAACTCTCCACTACACAGGTATGCTCCTACTCTAACTGTAGCTCAGTTTTATTGCCCAATTGGGCCAATCACTTGCTCAACTTAGTTCTGACCTAACCTACCTACACACAGTACCTACTCATTGTTCCAGTTGAATGCAGAAGATGGATGGCCTCACACAATATGCTACATCTGCTACTCACAGCTGCAGAGGTGCTGCAGATTCTCTGACATGTGTCACAAATCTGAACAACTCCTGAAAGAGATATTGCAATGTGGCACTGAGGTAAGTATAGTTTGTAGATCTTAAATATTTCTACAAATTAATAAGAGATTGCTACATTGTAACAAAATATATTACAATAATATATAGTATAAAGAATAACAACTAATAAATAAAATTCCCGTTTAATATTAGTAATTATATAGGTAGTTAGTTCATTTGATTTGAGATTGTTGGTCAAAGATTAATATTGAATTAACAGATTAGGTATGCTGATTATACTCATACATTAGCTGTAGTTGCCTTGACTGAGTGAGCGCAGGGAGTACATCGATTGTATTTTGTTTTAAGTTATGTCTGTATATTACTAATTTGAAATCACACTTATATTATAAATGTGAAAGTTTGGATGTTTGTTTGTTACTCCAACACGTCGTAACAGCTGAACCGGTTTTGATGAAAATTAGTATGTACTTAGTTAGACCATAACCTGGATTACCACATAGGCTACTTTTTACTTACACACTTAGTACTGTAACGCGTATGAAGTCGCGGGCAACAGCTAGTCCTTAATAAATATATTAAAATATACCTAGGTGTGTCGCAGACAGCATACACCCGGCTAGAACTGTATTTCTAATGAGGGCTTTTCATTTTCTATTTAGAAAATATAGTTCTGACTAGTGTAAAATATGGCACTATCTGGAGATACGCCGTCAAAAATATGGTTTATATATCAAAATTTAATAATGTTAAAAATAAAAGTTGAAATAGCAAAATAATGTTGACATGGCGATTGACATTGACAATTCATTTAATAATGAGTGTATGAGAGAGCAACGCCATCTGTTGATAGTTATAAAACATGGCTGTGAAAACCCCTCATTGTTCTCAATTTTATAAATAATCTTTAATTTGGCTCAATAAGATTTCAGAATCGTTAATTTATTCAAACAATTTTTTTATTTGCAGCCTGAGGGAGTGAAACCACCATCAGCAATCATCCATAACTTAGCTGTAACTGCTTTACCTTTGATGTCCATAATTGATTCAAACCAAGAAAACACTGTGGTTAAAGTCAAAGAAGAATTAATAGATATTAAAGAAGAAAACGAAGCTGAAGAAGAGTGCATTGATATAGAGGAGACTATACTTATAGATTTTGCTACAGTTCAGGATAATTCACAAGATATACAACAAACTTCTGAAAAAGTGAGCACTGAGATAAACAAAATATGTGCTTTGCTGTACTGTTGTGATGTGTGCTGTAAAAGTTTTTTAACGAAGAACAAACTAGCCAGACACATGCAGATACATTTCAATAGAAAGTATGCTTGCACTAGATGCAAAAGGGCATTCACAAATAATAGTCATTTAAAAAGACACATGAGAAACCACACCGGAGAAAAGCCATTTGCCTGCAAAATGTGCAATAAAACCTTTGCAACAAAGAGTAATTTGCAAGAACACATGAGAATCCACACCAGAGAAAAACCATATCCCTGCATCACATGCAATAAAACCTTTGCACAGACGAGTAATTTGAAAGCACACATGAGAATCCACACTGGAGAAAAGCCATATGCCTGCAACATGTGCAATAAAATCTTTGCACAGATGAGTACTTTGCAATCACACATGAGGACTCACACTGGAGAAAAGCCATATGCTTGCAACATGTGCAATAAAACCTTTGCACATATGAGCACTTTGCAAACACACACGAGGACTCACACTGGAGAAAAGCCATATAAAACGAAAAAAGTACTTTTCCAGACAAAAGTAATCTCCAAAGACACATGAGAATCCACACCAGAGAAAAACCATATCCCTGCATCATATGCAATAAAACCTTTGCACAGATGAGTCATTTGCAATCACACACGAGGACTCACACTGGAGAATAGCCATATCCCTGCAACATATGCAATCAAATCTTTACCAAAAGCTGTAACTTTGTATGCCCACAAGAAGACTCACACTGGAGAAAAGCCATAAAAATATTATTCCATAATCTTTGACTTATAAAATGGTGCAACGAAATGCATAACCAACTAACTTAACCTACAGTTTCAATCAAATTACAAGTATCGAAGGTTCATGTAAATTGGTTATTCTTTTTATGGGTAGAAATTGCAGTTATTCTAGATTTCCGACTTTTCCCTATATTTGTGTCACTAAAGCTACACGACTACCAAGTTTCAGCACTGTTTGGTCACTAGTGTACCCTGTGAATGTCGTCAAAGTTTAGTTTTTATTATGGCTAATAACTTACAAACTGCAAGGCTAAAAATAAAAATGGATTGAAATGTACTGATAAAGATCTTTCATTAGACATCCCATTTGACCTGATAGTCTCATTTTGATATTTTTACCCCTTATAAACCCTAATATCTCAACAACCCCCGAACATTTTTAGCTCATTTAGTCACACACCAGGATTGTGCCAACTCATATCGCCATATTTGGATCGCCGTTTACAGGCTATTTGCTCGTTGGAAATATGGCTTATCGTCCGTGTACTTCTGATAGGTAGCTCCTAACTAACTATAAGCAAATTGTGCAGGAGGAAGAAAAAACTTAATATTTTTTTTGTGATAAAAGTCTATAATAAAAATAAAAAAAGTAGTTGGTTTATTTTGAGGTATTTCATATAATGGTACAGAAAAAACGTGTTAATTTTGCATAAAAATATTTATATAGTAGATAAAAGTGATTTCTTTTCTAGTTTTGGTAACAAACAGATTTCCGTTCGTAAAATAGGAGTAATTTGTACCCAGAGTTAACATAATTTTTGCAAAATCTGTAAATAAAACAAGTTTTAATAAATCAGTTACTGTTATTTATTACTGAACACTTAAAAAACGTTTTAAGGTAAGTATCAAAAAGTCTTCTACATTAATATTGTATAAAATAGTTGGAAAATCAGTCTCAAACATACAAATAATCAACAACCTTTTTATTCTCAATTAACATATACAATAGGCTATGTGAATTTATAAGGTTTTAAAACCTTATCTAATTATCAACCTTCGACATTATTATTGTATAAAATGGTAACAGAGTCAGTCTTAAACATGGTAATGAAATAGCTAACAAATTTACAGTTTATTATTTCAAACAAAGCCTTCATAAAAGTTATTTTTATAAACTTAACAAAATATCAAAAGTCTCCCCCGACATAATTGTTTTCTAAAAAAGTTATAAAATCAATGGCTGGAATTTCCTTTATGAAACCTGTGCTTGGACTTTCATTTTTTGTTCATGTGTAGATATACATAAAAAAAGCCTACCTACATGTGAAGTGGCAACTTGCGCAACCTTATATTTTGAGATATTAATTTTTGAAAATCCGTGATCGATTGCGAAATTCGCTCGGAAAGTGTCCGACGTTTCAGTTTGCGTTCTATCGATAATTGCGACATTAAATTGACATGACAGTGACTGATAATGTGGTTTTTTTCATAGATTTTACATTCTTAATGGTGGAAATTCCGAATTAGGCCATGACAGTGACATATGTTTTACATTTTTATTGGCGGGAATTTCGACATCTTTTACAAAGTTTACATTAGATTCGTTCACTGTTGGATGGATTTGGTACACTACACTTACCTGCACGGTACGTGAGAAATCCCGTATTTATAATAATGATATTATTAATATTTTTTTTATTAATAAGTTATCTTTTGAACTATGAAAAATGGTACCTACACTGAATCGAGACAGGGCACTCCAACTTGAGTAGGTTAGGTTCAAAAAGAGTGACAGAATCGACACGGAGCACTCCGACCCCACGTGGTCTTGTGCGTGACAACCCTAGAGTGTATATAAAGAGCGCGGGAGCTTCTGGCGGGAGCCCACCCAGAGTCCGGGGAGTTGGAAGAAAAAGTGGTCTATGAAAACGTGGGGAGCAACGTTTTCACAGACCAGTTTTTCCTCCAAACCCCTGGACTCTGCTTTTTTGCAATATAAAAAATTGTTTTTTTCATACTTAACCACAAATTATTTTTTTTAATTTTCTCAAAAACTATAGCTTTTCGTGAGTCCTCACACACTAGGAAGGGGGGGGATTCAAGTCCCCCCCTCTTTCCCCCTCCCCCTATCCCTCTATCAAACCGTTCCTAAAGAAAAGCCCTTCCAAATCAATCTCAAACTTATCAAACTTCCAATTAGTTTTTATCTTACTAGGAGGGGTGTTCAATGTAATCTCGGTATAGGCATGAAAGAATAAGCAGAAATTCTGAATAAAATTTATTTTTCAACGTAGTCCCTTAGGATCTGAACACACTTATTTGTCCTGGAAAATAACTTTTCAATTCCCTCCAAAAAATATTTTTCTTCCTGGTCTGAAAAATGATCGTTAATTGCTGCCTTTAACCCTTCATCGTCGGAAAAATGCTTGCCTCGAAGTTCTTTTTTGAGATTTGGGAACAGAAAGTAATCACTAGGGGCTAGTTCCGGGCTGTAGGGTGGATGACTGATTTCTTCTAATCCGCAATCCCGCACAGCAGCATTGACAATGTGCGCCTTGTGAACAGGCGCGTTGTCGTGCAGAAGCAATACACCTGCGGTCAATTTTCAATCTTTTTTCTTTTATTGTCTCCTTTAAATTGCGCAGGGTGTTAGCGTAAGTTGCGTAATACTCATACTACAATGCCAGTAATACTCTCACCTTTTTTTGTGTGCTCAATTAATAAGATTCCCTTGGAATCCCAAAACACTGGCCATGAGATTTCCGGCGGATGGGCTGACTTTGAACTTATTCGGTGGGGCTGTTCCTTTTTTATGCCACTGCATAGACTCCGGCTTGCTCTCAGAATCATAGTGATGAACCCACGTTTCATCACCAGTAACAATCCGATCATAAAAATACTTTGCGGATTTTCACCACAGAGCTCCAAAAACTCCTTGCAACAATAGACTCGCACTTGTTTCGAAGCGCTGTGAGCATTCGCGGCACCCATCTTTCACTGACCTTTGACAAATTCAGATGGTGATGAAGGATAGTGTGAATGGTACCTACGGATAGCTTGGTTCTTTCTGCTAATATTTTCACTCTCACACGGGCATCTTCGAGTACAAGTTTCTCAACAATTTTTACGTTTTCTTCAGTAGCGGCACTAACCGACCCAAAAGCACGAGGGTCGTCTTCAATAGAGTGCGTGAAGTTAGCCCCGCACTTTTCGATTTACCAGTTTTTGACAGTTGTTCTGGATTGTTCTAGTTAGCTCTGCATTGTTCCAAAAGGAAAAAATTCTATCATCAAAATTGATGCCAAAACACTGAAATACCGAAGCGTGAAGTTAGCCCCGCACTTTAAGATTATCCCATTTTTGACAGTTGTTCTGAATTGTTCTTGGTTAGCTCTGCATTGTTCCAAAAGGAAAAATTTCTATCATCAAAATTGATGCCAGAACACTGAAATACCGAAGCGTGAAGTTAGCCCCGCACTTTTCGATTTTCCAGTTTTTGACAGTTGTTCTGAATTATTCTAGATTAGCTCTGCATTGTTCCAAAAGGAAAAAATTCTATCATCAAAATATATGTCAGAACACTGAAATACCGAAGCGTGAAGTTAGCCCCGAACTTTTTGATTTTCCAGTTTTTGACAGTTGTTCTGTATTGTTCTAGGTTTGCTCAGCATTGTTCCAAAAGGAAAAAAATCTATCATCAAAATTGATGCCAGGACACTGAAATACCGAAGCGTGAAGTTAGCCCCACACTTTTCGATTTTCTTGTTTTCGACAGTTGTTCTGTATTGTTCTAGGTTTGCTCTGCATTGTTCCAAAAGGAAAATCATCTAAATTGATGCCAGAACACTGAAATACCGAAGCGTGAAGATAGCCCTGCGTTTTTCTATCGTCCCGTTTTTGACAGTTGTTCTGATTTGTTCTAGGTTGGTTCTTTAATGTTACAAATGAGTAATAATCCTTAGTCAAAATTGAAGTCAAAACACGTTAATAAACAAAAATACCGGTGTAAGAAATTAGCCCCGCACTTTTCGAACTCGCATATTGTGTCGGTGGTAACAGTAACTGATTTATGTAAAAACCACGCCAGCTGTTTATAAAAAAAACCGCGTTCGAGTCAGTTTTTTTGGTTATACATATATCCAGATGGAACAAGCTTATGGCATCTAACAGAGAACTACCTCGTAGGTCGCGTACCTACCTTAGAAATGTACCCTAAGTTGCATTGCCCTGCGTCCAGCAACTTAGGGTATACAGGTATCCTCATGTGCCAATTTCACCGGCAACCGTACCCTTCAAACCGGTCTTTCCGAGTTTGCAAACTACGATGCTGGGCCTCAAACCTATAACACCCTGTTTTAGCGGGCTTTTTGCGTTTCCTATCATCCTAAGTAACTACTTAAAATTTTTAATAAAATGATCTATTGAATAAACTTTATTGTATTGGTTAATTTAATTTTTTCGCAATCGTAGTGAAAAGTAGAGTTTCTAACACACGGCGCCTTCTAGACGAGTCGATAAGTTTTTAACATCCCTATAACGCGTCAACGTGAAAATAATAATAATAATAATTGTAAGGCAATGAAAGAAATAAACAGTGCTACCATTAGCGGGGAATTTTCCCGATTTGTAGGGAATCAGTAGCTAGTGCGGGGAATCACTAAAATCGGGGAATCGAGGCCAAGTGCCTTTTGCACTATAGAAGTCTCAATAATGTCATTGTAGCTATAAAGCATACCAAACAAGGGATAGCCAAAACAGGTTGACTGTTAAAATTCGAACCAAACCGGTCTATAGCGAAAGAGAGATAAAAAATTTGTTTAAAGTATATACCTACCAAATTGTAAAAGATTTTTGAAGTGAAAACTTCTTTAGACGCGTTGAACATTTTTTGAGATGGAAAAAATCCATTGAACTCGTGACACTGTTACCGACACCTATCACTGACTACTGATACTGACTGTGAGAAGTACTAAATTCTCTTTGGTGACTGACTTTTTTGTTCTGTGGACACCTCCATAAATAACCAGTACTTATCTGTAGTGAAGCCTGCTTCTATTCAAGTTTTCACTTTTGCCGGCACTAGTGCCACTTATTTTTCTTTTATAACATGAGAATTAAATCCATTTCAATGTTCATTTTGGTGATAATTACACACGTATGATTAATTATTTAATATTATCATAGCGGGGAATTTGGCGCTCTTTTGCGGGGAATCAAGAAATACACTGGCAGCACTGGAAATATATTTAACACAAAAAATATACCTTGCCGAGTTGCCGATTAGCGTCGGGCGTCGACTAACGATGCAATATTTCACAGGTAGCATGTGAAAAATCATATGAATGAAATTTCATTTGTAGCATCTGCTACTTTCGTTCGCATAACCTCCGAAAAATCATTCATATGAAATCACTTCGGGTTTCATCGTTCGTAGATCGTAGTCATTCGGGTCTGCTAAAATCGCAGATTGTGTCGCACGGCCAGTCGAGTCGTTCGCTCTTGGCGAACGGAACTCGGGAGCTCGGCGGGACTCGTCGAGCGTTTTCGTAAATTGCATGTCATTCGTTTTTTTTCGGAAGACTTCGGTTAGGTTCTTGTCGTGCACTGTTAATTAATTAGGCCTATCTACCAAGGCGTGCATGCGAGAAAGAGCGCAATACTAGTTATCTTTCAAAAAATACGTATCGTATAAACCATTCTGCCATCTATTGAGTTTATGAAAAGTTTTTGTTTGATTGTTGTTTGTTGAACGTAACAGAGTTTAGAAACGCCACCATTTATATATCTAAATAGAGCCACGTAATAAACCAATTGGAATTTGTGGTTTTCATATGTAAATATTTTTACCACTTAGATGTACTACGTTATTGTCAGTCCCAAGTCTGTTCAAGTATGAGGGTATTTTAAATAAATTGTAACAGTGTAACAAAAAACATTGTAAATAAATATTTAGGTATCTCTATAGTAAGTCAGTAATAGATTGACAAAGGCATATTGCAATAAATCTGACCTTTTTGCCGTACTTATCCATGCCGTCGAGGTCTAACTTCATTAAATGTCACTGTCAGTCACTTCAGACAGTAGCACACCACACAACGTCTTAACGTCACTCAGTACAAGAAAGAACAGCGAAAAATAATTGCTTGTGATTTTTCACAAGAGAAGTAGCAGTGACAAAATATAATCATTTCATAATATGAATATGAATTAAAACTAGCCTTTGTAATTTTGTATGCTCTTTGGAAAAAACTATTAAGAGCATTTATTGTTCTCACGGTTTACTTACTGAGTATAAAGTGAAAACTGAAAAGAAAGCACAAAAGTAACAGCAAGAAAATTTTAACTTCAACAGAACCAAATACTATTCGAGTAATGGCTCAAAACTCATGGTGCAGGGTGTGCCTAGCGATCGATGTCAAAATGCATTGGATTACCAACACTCACCATAAAGAAATATTCGAGAAACTTTCCACTACAGAGGTATGCTCCTGCTCTACCTATAGGGGGGCACTTTTGAACACTTTTTAAACAATCTGTTATAACTCAAGACCATGGAGGTCTAACGTTATTGTTTGTTAGTCTCAGATACTCTAGGTATTTTAGCGTACTCTCAAACAAATTCCTGTTTATTTTGAACTATAGAAATGTAGTATTTTTGTTTTTTAAAAAAAGTGTTTTTGTTCAAATGTGCCCCTGGCTGGGGGCAGTTTTGAAACATACTGGGGCAGTTTTGAAAAAGGATAATAAAATAAAAATCAAGTGACTTAGAAATGAATTAAATGTATTGAAAGATCTATAATTATCATTGGCAACTTTTAGCTTAAGAATATTTTGCTTATTTTAATAAAAAACAAAAATATATTTATAATTGCTGTTGCATCAACTCTCATAACAAAATCTTCATGGGGCAGTTTTGAAAATGCACCACAAAAGATAAATTTGGTAAAAATAGAACAAAAATAAAATATTAAATCGTAGGTTGGACGTAAGCGGGTGCGGGTGTACCTAACCTAAGTTCAATTTCTCAAAATCAAATTTGAATTTTAATAAAGATGCTGTGCGAGATGTTCCGGGGCATTCTCTGGATCTGGTAGTTTAGCTACCACGTCTGTCATTGGTACATGCCATATATCTTCTTTATCTGGAAAGCTAAACTTAAAACCCATGTTGGACCATTTCTCTGGACATTTATTTAATGCAGTTTCATATTCATAGGCTAACTTTCTGCCTTGCAAATAAGTTAGTCCGTAATTCATCTTCGATATTTTAAGAAAATATAACTCCAACATGGATTCTTCATTGTTGTCAAAAACCTGACTAACGGTGTGTTTACTTGAATAATGTTCACTTTTCAAGTAAACACACCGTTAGTCAGGTTTTTGTCTTTTGGGAGTAATATTTTCTTTGTAGTTCTTGACTCTATAAAATAATGTAGTTGGTTTGATATTGTAAATAGCAGCAGCAGTTCTTAACTTTAGACCGTCATTTACAACACACAAAACTGCTCTCTTGACATCGTCTTCATTGATGTCGTTTTCTCTTTTTCTTTTATAGTTTCGGACCATTTTGACTGAAAAGAGTTATTTTCGCATTTATAATATTAGTTCATCTATCTTCATACCAAAATTCATCAAAATCGGTTCAGCGGTTTAGGCTTAAAACGTAACAGACAGACAGACAAGAGTTATTTTCGCATTTATAATATTAGTAGGGATAAAGAAGAAACAAATAATAAAATTATGAATGTTATTCATCACTAGAAAATAAAAACGGGGGCACTTTTGAATAAATAATTCAAAAATGCCCCGTTTGTTTTGTTCGAATCTGCCCCAATCCCAGTTTTTATAAACATGTGCAGATTTTGTAGAAACCGAAATGAAATAACGTTAACTATAGATATCTTAAGAAACTAATGTCATAAGGGTTCATGAAAAACAACAAACATTTCATTAAACAAATACTTACATAGTTATCAAACACTTGCGAATTATTTTTGATTTGTTTACTTTCACTTAGTAAAAACGATGACACCATTTTTTCCATTTGACGTAAATGATTGAATGAAAGAATGAATTGACAGGTGACAGGAGTATTGTTGCCAACATGATAAATGCATATAGGCATAAATAAGACTACAGATGCGTTCAAAATAAAAGAAATTTAAAACTGCCCCCGTTCAAAACTACCCCCCGCTCCCCTAGCTCAGTTTTATGCTGATTGTAAGGGCATTGAACCCAATTGGACCAATCACATGCTCAATTTAGTTCTGACCTAACCTGCCTACACACAGTACCTACTCTTTGTTCCAGTTGAATGCAGAAGATGGATGGCCTCACACAATATGCTACATCTGCTACTCACAGCTGCAGAGGTGCTGCAGATTCTCTGACATGTGTCACAAATCTGAACAAATCCTGAAAGAGATATTACAATGTGGCACTGAGGTAAGTATAGTTTGTAAATCTTTAAATGTTGCAAGTGTGATATATTTGTAGTTATTTTCTAAACTTCTGTGATCTCTGTACTAATAATAAACGGTTATTTATCGCGGCTTTACCTAACTTTGATAACCGGCTAAAAATTAATGAGACATTGCTACATTGTAACAAAATATATTATAACAATATATAGTAAGTATAAAGAATAAAAACTAATAAATAAAATTCTTGTTTAATATTAGTAATTATATAGGTAGTTAGTTCAGATTGATTTGAGGTTGTTGGTCAAAGACTAATATTGATTTAATAGATTATGCTGATTATACTCGTACATTAGCTGTGATGGCCTTGACAGCGAAAGTTTGGATGTTTGTTTGGTAGTCAATCACGTTGTAACGGCCGAACCGGTTTGATGAAAGTTAGTATGTACCTAGACCATAACTTGGATTACCACATAGGCTACGTTTTACCTACACATTTAGTACTATAACGCGTACGAAGTCGCGGGCGACAGCTAGTCCCTAATAAATAAATTAAATTAAAAGTGTGTTGCAGACAAAAGGCGCTGCCAAAAAATTGGTATAAATATGCAGGAAAATAATCAAATCAAATATTGTATAATGTTTCTAATAGTGAGTGTATGACAGATCAACGTCATCTGTTGCCAGTTATAAAAATATGGCTGTGAAAAGTCCTCTTTGATTATATATTTTTTAAATAATCTTCAACTTGACTTGTAAGGTTTCAGTATCGTTAATTTATTTAAACTTTTTTTTATTTGCAGGCCAAGGGAGTGAAACAACCATCTGCAATCATTCATAACTTAGCTGCAACTGCTTTACCTTTGATGTCTATAATAGATTCAAAAAAAGAAAACACTGTAGAAGAATTAATAAATATTAAAGAAGAAATCGTAGTTAAAGAAGAGTGCATTGACATAGAGGAGACAACATTTATAGAAGTTGCTACAGTTGAGGATAATTCACAAGATATACAACAAACTTCTGAAAAAGTGAGCACTGAGATAAACAAAATATGTGCTATGCCATACTGTTGTGATGTGTGCTGCAAAAGTTTTTTAATGAAGAACAAACTATCCAGACACATGCAGATACATTTCAATATAAAGCAGTATGCCTGCACTAGATGCAAAAGGGCATTCACAAAAAATAGTAATTTAAAAAGACACATGAGAAACAACACCGGAGAAAAGCCATATGCCTGTAACATATGCAATAAAACCTTTGCAGTCAGGGATCATTTGAAAACACACACAAGGACCCACACTGGAGACAAGCCCTATTCCTGCAACATGTGCAGTAAAGCCTTTCCTTACATGAGTAATTTGCAAACACACATAAGGACTCACACCGGAGAAAAGCCATATGCCTGCAACATGTGCAATAAAACCTTTGCACAGCTGAGTAATTTGCAATCACACACGAGGACTCACACCGGAGAAAAGCCATATGCCTGCAACATGTGCAATAAAACCTTTGCACAGCTGAGTAATTTGCAATCACACATGAGGACTCACACCGGCGAAAAGCCATATGCCTGCAACATGTGCAATAAAACCTTTGCACAGATGAGTAATTTGCAATCACACACAAGGACTCACACTGGAGAATAGCCATATGCCTACAACATGTGCAATAAAACTTTTGCACAGCTGAGTAATTTGCAACCACACATAAGGACTCACTCCGGAGAAAAGCCATATGCCTGCAACATGTGCAATAAACCTTTGCACAGACGAGTAATTTGCATTCACACATGAGGACTCATACCGGAGAAAAGCCATGTGCCTGCAACATATGCAAAAACCTTTGCACAGCTGAGTAATTTGCAATCACACATGAGGACTCACACCGGAGAAAAGCCATATACCTGCAACATGTGCAGTAAAATCTTTGCACATATGAGTAATTTGCAATCACACACGAGGACTCACACTGGAGAATAGATATATATGCCTGCAACATGTGCAATCAAATTTTTACACAGATGAGTACTTTGCAAACACACACTAGAACTCACACTGTAGATAAGCCATATACCTGCAACATGTGCAATAAACAGTCAGGAGTCGTTTGCAAACACACACAAGAACTCACACTGGAGACAAGCCGTATGCCTGCAACATGTGCAATAAAACCTTTACACAGCTGAGTAATTTGCAATCACACATGAGGACTCACACTGGAGAATAGTCATATGCCTGCAACATGTGCAATAAAACCTTTGCACAGATGAGTAATTTGCAATCACACATGAGGACTCACACTGGAGAATAGTCATATGCCTGCAACATGTGCAATAAACAGTCAGGAGTCGTTTGCAAATACACACAAGAACTCACACTGGAGACAAGCCATATGCCTGCAACATGTGCAATAAAACCTGTGCACAGCTGAGTAATTTGCAATCACACATGAGGACTCACACTGGAAAAAAGCCATATGCCTGCAACATGTGCAATAAACAGTCAGGAGTCGTTTGCAAACACACACAAGAACTCACACTGGAGACAAACCATATGCCTGCAACATATGCAATAAAACCTTTGCACAGCTGAGTAATTTGCAATCACAAATGAGAACTCACACTGGAGAATAGTCATATGCCTGCAACATGTGCAATAAACAGTCAGGAGTCGTTTGCAAATACACACAAGAACTCACACTGGAGACAAGCCATATGCCTGCAACATGTGCAATAAAACCTGTGCACAGCTGAGTAATTTGCAATCACACATGTGGACTCACACTGGAGAATAGTAATATGCCTGCAACATGTGCAATAAACAGTCAGGAGTCGTTTGCAAACACACACAAGAACTCACACTGGAGACAAGCCATATGCCTGAAACATGTGCAATAAAACCTTTTCACAGCTGAGTACTTTGCAATCACACATGAGGACTCACACTGGAGAATAGTCATACACTGGAGACAAGCCATATGCCTGCAACATGTGCAATAAAACCTTTGCACAGATGAGTAATTTGCAATCACACATGAGGACTCACACTGGAGGATTGTCATATGCCTGCAACATGTGCAATAAACAGTCAGGAGTCGTTTGCAAACACACACAAGAACTCACACTGGAGACAAGCCATATATGCCTGCAACATGTGCAATAAAACCTTTGCACAGATGAGTAATTTGAAATCAAACATGAGGACTCACACTGGAGAATTGTCATATGCCTTCAACATGTGCAATAAACAGTCAGGAGTCGTTTGCAAACACACACAAGAACTCACACTGGAGACAAGCCATATGCCTGCAACATGTGCAATAAAACCTTTGCACAGCTGAGTAATTTGCAATCACACATGAGGATTCACACTGGAGACAAGCCATATGCCTGCAACATGTGCAATAAAACCTTTGCATAGATGAGTAATTTGCAATCACACATGAGTACTCACACTGGATAATAGTCATATGCCTGCAACATGTGTAATAAACAGTCATGAGTCGTTTGCAAACACACACAAGAACTCACACTGGAGACAAGCCATATGCCTGCAACATGTACAATAAAACCTTTGCACGGCTGAGTAATTTGCAATCACACATGAGGACTGACAGCTGAGTAATTTGCAATCACACATGAGGACTCACACCGGAAAAAAGCCATATGCCTACAACATGTGCAGTATAATCTTTGCACAAATGAGTAATTTACAATCACACACGAAGACTCACACTGGAGAATTGATATATGCCTGCAACATGTGCAATCAAATCTTTACACAGATGAGTACTTTGCAAACACACACTAGATCTCGCACTGTAGATAAGCCATATGCCTGCAACATGTGCAATAAACAGTCAGGAGTCGTTTGCAAACACACACAAGGACTCACACTGGAGACAAGCCATATGCCTGCAACATATGCAATAAAACCTTTATCAAAAGCTGTAACTTTGTATTGTACAAGAAGACTGACACTAGAGAAAAGCCATAAAAATATTATTCCATAATCTTTGACTAATAAAATAGTGCCACGAAATGAATAACCAACTAACTTAACCTACAGTTTCATTCAAATTACAAGTATCGAAGGTTCATGTAAATTGGTTACTTTTTATAGGGGTAGAAATTGCAGTTATTCTAGGTTTCAGACTTTTCCCTATATTTGTGTTACTAAAGCTACACAACTACTTAGTTTCAGCACTGTGGGGTCACTGGTGTACCTACCTTGTGAATGTCGTCGAAAGTTTAGTTTTTATTATGGCTAATAACTTACAAACTCCAAGGCTAAAAATAAAAATAATAAAGGATCGAAATGTACTGATAAAGATCCTTCATTAGACGTCCCGTTTGACCTGAAGTCTCATTTTGATTTTTTACCCCTCTTGAACCCCAATATCTCAAAAACCCCCGAAAGTTTTTAGCTCATCTAGTCACACACCAGGATTGTGCCAACACTACCTCAAAATCCAAGTTGGTTGTTCATTTCGTGACACTATTATATTAGTCAAGGATTATGCGTTTATATTTTTTTGGTTATTTTGGGAGACTCGCGATATCTCAGTTCGGGGCGCGAACCACTAGTTTTAATTTAAAGAACAGTTTGCAAGGACATTTTATAAGAATTCATACTATGGAAAGCCAGTAGGTAATATCTGCAATAAAACCTATAAACATGGGGTGATTTGCAAACACACAAGCATCGTGTACCTACAGCTGCTACAGGGAAGCGGCTAGCAAACAAAATCCCCCAAATAAAATACAAGTGTTAGTTATAAGTTTATTGTTGAATGTACGTTAGTCATTATGGTATTTCAGTGGCGTAGTATGGGTGTCTGCCGCCCGGAGCGGAAGAAAGTTTTGCCGCCCTCTTATTTAGGTAAGTATTTCAATATTAGAGACTTTAATATACTTACAGTAACTTTAAAGACCTTTTCGGAAAGAACAGGCATCATTATTGTGTATTGTACAGGTTACAAATAAAACAGTCATATATGTTTAACAATAGTATAGGTAATAATCACATTTATTAGAAACATTCTTACACGTGTGCTTAGGTACATTGATATAACAGGTATAGAACACTTATGATTATACCTAGATAGATTAAGGAATATATAACGCAAATTGACTTTCAATAAGAACTACGACGATACTGCTAATATAATTTTTTTATTGAAAGTTATTGTACCTACTTACTTGTTAGAATTGAAAACAAAACTTGTCGTTATTCGTCTACTTTTTTTAAGAGCAAAGTCTTATATTGCACTATCAATGTCTTTAGCATCACTGATATATATTTAAGCAAGCCTTTCGCGGTGCGACAGGCCAGTAATAAACTAGTGCTCAACTAAGGAGGTTGTTTTATTGTGATTAATACATCTCACTGGCGAACGACACGTTGACATAACCCACGCATAAAAAAATGAACGCATATTTGGGAAATTTGCCTATTTTCGACCATAAAACTAGCGAATGGATAATCCGCAAAGGGAAACTAACACAGTTCTTGAAGATAAACAGTGTGGACGATGTGAAGAAGAGTGGAATCCTGTTAACTCATCTCACGGAGGAGACATAGGTACCGTTTGGTACTTAACCTAGCGTTTCCTAAGGAGTTGGATGTGCTGAACTACAATGACCTAAACTTTAGAGCAAAAAAATCGCACATTCATGATTTTTTGACATAACTAAAAAAAAAACAAAAAATATTATGTTTCTGTAATGCAGATTCATAGTCTATTTTAATACCTATCCAGTGGTATCTGATTTGTCTTTCAATCATTACATAAAAATGCTTTTGTGGATCAATAACAAAAATGCATGTTTAGTAAAAAATTCTTTATTCAAGTATTGGTGTCAAAGTTATGAAATTAAAAGATAAAATTAATTAAAAGTTTGTTAATAATACCGAGTGTTCCCTCCCCTAGCCTGAATCACTGACTCCATCCGTGTTTTCATTGATGTTACTAGACTTTTGATAAAGTCTTGAGGAATAGCCTCCCATTCCTCTGCGATCGCCTGTTGCAGCTCCTGTAGAGTCGATGGAGGAGCATCTCGGCCTCGAACTCTTCTTTTCAGCTCGTCCCATAGATGTTCGATGGGATTGAGGTCTGGGCTTCGAGCTGGCCACTCCATAACGGTCACATCCACCTCTTGAAGGTACTCGATCACTATGCCAGCAGTATGCGGTCTTGCATTATCTTGCATAAACAGAAAGTTTTCGCCGATAAACCCAGCATAAGGTACGACGTGGCTCTCGAGTACTTCCTCAATGTATCGTATGGAAGTCAATCCTCTTGATTGGCGACCAGTATTCGGTCCGGTGATGAAGGCAAGCTCGGTTTTTGCTTCCATAGACATGCCTCCCCAAAACATGATTGATCCACCGCCATAGGCGACACGTTCTGTTATGCAGCATTGGGCAAATCGCTCTCCCGATCTTCTATACACCTTCCCCCGTCCGTCGTTGCCATGCAAGCACATCCTGCACTCATCAGAGAACAGGACTGCACTCCACTGCTCTTCGGTCCAATTCAAATGGTCTCGAGCGAACTGAAGGCGGGCTTCTCGGTGGGCTGGGGTCAATTTCGGCCCGTTTGCTGGCCTGTGTGCAGTCAGGCCACCTTCTCTCAATCGTCTTCTGACTGTCCACCGGCTAACTTCTACTTCACGAACTTCTTGAAGTCGTTGGCCCAGTTGAACTGCGTTCAAACGACGATTTCTTAAAGATGTCGTTATAAGAAAGCGGTTATCACGGTCTGTTGTAGCACGGGGACGGCCCGATCCTTGTCGCCGTTGGTAGCCACCAGTCTCTTGATACCTCTGGTATACACGCCGAACGGTAAATCGGCTCAAACTCAATTGTCGAGCCACTTGACTTTGCTTAAGCCCCGATTCAACAAGGGCAACCACTTGAGCGGCTACTTCTGGTGTAGTATCCATTTTCGTGTTCCGTTTGAAGCCAATATCAATAGAGAACCTTTCACACTGTACGTTGGTATGCAAATGATGACCATTTTTTTTTTTTTTTTTCGAATGGACTAATCTCGCTGTTGGCCTCTGAGGCCGTGACAGCTTAACCGAACTTTTGGCGAGCGCAGATGGCGCTCAGCCCTGTAAGTTTTTTTTAGGCAACTAGCGCAAGGGCACCACTTAGGTACGAACCTCGGCTTGGGCTGTTGCCGGGATGGGGATAGGAGAGAAACGCCCGGGTACATGTCTGTACCTCGTATAAGCGGCGACTGAAGGGACTCGTCGACCTCGCCGGCGAGGTCGGTGTTTCTGTGAAGTGTTTGCTCTGTCTGATATAGATGACTCACCTTCCGCATTAGCAGAGGTGATTTCGTCATCCGGGTCTCCGAGAACGTGTCTCGGACGACGGAGGATTTTGTTGGCGGGCGGATCCAACGGGTAAACCGGAATGGTGTGTACCAAAGGGTTCGGATGATTAGAGGCAAGTTCATAAAACCGCTTGGAAGCGAGCTTCATGAACCTGGCTATTGATTCTAATTTCAAATCGCGATGTAGGTCGTTATTGCGAAAATACCAGGGCGAGCCTGAGGCTTTTCGCAAGAAGCGATTTTGAATAACCTGAATGGCACCAACTTTAGGAGAGTGGGCAAATACTACAGATGAGTATGTCATAATGGGGCGAATGCACGCTTTGTAAAGAGTCACCTTATTTTTAAGGGACATTTTACTTTTCGCGCCTAGAAGTGAGGACAATCGTCCTAGGGTGAACTTTGCTTGGTTGCACCTCTTAGTGATGTGCAACCTAAAGGAAAGACGCCTATCGAGGATGACACCCAGATATTTGGCTGATGGGGCCCAGCGAATGGGCTGTCCAAATAGAGAGATCGGTTTGGGAGTGAGGTTTCTCCGTGAGAAGTACACTGCTGTACTTTTCGACGGGTTTACCTCGATCCGCCACTTGCGGAACCAAGTGGCTAATGAATGAAGGGCAGCCTGCAGCCTTATACCCACCCGATCAGGATTTCGATTGGATGTGTACAAGGCTGTGTCGTCTGCGTATAGGGCTATTTCCACTTGAGGAGTGCGGGGGATATCGCTGGTGTACAGCGTGAACAGGAGGGGGCCGAGAACGGAGCCTTGAGGGACTCCTGCTCTGACTGGTCTAGGACTAGAGAGAGTGCCTTCCACGGTGTAGCGAAAGCTGCGACCTTGTAGGTAGTCTCGTATGATGAGCACGAGTCTGTCTGGGACTCCGAGTTTGAATAGCTTGTAGATCAAGCCGTTGTGCCAGACTTTGTCGAAAGCTTTCGCTACGTCGAGGAAGACGGCACCAGTATCTGAAGGCCAGGTACTTTGCCAGTTGGAGAGGACATGCTCCGTTATGCGGAGCACCTGTTGTGGGCATGAATGTTGGGCTCGAAAGCCAAACTGCTCGTCGGGAAGGAGTTTGAACTCATTGACATGAGCCCAGAGGCGCTTCATTAGAAGACGCTCGCAAAATGATGACCATTCCCTCAATATGCACTCTTTTATACCTGCGATAAATCCCGCCGCCGGCCTTACCTGGATCGAGCGACATAAGGGGGTCTATTGTTTTGTTGCTAATGAGTTGTTTTTAAAGGTAAATGTCAACCCTTTATCAGTTCTGCGAATGCCTAGATTATGCACTTTAATTTAATTTGATTTTAATTTGCTGTAAGCTCCAAATAAAAAAAAATTTAACTTTTAAGTAAAAATGTGCGGATGTGCGATTTTATTGCTCTCAAGTGTAGTTGAATTACTCCATTTCAAGACGAAAAAGTGCTCATTCGAAATTTTCTGGCGCCAGCATAAAATCAGGCGAGACTTTGGGGGAATGGGCGGCGCCACTAAGAGGTTTGGCTTACGCCTTCGGCACCGGTCTCGAAACGATTTTGAGGGATCGTTTTGTCTTCGGCCTGGGTGCAGGTTCAGAAGGTCCTGGTCCAGAAGGTGCAGCTGTTTGCGCAGAGCCCGTCGACGCTCACGTTGACGCGGGCTATTGACGTGTGCTAAAGAAGCAAAAGTATTGCTGGGCACCAGTATTGATGCCGTTTCTATCAAGGAGGAGCCGGTATATCGCGCGAGGTTCCAGGGTCAATGCGGCCGTGAACGTGGTGCGGGTGGCGGCGCTGTTAATGCAGATTCATCAGCGCGCCGCGATACTAACCGCTGCACGGTATGCGGAATGAAGAATCATAGTAGTGACAAGTGTTGTTACAAAGGTTTTAAGTAATGCTGGGCACCAGTAGGTATTGATGCCGTTTCTATCAAGGAGGACCTGGTATATCGCGCGAGGTTCCAGGGTCAATGCGGCCGTGAACGTGGTGCGGCTGGCGGCGCTGCTAATGCAGATTCATCAGCGCGCCGCGATACTGACCGCTGCTCGGTATGCGGAATGAAGAATCATAGTAGTGACAAGTGCCGTTACAAAGGTTATAAGTGCCTAAAGTGCGTTGAAAAAGGAAATTTAAAGAAAGTGTCCGGTAATTCTAAAGGTTTACGTGTATACCATGTGAATACTGACCAATAATGCAGTGCTAATCAGGACCAGAACACCGTTTGTGAGGAGTGCCAGAACTTTAACATAAGGTAGGTACGTGACCGACAAGCCTATTCAAATTGACTTATTTTTGGGAAACCAAAACATTAAGATGGAACTTGATTCGGGCTCAGGCAATAGTGTAATTTCGGATAAGTTGT
Source organism: Philereme vetulata (assembly GCA_918857605.2). Lineage (NCBI taxonomy): Eukaryota > Metazoa > Arthropoda > Insecta > Lepidoptera > Geometridae > Philereme > Philereme vetulata. The sequence continues at coordinate 3,128,798 of OU975427.1, read as the reverse complement.
ACCTATCTACCTACCATGATAAATTTTCGCATCATTCGTTACAAAATTGCAATGTAAAAATGTGTTTGTTTAATGCACATAAAATCTCTCCATTAGGGTTTTTCAATATTGAGGCAAAATTTAATAAAATTAAAAAACCTTAAAAGTTTTTGTAGTGAAAAATGGAGGGCCTCCCTTGCCTACTAGGTAGGGATTTAATGACCGCCTGTAATTTAATTATTACAACTGTCTTAAAGTCTATAATATGTAGCGATACGGATGTACTTCATTTACTGGAAAAGTACACTGATCTGTGGCAAGATGAATTAGGTTCATTTAATAAATTTAAAGTCAGCTTACAGCTGAAAGACAATTGTGTTCCTAAGTTTTTTTAAATCACGAACGGTAGTTACCCTTTGCTCTAAGGAATAAGGTCGTACAAGAACTGGAGCGATTAGTAGGTTTAGGTATTTTGATTTCTGTGAACCACTCACAATACGCTATAGTCATAAACAGACTGGCCCATTGTTACCTATATTTATTACGACTGGATAACACTGTGGCGTATGCTAACACACTCCTACAATAATTCACATGACAGTGACATATAAATGCGGCTCAATAGTTGAGGAGCCTGAACAAGTTTTCATGTGCAGGATGTCACTGTCAGTGATGAGAATGACATTACGCAAGTCGGCATCTTCATTCGAGAGACGCGGACCGGAGTGTTGTTTGTTGACTTTGTTGGTTTGTTGAGAAGAGAATATAACTCGTTTTTTTTCGCCGTTTTGGAGTGATAGCGAGTAAGCCGAACGGAGAAAATTGTGCTTTATTTTAACGATTTTGGCCTCTTTTCTTTAACTTTATAACTGTTTGATAAATCTAAGTGTTGTGTTGTCCACTTAAGGTGGTGGTAAGACTATTCTAATTGTATTTATTTTCATAGAAGAGTCGAAAGATCTGTGTTTGAGCTTGGTAAGCTTCAAGCATGGATTGCGACACGCCGGCCTTGCCGGCCCCCCCTGATCCCCCGGACCCTGTTACTCCTTCTGTAGCAACAGGATATAAACGTCGATTAGAATCAGCCGAACAATCTGCACCTAAAAAACCTGTGACGTCTGCTGAGTTAGACGTACCATCTATACAAACTGTCTACACTCACCCATCGATCGTAGTTGGTGCTATTCAAGCTTACTCATCTTTGGATAAGGGTCCATATGTTGTCCACGTTTCCCGATCAGAACCAGAACCAACCACGATCAGACCAATTAAGTTTGGTCAATTTTTGACCACTCACAAATTTACGAATATTTGTGCTGAAGGTGAGTAGGTCGCAATAAAATATCAGTTGAATTTATTTCAGCTGATGATGCTAACAAATTTATCACCTCCCCAATTCTACCAATGTGCAATTACATAGCTTCCATCTCCACTTATAATGTGACAAGAATGGTATTAGTTCGCCAGGTGTCAACTGATCTTTCAATGGACGAATTTGCTCAGTCCCTTGTTCTCCCCTCTGGTTGTGGTATTGTTATTAAAGCCCGCCGTCTAAATAGAAAAACTGTTGCAGAAGGCACAGTAACATGGGTGCCAACCCAAACTGTTGTCGTGACCTTCCAAGGTCAGCTCCTTCCTTCCAAGGTCTTCCTCTACTACACCTCCCTGCCAGTTGAGCTATACCAGTACCCCACAATTCAGTGCCACACATGCTGCCGGTATGGCCATACTAAGGCTCAATGTAGATCGAAACCCAGATGCTTCCGCTGTTCCAAAGATCACACTGGTGATAGCTGTAACATACCTGAGGCTGAAGCCTCTTGCCTGCATTGCTCAGGACCACATTTTGCTACAAGCAAATCTTGTCCGGAGCAAAGTAGACAAAAATCCATTAAAGCAGTTATGGCCCAGAACAACATCTCATACGAAGAATCAGCTGCACAGTTTCTTCAGGTATCTCGCTCATATTCACAGGTTGCCCAAGAGATGTACAAGAGATGGCTTGGTATGTGTCTCCATACCAAGCCTCGCAGAATAATTATTCTGCAGGTTCATCTCAGTCCCATCCCACTAAGTCATATGTTATAACTCTCTACGCCAACCCCCTCTCGCGAGCCCCACTGGGTAAGTCTTATGACAAGGCTGCCCACCGAGAGATTGTCACAGACCCAACATCAGCTATGCCCAATGGTTGTGCCATTGGTAATAACCAACAGTTAGGAGTTTCCCCTAACGAAAATATGTTAGAAACATTAATAACTTTAATAATAAAAATTTTACTAATGAACCCTCATCCCCTACCGTCCAACGTTGCCTCTAAACTTACTCAATTAGTCTCACTATCTGGTCATAATGGATCCAGTAGTCGCTCTGCAGTGGACCAGCCAGAGCATGCGAGCAAAAAAGCATGAACTGGTCCACTTAATTTCAAAATTCCGCCCGTCAGTCATTGCCGTCTCGGAGACATGGCTGAAGCCTGGAACCCGTTATCGGATTTCAGGTTACTCCTGTCTGCGGGACGACAGGGCTGACGGGCATGCCGGCAGCGCCTTGTTAGTAAGGCGCTGCCTTCCCTGTTCCCAAATCACTCTCCCTTCCCATCCTTCTGATATCAACATTGTTGGTATCAGATCCCGTAATATTTCCTTTGTATCTGTATATATTCCTCATCCCAACTCCTCCTTGATTCCCGATCTCCTTCTCCTCTTATCATCTGTTCCTTCCCCCATGGTTCTCATGGGTGATTTTAATGGCCATAACACTATCTGGGGTCATAGCCACTCTGATATGTTTGGTCTTTCCCTATTGGAGATCTTTGATGAAGTCAACTTGTGCCTACTCAATGACGGATCACCTACTCGGAGAGCACTTCCTTCTCAAAATCCGAAAAGCGCTGTCGATCTCTCACTTTGCTCTCCATCTCTTTTCTCTTTGACTTTATGGAAAATTCTTCCTTCGACTTATGGAAGTGACCATTTCCCTATCTTAATTTCTATCTATGCTAATTTTTCGAACCCTTGCCGTAACCCTAGTCCTTCTCTTAAATACAAACTTTCTGGAGCTGATTGGTCAGCTTATTCATCTTCACTTGATCTTAAAATAGATTATTCCACTCACATTCAGCATAATGACTCCCTTGCAGCATATAACTCCTTTGTTAATGATATTACTACATGCGCTGATATCCACATTACCCTTTACCCCGTGGTGGGATTCTGAGTGCACAACAGCTGTATCGGAACGGAGAGAAGCTGAAAAAAGTTACAAGGAATCTATGTCTATAGAAAACTTGTTAGTCTATAAGAAATTCTCAGCGAAACTCAGAAAGTTGGTCTCTAAAAAGAAAAAACAGGGATGGATTGGGTTTTGCGAAAACCTCTCGCCTAAAACACCATCATATATCATCTGGAACCAGATCAGACGATTCAGAGGATCATGTAATATCGAAAATATTTCAGCTAATGATCCTTCATCGTGGCTCGAGGCCTTTTCGGACAAACTCGCCCCTCCTTCAGTCCCATCTATTTCCTCTTCCCCTCGATCACTTCGTCGATCCCTTCTGAAAATTGTTTTGATCGCCCCTTCTGTTTTAATGAATTGACCCTTGCACTTGACGGACTGACTGACTCTTTCCCCGGTATCGATGGTATCCCTTACTCCTTTCTCACGAAATCTTCTGAAAACACAAAAAAAATATTACTTACTTCTTATTAATTCCTTCTTTGAAACCGGCTTAATTCCTGATCAATGGAAAACTCAAATTATCATCCCGGTACTGAAAACTGGAAAGGATCCATCTGACCCTAATGGTCGTAGACCAATAGCTTTGTCTTCCGTCATGGCTAAGGTTATGGAGCACATGATTAAACACCGTCTTGAGTGGTTGGTTAAGAATCGTTCACTACTTGCTAATTCCCAATTTGGCTTCAGAAAGGGCATGTGTACCATGGACAGCCTTAGTCTCTTAACAGCAGACATCCACATCGCGTTCAAAGAAAAGAAATTTCTAGTTGCTGTATTTTTGGACATCGCATCAGCTTATGACAACGTTCTGCTTCCGGTTCTCAGGAGTAAGCTCGTTCAGCTGAGAATACCTGAGAAGCTGGTTCGTTTTATATGCAACCTATTGATGGAAAGGTCTGTTGTTATTAAATCCCACCAAGGTCTCCTCCCTCCTAAGACGGTTTGGAAAGGACTACCTCAGGGTTCTGTCCTGAGCCCACTTCTTTACAGCCTCTACACCTATGACCTTGAGCAATCTGTGAATTCTTTTTGTGAGGTTTTACAATATGCTGACGATCTGTCACTTTATATCACATCCGCGTCAACAAAAGAGGCAAGTAACCAACTGAATTCTGCATTGTCCTACCTTAGCGACTGGTTACTTGATCACGGCTTATATATTTCTGCTCCCAAAAGTAATGTTGTAATATTTTCCAGAAAAATAATTTCCGCATCTATTCAATTATTCATTGACCAAGAGATTATCCCTCAATCTAATAGTGCAAAATTTTTAGGTGTTACATTGGACTCAAAAATGACAGGCGTCCCACATTTTGTTATGACCTCTCAAAAATGCGAAAAGAACATTAACATCCTTCGCTCCCTTTCGGGTGTCTGGTGGGGTTCTCATCCGTATTCTCAAAAGCTTCTATACAGCGCCATAATTCGGAGTCATTTTGATTATGGAACATTCCTTCTGAATCTTTGTAATAAATCTAGTTTAGACAAGTTAGACAAAATTCATTCAAAATGCTTGCGTATAATTCTTGGAGCCATAAAGTCATCCCCCATCAATGCTATGCAGGTTGAGTGTGGTGAGCCTCCATTGTATTTGCGTAGACAGTTCCTATCTGATAGGTTCTTTTTCAAATTAGCACAAAACTGTAATCACCCACTTCTTCCAAAATTGTCTTGCCTGCTTAACTTATTTGATAATTACACTCCTGATAAAATCCCCTGTCTCCTACGTAGTTTCAAACAATTTTCCTAACTTCCTAACCCAGTAATTCAGTTCCCAACTCATCCACTTTATCTCACTTCTTATGAAGCTTTAACATTCCAGCCTAATATTCTCCTGTCCTTTGGTATAGATAAGGAATCTTCCAATGCCCGAAAAAAATTTTATGAACACCTGGATGCTAAATTTAATGGGTGGCACTCCATCTTCACTGATGCTTCAAAACTATCTACAGACAGTGTCGTGAGAGCAGCTGTGTGGATTCCATTCACCAAAATCTCCCTTAGTTTTAAATGTCCCTCCTCGACATCAGTGTTTTCTGGCGAAACTGTTGCGCTTCTAGAAGCCATCTGTTTCATTAAATCCCACCAATTAAACAACTCTATTATATTTTCTGATTCTAAAAGCTGTCTGCAATCTATTATATCCAACCCTTTCCGTTCTGTATCTCGTTTCCCTATTATTCTTCAAATTAGGCAATCCCTTTTTGAATGTCACAATCTTGGGATAAACGTTGTTCTTTCCTGGATTCCAGGTCACTCTGGAATTCCTGGTAATGAGTCAGCTGACTCTTTCGCAAAAGATGCTGCTCAGATAGGTTCCCTTGAACATTTCAAATCCTTCTCACATGACTTATGCCTTCTTCCCAAATCACAACTGGAACAATCGTGGACTGAAGTTTGGAATCGTTCCAAAAAAGATAAGGGTAAACATTATGCAGATATCCAACCCGATATTCCTCGAAATCCTTGGTTTTTTTAAATTCCGGAAGTGTACCCCTGTATTTTTGGCCACTTAGGATTAGGAACCCTATGTGAGTGTGACCTGGACGAAGGAAACGTGGACCACATATTTTTCGACTGTCACAGATTGCGGCGTTCCCTCTATGAAATCCTTCCTCCTAAAATCCCTCGTCCTACCTCCTTTAAATGTTTATTAACCCTTACCTTCTCTCCTTTAATTAATTATATTTTATGTAAATTTATAAATGATAACAACATTAGGTAGTAAATGTATATATTACTTCACTGCTTACTAACACACATTATCTATAATATGTAGTACTAACAACTAATATTGTGCTGTTTTATATGTTGTGTTATCTCTTTTCTATTAGAATTATCAAAGGTTTTTTCCAAATTTAGAATACCGGTCATATTCTTGACCTACATTAGCTCCTATTAAGTTTATGAAAATATCGCGACATCGACATTGGCGGAATTGTGACACTCCCTAGTCACAGATGCCACAATCAAGAACTGAACTGAACTGACGCGGACCGTGTTCCCGTAATTTTGTCTCATTGTTATATTTAATTTACCCTTTTTCGGCTCCAATAATAAGTGTAGCAAGCAAATAACCGGAGTTTTATTTAGGAGGAACTCAGACCGAGCAACTCTCCAAATTGGTGACCCCGACGTGCCGAGCAACCCTCCAAAACACCAATTGCCAAACATCTGCTTAAGACTATAAACCATTCGTGCGTGAGAAATTTGCTCTTTTCATCTTATCTATTACAGTCAAATTGTTTGAGAAAGCCGCCCGGCTTACGAATAATTTTACCATTGTTATACATTTCAATACTATTCTTAGAACTATGCACTATTCGAATTATCAAAGTAACACTTTTAATTAATGTCGTCCTGCACAAGAAATAATACTTACTAAAAAAAACCTCTAAAAATAGCAATATTTGGTACTTATGTTAAAATGACCTGCGCATCGCTGTTTCTCCTCATAAATATTCACTTGTTTACTACTTATGTTTAATTCTGATAAAATTGATATTTAAACATGTGCTTAATAAGCCGACAGTGTCCAGACGGGCTCTGACTCTACTACGGAGATTGTTTCTGTTTAGCGCTAAGCTTCGGTTTGTATACCGTTTAACAAAGGCTAGGCTAGGAATATATGGCATCCTCTGGCAAATGCACAAAACTACAAAGCCAAATAAAAAAAAACAACCTACAATTTTTCATACTCGTAAAATAGTTAAGTAACTTAAAATGTACTTTGTGACTTAAGGGTCCTGTCTTCTGTTACCCGTTTTATGCAAATATTTCGAACAAGTCTGTGGCTCGGTTGATAAAGAGAGATAAACAAAAAATAAATATACCCAAAGTTTGGTTCATCAAAACTTAAAAGCTCGAAAAAAAATAACACATATCACATTCGTCAAATAAATTAATTTATAACTGGCGTTTTCGTAAACTGAGCAATTGAGTGAATTATCTAACCTTGTTTTTACCCAAAAAAAACGAGTCGTAAAGTTTTTAACAAAAATAACATTACAACAAAAAATATTGTCTTCTTTCAAATGCGTTTAAAAAAATATTTATATTAATAGGTACAATATTAAAAAAAAAAAAAAATTAAAAATAAAAATAACGAACAAAAACTGCGTAATTTTGCGCTTCAAATGATGTCGTTTATTCGAAAGTAGAAAGTTTACAAGTTAAAATTCACATACTATAAGAAAGTTCAACCTTTTATTTGCATACAAAAAAACTAAAAGTGTACGTCACGCATAATGGACCACTTAAGAGTTCAAATGCGGAAAAAGGAGTCCACCAACTAGAAGTGTACTATACTTACATTAATTATTACAATATGATTTTTATTAAATCACATAGGTATAAAATGATGAAACGCAACGTGGCCCCTGGCAGTCTGCGCCGAGCGCTTTTGGAGGGAGCACTATACATAGTTACGGATATATAATACTATAGGCAACAGCCAGTGCCAGCATACAATTATAGCGCAACCAAGTGATTTGATCTGTATGGATACTTACAGATCTATAAAATCATTATTATGTAAGCTTTAATCAAATTATAATTAGTTATATTAACTATTAGAATTCTAATGACTTTGGGTACAGTAACCTGATCTGATGATGGAGTCAGAAGCTGTTCCATGGAACAAGTAAAGTCCTCAGCAAGTAGTGCGACTGAAGTAAAACTTTGCACATCGGTAGAACTAAAATGAATATTCTCGACTACACTAAAAACGCTCTGATCTGATGATGGAGTCAGGAGCTGTTCCATGGAACTCCTCAGCAAGTTGTCCGACTGAAGTAAAACATTGCACATCCTGTAGAACTAAAACGAATATTCTCGACTACACTAAAAACGCTCCGATCTGATGATGGAGTCAGGAGCTGTTCCATATTATCCAATTGATGTAAAACTTTGCACACCGGTAGAACTAAAATAAAAATTCTAGACTATACTAAAACGTTCTGATCTGATGATGAAGTCAGGAGCTGTTCCATATTATCCAATTGATGTAAAACTTTGCACACCGGTAGAACTAAAATAAAAATTCTAGACTATACTAAAACGTTCTGATCTGATGATGAAGTCAGGAGCTGTTCCATATTATCCAATTGATGTAAAACTTTGCACACCGGTAGAACTAAAATAAAAATTCTAGACTATACTAAAACGTTCTGATCTGATGATGAAGTCAGGAGCTGTTCCGTGGAACTCCTCAGCAAGTTGTCCGATTGAGGTGAAACTATGCATACCTGTAGAATTCAAATGAAAATAATTACTATTTTAAAAACGCTCTGATCTGATGATGGAGTCAGGAAGTGTTCCATGGAACCCCTCAGCAAGTTGTCCGATTGAAGTAAAACTTTGCACACCAGTAGAACTAAAATGAAAATTCTTTACTTTACTAAAAACGCTTTGATCTGATGATGGAGCCAGGAGCTGTTCCTTGGAACTCCTCAGAAAATTGTCCGGTTGAGCTGAAACTTTGCACACCGGTACAATTCTAAAGAAAATAGTTTACTATAGTGACAACCACCTGATCTGACGATGAAATCAGGAACTGTTCCATGGTACTCGTTATCAAAGTGTCCCATACTTCTCTATGGCTTCACTCCAAACATATGTGCCATACGCAAGAAGATCTCCAGCAGACCGGTTCCGGTGAAACCCATATTGACGGTCGCTGAGGAGCTTTAACTTCAAAGTATTAGAGGAGTTTTCTATTATTGTATAGGAGTTAAATAATGCCCGCCGTCGACCAAGTCTGTTGCAACACAGTCGAAGCATTGGCATAACAAATAAAAAGGTACATAGGTACGCGATAAATACCCGTTTTAATCAGTCATCATTATGTACAGTGATCGTGAAAGTTTGAAAGATATTGTTAAAATAATGATTGAAATAAATCACAAAAGTTTTCTAAGTAAATTGGTTTTAGATAGAGACTTCGTTTTATTTTTCCTGTAATCTTTGTTGATGTTCCTATCAATCATGGTAATTTGAGATTCTTAGCACTCCAAAACTATACGACAAAAAACAAAATAAAAAATTGTTTTGTAATGTGTAAGTTACCTAAGACTTTTTATATGATACCAAACTGAATGTTATCCTACATACTTAGGTAAATACTTAAATGCAACTGTAGGTCAAGTAAGTTGGTTATGAATATCGTGGCGCTGTTATACAAGTGGTTCACCCCGAACTAAGATCTCGCGAGTCTCCCAAAAAAATATTATTCATAATTTTTTACTTGTAAAATAGTGCCACAAAATAACAACCACAGACTTAAGTACTTGACCTACAGTTTTATTCAAATAACAAGTAATTGGAGTTCATGTTAATTGGTTACTTTTATAGGGGTAGAAATTGCAGTTATTCTGGACTTTAGACTTTTTCCTGTATTTGTGTCACTTAAGCTACACGAATACCTTCCATTATCGGTAGGCAGTTCAAAAGTCAATAAGTCGAGCCAAAGTTAACACATTAGGGAAAGAAACAGGGTCCAAAAGCAAGCCAGGGTCAGTAAAAACAGAGAAAGAAGTTCAAACACAGCACTATCGTAACAAGACATGACGTAGCCACTCACTTGATGCGATGCGACTGATTATTGTAGCCGTCCGGCGCGGCGCGTACACAACCGTTCCCCTCCCCCACGTACGCATCCCTCTCCCCACGGCCCTTACATCGCTCTTCTCCCTTCTCGCTCTTGCTACTGCATTGTATAGGAGCCTTTATGTATGGATATAGTAATCGTGAAACCGTTATTTTATGTTCTTTAAAACAAAAAATGCTGGTGTTTGCATGGCTGTAACTCAAAACGGACAGACTTTTGGGGAAAGTTCCAATAGTATATTTTGATGTACTATTGTATGCCAATTCGAAAATGTGCTGCTCATTTTTATTGGACTGTAGACCAGGATGCCCGTTCTCCTTTCAGCACTGTGAGGTTACTGGTGTACCCTGTGAATTTCGTCAAAGTTCAGTTAACTCAAAAACTACAAAGATTAAACTTAAAATAACGGGATCAAAACGTGCTAATGAAGACCTTTTTAAGACGTCCCATTTGACCTAACAGACTCGCGAGTTCTTAGTTCGGGGAGAACCTCTTGTACAACAGCGCCACAAAATTCATAACCAACTTACTTGACCTAAAGTTGCATTCATATTACAAGTTACGGGAGTTCATGTTAATTGATTACCTACTCGTTTTAGGTTAAAAATTACAGGTTTTCTGGATTTCAGACTTTTCCTTACATTTGTGCCACTTAAGCTACACGAATACCAAATTTCAGCACTGTGAGTCACTAGTGTACCCTGTGAATTAAGTCAATATTCAGTTTTTATTACGGCTAGTAATTAAAAAACTACGAAGATTAAACTAATAATAAAAACGGGGTCTAAATGTATTATAAAAAATCTTTCATTTAACGTCCCATTTGACCTTAGGTATAGTCTTATTTTTGTATGTTTTCACCCCTTTTGAACCCCAATATCTCAACAACCCCCCAACATTTTCAGCTCATTTAGTCAAACCAGGATTGTGCTAACAATATATATCAAATTTCACGATGATCGGATCAACGCTTCGAAAGTTACCCTTGGACAAACAAACATACAACGCCAATTTGCTCAAGTTGATTTAGAAATTTCGCTTTGTTCGATCAATTAGTCAAAGATTATGAATGAATGAATGAAAATTCTTTATTATACCTTACAAGCTAGACACAACAGATTTAAACAAAAAAACAAATAAAAGTAAGCACAATGGGCGGTCTTATCGCTTAACAAAGCGATCTCTTCCAGACAACCTTTGGATGGAGAGGATCATTGCTTAATGAAAGATTGGCCGAGGTGTAAAAAGAATAAACTTAATAATAGAAAAAGAAATTAGTTATATACATACATATTAGGTACATAAATAATTTTAAATAAATAAATATCATATATAAAATAAATAAATATGTACTTACTGTTGAAACGTGTATCGTACGCTTTAATTATATCATAGAGTAGAGACCGTGTTTTTTTTTTTTTGGTCTGTATTGACAACACTGCCTTTAGTCGCTCTCTTGTCAAAATACTACGTTTGGTGTTCACACGTATTCTAATCTTGTAATCTGATTTTATCTAATTAATCTTCTCCTGACTAATGTGTTTGACGATGCGATAATGTACTATTGTAATATACTTTGTTGATACAAGTAATAGAAGAATAGCTACCGTTGAAGATTGGTGTTTTATTTCATTGTAAGTCACCCACCACTATAAGCATCTGTTTGAACGCTACCAAAGCGATAGCATTCAAGTCTTGTGAAACACAACTAGTTCTGCGTAAACTGCTCAGCTAGTCCGTACTAACAGGTTATGGGCCCAGAGATTTTACAAGAAGAAATTGCTAACGCTAACGCGTGTTGGATATAACCTCGGTGAGTCGCTACGTGGTGCGGTGGATTGTGACTTGGTGACACTTGCTTCGATATGGCTACGCCTGGCCGTCAAGAATCGAGCAATGGAAATTCTACTTTGCAAGGTAGCAATGGCCTCGCATCGTCAATAGAAAAATTGGAAGGCGTATCCAACTATTTGAATTGGAAATTCGCAATAAAGATGCTGCTTACCATGGATGGCTTGTGGGACACAATCGAAGGCTCCGAGTCTGATCCTGTAAAAGATCAGCGTGCCTTGGCGCGAATAGCTTTGTGCATCAAACCGGTGCTTTATCAATATATCAGGAATGCTACTACGGCTAAAGAAGCATGGAAAAGCTTGGCTGATATTTTTGAAAATAAGGGCCTACTACGGCGTGTGCTGCTTTTAAGACAACTACACAGAATAGATTATACTCAATTTTCATGTATGTCTGAATACATACAGGGTGTGATGACCCTTGTGCAGCAGCTCACGGATATTGGCCGGAAGACGGATGATGCTGTAGTCGCAGAGATTTTATTAAGTGTTCTACCTCAGGAATTTGAATACTTGGTTTCTAATCTGGAGACAGTATGTTTAACCAGTAATCTCACCAGTGAGATTGTACGATGTCGACTTCTGCAAGAAGAGTTGCGAAGGAGTGATGGTGCAATGAATAATAACAACACAGCTATGGTTGCGAAGAACACTTCAAAGAAAAAGTCTGTGATTTGTCATTACTGCAGTAAGCCTGGACATGTGAAGGCTAAATGCTACAAGATGAAGAATGACCAGAAGAAGAGTGACCAGAAGGATTCTACAAGCTTCGCTTCAGCTCTGTTTGTTCATCAATATGATGCTTGGTTCATTGACTCCGGCTGTACATCTCATATGACAAGCTGTAAAGAAAATCTGGTGAATTATAAAGACTTTAATTGTAATGCTAAACACACTACTGTTGCTGTAGCTAATAATGAAAAGTTAAAATGTAGTGGTGTAGGAGATTTAATGGTAAACTTTGGAAGTGAGGTAAGACAACTTAAAAATGTTTTATTTGTGCCACAGATAGCCACTAATTTAATATCTGTAAGTAAATTAGTAGAAAGTGGACTAACTGTTCAATTTAGTAGTCATGGGTGCAGTATTTATGATAGTAAAGTCTCTGGCAACCGTTTAGCTCTTGTGGGGTGTGAAAATGGAATTTATAGGATAAATTGTAAAATTGTAAAAGCTTTGCACAATCAGCTGGTGTATTCTTCCAAACTTTTGAGTAATGGGCAAACGACAGAGAGTACTGCAGTAGCTGTCTCTACTGAGCTATGGCATCGCAGGTTGGGACATTTAGGTCTAAGAAATATGTGTACTCTAAAAGGTCATGTGTCTGGTGTGGTGTTTCAGGATGACCAGAACAGATTGAAGGACTGCATACCCTGCCTTGAGGGGAAGCTGTCAACACAGCCGTTTCCCAAAGGAGAGGGCAAGCGGGCCGAGCGACCATTGGAGTTGGTGCATTCTGATGTCTGCGGGCCAATGAGTGAGAGCAGCTTGGGAGGTGCAAAGTATCTGGTTACATTTACAGATGATCACACAAGGAAAACATTTGGATACCTAATGAAATGCAAATCTGAGGTAATGTCCAAGTTTATTATATTCAAGGCTATGGCTGAGAGACAAACTGGATTGAAGATTAAATGCTTACGTTCGGACAATGGTGGCGAGTATGTCAATCATAGGTTTTCAGGATTCTTATGTAAAGATGGAATTGTACATCAAACTACAGTTCCTTACTCGGCTCAACAAAATGGTGTTTCAGAGCGCCTTAACCGGACGCTCATTGAAAAAGCGCATTGCATGCTGCAGGAGTCAGGTCTCAGTAAGAGTTATTGGGGAGAGGCAGTCAATACTGCAATTTATTTAAAAAATAGGTCCCCTACTACAGCTTTAGATGGACGGATTCCTGAGCACCTGTGGTCAGGATCTAGAGTTGATCTGAGTCACTTAAAGGTTTTTGGTTGCATCGCTTATTCGTTGGAGCCTAAGCATAAGCGTGGCAAGCTTGATGCTAAGAGTAAAATGTATATCTTTGTGGGATACAGTGAGACCTGTAAAGGGTATAGACTGTCTGATCCTATAAATCCTAGAAATATTTTATTGTCAAGGAATGTTGCATTTTTAGAAAACAGATTTTATAATAAAGATTTTAATGAAAAGGAATGTGAACTTGATGAAGTTATTTTGAGTAATAATGATTTTGACATGAGCACTGAATTGGTTTTAAATAATGATAATTCAATTAATAATAATAATACTAATGACATCCATTCTAGTCCAATAGATTTAGGAGAATGTAATAATTTAGATAGTATTAGTAATAAAACCAATTCTTTAGAGTTAAATGATGGTTCTCACATTACAGATACCACAGATGAGGAGCATTATTGCACAGGCAGTGAGGTTGAGTCCCGCTGTGCAAACTCGTCGTCGGCGAGCCACGAGTCTGTGACTTCGTCATCGCCGGACGCGTCTGTTCGAGGGGAAGGAGTGACACGTGTAGAGGTACCCCGGGCCGCGGCTAATACCCGCCCTGTACGAAGTACTCGGTCAATTCCACCATTGAGGTATTGTGATTATGATGTTTCGATGTATGTCGGTAATATTGAGGAACCATCCTGTTACGAAGAGGCTATCTCTTGTTCGGATGCCACTGAATGGCGTGCTGCAATGCAGAGTGAGTATGACTCTTTAATTGCGAATGAAGTTTGGAAGATCGTCGATAGACCTATAGGGAAAAATGTAATTAAAACTAAATGGGTTTTTAAGCGCAAACACGATGCTTCCGGTAACTTTAGTAAGTACAAAGCGCGATTAGTTGCCAGAGGGTTTACACAAAAATACGGGGTAGATTATAATGAGACGTTCTCCCCTGTGGTAAGGCATTCCACTATGAGAATTTTGTTTTCTTTAGCAAATGATTTAAATCTCAGTATAGACCATATAGATGTAGCTTGTGCTTTCTTAAATGGAAATTTAAATGAAACAATATTTCTGGAACAGCCTATTGGTTTTGATAATGGAGATAATTCTAAGGTTTGTTTATTGAATAAGAGTATTTATGGTCTAAAACAAGCAAGTAAAATGTGGAATAGCAAGGTTCATGATTTGTTAAATAGTAATGGTTATGTACAAAGTCTGTGTGAACCATGTGTTTATATAAAGAAAGAGAAGAATGATTTAACCATTATAGCACTGTATGTAGATGATTTCTTCATATTTTATACTGAGAGAAGTGCTATTCAAAAAGATTGTGTAAAACTGTTACAAAGGGAATTTAATGTAAAGAACCTTGGTCCATTGAAAAGCTGTCTTGGCATAAATGTAACGAGAGATAGATCAAAATGTATTTTAAAATTGGACCAGACTGACTATATTAAGAAATTATTGTTGCGGTTTGGCATGGGCAATTGTAAAACTGTATCTACACCGATGCCATTAAATTGTAAATTACTGAAAGCTGAAAATAAAGATATAAGCGAGAGCAATGATAATTTTAGGCAATTGCTAGGTTCCTTAATGTACTTAGCTGTATGTACAAGGCCTGATATAGCTTATGCTTGTAGCCAGTTAAGTCAATTTAATAACTGTCACGATAACAGTCATTGGCAAGCTGCTAAACGTGTTTTACGTTATTTAGCGGGGACAATTGATTATGGCTTACTATTCGTAAGAAGTAATAAATTGAGTTTAGTCGCTTATACTGATGCAGACTGGGCTAATGATGTAACTGATCGTAAGTCTTATACTGGATATGTCGTGAAGTTAGGTAATAATACAATAAATTGGGATTCACGTAAGCAACGGTGTGTTGCTTTATCTACTACAGAAGCGGAATATCTCTCAATTTGTGATGTTTGTAAAGACATAAGTTTTATTAAGAGTTTGATATCTGAGATCTTTTGCTTGGATCTAGAGTCAGTTGTTTATAATGACAATCAAAGTGCAATTAAGTTGTTAGAATGTAAAGAGTTTTGTCATAAACGAACTAAACACATTGACCTCAGATACCATTATGTAAAGGATCTAATAAAAAATAATATTGTAACTGTAAAGTATTTACAAACAGAGAAGATGATAGCAGATGTACTGACCAAACCGCTTTGCTCTAAGAAGCATGTAGATTTTATTAAGGACATGAATGTATGTGTTGTGTAACATGACTATGTGTGTACTAAATTGTAGAGATAATATGATAGAGTCATTCAATGTTGTAGAGTTATGATTAATATTGTAGAGTCATATAGATATATGTTATGTGTAGTTGTCTATAAGTCTCTAAGTATGTTTTTATTGACTTTATTATGAAAAGTAATAATGTAAAGCGTAAGGGGAAGTGTTGAAACGTGTATCGTACGCTTTAATTATATCATAGAGTAGAGACCGTGTTTTTTTTTTTTTTGGTCTGTATTGACAACACTGCCTTTAGTCGCTCTCTTGTCAAAATACTACGTTTGGTGTTCACACGTATTCTAATCTTGTAATCTGATTTTATCTAATTAATCTTCTCCTGACTAATGTGTTTGACGATGCGATAATGTACTATTGTAATATACTTTGTTGATACAAGTAATAGAAGAATAGCTACCGTTGAAGATTGGTGTTTTATTTCATTGTAAGTCACCCACCACTATAAGCATCTGTTTGAACGCTACCAAAGCGATAGCATTCAAGTCTTGTGAAACACAACTAGTTCTGCGTAAACTGCTCAGCTAGTCCGTACTAACACTTACATACTTATACTTACATTAATAATATTAGAGATTAATAATATTAGAGATTAATGAATGTACAATGCGCATCTCTATGTTTTTCTCGTCACTACTACTAGTAGTCTATGTTTCCATTAGTAGCTCTCTGAACGTGTGTGAAAAAAAGATGGCGTACTCTTGTATAAATGTATTTGTAACAAATAAAATAAAAGCTAATGTGTATTCATAGTGATTTCAATCGAGTAAACCACGGATCCTCAACAGTGGTAGCAGAGCGTGGTTCCGCTGGCTAGTGTAGAAAAATGTCGACGTCCTCGAAAGATTTTCGGTTGCCGGTGACGCCGTTCGCTGGCGCCAATTTCAGTACATGGTCATTTAGGATTAAAAGTATACTAAAAGAAAATGGAGTCTTGGCCGCGGTCGAAAACAACGAGTATTCCATCAAAGCGGAGAATGCCCAGAGTGAGGCAAAGGCACAGGCCATTTTAATAGCCGGCGTGGCAGACAGCCATATTGAATATATTAAAAAGGGAACTGCGTATTTAATGTTTGAAAGCCTAAAACAAAACTTTCAAAAGAAGGGCACAAGAAGCAAATTGTTTATTAGAAGAAAATTGTCAGAGTCAAAATATGTCGAGATTGAATCATTGTCACAACATTTTGTCAAGATGGAGCAGATGTTCTCCGAATTACAAGAAGCTGAAACAGAACTAAGTGAAGAAGAGAAAATAAATTACATATTATTGTCAATGCCAGAGTCATATGAAGGGATCATAACCGCACTTGAAACTATGTCAGAACTCAAAGTGGATTTTGTAAAAAATAGATTGCTCGGAGAAGAAGAGAAGAAAAAGAAACATAATCAAGTAACTAATCAGACATATAGCAACTCATTTTTATGTTTTAACTGTGGTAAAGCAGGACATAAAAAATATCAGTGCAAACAAGCACAGAGCCGTACTCAGGGGCGAGGCCACTACCAGGGCCACAATTCTTATGAGCAAAACAGGAACATCAATCATCATGGACATGGTCGTGGGTATAATACAGGACGAGGACAAGGCTACAATGTAGGAAGAGGACAAATTAATAATTCAGGGAGAGGACAAGGTTACAATTCAGGACGGGGACCAGTTTTTAATTCAGAAAAAAACTACAATGCAGGTCAAGGACGAGGTTTTACAGATTGGAGAGATCACCAGGCTTTTGGAGCAGAGAATCAAGTAAGCGATGTTGCATATCCATGTGTAAGTGAAAATAGTGATGTGAATAACTGTGATAGCAAAATAATTTCTTGGTGCATTGACCCAGGGTGTTCTGATCATTTAGTAAACAGTAGAGACTATTTCACAGACTATATTAAACTAAAAGTACCCAAAAATATTGCTGCAGCTAAAAATGGTGTTATGATACAAGCTGTAGGTATAGGTAATAAACAAGCAAAATGTTTTATTGGATAAAGAGTAATATTGACTACTATAAAAAATGTGTATTATGTTCCCGAATTGCGAAAAAACTTATTGTCTGTATCTAAAATGGAGTCCAGTGGATTGGAGGTATCGTTTCACAAAGGTAAAGTTAGAGTGTACAATAAGAGCTGTATGATTTTAATAGGAAATGTAGAAGGGAGTTTGTATAATGTTGAAATGGAACTCAGTCAATCAAATTGTAATTATTCACCGATTAATGATTGTAAAATAAACTTATGGCATAGGCGTTTTGGCCATTTAGGTGTACAAAATATCAATATTTTGGCACAAAAGAATTTAGTGCACGGGTTAGGCGATCTGAAAAATAGCAAAGTTGAACATACATTATGTGAACCATGTCTTCTGGGCAAAATGACAAGACAACCTTTTAATAAGCCTGGCTATAGGGCTACTAAACCATTAGAGATTGTTCATACAGACGTTTGTGGTGCTATTACACCAACAGATAGAGAGGGTAATAAATACTTTGTCACTTTCATTGACGATTTCACACATTTTGTCATTGTGTATTTGATCAAGGAGAAATCTGAAGTATTTGAAAAATTTAAAGATTATTATTACTATGTGACAAAGTATTTCAACACAAATTTACTGACATTACGCTGCGACAATGGAGGGGAGTACATCTCAAATGAATTCAAAAACTTAATAAAACGAATCATGAAGGAATAAAAATGCATTATACAGTGCCATATAGTCCCGAAATGAACGGAGTAGCAGAACGGATGAATAGAACATTAGTGGAAAAATCAAGGACAATTTTAATAGAATCAGGCTTAGACAAAACATTTTGGGGAGATGCTATATTATATTCTGCGTATGTAACAAACAGAAGCCCATCAGTGGGAAGAAACCTCACTGCCAGAGAAATATGGACCGGTAGAAAACCAGATGTGTCAAACATGAGAGTATTTGGCTGTGTAGCCTACAGTCACGTACCTAAGGAACTTAGAAGGAAACTGGATAATACAGGAAAGAAGATGATAATGATCGGATATACTCTATCGGGCTATAAACTTTACGATATGGATGAAAAGAAAGTAGTAAATGCAAGAAATGTGGTGTTTGATGAAAAACTTAAAGAAGATAATACTGTATATGTACCAACAGAGAGAAAAATAGATTTTACGGAAAAAGAGAGCAGCTTTCAAAAAGGAAATTCTGAAGACAGAAAATATAACAATGTAGAAGGAAAACAAGCTATACCAGAGGAGCATATTGATGATGATAACGTTCAAGAGGAGTCAGAAACAGGGAGAGCTAGAAGAATAAGAAAGAATCCAAAATGGCAAAATGATTATGTTATAAATTGGGATGAAGAACATGATGAAGCTTTATATGCATTACTGTCACTGAATCAAGAGGATGTACCATCAAGTTTTCAAGAAATTGAGGAAAGAAGAGATAAACAATATTGGAAAAATGCAGTAAAAGAGGAATTTAAAGTATTAGAAGAAAGTGAAACTTGGAAAATTATTCCTAAACCGGAGAAAGAAAAGTTGTTGGATACAAAATGGGTTTTTACAAAGAAGCATGTCGAAGAGAAAGAAATATTCAAAGCGAGACTTGTTGTACGTGGTTATCAACAGAAAGAAAATGTCGGAGAAATTTACTCACCAGTTTTGAAGTTACAAACTTTAAGAATTTTATTGTCAGTTGCAGTTTGTAGAGAATACAAAATTCATCAAATGGATGTGAAAGGGGCATTTTTATATGGAGATATAAAAGAAGATGTATACTTAAAACCACCTGAAGGGTTAGAAATACCAGACGGACATGTTCTAAAATTAACAAAGTCATTATATGGATTAAAGAAATCACCAAAGTATTGGTATGAAAAATTTCATAACATTATAACAGGATATGGGTTCAAAAGATCTGAAAATGATTATTGCCTATATAGTATGGGTGATATTTATATAACGCTGTATGTTGATGATCTCCTAATTATGGGACATAATGAGACTAAGATAAAGGAATTGAAAGGTTTTCTTAACACTAAGTTTAGAATGAAAGACATGGGGTCGAACAATCTTAACTATTTAGGCATACAAATTAAAGTAAATTCAGAACAGATAAATGTTAATCAATCAAAATATTTAGAAAACATCCTTATAAAATATAACATGGAAAATTGTAAAGGTAATGACACACCAATGGACATGAATTATAAATATGATGAAAATTCTGATATCGACATGTCATATGAGTTTCAGTGTAGGTCTTTGATAGGGTCACTGATGTATGCAACTGTAGGTTCTAGGCCAGATTTAGCTACAGCCATATGTTACTTAAGTAGATTCCAATCTAAACCAAGTGAGAACTTATGGAGAGCTTTAAAAAGAATACTAAGATATGTAAAACAGACTGTAAACTATTCGCTGATATATTCTAAAAGTAATTGTAACATTTCAACACCTCTAATTGGTTATGCTGATGCCGACTGGGCCAGAGATAATGACAGAAAATCCACAAGTGGTTATGTATTCAAACTGTTCAATAATACTATTGTATGGAGGTCTAAAAAACAAAGAACAGTAGCGCTAAGTACTACAGAAGCGGAATTGGTATCATTGTGTGAATCCGTAGTTGAGGCATGTTGGATAGTAAAAGTATTGTCCGACTTGAATGTTGAATTTCAAAATGTATTAATTTATGAAGACAATCAAAGTACAATAAAAACTGTTAAAAATCCTGATCAACGGAGACTTAAACATATGGATATTAAGTATAACTTTGTAAAAGAAAAAGTAGAGGAAGGTTTGTTCTATGTAGAGTATATTAATACTAAATGTCAAATAGCAGACATATTGACTAAGCCTTTACCTAGGAACCAATTTGTAAAGTTAGTTGATGAATTAGGTATGAAGATGTGCATTGAGGGAGAGTAATGAATGTACAATGCGCATCTCTATGTTTTTCTCGTCACTACTACTAGTAGTCTATGGTTCCATCAGTAGCTCTCTGAACGTGTGTGATAAAAAAGATGGCGTACTCTTGTATAAATGTATTTGGTAACAAATAAAATAAAAAGCTAATGTGTATTCATAGTGATTTCAATCGAGTAAACCACGGATCCTCAACAGAGATCAGATGTATCATGACTCTTCATGGAGATCAAAGTTTTTGAGTCTAGCTTTAAACACGGAAGGTGAGAGGGATTTCTTAATGGAGACCGGCAAGGCGTTCCATAATCGGACAGCTTGGACGGAAAAGGAGTTTGCATAGAAACTGGTTCTATGTATCGGGGTTTTGAGAAGGAGGTTTTCAGAGGATCGGAGTGTTTGGGAATTTGTGCAAAAAAGGAATTCGAAGCGTTCCTTCAGATAACAAGGCGTGGAAGGATTACGAAGGATGTTGAATAGGAGGGATAGGATGTGAGTATTCCGGCGAAGTCGAATGGGGAGCCATTTGAGTTTATTACGAAATTCGGAGAGTGGTCGTATTTCCGGAGTCCGAAAATAAACCTTATGCATAAATTTTAAAGACGCTCAAGCTTATTGAGCTGCTCCTCCGTGAGGTCAAGATAGCAGGAATCAGCGTTATCTAAAATTGGGAGAAGAAGAGATTGTGCAAGCGCAATTTTAGTAGCTATCGGAAGAAAGTTTCGCAGTCTCCTGAGCGAACCAGCAGAGGCAAATAGCTTCCGACTCACAGATTCGAGCTGAGGACCCCACGACATACAGCTATCCATGAAGATGCCCAAATCTTTCACAACCTTTGAGTAGGGAACAGTTACATTATCAAACTTAATTTGAGGGAGTGTTGTGTAGTTGATATTCGATAAGGTGCGTGAACTTCTCAGTATGATTCTCTGTGTTTTATTAGGATTAACTCTTAATCCATAAGCCTTGCTCCATTCAACTATATAAAGCTGGTTATTATTAGTGACGGTGATCGCATCAGGCAACTCAGTAAGTGGAGCCTGGGTGTAAATTTAGAGGTCATCTGCATAAAGGTGGTAGGATGAAGTGAGTTGACGAGAAATAGAATTTATAAAAAGACGCCACCCTGCGGTACACCGGCTGATGTACAACACCAAGACGAAAAGGAATCGTCACAACGTATCCGTTGCCGGCGTCCGTGCAAATAACTGCGAAACCAGTCAACCACCGATGTAGATATGTTAATTGAGCGAAGCAAACCCAGCAGGATGTCAAAGTCGACAGTATTAAAAGCATTGCTAAAGTCGAGCAGTGTCAGATAGTAAGGTAGCCGTTTTCCATGCCCGATCTTATATCATCCGTGATTTTAACAAGTTATGATAATATTTATAAATTATGATGAATAATATTTTTTTTTTGGTTTTGCGCCCTGCCGACTTCGTAAATACCTAAACTTGACAGCGTCAGATTTAAGAACGGATTATTAACGAACATATGTTAAGTGATGTGATGTTAATCCAGAATTACAGACGAGCTCTAACCTCAAGGATAAAAAAATTGACAAAAATAATCATGTGAGGAGATAACTACCGGATTCTTTTATTAATCGATAAGTTTTTTAACATCCCTAGCGCATCCACGTGAAAATAACAGATATTCTGTTTGTAAGGCAATGAAAGCAATAAACAGTGCTACCATTTGCGGGGAATTTCCCCGATTTGTAGGGAGTCGGTAGCTAGTGCGGGAAATCACTAAAATCGGGGAAACGAGGCCGACTGCCTTTAGCACTATATAATTTTCAATAATGCCATTAAAGCTATAAAGCATACCAAACAAGAGATAGCAAAAACAGGTTGACTTATAAAATTCGAACCAAACCGGTCTATAGCGAAAGAGAGGTAAAAAAATTGTTTGAAGTACTTATATATCAAATTGTAAAAGATTTTTGAAGTGAAAACTTCTTTAGGCGCGTTGAACATTTTTTGAGATGGGAAAAAAACCATTGAACTCGTGACACTGTTACCGACACATATCACTGACTACTGTTACTGACACATATCACTGACTACTGCTACTGACAGGTATTATATTCTCTTTGGTGACTGACACCTTCATAAATAAGTACCTATCTGTAGTGGAGTCAGATTTGAGTTTAGAATTGAGTAAGCGTGTTAGCGAGATTCCTTTGAGTTTTAAATTGTTTTCTGGCTGAGTAACTTGCTCATTCCCAAGTTGATTTATTTCATTTTAGTGGTGGTGGGTTGGTGCATTGGTGGTAAGGTGTAACTTTGTATTTTACTAACTAGTTTTTAACTCTTAAACTTTAGTGGGTTTCGGCGGGAAGATGGAGGTTGTTCCTCCGGATCCCCCTCCGGATCCGCCAGATAAGATTATTATCTCACCCACTATTCCTGAGGAGAAACGCTCAGGCTCAGGCTCTAAACGTAGAATGGAGTCAGATGGTGAAAGTTCACCTGTTTCTCAAAACAAAAAATCTATAACATCCCCGGACATGGCCGCTGCCTCCATCCAAACAATTTGGCTGCATGCTATTATGGTAATTGGAGTGAAAGAATACTCTACCGCAGACAAAGGTCCATTCGTTATTCATGTTGCTAGAGTAGAACCCGACCCGTCAGCTGGAACATCAATCCGCCCAATTAAATTTGGACAGTTCTTGAGCAATCATCACGTGTCTAACATTTGTTCAGATGGAATTAAACAAGTTGTCAGAAATCGAATTTCTGTAGAATTCCGCACGGCAACTGATGCTAATAAATTCCTGGATAATACAACTCTCCTTACCCAGTACAAGTATGTTGCATCAATACCGACATTCAACATCACTCGAATGGGTCTTGTCCGAAATGTCCCGGTTGATATGTCAATGGAGGAATTCGCAACCAGCTTGGAAGTTCCAAATGGTTGTGGATTTGTTGTCAAAGCCCGTAGGTTAAACAGAAAATCAAATGATGATGGCAAAGTGACCTGGATCCCAACTCAATCAGTAGTTCTCACATTTAGAAGTCAAGTTCTGCCTCAAAGAGTATTTTCATACCACACCTCACTACCGGTTGAAACATACCAGCTCCCAACAATTCAATGCCTTAACTGTTGTCGTTTTGGTCATGTAAAAGCTCAGTGCCGCTCCAAGCCCCGTTGCTTTAAATGCTCTAAAGAACACACGGGTGAAAGCTGTGACTTGGAAGAGTCTAAAGCGTCTTGCCTCAATTGCTCAGGCCGACATTATACAACTAGCAGGGTCTGTCCTGAACAGGATAGACAAAAATCTATTAAAATGCTTATGTCCCAGAATGGAATCTCGTATGAGGAAGCTGCGACTAATTTCCCTAAGGTTGGAAGAGCATATACTGAGGTTGCTCAGGCTATGTTCTCTTCCACTAATCTTGATCCACAAGATCCTTCCACCTCAACCAACTCTCCTACATACCGTTCCTATGTTAAAAATGTTTATGCCAAACCTCGTCCTAAAGTGCCCTTGGGTAAATCCTATGACAAAGCATCCCACCAAGGAATAATCTCAACTCCATCCTCATCCCTCCCTAATGGCCATGCCATTATGTCCCAAACCCCGGCCCCAGTGTCGGACAACCGTCAAAGCTTCCTCATTGAAACTCTATTGAACATTTTAATCGAGTTGTGTTCATCAACCAACTCATCCTTACCGTCCAACGTTGCCCAAAAACTGTCCCAGATCTTTGCATTAACTGGTAACAATGGTTCCAGTCTCCATTCTCCAGTGGAACGTGAAAAGTCTTCGAGCCCGCAAATCTGAACTCATTCATTTAATTTCTAAATTCTGCCCGTCAGTCATTGCCATCTCGGAATCATGGCTGAAGCCTGGATCCAATTTTCGGATCCCGGGCTACTCCTGTATCCGAGATGACAGGTCAGACGGGCATGCAGGTAGTGCCCTGTTAGTCAGGCGTACCCTGCCCTTCTCTCAAATCCCCCTCCCTTCTCACTCCTTAGACATCAACCTAGTAGCTGTTAGAGTATTTGATATATCTTTTATTTCTATTTATATCCCTCACCCCTATTCTGCTCTTATACCAGATATTCTACTTGTTATTTCTTCCGTCCCCTCTCCTATTGTTCTTTTAGGTGATTTTAACGCCCATCACACCTCGTGGGGCTCTGGCCACTGTGATGTATTTGGTCGTCTCCTATTAGAGATGTTTGACGAGGCCAATCTCTGTGTCATAAATGACGGTTCTATCACCCGTAGATCTTTGCCTTCACAAGACCCATTGAGTGTTATTGATTTGACTGTATGCTCACCTTCCCTTTCCTCTCTTCTTTCCTGGCAAACTCTGCCTCTTACTTATGGCAGCGATCACTTCCCTATCCTCATTACCATCCCAAACAGTGCCTCCCCTGAATATAACTTTAATCCCAGTTTAAAATATCGACTTACTGACGCCGATTGGCCTTCTTTCTCCTCTCACTTAGAAAACTTATCGGTCAATCTTTTACCTATACAGACAGACAATACTGACAGTTATCTTTCGGCCTATTCCAAATTTGTAGATACTCTTCTTTCATGTGCAAATAAAAATATCCCTGTTAAAAAACAAGCCAGTTCTCGTTTTAAGATTTCCCCCCCATGGTGGAATTCTGATTGCTCTAAAGCAGTCAAAATGAGAAAAAGTGCAGAGTTGGCCTATAATGCTTCCATGATTAACGAAAAATTCGTACAATACCAACATATGGCTTCAAAAGCTAGGAGAGTTCTTTCACTCTCAAAAAAAAGGGGTGGATGAATTTTTGTGAAAATTTATCCCCTAGAGCACCTCCATCGTTAGTCTGGAAGCAAATAAAGCGATTTAGAGGTTCATGTAACATCCCAAACCTGTCTTCCAATGATCCTTCTTCTTGGGTTGGTGCCTTTGCCAATAGATTGTCCCCTGACTTCGTCCCTTACCTTGACTGCCTTCCTATTCCCCCTTCATTTCTTCCTTCTGTTTCCAATATAGACGATAAATTTTCTTTTCATGAACTTTTACTAGCTTTAGATGGTTTAACGGATACATCTCCGGGTGTAGATGGCATCCCGTACTAATTTTTAATTAAATCTCCTGATAGCGTCAAAGTATACTTTTTAAATTTAATTAATGTTTTTTTTGAATATGGAGTCGTTCCGGATGAGTGGAAGACTCAGATAATTATCCCTATTCTTAAACCGGGAAAAAAGCCATCTGATTCAACAAGCTATAGGCCTATTGCATTGTCATCAGTTCTAGCCAAGATTATGGAACACTTGTTAAAATTTCGATTGGAATGGTACGTTGAGAGCAAGGGTATTTTGGCGAAATCACAGTATGGCTTTAGGAAAGGCATGAGTACTCATGACAGCTTAAGTATAATCACAACTGATATCCGTATTGCGTTAGCTAAGAAAGAGTTTTTGATTGCTGTTTTTCTTGATATTGCAGCTGCTTATGACAACGTCCTGCTTCCATTGCTCAGGAATAAACTTCGTCAGCTGAGCATTCCTGAGAGGCTTGTTCGTTTTGTTTATAACCTTTTGGTAGAGAGGAAAATATTGATCAAAAACCAAGGCAATTTTCTACCAGCTACGTGTGTTTGGAAGGGATTACCTCAGGGCTCAGTTCTCAGTCCTTTATTATATAGTCTTTATACACATGATTTAGAACAACCTATTTCCCCCTTATGTCAAGTTTTACAATACGCAGACGATCTGGCATTGTACGTTCAATCGAATTCCATAGTCGATGCACGTGATAACTTAAATACTGCATTGACTCTCTTAAATGAATGGTTAGTTGATCACGGTTTATCTCTTTCGGCTTCTAAAAGTAGTTGCGTGGTATTTACAAAGAAAAGATCCCTTCCTCCTGTTGACCTGTATATCGGCAGAGAGCTGATTCAACAGATTAACAGTGCTAAATTTTTGGGTGTTAAGCTGGATTCTAGATTAACAGGAGTTCCCCACTTCAACTATATCTCACAAAAATGTGAAAAAAATGTCAATATTCTGCGTTCATTATCTGGCGTTTGGTGGGGTTCTCATCCATATTGTCAAAAAATATTATATAATGCAATAGTACGCAGTCATATGGATTATGCTACTTTTCTTTTGGATCCATGTACTAAAATGGCTCTAGGAATGTTGGACAGGATCCAGTCTAAATGCCTTCGAATAATTCTTGGTGCTATGAAGTCCTCCCCTATAAATGCGATGCAGGTGGAGTGCGTCGATCCTCCCCTCTCCCTTCGAAGACAATACCTTGCAGATCGTTTTTTCTTTAAAATTATCCAAAATTATAGTCACCCCCTGTTGGCAAAATTAAACGATTTGTTTAAAATTTTAGAACCACACATTGACCTTTATCAAAATAAAATCCCTTGTGTAATTCGTAGCGTCAGAAAATATAAAAGCCTCCCACACCCTGTCATTCAGAGTCAAATTGACCCACTGTATTCCACCCCATATGAGGCATTAGTATTCAGACCCAACATAATCTTAGATTTTGGTATTGTTAAAGGCTCTCATTATGCTTGCCAAATATTTAATGAACAGATGGCTAGGAATTTTAGTGGTTGGCATCCTATTTATACAGATGCCTCTAAACTTAATGACTCTAGCCCTGTAGGTGCAGCTGTCTGGATTCCGTCTGGGAAAATTATTCTTAGTTTTAAATGTCCATCAGTTACTTCTGTTTTTACTGGTGAGTCAATAGCTCTTTTAGAAGCTATTATGTACATTAAAGCGCACAATCTCCAAAACTCAATACTTTTTTCTGACTCTAAAAGTTCCCTTCAATCCATTCTCTCCAACCCTTTTCGTTCCAAATCCAGATTTCCTGTCATTCTTAAAATTCGTGAAGCTCTGTTTGACTGTCATAAACTTGGAATTAACATAGTTCTGGCTTGGATCCCTGGTCATTCCGGTATCCCTGGCAATGAGTCAGTGGACTCATGTGCAAAGCAGGCCATTCAGACAGGGGCTCATGACCACCTTCAAATATACTCGAACGACCTTTGTTCAGTCCCTAGTTTCCACCTAACTACTTCCTGGTCCCGTATGTGGCTTGATTCCAGGTCTTTGAAAGGAAAACATTTCGGTGAAATTCAACCCGAAATTCCAACAAAACCATGGTTTTTTAAATATCGCAAAGCCAGCAAAACGACTACGTCAACCATTTGTCGTCTCCGCTTAGGACATGTCTGTACGCCGGTTTTCTTAGCCAAAATAAGAGTTAGGCACCATTCACTATGTGAATGTGGTTTGGATGAAGGTAATGTAGAGCACCTACTTTTCTCATGCTCTAGGCTACGGCCATCTCTGTATGATGTCTTTCCTCCTGAAATCCCTCGTCCTTTCTCTTCCAAAACTATATTATCCCTCGTGTTCTCCCCTTTCATAGCCCTTCTATGTAAATATATTAATGTAAATAAAATAAAACTGTAAATATTTTGACCCACTAATTCTATGTTTAGATGTTCTGTATTTGTACATATACATATTTATTTGTGTTTTGCATGTCCTTAATTGTGTTGTCTCTGCTTTTTAGGTATAAATAAATCACCTTGTAGTCTAAATTCTGGTTGAGTCTCCCTCTGTAAACACTGGCCAACCATTGCAATACTCGGAACTCCATCGTTTTACCGTTTTTAATCTGGCAACTTGACATTGGCATAATTGTGGCAACAACTAGCCACAGAGGCCATTCATTCAACCAATAGCTGAAGCTGTAGTGGAGTCTGCTTTTATTCAAGTTTTCACTTTTGTCGGCACTCCCGGAGCGCCACTTTTTTTTCGTTTAGATCATGAGAATTAATTCCATAGGTATCAATGTTCATTTTGGTGATAATTACACATGTATGATTAATTATTTATTAATATCATAGCGGGGAATCAAGAAACTTACACTGGCAGCACTGGAAATAAATTATCACAAAAAATATACCTTGCCGCTTGCCGATTTCCGATTATCGTCAGGCGTCGTCGACTGATGTAGCCTATGTAATTTTGTTTGCTCTTTGGAAAAAACTATTCAGAGCATTTATTAGATCATACATACCGTATCCTTGCTCTCTCTCGCGGTATACTTACTGAGTTTAAAGTGAAAACTGAAAAGAAATCACAAAAGTAACAGCAAGAAAATTTTAACTTCAACAGAACTAAATACTATTCGAGTAATGGCTCAAAACTCACGGTGCAGAGTGTGCCTAGCGGTCGATGTCAGAATGCATTGGATTACCAACACTCACCATAAAGAAATATTCGAGAAACTCTCAACTACAGAAGTATGCTCCTACTCTAACTATAGCTCAGTTTTATTGCCCAATTGGACCAATCACTTGCTCAACTTAGTTCTGACCTAATCTACCTACTCATTGTTCCAGTTGAATGCAGAAGATGGATGGCCGCACACAATATGCTACATCTGCTACTCACAGCTGCTGAGGTGCTGCAGATTCTCTGACATGTGTCACAAATCTGAACAACTCCTGAAAGAGATATTACAATGTGGCACTGAGGTAAGTATAGTTTGTAGATCTTAAATATTGCAAGCGTGTTGTCTTTTAAACTTCTGCGATCTCTGTACATAATTACTATACTATTTCCATTTCTTTATTTTCTCGATGACAGCTCCTGTGAAAACTTGAATGAGCGTCTTTTCTACATTATGCATGCATTATTTTATAAAAATATGACGCTTACGCCCGTTCAAGGTTACACCAGAGTGGGAGAAACTGATAGGGATGTAGCTATCGATAAACGTAACATGTTAACAGACCCAATATTTTTTACAAAATTAAAGAAACTAATCTACTGCTGGATTTTTTTACTTCGATAACCGGCTACAAATTAATAAGACATTGCTACATTGTAACAAAATAGGTAGGTAAGTATAATAAAATAATATATAGTATGAAGAATAAAAACTAATAAATAAAATTCTCGTTTAATATTAGTAATTATATAGGTAGTTAGTTCAGATTGATTTGAGATTGTTGGTCAAAGACTAATATTGATTTAACAGATTATGCTGATTATACTCGTACATTAGCTGTGGTTGCCTTGACAGAGTGAGCGCAGGGAGTGCGTCGATTGTATCTTGTTTTAACTTATGTCTGTATATTTTTTTTTATTTCTGTCATATTCGGACTGCGCAAGTTCGATCACGTATCCATGTTCAGATCCCAGCTTAAATGGTTATTATTCGTCTTCGACGTGATCTTCACGTTCTTTCAATCTTATTTAAAGTATTATATTGTCCACTCTCTCCTCCCTACATCCGTGAACGCTCCCTACATCCGTGAACGCTTCGAATTCCTTGTCCCTCGCAGTGTGACATCCTGGTCCTCGAAGTCCCTTCTCCTCAAAACACCTCAACACAATTCAAGCCGCTATGGTGGCTCCTTTACCGTTTATGCGGTGAAAATTTGGAATGCCCTGCCCCATGAAGTTCGCGCTAGTCCGTCGTTTATCATTTTCAAACGGAAAGTTAAAGAGCACTATCTTTCTCTGTAATTTTATTTTATTGTAGGTATATATTTATTTATGTATATATTAGTCTATTTATTTTATTTATTATATATATTCATTTTATTACTTTCTTTTGGTATATTTTGGTTAATTTGGTTTAAGATATATGTACATATTTATGATTCTGGTACACGCACGTACCTTTAAAGTCATCTCTCTCTCTCTAGCCTCAAAGGTTTGCTGGAAGAAAACTCTTCATAGGGTTAAGCTCGCCTTTGTACGTGTCCTCTATTTCTGTACCTTATAATGTATTTTCTTGTGTACAATATAGAATATATTACTCATTGGAAACCACACTTATATTTTAAATGCGAAAGTTTGGATGTTTGTTTGTTACTCAATCACGTCGTAACAGCTGAACCAGTTTTAATGAAAATTAGTAGGTATGTACTTAGACCATATCAATCAATCAATCAAATGTATTTATTGCTTGAAATATATGTCATGTTACAAGATGTCAGGAGTAAATTGGTATCAATACATTTCTGCCTTTCCGGCATGCAATATTAAAATTACAAAGTCCTTAGTAATAATAAGACCTGAACAAAATCAATTAGAATAACTATATAATATAAAACTAGTAATAATATAAAAATAAAATAATTATAATTATAAAATAAAATTGGTATAATCCTAGCTAATATTGTTCATTTAGATATTCATTTATGGTATAATAACATTTATTTAATAGTGCAATATTTAGCTTTCTCCGAAATACCTAAAGTAAAAATACCATAACCTGGATTACCACGTAAGCTACGTTTTACCTACACATTTAGTACTGTAACACGAACGAAGTCATTGGCAACAGCTAGTCCTTAATAAATTAATTAAAATATAGGTGAAAATATGGAGGATACACCTGTATTCATAGAATGTATTGCAAAGAACTGTATTTCTAATGAGTGCTTTTCATTTTCTATTTAATTAGAAGATATAGTTCCGACTAGCGTAAAACATGGGACACTCTGCAGATACACCACCAAAAATATGGTTTATATACCAAAATTTCATAACGTTAAAAATAAAACGGTTCTACGAGAAATGAGATTGATTTCATCTTGACCAACAAGAAACGGATATTCAATGATGTCTCTGTGATTCACAGGGTGAAAACCGGCAGTGATCACCGAATTGTTAGAGCCACATTGAATATGAACGTTAAACTTGAAAGGTCCCGTTTGATGAAATCTACGCTCCGACCCACTCGCGCACATATCCAAAATCTCGAGAGCTTTCAACTCGAACTTGCAATTCGCTTTGACTGCCTAGAAGTAGATGCATCAGTGGACGAGATCAATAACAGGTTCGTAGAAACCGTCCATACGGTGGGGTCCCAGTTCTTTAAGACCCCCCCGTACCAATAGACCTCAGAAACTCTCTGATGACACCCTTAACCTCATGGCTGAACGACGTTCTTTGCGACTACAGTCTCCCGATGATGCTCAGTCATATAGGCAGCTCAATAGAAAGATTTGGAAATCCTTGCGGCACGATATTCGTACCTTTAATACATCTCGTATTAAAGATACGATAGAGCGGAATAAAGGCTCCAAAGTGTTCGCGAGAGATAATTCTTTTGGGCAGAGCCGCATGACGAAGCTGAAGAGGGAAGATGGCAGCATAACGTCAAGTAAAGCGGAAGTGTTAAGGGAAGTCGAAAGGTTCTATGGACGGCTCTACGATTCGGTCACTAAACCTGTTTTCAGTGCGGCCAACGACCCAAGAGCCAAACTGACCCGACATTATACCGAAGATATTCCGGACATCAGCCTGTATGAGATCAGGATGGCCGTGAAGCAGCTTAAGAACGACAAGGCGCCGGGTGAGGACGGAATCACTTCAGAGCTGCTGAAAGCGGGTGGATCACCGGTACTTAAAGTCCTTCAGAAGCTCTTTAATTCCGCCTTGCTTGAAGGTACGACGCCAAAAGCATGGAACGGGGGCGTGGTGGTTCTGTTTTTCAAGAAAGGTGACAACACCTTGCTTAAGAATTACAGACCCATCTCGCTTTTGAGCCATGTTTATAAGCTGTTTTCGAGGGTCATCGCGAACCGTCTCGAACGCAGGTTTGATGACTTCCAGCCTCCCGAACAAGCCGGGTTCCGTAAAGGCTACAGTACCATAGACCACATACACACGCGCTGCGGCAAGTCGTACAGAAGACCGAAGAGTATAACTTGCCGCTATGTCTCGCGTTTGTGGACTATGAGAAAGCCTTCGATTCGATCGAAACATGGGCAGTGCTTGAGTCTATCCAACGATGCCGTATTGACTATCGGTACATCGAAGTGTTGAAGTGTTTGTATGAAAACGCCACTATGTCAGTCCGAGTACACGAACAGAGCTCGAAGGCGATTCCCTTAAAAAGAGGCGTAAGACAGGGAGATGTAATCTCTCCGAAACTGTTTACGACCGCATTGGAAGATGCCTTCAAGCTTCTGGAATGGAAAGGACTGGGCATCAATATAAACGGCGAATACATCACTCACCTTCGGTTTGCCGACGATATTGTGGTCATGGCAAAGTCGATGGAAGAGCTCAGCACGATGCTCGAAGGCCTCAATCGAGTCTCCCAACGGGTAGGACTTAAAATGAACATGGACAAGACGAAAATGTCGAATGTCCATGTCGTCCCTGCCCCAGTTATGGTTGAGAACTCGGCTTTTGAAGTTGTCGACGCGTATGTATACCTAGGACAAACAGTCCAATTAGGTAGGTCCAACTTCGAGAAAGAGGTCAATCGTCGAATCCAACTCGGATGGGCAGCGTTTGGGAAACTTCGCAACGTCTTTTCGTCCAACATACCTCAGTGCCTTAAGACGAAAGTCTTCAATCAGTGTGTGTTACCAGTGATGACATATGGAACCGAGACGTGGTCCTTCACTATTAGTTTTATGGATAAGCTCAGAGTCGCTCAACGAGCTATGGAGAGGGCTATGCTCGGGGCTTCTCTACGGGATCGAATCAGAAATGAGGAGATACGTAGGAGAACTCAAGTCACCGACATAGCCCGACGGATTAGCACGTTGAAGTGGCAATGGGCAGGCCATATAGCGCGCAGAACAGATGGCCGATGGGGCCGAAAGGTTCTCGAGTGGAAGCCACGGACCGGCAAGCGCAGCGTAGGACGTCCACCCACAATATGGGCAGACGACTTGGTAAGAACCGCAGGTCGGCGTTGGATGCAGGCCGCTTCCAACCGCAGTTCCTGGAGATCAATGAGGGAGGCCTTTGTCCAGCAGTGGACGTCCTACGGCTGATATGATAATGATAAAAAATAAAAGTTGAAAGAGGTAAATAATGTTGACTCTGCAATTGACATTGACAATTCATATTTTTAAGACAAAACGGGGCTGAAATTTCCTTTAGGAAAGTTGTGCTAGGACTTAATTTTGTTCATGTGTAGATTATACATAAAAAAAGCCTACATGTGAAGTGGCAACTTGCGCAACCTTATAGTTTTTGAGATATTAATTTTTAAAATCCGTGATCGATTGCGAAATTCGCTCGGAAATCAGTGTCCGACCTTTCAGTTTGCGTTCTATCGATTATTGCGACACTAAATTGACATGACAGTGAGAGATAATACGGCTTTTTTCATAGGTTTTACATTTTTATTGGCGGATATTTCGAATTTGGCAATGACAGTGACATAAGTTTTACATTTTTATTGGCGGGAATTTCGACATTCTTTTACAAAGTTTACATTAGATTCGCTCACTGTTGCATGGATATTTATAATAATGTTATTATTAATATTTTTTTTATTAATAAGGTATCTTTTGAACTATGAAAAATGGTACACTGAATCGAGACGGGGCACCCAAACTTGAGTAGGTTAGGTTCAGAATGAGTGACAGTATCGACACGGAGCACCCCGACCCCACGTGGTCTTGTGCGTGACACCCCTAGAGTGTATATAAAGAGTGCGGGAGCTTCTGGCGGGAGCTCACCCAGAGTCCGGGGGGGTTGGAAGAAAAAGTGGTCTATGATAACGTGTGGAGCAACGTTTTCATAGACCACTTTTTCCTCCAAACCCCTGGACTCTGGGTGAGCTCCCGCCTGAAGCTCCCGCGCTCTTTGTATACACTCAAATGTTTTTTCATACTTAACCTCAAAATATATTTTTTTAATTTTCTCAAAAAAATTATAGGTTTTCGTAAGTCTTCACACACTAGGGGGGAGTTTTTAAGTCCCCTCCCCCTCCTCCCCCCCATCCCCCCATCCCTCTATCAAACTGTTCCTAAAGGAAAGCCCTTCCCAAAACGGGTCTTTTCGCGCACAGATTTATATCAAAATCATAATTTTGATTAATTTTGAATCTGGACCAAACCACTTGATAGAACTTTACGACCCCAAAATTCTCTCCACCGAACGCCAATATTACCCAAGAATCGTTCGTGAAGCCGTCGAGATAAAGAAATTTATATTTAGATTATCTGCATCGTGGAATCCAGTTACAGTTAGGTGTTCACGTCGCGATTTAAATCCACGCTTAACTTCAGATACTGTTAGTATTGTATGTCGAAACAGTGACAACGGTCGCGCTTCCCGGCAACGACACCCGCCCGCTTTCAGTCTCTCGTGACCACGGCCGATGTAACTTGGCCGAAACGTCGAGGTTAGTCAAAATTATGATTTTTATATAAATCTTGCGCGGAAAGACCGTTTTGTCTTAAAAATATGAGTATAGTTCGCGAAAATTTAAAAACTTCTATTGACAATTCATTTAAGTGTATGACACAGCAACACCATCTGTTCGCAGTTAAAAAAAATGGCTGTGAGAACCCCTCATTGTTCTCAATTTTATAAATAATGATAATGATAATTACTCATAATATTTCAGAATCGTTAATTTAATCAAACAATTTTTTATTTGCAGACTGAGGGAGTGAAACCACCATCAGCAATCATCCATAACTTAGCTGTAACTGCTTTACCTTTGATGTCCATAATTGATTCAAACGAAGAAAATACTGTGGTTGCAGTCAAAGAAGAATTAATAAATATTAAAGAAGAAATCGTAGTTAAAGAAGAGTGCATTGACATAGAGGAGACTACATTTATAGAAGTTACTATAGTTCAGGATAATTCACAAGATATACAACAAACTTCTGAAAAAGTGAGCACTGAGATAAATAAAATATGTGCTATGCCATACTGTTGTGATGTGTGCTGCAAAAGTTTTTTAATGAAGAACAAACTATCCAGACACATGCAGATACATTTCAATAGAAAGCGGTATGCCTGCACTAGATGCAAAAGAGCGTTTACAAGAAATAGTTATCTAAAAAGACACATGAGAAACCACACCGGAGAAAAGCAATTTGCCTGCAAAATGTGCAATAAAACCTTTGCAGACAAAAGTAATTTCCGAAGACACGTGAGAACCCACACCAGAGAAAAACCATATCCCTGCATCATATGCAATAAAACCTTTGCAGTCAGCAATACTTTGAAAGCACACATGAGAATCCACACTGGAGAAAAGCCATATGCCTGCAACATGTGCAATAAAACCTTTGCACATATGAGTACTTTGCAAAGACACACGAGAATTCACACTGGAGAAAAGCCATATACCTGCAACATATGCAATAAAACCTTTGCACTTGTGGGTACTTTACAAACACACGCAAGGATTCACACCAGAGAAAAGCCATATGCCTGCAACAAGTGCAATGAAGTCTTTGCACATATGAGTACATTGCAAATACACACGAGGACTCACACTGGAGAAAAGCCTGCAACATGTGCAATAAAACCTTTGTAGTCAGGAGTCGTTTGAAAACACACACAAGGACCCACACTGGAGACAAGCCATATGCCTGCAACATGTGCAATAAAACCTTTGCCAAAAGCTGTAATTTGTATACCCACAAGAAGACTCACACTGGAGAAAAGCCATATTAAAAAAAAATTAAAAAAAATAACAGTAATTTGAGCAAACAAACAGGGTCCATAACTTGTTAGTAAAAATTATTTCTTACAGTTATGTTAGTACCACAACCAGAACAAAACAAAACACAATAAAATACACAGAGCATCAGGTGAGGTAGAGGTCAAGCGCTTGACAAAACCGTCCAAGTGCGAGTCGGATTCGCGCACGAAGGGTTCTGTACCATTAGTACCATACAACAGGATGCGGGCCGTTGTGGCAAATAATTTTAATTTTGATTCCGGCATCATTGGCTGCTGGGATTTTAAACACCAGCCAGTCGCCCAGCTTGTGACTTAATAGTTATATTAAATTATTATTTAATTGTTTGACCCAGCTATTAATTGTCTGAATTTGAATTTATTATTGTTAGTTTGATTATTGTGTGTGCACCAATTTTATTAAGTATGTTATTTTGTTTAATATTTAATTTAATTGCAAATACCTACCTACTAGCATAATTCTAAGATTGTATTATATTTACTAACAAAATGGATGAGATATCTGAAAAATAAATAAATTAAATTAATTTATCTATAAAAACAGCGCAAAAATCTAGTTTGTTGTATGGGAGCCCTTATAAATATTTGTTTTATTTTAATTTAATTATTTATTTTTAAAGTATTCTGTTTTTAGTATTTGTTGTTATAGCGGCAACTAAAATACATCATCTGTGAAAATTTCAACTGTCTAACTATCACGATTCATGAGATACAGCCTGGTGACAGACGGACAGACAGACAGCGGAGTCTTAGTAATAGGGTTCCGTTTGACCCTTTGGGTATGGAACCCTAAAAAATATGTTTTGGGCAGATAACTGTGTTGGTCAAAATAAAAACTGGAATTTATACGCTGCACTTGTCACTATCGTCAACACCAACATTGCTAGACCCATCCAATCGATCACCTTCAAAGTAAACATACCGGTTATCGGCCGTTTAAGCGACTTGTTGACTTCAGAGTTGATTTCTATCATAATGCTGTAGGTACACACGGCTACACATCAAGCTATAAATTCCAGTATAAGCTGACCTCTCATTCTACGAAAACCCTACTTAATGCGAGGTCAGCTTATACTGCAAATGTACAGCTTGTTGTGTAGCCGTATGTACGTCAAGACTAAAAAAACATTTGTTTCTACAATAGTCTAGTTTCTTAAAACATAACGTTTATAGACGTAGCAGTTATACATAATTTAAAAAAGCATATTCGTAAAAATAGCAAATATACCGGTTATCGGCCTTTTTACTCACTTATCGTCCACCAATGCACTGGTTATCGGCCACCTAAAGCATGGTAGGAAAATGAGTGTTATTCAATAGCCCATAGGGCTTATAATAGTATGAAAGTAAAACAAATAATAAATTTAAAAAAACTGTATTTGTTTACTTTCTTCTACAGCTTAAAAATAAAATTGAGTAACAGATTAAAAATTAATTAAATAATAGATTATTTTTTACTAATTATCGGCCGTTCTTTTTCGGAAAGGCCGGAATCAGGTGTAATTTTTACCAATTTCCGGCCGCCTTTTATTCAGACGGCCGAAAATAGGCTAATTATCGCCGCTACACTTTCGTTATATTTGAAGGTCATATCTTTGAAACTGTGAGGTAGGTATACTGGCGGTCTGAATCTGGTTATCAATTCACAAAATTATAGCTGTTCACTAATATAATAGAATCTATGTTGGTGAATTTAAGGTTTCCGCAATGCAGGCAAAGAGAAATGACATGAGTAAACCAGTTTTGCGACCACCCGGTCGGAAAGTGGATTTTGAAACTAAACGATAACGTATTGTCCGACCACCATAAGTATTACAATTTATGAAAAGTTTGGTGAGTTTGGGTATTTGAATATTGCAATTAAACATGCTACATACACACAAACCAAATCAATCACCAATAAAACAGTCGTAAAAATTATAACTCATTTTTGAAAATCAATCCACCTGCTATTTTCGTCGCTAAATTTGTCGCACATCACCAAATTTTGAAATGGCGACTGAAGGCTAAGTTCGCAAATTTCGGGCTAAGCCGTTAGATTATGAACCGTAAAGTTCGTCCGCGGCGAATGGCGCGAAATTAGAAAGGAGCTGTCTATAGACTATCTATTATTCAAAATAACGTGCGAAGTGGCCGGTGAACCGGTATGTTTACCCTACCTGACAAAGGGACGTACGCATATGACCGCAGATGCAATCCACGGAAATATAAAACAAGCTATTAAAAAGAAAGGCGATGTTTACGACTTCAAAGACATGTTAGAGATTTTTATAGACATCTCGCCAAAATGTTGTAGTCACGCAATTCCCTTATGGAATGCAAATATAGGTACGCCTTGAAAATGAATGAATGCAATGGCCTTAGAAAAAAGGACTCCACGACGCCAAAATGATCATAACTTGCAGAGTTTAAAATTACATGACGTCGTGGAAGTTAAATTCTATCGCGGACCAAGGAATATGCTTTGATCAAAACTACAAAGAAGTTAGTTTTTTGCAGTAGGTACAGATTCAAGGAAAAATCGGAGCCACCAAACGAAAATGACACGCCAAGAGGGATCACCAATAAGAAAAAATAATAAACAATCTAGTGCAACTTAAAACTTACCTAATTAATTTGCTTTTGAATGTTTTATTTTGGATAGTTATTAGCATATTCAGTTTTATATTTTTGATAAGGTTAGCTGGGGTAAGACTACCAGCGGGGAAAGACTATCACTTTCAAATATCTCCAAAAGTACTTACTTACCGCGTTATTTTTGAGTTGGCTATGTCGATAAAATAGATTTGATGAAAAGGTTCTCGGATCAACACACAGATATTGCTGTTGCTAGTAAATGGCTGGCACCAACATACCGGAGGGTAAATGTCAGTTTTTAAAAAATATAGGTAATTGAATGGCCCAATTCATGGTATCACTAAGTCCATTTTTTACAGTTATGAACTAGCAATACTGTCTGATTTGTTTTTTCATTGCCTTTCAAATGGTGTATTTGAGGTTCTACGTAAAAACCTCTGTCATTTTCAGATTACAATAAAAAATAAAAACTCAAAAATTCAATTCATAAAAACCCCAAGTCCAAGAAATCATTAAGTCTATGTATTTTATTATAAGAAATCGCTAAGTCCTTGATGTTTTGGTCTAAGTCCTAATGGCAACCCAGATCACAGCTGTCTGTCATTTTAAAGTTTTTTATACGGTTTTTCTACCAAGAAGATTTAGTTATTTGTTTTTGTTGTGATTTTGCAGTAACAGTGTTGTCCTTATTAAAATATGGATCCTGACGATAAACTAAGTAGGTAAGTCAAAAGTTTTACTATCTAACTATAAGTATTTTAAGTGGGAATATACGTATTATTTAAGTCAGTTACTCAAAAAATTAGCTGCAAGAAAGCGGTCTTTTTGATTCTGAGGAAGTAGTAACGATAAGAACACAGACGATATTGTTGATTATTACGCGTCGTCTGGGGTGAATTGTCCCGAATATTCCGAGACAAACGAAATCCATTACAATTTTAGCTGACATTCACCTACCCGCTGCTACTCAGAGGTATGTATGTAACACATACACATAGAAAATTTAAATCTCATAAAAAAATACTATTTATTATAATATAATGTTAGATGTTAAATAGTGAAGTTGATCTAAAAAAAATTTTTATAGTTTTCAGGCGCCACAGCAGCGTACTTAAAGTTCTAAAAATTTATCAGTTAATTTGAACGATGGACAGCCGTCAACATCCAATGAAACGCTACCGACATTGAATCTACCCTCATTTTCTGGCATTTCTCAAAAATACATGATGCTGAACGAGGAAAGTTTGTTTAAACCAGGCTCATACCCCTTAACTGTAGAACCTGATTCTTCTGACGAATTAGAATGATAAAGATCATCCTAATTATATCCTAAAAAAATAATATCTTTATATTTCATTCGAATTTTGTATTGGGTACAGCAATAATATACCTATCTAAGTCCATCATAT
This sequence comes from Philereme vetulata, assembly GCA_918857605.2. Taxonomy (NCBI): domain Eukaryota; kingdom Metazoa; phylum Arthropoda; class Insecta; order Lepidoptera; family Geometridae; genus Philereme; species Philereme vetulata. The sequence continues at coordinate 3,088,565 of OU975427.1, read as the reverse complement.
ATTACTTAAAAATAACCAAGTCCAAGGATTAGAAATAAGTCCAAAGTTTTTGATATTTTATTACGAGGTTCAGGTTTAAGACATTTATTCTCATAAGAATTTACAATTCACTTAAATGAGAACTTACAAAAACAAAAACTTTGACAAATATAATATAATACGCGAGCGTGCTACATATAACTAAATATATGTATATATATATATAGTCCTCCTCATCGATTTCGATGACGGCGACCCTAACTATATTTAAATTTAAAGAAAATGCTATTAAATCCATAAAAATTACAATTATTTTAATTATACTGCGTTTATAATAAAATTCTAGCGTGAGACCTAATATGGCTTGCTAGACCAAACTTAGTTTTAAAAATCCTATCACAGGTGTCACAATAGAGCCTGCTGCGTTATAAGTGTAAGTATAAGAGGGCTTAGGTCTTTACGTATCTGGCGCTTTATATCGAGTGTATGAAGTCGGTTTTCTTCGAAAATTTTAATGTTAATATAGATGGTAGAGCGCCAGGACGACCTGTGTGAAGCGAGCTCCTCCCTACTTGCAGGGTCAATATCGCAGGCATTTAAATGTCTTTTGAACACGTCCTTAAAACGCAGATGCTGACCACCGTGCTTACGCTTACCCTCTGCCATCTCAGAATAAAATACCGCTTTGGGTAGACGCTGGTCATCCATGCGGAACCGCACCACCTGAGCTGTCGCTGCATAAGAAGAGCTTTCATGCCGTACATACCGGACCGACGCAGGACCTCAGTATTCGGCACGCGATCCTGCCACTTAATCTTAAGGATCGATCTTAGACATCTTAGATGGTATGTGTCCAGTTTTTTTATGTCTGGCTTATAGAGACACCATGTCTCTGCGCCATATAGGAGAACTGGGATGATTAGGGCCTTGTAGACACTAATCTTTGTCACTAACTTCAGATCATGGGATTTCCAGACACGATCGGTGAGTCGCCCGAAGTTGGCAGCGGCGTTTGCCATGCGCGATGGTATCTCCGAAGACAAGGTGTTATCATGTCGGATATTGCTTCCAAGATACTTAAAGTGAGATACTTCCTCTAGGGGTTTCCCGTCTAGATTCAGTGTTGCCTTATCAGCTTCGTAGCTCCGAGGTGATTGTTTGAGGATTTGAGTCTTGGAAGCACTGATAACTAGACCAAACCGTTGACAGGATTGGTGAAGTGCGTCAAAGTAGCTTTGAAGATGTACCATACTGTCTGACATGAGGCAGACGTCATCTGCGTAGAGAATCTCTAAAATAGAGATCTTTTGCATTTTAGACTGCCCTAAATCTTGAAATGTCAAAAACGCCTTTTTCTGTGCGGACATTTAGATGAATAAGATTGCTACAGCAGCGCAACGCGTCTCGCATAACAACTGCAAAGTAAATGGCGAAGAGAGTGGGAGCCATTACGCAACCTTGTTTTACTCCGCTTGTGATTTGAATAACTTCAGACAATTCGTTTTCATGCTGAACCTGCGCTTTCATGCCAATATGGAATTGGCGTATGAGGTTGACGAACTTCTTCGGATACCCCGATTTTTGGAGAACAAGCCAGAGGGCCTCACGCGGAACTCTATCGAATGCTTCCTCCAAATCTACAAAGCACATGTAGAGAGGCAGTTGATGCTCTAAGCTCTTCTCTTGAAGTTGCCTTACTACAGATATTGCATCGATAGTTCCTCTACTGGGACGGAAACCACATTGGCTTTCAGGAAGGTACTTCTCTGTGAGTTCACTAAGGCAGGTGTTAACAATGTGAGCCAGGATTTTTCCAGCACTGGAGAGAAGAGATATACCGCGGTAAGAGCTGCAATCGGAGACATCTCTTTGTACAGCTTACAAATCACTGCATCTCTCCAGTCCTGTGGAACTTCCTCAGTATCCCACACTCTTTTGGCAAGATGATAAAGCCTAATAATTATGTTTTTTCCACTATATTTATATACTTCAGCAGGGAGTTGGTCCATACCAGGAGTTTTAGAATTTTTGAGCCGTTTAACTAAAAATAAACATGTATACAACACTTAATATTACCTAATTAACACAATACAATAACAAAAACATATTTTACGAACAAAAAATATCGCAGTGGTAACTTTGTTTATGTGGGTTGACTTGAAAACTTTACCTATGTTGAGACCAAAACATCAGCACAGCCGAGCCAAAACAAAACAGTGAAACGTATTATAGATGTGGCATTTGAGTATGAAATGATGCAAGGTTAATAATTTGACTGTTGGGATTTTTAGTTAACTAAGTAAATGAAATTTAAGTATTTTTATGAAAATATGCGAACTTTACCTATGTCGAAACCAAAACATCAGCACAGCCGAGCCAAAACAAAACAGTGAAACGTATTATACATGTGGCATTTGAGTATGAAATGATGCAAGGTTAATAATTTGACTGTTGGGATTTTTAGTTAACTAAGTAAATGAAATTTAAGTATTTTTTTGAAAATATGCGAACTTTACCTGTTTTGAGACCAAAACATCAGCACAGCCGAGTCAAAACAAAACAGTGAAACGTATTATAGATGTGGCATTTGAGTATGAAATGATGCAAGGTTAATTGATTGATTGAAAATACTTTATTGCACTTATAAAACTAGTACAAAGGCGAACTTAATGCTAAAGAGCATTCTCTTCCAGATAACCTTTGTGTATTGTAGACAAAGATGTGTAGGTAGTGCACAGAAAAGGTAATTTATGGTTAATAATTTGACTGTTGGGATTATTGATTAATTAAGTAAATGAAATTTAAGTATTTTTTTGAAAATATGCGTTTTTTTGGTTTCTCTTAAAATATTAGGCAGTTCATTGTAAATTTTTGCACTTTCAAATGTAATATTTTTTTTACCATAATTTGTCCTCGGCGTACGCAATAATAGTTAATTTGCATTTTTTAGTCGTATTTGAAGGCGGTGCAGGTAAAAATGGTGACTGTGTACCTACATATTAGCGCGAAATGAAACCAATTGTGCGAAAATCAATCGTGTATATTGTTTTAAAAGAAGTACAGCTCGACTTTGGTTGAAGGAGCGTGCTGGTTACGCGATACAGGTATTTCGACAGACTCATCATAGTTCACTAATTACTTGGAACGTGCGCCCCCTTCCTCGTTCCCCGCACGCACCTTGCACATCTTAACAATACATCGTTCGCGTCACTAACACGCCCCACCCCAGTGCTGCTAGCAGCACTCATCAGCTAACGGAATTCGAGCGACGCGTGCAGCTGAACGGGTAAGTACTCCAGTCATAGTTTTAATTTTTACCATTCTAACATGTTTATCTTTCCCTGGGCATACTTCTTGTATTAGTCTCTTTGGCCACTGGTTCCTGGGTCCGTTTGGGTCAACTAAGTATACCAAATCGCCTACTTGCAGGGTTCGTTGATCTTTGTTCCACTTTTTCCGAGGCAATAAGTCAGGTAAAACTTCCTTCACCCATCTATTCCAAAACATATCCGCCAGTCGCTGAGAGATCCGCCATTGTTTCCGTAAGTACAGGTCTGAATCATCAAATTTGCCTATCTGCGGCGAATCCACAGTCGTTCCCAGTAAAAATGTTTTGGAGTGAGGCTTTCTACGGTTCCAGGTTCCACAGATACATGAGACAGCGGTCTGCTATTAACAATGTTCTCAACCTCAGCTAGTAGCGTGCTGAGCACCTCGTCACGTGGAGCTCTTTCCTTGAGTAGGACCCGTAGCGACGTTTTCACGCTGCGGATGAGCCACTCCCAGGCCCCACCCCAGTGTGGGCTTGCAGGTGGTATGAATGTCCATTTAGTGCCATGATTCATAGCTTCATTTTTCATATCTTCCTCATTTAACTCTTGTATTGACTTTTTCAGTTCAGTGTTCGCACCTCGAAGGTTAGTGCCATTATCAGAGTAAAGTTGATGCGGCCATCCCCGCCGTGCTGCCATGCGACGCAGCGCCATAATGAAGGAATCGGTAGTCAGTGTTGCCACTATCTCTATGTGTATAGCCCTTACGGTGAGACACGTGAATAGTACTCCATATCTTAGTTCATGTCGTCTCCCTACAGTGACTTCCATTGGCCCGAATAGGTCAACCCCACAAAAGGTGAACGGCCGTTGGTGATGAGCCATCCTGGCATAAGGTAAGTCTCCAATTCTTGGCATTTCCGGTTTACATTTCCTCATTCTGCATGACATACATTTTGCTACTACGTTTTTACCGGTTGGTCGTAATCTTATTACCCAGTATTTTTGTTTTATTTCATTATCTACCATCTCTTGGTTTCCGTGTGCAGCATTAACGTGATAATGTCTTACAATCAGACGCGTAATATAATTTTGTCCATCTAGTATTGCAGGTCTCTTCACATAGGACAGCACGTCAGCAGCGGCGTCGATCCGGCCTCCAGCTCGCAGCACTCCGTGGTCATCCAGGTAAGGTGACAAGGTAAGTAGTTTACTAGTAGTAGGTATTTCTTTACAGGTTTTTAGTAATGCAATTTCTTCACTGAATTACTGAGCTTGTGCGTACCTAAGTAATAGTCGCTGAGCTTTGTCCATAACGTCATCATTCAGGTTGTATGTAAATTGTCTCGGTCCAAGTTTACGATTTATGGCCATAAGTCCTTTATCGGTAAGTACTCGTGAAGTAGCCCGTAGTAAGCGTAGCCATGAAGAAAACTTGGTTGGTTCAGGTACAGGTAAGTTGGTATCTTCCATGTTTACAATATTTACACATTCTAATTGACATTCTTTGTTCGCAGGTTCAATTACGTCTACCGGCCATTGATCACAGTTTTGACGTAAAAAGGTAGGTCCATACAACCATTCATTTTTCAGAACTGGACAGTCGTAACTTTCTCTGGTTGCGATGTCGGCGACGTTTATTTTAGTCGGTACGTATCGCCATTCGTGTATTTGTGTAAGTTCGTCTATCTCGCTCAAACGGTTTGCTACATATGTTTTGTAATTACGAGAATCGTTGCGAATCCATTGTAATACTGTTGTTGAATCACTCCAAAATATGCGGCGCTCAGCGGTCATCTTGTGTTCTTTAGTAATCGTGTCTGCCAGTCTAGCCGCCAACACAGCGGCCTGTAGTTCCAATCGTGGCACGGTGATTGGCTTATTTCCCGCCACACGGCATTTACTCGCAATAAATGCTACGCGAGTTTTAAACTTGTTATCTGTCCATCGCCAGTAAGCTACCGCACAGAATGCTTTTGTAGATGCATCACAAAATATATGCATCTGTAGGTTCATATATCCAGTTCTACCGATAAGCGCGTTCTTGGTGTCAGAAACGAGTGGCGTGGCAGGCGGCGTAGCCCTCGTAGCGGTCATATGTTCCGCTACGAGCGTAGCACTTTCCGTGGGATGCTTGAAGTGTGACCGCGATGATAAGCTTGTAGTATTTTCCGTCTCGCTCACATTTGCCGTAGCTGCTGGATAGTACCTTGGTAATCTGACGTCATTAATTGATTTTAATAAATTTATCCATTTGAGCCATTTTGTATAGATTGCATCACTACCGGGATAATCCCAGCTAATATCAAGGTGCCATGTTTCTTGCAGGATTATTTTCCCGTTAATTGTGATCGGTGATAAAAATCCATAGACATCAAAAATCGACATAACGACACGCAGCATCTCTCTTTTAGTAGGTACTTTTTCTCCATTAATTATATTTTTAGGTACTTTTTTAAAAGAAACATCGAACCTTAAAGTGTCGTCATCGGTATGCCATATAAGTCCTAGTGTTCGTTCTCCATCATGTGGCTGTCCCATTTTGAACCTTACAGCGGACGCCCCGAGGGTATCTTTTGGTACGCTGTCAAGTACCGCTTCGCTATTACTGATCCAGTTTCGTATTTCAAAACCTCCTTGTGAATTTATGTAAACAATATCTCTTATCAGTTGAATAGCCGTCTGTTCGTCAGGCAAGCTATGTATATAGTCGTCCATATAGTGTTGTGTACATATAGCTGCCGCGGCTGTAGGCATGTTACACTCGTAGCGTTGAGCGTTCTTGTTTTTAACAAATTGAGCTATAAATGGTGAACAGTTAGCACCGAATATCAATGACGTCATCACGTATGTTTTAATCGGTTCTTGTACCATATTAGGGATGTATGCATTGGTTGGGTTGCCTCTGTATATAAATCGCAATGCGGTTTGATCTTCTGGGCGTATTTTTACTCTCAAAAACATATCTTTTATGTCCCCCATTACTGCTATTTTATTTTCTCTGAAGCTTAACATTATTCCAAACAGCGACATAAGTAGGTCAGGTCCTTTTGGTAGATAATTATTGAGCGATAACTTTGAAGTTGTAGCTGCAGCGTCGAACACCAATCGCAGCTTCTTTTTGTTTGGGTTATCAACGCCAAAATGAGGTAAGTACCATGTCTTTTGTGTAATTTCTGTATTTACTAACTCTTGTGCGTAATCATTTTGTAATAAATGTTGTACACGTTCGTGGTATCTTTGTGCGTATGCGGTATTATTTTTCATTTTATGTACCACTCCCCTAAGCCGGGTCGTGGCTGTAGGTAGTGAGTCGGGCATTACGCAATTGTTGTCCTTCCAGGGTAAGCCCACCTGCCACCTGCCATCAACGAGCTTGGCGCTTTGTTCCATAAGGTGCCAGGCACGTTGGTCGTCTGAGTTCTGCCGTGGTTTAGAAGCAGAAACTCCCATAGATTCCATAGAAAAATAATGTTGTACCTCGTCATGAAGGTCGCGAAGACTGCAGTCATCATCATCACTGGGTGCAGTGCCGTCGTTGATAAAGAGTGTTGAGTGATGGTCACGCGGCGAGGAAGCCGCGTGTGGCACCCTACCGTGCAGGCACCAGCCCATGGGCGTGCGGGTCGCGCACAGCTCGCTGGGCCCGCCTACCACCACTTCAAAAGGTAACAGTAAATGGTAATTGTCCTGTCCTATTAACACTTCCGGTTTTTGTAGGTCAGAACACAACTCGTTTTTAAGGTTGTGTAGTTAAAGTTCTCACACTTCACTGAAGTTAAGTCTTGTTGAGGTAAACATAGTTCGTTAACACTGCGTACACTGATGTTATATTTATCACATTGTCTATTCGATAAAGTCATGTCCAATAGTTCTGTGTCGCACAACAATTCGGTATTGTTCCAAGCGCCGCGCACTCGCATTGGCAGCTTGCGCCCGCGCAAGCCCGCGCGCGTTGCTAGTCTCGGACTTATCATAGACACAGTCGAGCCGTCGTCGAGTAATGCACAAGTATTGATTTTACCGTTCGGTCCGTAAATCACTATAGGTACCACCTTTAATAACACTGAACTGTTCTGTCTATTGGGATTAATGTTATTAACACTTTCTTCAGCGGGTTCAATTCCTGTCGTTGCTGGTTGTGGTTGCACTGTGATGCTACTGTTGTTGTTTGGTCGAGAGCTCGGAACATAGTGCAGCAGCCGGTGGTGAGGTTCGCCGCACTCATCGGCGTCACAGGCTGCGGCGGGGCAAGTCTGCCTGTCGTGTTGGGATAACAGGCACTTGTAGCATAAACCTGCGCGTTTTACGTAACGCCATCGGTCCTTACGAAGCGATTTCTTAAACTTCTTACAATCTGTTAGTTTGTGTACAGAGACACGGCAAAAACGGCACTTTTCATCACTTCGTTTATTATTTTCAGTTTGCAGCAAAACCGTCTGGCTGTGACTGTGACCAGAGTATTCTTCGTTGTATTTACGTTTATAGTCCCATCGTACGTTTATCAGGTGAGCACTCCGCTAGTATATCTAGTCTAGCTTTCTTACGTTCGCTTATGAGTGGGTAGCTGTAATCGGCCCACTTGGACAATAGCACAGTGGGTAATTTAGCAAGTACTATATTCACCACACCAACACCTTGTAGGTACTCTTCACATTTTAGTGCACGTACAGAAGCCACAAAGTTTTTTATTTTCACTGAAAAAGTCACTATGTCCTTGTGGTATTCTTGTGGTAAAGGGTTAAGCTTCTTAACATCATGTAAAATTCTTGTAATAATAATTTCTGGGTTTCCAAATTGTAGTTCGAGAGTCGACATCACAATGTCAGGTGACGCAGTGCTTATCAGTAAAGCTGAGACCGCATCTTTAGCGGAGCCTCGTAGACACTTTCGTAATCTCCATAAGTTCTCTTTTTCACTAAATTTGCATACGTCAGTGGATTCCTCGTATGCGTTTTTAAACGATAGCCATTCCATAGTGTCACCAAAAAATAACGGTAGTTCTTTTGGTGTGCTGATGCGGCTAAGAAGGTTAGCGCTGTGACTGGTGGTTGCTGAAGATGCCACCAGATCCCTCAGTGCGCTGGCCAATTGTTGGACTGGACCGTTAGTGCCGTCGACATCCGGCGGCGGAAACAGAGAGCCTTTGAGTGTTCCATGGTTGTTGTCCCTCTGTTTCTCCAGTTCATGATGACTGGGCTCGAGCCACTTCTGTATACCCTTACCGTCACCTTGTTGACTGTCGGACTCCGATGCTTGTGGACTGTATTGATCATCAACAGCTGCCAAATCAGCTGCTAGCTTTTTGTCGATTAGTTCCATTTGAATACGAGCCTTTTCCTCTGCTGCTTCTAGCTCAAGCCATTTCTTTCGTGCCCGAATCGAAGACGATGATGACGTTGATTTTCTTGTTTTTAGCGATTTCGATATATGTGACGATACTTTAAGTGTTTCTTTAATTTCACATTTTTCACTTTCAGCACTTGTTCCAGGTCTTTTTTTATCAATCACTTTCAGGTTCACATCATCAATTTCCGTTAGTGTCTGCGATTTCGTCTGTTTTTCATTTCGCGCGGTACTGCGGGTGTTTACCATTTTTGGTTTGCTCCGCGGCGGTGTGTGGTACATTTAAAAATCCGCTCGAAGGACTAATGAAGGCGGTGCAGGTAAAAATGGTGACTGTGTACCTACGTATTAGCGCGAAATGAAACCAATTGTGCGAAAATCAATCGTGTATATTGTTTTAAAAGAAGTACAGCTCGACTTTGGTTGAAGGAGCGTGCGGGTTACGCGAGACAGGTATTTCGACTGACTCATCATAGTTCACTAATTACTTGGAACGTGCGCCCCCTTACTCGTTCCCCGCACGCACCTTGCACATCTTAACAATACATCGTTCGCGTCGCTAACAGCATTGTTTGGGTATCATCGTGTTTGGATTTAAAAGTTATATTTGTATGTATGTCTTTAGTTATTATTCTGTGTATCAGTAAGCATTTATAGTGTTTATAAGTTGTTACAATATTCATTAATCGAGTTTCTTTAAATAATTTTAGGGTGAGGGTTAAATAATCTTTTTATAAGTTTGTTTTGTGATATTTGTAATAGGTTGATATTAGTTTTAGCCGCTAAACCCCAGACCTCTATTAAATAATCAATGTGGGGCTTCACCAGTGAGTTATATATAGTGTACCGTATATTACGTGGCAAGCACCGAACTATGCCGCGGAGAGCGCCATTTAGTGGTGTTAGTTTAGATTTTATCTTCATGGTGTGAGGTTTCCATGTTAAATGATTATCAAGAATGAGACCTAAGTATTTTTCATTATCTGATTTGTCTATTAATATGTTATTAATTTTAAGTAGTTCAAAGTGCGATAATATTTTATTTTTAGCTGAGAATATATAGTGAGTTTTTGCCACATTAAGGGTCAATAAATTGCATTGAAACCATATCGTGTCCAAAATAGAATAGGCTAGTATCATCGGCATATAGTGACAACTCTCCTTTGAGTTGTTTTTTACTGATATTATTTATGTAGATCAGGAATAACAAGGACCCTAAAATAGACCCTTGAGGGACTCCGTACATGATAGGAGCTGCAGAGCTTTTGTATTCTCCAATCTTGACTATCTGAGTGTGACCTGTCAAATAGGACTCAAGAATATTATGAGCGCTCCCTGTAATACCAATGTCGTTAAGTTTGTATAAAAGAATTTTGTGACTGACAGTATCAAACGCTTTTTTGAGATCTATAAATATACCGAGACCGATTTTCTTTTCGTCGATGCTATTTTTCATTTTAGTGACTAGGTCTACAGTTGCTGATAGCGTATTGGATTTTGGTCTAAATCCATATTGTTTGTCATATAAAAAGTCTATTGAATTTAAATATTTTTCTAAACGATTAAATAAGACTTTTCTCGAATATCTTAGAGATCACTGGTAGAACGGATATTGGGCAATAGTTGTTGGGATCTGGCCTAGTCCACGATTTATAAATAGGTGTTCCTATTAACTATATTGTTTTTTTTTCTTTTGCTAAATATTACTACGTATTTCACACTAAAATATACTTTTTTAATTTTTTTTCCATCATCGCATGTTATTTCAGGACGCAATAAACACCGTTAAATTACATTATCTCAAAAGTCACTTTTAAGACTTAGTGACTTCATGAATTGGGCCATTCAATTGCACGTTGTTGGGTCTGACAAACTTTTAAAATTTTGGTGATTATAAGTGTTAAATTGAGATGTGTTGAATATAAGTAGGCATCATATTAATATTGTCTTTTAAGTTATTAAAATATTATGGCTTTTAACTTAAGATTTCCTTTTATATTTTACGAAACCAAAACCTAACATAAAAATATCAAAGTGGGGGAAGACTGTCAGTATTTCCGGGGTAAGACAATATTATGTTAGTCTTGCCCCAAGTCAGTTATAATCAACATTTTCTTATTATGGTATTTTTCTTTCCAGTTTGTACAGAAAAATATACCTACCATAGATACCACAAATAATTATAATGTACTAGTTATACCCGTGGTTTTACCCGCGTCCGCAAAATGAAAATTTATGTCAATGAAACAGATGCGCATTTATCAATATTATAAGTGTCGCGGGTTTCATTAATTGTTAGTTGTTGCAAGCATTTATATGTTTAAAAAAAGTTAAGCTTGATTCTGTCAAGCGTATTTCAACTTCATCTTCATAGGTTGGAGCGTCTGCAGAATCTCTATATTCGCTATATCTACGGCCTACGAAAATATTACCATGTCTCGGTATTTCGTCAGCAGCTAAAATGGCTTGACATCAGAGCTCGTCGAAATGCCCACATGCTATCCCTCCTGTTTAGTATTCTTCGCAACCCACTATCTCCTAGCTACCTCAGAGAGCGATTTGCGTTTGTATCAACTGAGGACAGAGCTGTGCGATCGTCTCGTCGTTTCCAATTGATTACTCCACAGCATAACACGGCTACTTACTCTGACTCTTACACCATAACCGCTACTCGTCTCTGGAATAATATGCCACCAAACTATTTCGAGGCTACTTCAGTGGAAGCATTCAGATTGAGAATCTATAGCCACCTTCTCGGTCAAACCGACCGAAATTGAGCAACTTAATCGTTCCTTATCATTTCTTCTATTGTTATGTATGTATGTATTTTTATTTGATAATGGTATAGTTTAGTATATGATATAAAGTATTTAAGTATTACCTATGTACCTATGCTATTTTTATTAGTCCTGTGCAAATTTTTCTTTAGTTCCCTTTCCTGTGCACTACCTACACATCTTTATCTACAATACACAAGGTTATCTGGAAGAGAATGCTCTTTAGCATTAAGTTCGCCTTTGTACTAGTTTTATAAGTGCAATAAAGTATTTTCAATCAATCAATCAATCGTCGGAGAAATGCAGCAGTAAATAAAACGTACTTTAACCTTTTTGTTCATTGCAGATAGTAAGATGGTACGAAATTATGTTCGGACAATAGATAGGGCAGCTACTTAAACAAGAGAACAATCGCTAGAAGCTGTACTTAGATAAAATAAAGAACGGCGGATTGACAGATTATAGAGCCGCTATAGCATATAAAATTCCTCGACCAATTATCGTAGCCCAGGTGTATGAAAAATATGGTTTGAAATCAGTCTAGGGACAAACACAGCTATTCCAGAAGAGACAGAACAAAAATTGGCAAATAATTTAGGTACATGAAATGGAAAAATATGGCTTTGGCTTGACAAGAACAGAAATATCGAATAGTAGAGGAAAAATGGTGGCCGAGGAGCGGGTATAGAAGGGTAGGACGACCAGCAGCGAGATGGGTGGACGACATCGTAAAGGTCGTGGGCCGTCAATGGGTGAGACTAGCGCAGGATCGAGGTGGATGGCACAAACTTGGGGAGGCCTATACCCAACAATGGGTCAAGTCAGGCTATGGATGATGATAAGGAAAAATACATATCATTTAAAATTTCCTTTCAAAGCTTTAATGTTCAGTAGATACATTTTGATTATGTAACTGAAAGTTCGTGTATTCTGTTCCTATATTCAGTAAATGAAAATTCTTGTATTCTGTTAAGAGTTAGTAATAGTAAATATAATATTATTCTGTATAGTGTTATACAGGGAGTTGTTTCTAAGTGTGCACAAATTTGCACAGGAGGTTCAGACTCTGTAGTATATGCGATTATTGAAATAAAAACAATATGTTTTATTTTCAAAAACCAATTTATTCCTTAAAACACAGAACTCGTGGACTATGCGAAAATCATTCATTAAATTGTGTGCGTCGTCAGTGAGTTTTGTTATCTATGAATGACCGCGCGCAGAATGAAAAGGGTGTCCATAAATCACGCACTTTTTTAAATATTTGACTTTTTATAAATAACACTATTTATGTCTAGAATATATTTTAATGTTATTAAAAAAATTGTGCACACTTAGAAAAAACTCCCTGTATATACCTAGTGAGGTCATAAATTCTGTCACATGTTTAATATAAAATAATTGAAACAAGTTTATTCATTATGTAACCATTTATATACCAAAATGAACTTAACAAAACAAAGATTCTTATGACACTAAAGTTTATTCAAAATGACCTCCGTGATTTTGAATACAGGCCTTCAATTTGCGCGGCCAGTCGTCTATCGCAGCACGAACGAGGTCCATGTCAATATCGGCGGCTGCCTTAATCAAGGATGTCTTGAGTGACTCCAAATTGGGATGAGGCTTTGAGCACGCCTTTTCCTCCAAGTGTTGCCATATCTTGTAATCTAACGGATTCAAATCTGGACTGGAGGAGGGCCAGTCTTCGTGCCGGATGAAGTCGATTTCACGCGCCGCCAGCCAGTCTTGTGTGCTCTTCGCTCTATGAGCTGGCGCCGAACCTTGTTGGAATACCCAGTGCCTGTTATTGAACATGGTATGAGAAACAGGTTCCACAAGGTTCGTCAGGACTGTATTTTGATACACAACTGCATTCATTTTTACACCTTTCTCACAAAAATGTACCTCTGTTAAGCCCCAATAAGAAACTCCCAACCATACCATGAGCGAGGATGGAAAATGACCTCGTTGGACACGCGGAATACAGTTGCTCGCTTCTTCAATACTGTGTGCGTACAGGTACACCTTATCATTTTGTTTGTTGTAGCTCTCTTCTACGGTAAAAAATTTTTCAACCGAAAAAAGAATTTCCCGATATTTTTTTTCCGCGTACCGCTTCAACAAAGCGCGGCATCTCTTCAGTCTCAGGTCCATTAGACGAGCATTCAAACGATGTCCTGTTTTTCTTCGATATGCCCGAAGCCCTAAGTCTTCATTTAACACCCTTTTCACCGTGGTTCTGCTTAACCCCATCTGAAGGGCCAACAGTTTCTGCTTACGTTTGGGATTTCTTTGAATTCGCGCCTTCACAGCTTTTATCACTGGAGTCTGCTGGAGTCCTAACAGACCGAGGGCGACCACTTCTTGACCTGTCATCTACACTAGAGTCTTCATTGTATCGTTTAAAGGTGCGATAAACGAATCTTTTGGTTATATTCAAATTTTTCAGTATGTCAAAAATTTGAATTGGCGCGTAACCGCAACGATGCAACGCAATAACTGCAACACGGTCTTCTTTAAGCGTCCACTCCAAATTAAAAAATGAGTAAAATTCTAAAAAGTATACATTTTTATTTTCATGAACAATTCGAAATTCGAATTCAATAAACTTTTTTGTGGCCAGCGTTCTAAAAGAAAAGTTTTTACTGTGTGACAATACTTATGACCTGACTAGGTATATGAATAGTATTCTGTAATAGTGTTTTGATATTGTAGTCATTTTATTTCAAACTTAAATAGGTATAAAGTTTGGTTTAACTTATTCCTTGTTTTTCGTTTTAATTTGTGTAGTATGTCTAACGTACAAAGTGACACTAAGCTATTGATGTCACTTAAAAGGTTCTGCGCCTCTGATTTCGATTGTGTGTTAGTCTTACCCCAATTCATTTTTTAAACGAATTGCCGCAAAAATAAACCTTGTAGCGTTGTGATAGAGTTTAAATTAAATTAAAGTACTTTTTATATTTACGATTTTGCTTTAGGAATTCCGATAAGTTAACCTATGTTTTCAGTAAAAAAACTTCACTGTTAGTCTTACCCCATTAGTGGGGCAAGACTAACTATTTTTACTAGATTTAAATTTATTCAGTATATCTATTCTGAATGCATTCCCGGAAATATATTCATTATTTCCTAAAAGCTTATAGATTTGGAGTATCAATTACATTAATATCTCTGAGGCAAGTCAAATACCATAGCCATAAAAACCGATCTTTTCGATCTAGCAGGAAACTATGTTAGTCATACCCCACCTTACCTTAATGTATTAAAATTAAAATATTTAAACAATCATGGACACTGTAGGTATATCCACAGTTTTCACATTATTCATCAAACAACACAAGGAAAAGGTATAAAACAATAGAAAAAAGATGCATTGGCTTATTATCTTTGATTTAAATTCAATCAAACACTCAACAAGTCCCCTATCACAACACGTTTACAAAAACCGCTCTCTCATAAAATTATGAAAATGGCGTTTAGGTACAGTGTTTCATTTTGGGACAGCCGACGTGGAGAACGCTATGGGTCTGAGTAGCCCACGCAATCTTTTTTTCTCCATGTTAAAGCATGGATACCGTTGTTGGTAGTTCTTCAATCCTGCTGTCAGAGATAGGTAAGTATGTGCTCCACCATCTAGTAGAAGGCTGGTGACATCTTCAAGAGTATTTTCGCAGGAATCAAGTCCACTACGGAGTCCTACATCTAATGTATAAATATCTATAAGAGCAGTCCACTTACACACTCACTCACCTCGATATCTCCGAAACTACAGGGGTGCGACAAAAAATAAAACACTACAAGGAGTAGCTACCTATAAGTTTAAAATTTGGCATGTAAGTATATTTGATAAAGTACGTACGTACGTACGGTTATCATAGGGACAAATTGTACGTACTTATAATTTTTAATAAAATGATCTATTGAATAAACTTTATTGTATTGGTTAATTTAAATTTTTCGCAATCGTATTGAAAAGTAGAGTTTCTAACACACGGCGCCTTCTAGACGAGTCGATAAGTTTTTAACATCCCTATAAGGCGTCAACGTGAAAATAACAACCGGATTCTTTTATTAATCGATAAGTTATTTACATCCCTACAGCATCCACGTGAAAATAACAGATATTCTGTTTGTAAGGCAATGAAAGAAATAAAGTGCTACCATTAGCGGGGAATTTCCCCGATTTGTAGGGAATCGGTAGGTAGTGCGGGGAATCACTAAAATCGGGGAATCGAGGCCGACTGCCATTTGCGCTATAGAAGTCTCAATAATGTCATTGTAGCTATAAAGCATGTAGGGAACATCCTACTTTTCCGATATTAATACGTCTGATTACATTACATATACATCCTACAAATATTACATTTATTGATTCTAACTCACTTAAACTACCAGACTTACTACTAACTCCTATACAAAACAATACAAATAAATAGTACACTAAAATAGTAAATCATCGTCAGGCGTAACCCGTAGTATGCGCTGACCATTGTATTATACGCATTCCTTAGCGCGCACCTGCTCCGCTCGAACTTCAAAGCGATGCGCGCCCGCCAGTTGAGTCTACACTATCAAACGCGATACCCGTGATGTTCGCTCGCTTCCCCGTGTTCACCCGCGTCTCCGCTCGCTTCGCAAATCTAATAAACTGTTAACATTGCATTCTACTCCTTCACTGTGCATGCATTACCACCTTCTGACACTTTTATCTCTTGTGCTTATGTTCTGCCTAACTTTCTTTGTGTGATTATTGACTTGCTTGTGAAATACGAATTTAAAGGATTTTCTACAACGACCTCGTGTGGCCTACGTTATTTACTAGGTTACCCTGCTCACCTCTCCATGGGACCACGTTAGAAATCACACCAAGACAACACATTCCACAAAGCACACCATTCAAGGGATAGCCAAAACAGGTTGACTGATAAAATTCGAACCAAACCGGTTTATAGCGAAAGAGCGATAAAAAATTGTTTGAAGTATATAGGTACCTACCAAATTGTAAAAGATTTAAGAAGTGAAAACTTCTTTAGGCGCGTTGAACATTTCTTGAGATTGGAAAAAACCATTGAACTCGTGACACTGTTACCGACACCTATCACTGATACTGACTGCGACAGGTACTAAATTCTCTTTGGTGACTGACTTTTGTGTTCTGTGGACACCTCCATAATTAAGTACTTACCTATCTGTAGTGTAGCCTGCTTTTAATCAAGTTTCACTTTTGCCGGCACTAGTGCCATATTTTTTTTCTTTAAGATCATGATAATTAAATCGATTTCAATGTTCATTTTGGTGATAATTACACATTATTAATTATTTAATAATATCATAGCGCGGAATTTAGCTCTTTTGCGGGGAATCAAGAAATTTACAATGGCAGCACTGGAAATATAATAACACAAAAAATATGCCTTGCAGATTAGCGTCAGCCGCCGGCCGACTAATGCTACATCTAAGTGGTCTGTGGACTGATGTAGCCTTTGTAATTTTGTATGCTCTTTGGAAAAACTATTCAGAGTATGAAGTGAAAACTGAAAAGAAATCACAGAAGTAACAGCAAGAAAATTTTAACTTCAACAGAACCAAATACTATTCGAGTAATGGCTCAAAGCTCATGGTGCAGAGTGTGCCTAGCGATCGATGTCAGAATGCATTTGATTACCAACACTCACCATAAACAAATATTCGAGAAACTTTCCACTACAGAGGTATGCTCCTGCACTACCTATAGCTCAGTTTTATGGTGACTGTAAGGGCATTGAACCCAACTGGACCAAACACTTGCTCAATTTAGTTCTGACCTAACCTGCCTACACACAGTACCTACTCTTTGTTCCAGTTGAATGCAGAAGATGGATGGCCGAACACAATATGCTACATCTGCTACTCACAGCTGCAGAGGTGCTGCAGATTCTCTGACATGTGTCACAAATCTGAACAAATCCTGAAAGAGATATTACAATGTGGCGCTGAGGTAAGTATAGTTTGTAAATCTTTAAATGTTGCAAGCGTGATAGATAGGTAGGTAGTTATTTTCTAAACTTCTACGATCTCTGTACTAATAATAAACCGTTATTTATTGCGGCTTTACCTAACTTCGATAACCAGCTACTAATTAATAAGACATTGCTACATTGTAACAAAATATATTATAACAATATATAGTAAGTATAAAGAATAAAAGCTAATAAATAAAATTCCCATTTAATATTAGTATATATAAATTTATATAGGTAGTTAGTTCAGATTGATTTAAGATTGTTGGTCAAAGACTAATATTGATATAACAGATTATGCTGATTATACTCGTACATTAGCTGTGATGGCCTTGACAGAGTGAGAGCAAGGAGTTCGTCTATTGTATTTTGTTTTAATTTACATCTGTATATTACTCATTGGAAATCACACTAATATTATAAATGCGAAAGTTTGGATGTTTGTTTGTTCCTCAATCACATCGTAACGACTGAACCGGTTTGATGAAAGTTAATATGTACCTAGACCATAACTTGGATTACTACATAGGCTACGTTTTACCTACACATTTAGTACTATAACGCGTACGAAGTCGCGGGCGACAGCTAGTCCCTAATAAATTAAATTAAGTGTGTTGCAGATAAAAGGCGCCGCTAAAAAAATATGGTATAAATATGCAGGAAAATAGTCAAATCAAATATTTAATGTTATATTATGTAATATAAAAAATAAAAAATATTATTTCAATAATAAGGTGGGTGAATTTAATTTCTGGTTTCGTGGCTAAGTGCCAAGTGAATCTAACTAATAAAGGTACAAGTAGGCAAACTAAAATACAAAAACAAATAGCAAACAAATCTCGGGCGCCATGCCTAATTGAATTTTGAAAAACAAATTACCTGGATAAATCTTCCGAAGAGCTTCTAATCACAAGGCCGGGGAGGCTAATGAAAGATTGAATATGATTTTTAGATTTTATTGTAAGTTTTTGCCTGTGGAAATCTGAACCCTGTATGCGGCAATGTGAAGTTAAATTTACTTATTAATTAAACCAGTAGATCCTAGAAACTACGGTGTTGGAGGTTAAAAACTAAACAAAGTTGTAAACTGTGGTTGACTGTCGTTATTGCAATCCAATAAAAATAAAAAAGAAATTAGCAGAAGGCTAGTATAAAGGTTTAACTCCTAGTGTATTCTAATTAGAATCTAATAAGCTAGGGTGAAGTTGCAAATTCAAATTGGAAATCTTGTCCTCCAAAACGTGGGGTTTCCAATGAGTTAGGTAAATTAAATTAAATCCAAATAATAGGTAAGAAAACCAGGGAAAATTAAACGGTAGGGTTACCCGAAAGGCTTGTCTCAAACTGGAACAATGAGACTAAATATTAGAATTAAAATTACTCTCGTAGAGTACCTAAAATCAAATAATTTTCAATTGCTTACCGAGCAATAACGTTCAAAAATCCAATACGAAGAAAACATCTTTGAAATCTGTGAAAAATACAAAATAAATTCGAATAAGATTATTGTTCGGAAGCGTCATCACATCATGGCGTCTCCAGAGATCAAATACTTACCGAATTCCAAAATTTTTAGACCGACATTATCACCAAGCCATTTCAAACCGGTCAATGATTGCATGACAACAAATGGCATAGCAGGCCACAATAGATAACAGCACCACTGCCTCCAAAACAGATTTCGTGTAACGAGACTAAAAGCATCGTTACAATTATATCAAATATTTTATAATGTTGCGATTGTCGTTGACAATTAATTGCAATTAATAGTGAGTGTATAACAGAGCAACGCCATCTGTTGGCAGTTATAAAAAATATGGCTGTGAAAAGCCCTCATTGATTTAAATTTTATAAATAATCTTCAATTTGACTTGTAAGGTTTCAGTATCGTTAATTTATTTAAACATTGTTTTTATTTGCAGGCCGAGGGAGTGAAACCACCATCTGCAATCAGCCATAACTTAGCTGCAACTGCTTTACCTTTGATGTCTATAATAGATTCAAAACAAGAAAACACTGTGAAAGAATTAATAAATATTAAAGAAGAAATCGCAGTTAAAGAAGAGTGCATTGACATAGAGGAGACTACATTTATAGAAGTTGCTACGGTTGAGGATAATTCACAAGATTCAAACCAAGAAAACACTGTGGAAGAATTAATAAATATTAAAGAAGAAATCGTAGTTAAAGAAGAGTGCATTGACATAGAGGAGACTACATTTATAGAAGTTGCTACAGTTGAGGATAATTCACAAGATATACAACAAGCTTCTGAAAAAGTGAGCACTGAGATAAACAAAATATGTGCTATGCCATACTGTTGTGATGTGTGCTGCAAAAGTTTTTTAATGAAGAACAAATTATCCAGACACATGCAGATACATTTCAATAGAAAGCGGTATGCCTGCACTGGATGCAAAAGGGCATTCACAAAAAATAGTCATTTAAAAAGACACATGAGAAACCACACGGGAGAAAAGCCATATGCCTGCAACATATGCAATAAAACCTTTGCATTCAGCAATACTTTAAAAGCACACATGAAAATTCACCCTGGAGAAAAGCCATATGCCTGCAACATGTGCAATAAAACCTTTGCACAGATGTGTAATTTGCTATCACACATGAGGACTCACACCAGAGAAAAGCCATATACCTGCAACAAGTGCAATAAAACCTTTGCAGACAAAAGTAATTTCCAAAAACACATGAGAATCCACACCAGAGAAAAATCATATCTCTGCATCATATGCAATAAAACCTTTACACAGATGAGTAATTTGAAAACACACACAAGGACCCACACTGGAGACAAGCCATATTCCTGCAACATGTGCAATAAAGCCTTTGCAAAAAGGAGTTATTTGCAAACACACATGAGGATTCACACTGGAGAAAAGCCATATTCCTGCAACATGTGCAATAAAACCTTTACACAGATGAGTACTTTGCAAAAACATACTAGAACTCACAATGGAGACAAGCCATATTCCTGCAACATGTGCAATAAAGCCTTTGCAAACCGGAGTCATTTGCAAACACACATGAGGACTCACACCGGAGAAAAGCCATATTCCTGCAACATGTGCAATAAAACCTTTACACAGATGAGTACTTTGCAAACTCACATGAGGACTCACACCGGAGAAAAGCCATATTCCTGCAACATGTGCAATAAATCCTTTACAAACAGGAGTCATTTGCAAACACACATGAGGATTCACACCGGAGAAAAGCCATATTCCTGCAACATGTGCAATAAAACCTTTACACAGATGTGTAATTTGCTATCACACATGAGGATTCACACAGGAGAAAAGCCATATTCCTGCAACATGTGCAATAAAACCTTTACACAGATGAGTAATTTGCAAAAACACACTATAACTCACACTGTAGATAAGCCATATGCCTGAAACATGTGCAATCAAATCTTTACCAAAAGCTGTAATTTGTATACCCACAAGAAGACACACCGGATAAAAGCCATATCCCTGCAACATGTGCAGTAAAACCTTTATACAGATGATTAATATGCAAAAACATACGAGGACTCACACTGGAGATGGAGACAAGCCATATGCCTGCAAAATATGCAATAAAACCTTTACCAAAAGCTGTAACTTTGTATTGTACAAGAAGATTGACGCTAGAGAAAAGCCATAAAAATATTATTCCATAATCTTTGACTAATAAAATAGTGCCACGAAATGCATAACCAACTAACTTAACTTACAGTTTCATTCAAATTACAAGTACCTATCGGGGGTTCATGTAAATTGGTTGCTCTTTTTAGGGGTAGAAATTGTAGTTATTCTGGTTTTCATACTTTTCCCTATATTTGTGTCACTAAAGCTACACGACTGTTGAGTAGCTCAGGCTCACTCGGATCTTCTGATAGCTTGAATATTTTTTGCAGAATATAAATGAAAACGTAGAACTCTTGACAGGCTAAGAATTTACTTGAACTTCTGAGATTTGAACTATACCTACTTGAAAAAACATAGCTTGATCTCTGCGACATTTGTTAAACTGACATTCCTAGGGTTGTTATGATACAGAAAAATATATCGATAGTAATTATCGATAGAAGCTTTGTAGTAAGACCAATTGTTGGACTTTTGAGGGCTCCAACAACCCGTAATGACTGCCAACAATAACAACAAATTAACTAACAATAATAAGTAAACTTAACAAATTAACAGCAATAGTAATAAAAACAAAATGATGAGAACGGAAAACACGTGGCGTATACAAGGCGTTAGCACTCGTACTGAGGAGAATGGGTCATGTCAAACAAGATGGCGGCGCGTTAGCGCCATCTTGCGGAAGAAGACACGCCGCGGCCAAACTTGTCTCGAACCCCAAAGTTGTCGGAAGGAATGTTACGAGTAGGTTAGAATTTAGATTTTATTTACTCACTATTGTAAATAATGTTTTTTTTTAAATATTTAATAATGTTATTTTTTTAATTAAATGATAAATTAATTTTGAATTAAGTTTTATACCAAATATCGATAGTTTATAGTCTGTGGTCACGATGATTCATCGCTCATCACTATAATTAGCTCAGCATGCCCATAAAGTATGACATTGACTGGTACGTTTGTCCGTACTGTTAAATTCAAAACTTCATAGGCGCGATTTTACTGACAGCTGTCCCAGAGATCAAGCTATGTTTTTTCTAGTATAAGTTTCAGCACTGTGGGGTCACTGGTGTACCTACCCTGTGAATGTCGTCAAAGTTTAGTTATTATTATGGCTAATAACTTATAAACTCCAAGGCTAAAAATAAAAATAAAAGAGGGTCGAAATGTACTGATCTTTCATTAGACGTCCCATTTGACCTGATAGTCTCATTTTGATTTTTTTTACCCCTCTTGAACCCCAATATCTCAAAAACCTCCGAAAGTTTTAGCTCATTTAGTTACACACCAGGATTGTGCCAACACTACCTCAAAATCCAAGTTGGTTGTGCATTTCGTGACACTATTATATTAGTCAAGGATTATGAGTAATATTATTTTGGTTTTTTTTTTTGGGAGACTCGCGATATCTCAAATCAGGGCGAACCAATAGTTTTAACTGAAAGAAACAGTTTGCAAGGACAGTTTATAAGAACTCATACTATGGAAAGCCAGTAGGTAATATCTGCAATAAAACCTATAAACATGGGGTGATTTGCAAACACACAAGCATCGTGTACAGCTGCTACAGGGAAGCGGCTAGCAAACAAAATCCCCCAAATAAAATACAAGTGTTCGTTTTTCAATATAACGTTACCCTCCTGCGCAGTTGGATAAAAAGTAGCCTATGTCACCCGGGGATAGTGTAGCTTTCCAACAGTGAAAGAATTTTTTAAATCAGTCCAGTAGTTTCGGAGCCGAATCAATACAAACAAACAAATCTTTCCTCTTTATAATATTAGTATAGATGTATCCTTAATAGTCTCCCTTTTTGAGGCAAAGGGAATATAATTCCCACCATGTTCTCGATGCTAGAACTTCCAAATTATTTCCTACTTTTTTGTTTTTTTTGCGCTGGCAACTTCCTTATTTATCATTCATTCTTTTGACATAAAGAAGTTGTTAGCTGTCACAACATATTATTTGTCTGTAGTTGGCGGAATTTGAAAAACTTGATGATTTTCGTACTTTTTTTACTATCAGTGTAAATCTTTTGCATCTCCGAGTTTTGTAAGGTAAGTTTTCGTTTTTTGGTATTGAATGGGTTACTACTAATGGATTTTACACATATTTGCATTCTCGCACGGCTTGGTTTTTCCTAAAGTGAATTTGTTGTGGTGGGAAGAATATTCCCTTTGCCTGTGAGGTTGATGGGGGCTTTTTGTTTGTTTTTGCAGATGAGTCGTAAAGCTTTGTCTGAATTAGAATTAGAGAATGCGCTTGAAGATATTTTTGGCCTGCCTGATGATCCAGAAAAATCTGACGATGACCAGGAACCTGATGAAGAACAAGTTCCGTTTAGCACAGCTAGGCTACAGAAAATATTGGAGGATGTCGATAGTTCTGACCATGTATCGACGATGCACTTAGATGGTAACCAGCCCAGCCCACAATCTTCAGAAATGTTCATAGATGATCATCATGCTGGTTCAGCTGATGAACATCCCGGCTCTGTGTGTCAACAATCTGACAATAGCCCAGTTCTTGTTAGATCAGAAAGTCGACAGATATCACGAACTCGCCATCATGCTGCACCTTCACCTAGTAGCTCAGACACAAGGATATCGCGCCCAACTGTTCCGCAGCCCGTTACCAACGACTCTTCGAGTTCAGATGATACCGACGATTCTGACGCCGACGAAGAGACCTGGAAAAAAATTGCTTGGACCACTGATCGGCCCAATCCTGAAGTTTTTGATGAAGTTCTTATGACTACGAAGCAACTCTTCAACAGCAAAACAAGACCTTTATGCTTCTTTGAAAAATATTTCACCAACGAAGCTTTTGAGCTCATGTGTTTGCAAACAAACCTATACGCAGACCAACAGAAGATTGAAGATTGGACACCAGTGGACCATCGAGAACTAAAAGCCTTTTTAGGTATTCTTATTATAATGGGCTATAAAGTTCTGCCCTCGATTGACCTTTATTGGTCCTCTGATCCAGGGTTCAGAGAAAATGACATAGCAGACATAATGACCGTAAAACGATTCAAAAAAATTATGCGTTGTCTTCATTTGAACGACAACGCACAACAACCTGAGAGGAATAGCCCCGACTATGATAAGCTGTTCAAACTGCGACCACTGCTGAATATAATAAACGAAGCTTGCAAACATAACGCCAATGATTCCACTTCGCAGAGTATCGACGAATCGATGGTATTGTTCAAAGGCAGATCCTCGTTGAAACAGTACATGCCGATGAAGCCCATAAAGCGAGGGTATAAAGTTTGGTGTCGGTGTGATAGTGAAACTGGCTATCTCTATGAGTTTGACGTATACACAGGTAAAACTGCGAACACGGTAGAAGAAGGCCTAGGATCAAAAGTAGTAAAACATCTGATGAACTCTGTGATAGAGAATAAGATAAAGAACGTACATATTACGTTCGACAATTTCTTTACAGACTACAAGCTTTTAGAGTATCTTTATGAAAATGGGATCTACGCTTCCGGGACCGTACGAAGGCACCGAGTTGGATTGCCACAGCTTATAAAAGGCCCAAATGCAAAGAAGCTGAAGCTATCAAAGGGTGAATTCAAGTGGAGAGTACGAGGTAATGTTGCGTTCGTTATTTGGCAGGACAACAAAGAGGTACTGGTTTTGAGTACCGCTTTTCACCCAAAAGCTAAAACCACTACAATGAGAACCCAAAAAGATGGTACAAAATTGCCAATTCCGTGTCCTCGTGTCATCAAGCAATACAACAACCGAATGGGGGGAGTAGACAAATTCGACCAGCTTAGGAGCACATATACTGTTGGACGAAGAAGCAAAAGATGGTGGCTTCGCCTATTTTACTTCCTTCTTGATGCCAGCATCACAAATGCCTTTTTACTGAGCAAGAAGAGCAATGTAAAGCTATCGCATCTTGAATTCCGTGTGGCTTTGGCTAGAGGACTAGTAAGTGGATATTCTAGCAGGAAAAGACGGTCTAATATGCTCCCTAACATTGTTAGGAACAAAGTGTCTCTGACCACCACCCGCCAAAAAGCAATCCACGTGGTTGCCGATGAGATACGTTTCTCGAATGTAGGAGACCACCTACCTTCTCCATTGCCAGCATATAAACGTTGCCGCCTCTGCAGCACGAAGGTGCTGGACAAGAGGACCAAAATAATGTGTGAGAAATGTGCCATACCTCTGTGCATAGTTCCATGCTTTACTGCCTTCCATAGGCAGTAAGTGTATTGCCGTAATTTTTATACCTAATATAATAGTAGTATGTAACTAATAGGGAATATACCTAAGATAATTGATTGAAAAAAGTAGTTTTATTATTTATTTCGACAAAACCTCCCTCTCAGGGACGGCAAAGGGAATATATTTACCACCATAGAAGGAGTGAAAAAAAAAAAAAAAAAAACCAATTTTGGTTTCTACCCTCATACAAAAGCTAAAACTACTTCTAGATTTATATTACCACTGCCTGCTCGTTATGCCTTATAAAGGGTTAAGGTACATATAAAGCCTACCTGTACCTACATAAGTTCTTAGTAGCTAAGTTATGACTATATTACATAATAAATTAAAAATTGATCCCCTAGAGTGGTTTCAATTTAATAAACGGATGTAAAGAAATTGAAAAAAAACATTACTAAAAAAAAGGAAGTAGGTAAGTAACGAAAAGCGAAAGAGAACTTACCTCTGCCAACGTATCAGCCTAGCCCATGGAAGTATTATGTACTACGTACAACAGGAATGAGCTCTATTTGTGCATCTTGCAGCTAAAATAAAGAAAATAAAACCTTATGCAAAGGTCGTAATAATCTTGTTGCGGGTAAAATAAAAATGAAGCCGAGTGAGAGGGCAACCACTGAACGCTGTGTCCCGTTCTAACCTAATACTTATTACTTCAGTGTTGCCAACTTAGTGGATTTTCCACTAAATCTGGTGGTTTTGACTTACCTATTAGCGGACAAATATGGGTTTTAGTGGCTAGTGGAATTTAAGAATTTAGTATTTTTTTTCTTGAACATTGGATCGACGATTATAAGGTCCACTCGTATCGTTTTTGGAGTTTAATTTCATCGTGCAGGCAGCACTGTTTCATATAGTGAGTAAAACGGCCAAAAAAACGTGCATCAAGGCCAGAAACTGTTAAAAATAATGTCAATAAAATATTATTGGGGATTCCCCGTGTTTCCTTTCCCTCTCAAGTCTCAATTTTAGTTCGCGCTCCGTGTGTTGGTGTTTTTGTTTCGTGGTTCTTCATTGATAAATATGCTAAAACCACAGTATACGCAACAGTTTCGGGATTCTTGGGTTCAGGACCCACAAGATTGGCTTCAAGTAATTGAAAGCACTGCTGGTCAAGTACCGAAATGCAAGTTTTGTGAAATGATTTTACGGAGTCATAATGTAGATTTAAAAACGCATGGGATGTAGAAGAAGCTTGAACAAAAAACAAAGTTGTAACCGGATGTTTGATAATTGCACACAAAATTAATATTTTTACCCAAAATATCCGCGACTTTTTGGGTCCAAAATGCTATCTGGGATACCGATTTGAAAAACAAATACCTACTCAAAATGCAAGAAAAGGGATTACCAACGGAAGAAAACGAAATAATGCTCACTCTGTGCATGCAATTTATAGTGAGTTTAATTGAAGAAATAAAAAATAGGCTCCTGGAAAATGTGGAATTAATGAAAAAAATGTGTCGAATCTATCTTAAAAACATTGCTTTCTTATTTCTGGCAGATTTGTGGTCATTGCGAAAGACAATGACCACAAATCTGCCAAAAATAAAATTAGTGGAAAATTAAACGATTTTTATTAGTGGATTTCTGGTGGTTTTAGAGGTCGATTCTGGTGGGGAGGTTGATACTTCGTTGGCAACACTGTATTACTTTCATGCCCCAAATGAAATCGCCAACTCGAAGTGTTTTTTGATTTCGTGATATTTTTGAAGAATTTTAGTTAAAATGAGGAGAATTTGTGTCGTGGAGGCTTGCGGAAGCGAGTATTATCCTGATTGTGGTTTATCTTTTCACAGGTAATAGTTTTTAACATAATTTGTTAGTGAAGAATTACGGTGACCATGCATGACTATCCAATCCTAGTTCAAGAACAAATAATTTAAATACCTATGCATTTTTTATTCCTTTATTAAAATAACTTTGTTTCAATTTCAGATAACCCTAGTGCAATGCAATTTAGATATATTTTGCGAAAGTTATTGTACAAAAATAGTAATAAGCCCAGCATAAATGCCAATTGCACCACTGATGATTATGAATCGACTCCTGTACTCGAATTTAGGAACAAAAAGAGGGCTATTGTGGAAGAATGTAATAAAGATCAGTCGACATCAATTGATGATTTGTTGGATTTCGTAGATAACGCTTGTGTTTCAGATTTTAAACTGAACATTATTTATATATAGCTGGATATATCGTGAATGGGACGATTGACAAAATTTCTTGTTCAAATTGTCGTGTGGTGTTGTTGGATCACAAGACCATAGATAACAACTAACTACTGTGTCGACATATCACAATTTTCTGCATTTACTGCTTTTATTGATCGAGGAAAACGTAAGCATGTTTCCAGATCTGTATTTGAAATTCTGAAGTACACTGAAAAACTGTTTATTACATTATCAAATCATTCATTAAAAAACGTACACAAAAATTGAATTATCATGTATGTTGTCCAAGAATTTTATAGCAAACTACATACATTGTTAGATTCACCACATCCTCCTCAATCTATATTTGAAGATCCACATGATATTCAATTGGTGAAGGCGTTAGCGAATTCATATCTCAATTTACGTTTAACTCATAATGCAAAATTAGAATCAATGAAACATATAAGGAACTAGCTGGGTTTGCGACAGAAACTTCACAAGATTGTTTTATTTAGCAATGTCTGATTTAGAATTAAACTTAAATGTAACCTTAACTGTTTTTTTCTTACCTAATTAATTAAATATACCACAATAGGTAGCTTATCGTAATTTTATCTCAGTTCAGCTGCATGTCGTGTCCCACAAGGACCAGTAGGTAAGTACCTACCTACGAGTATATGACGCGAGTGTGAAAAACAAGCAAAAACAGTATAGTGCCGCAAAGGGCAAGTTTATCATTAGTATCTTCGATTAAAATCCATCTGAAGCAATGATCTGCTCACGTAAGATTACAAAACATTTTTATAATTATTGTCCATAAATCATATTTCAATATGGTCACCATGGCCAGAGAGGGATAAGAGGTACAGTTACTGAGCTCTCTTTCGGCTTCAATTTTGCGACAACAGCTCATTCCTGTTCTATATAATACTTAATACTTCCATGGCCTAGCCATTCAGAGGTAATGTTGCCAGTTTTACCTGCAGATAGAGACTTAAATGCAGTTTTTTATTTATAGGTTTATTTTAAATTTAGTTTTAGTTATTTGATTTAATTGTAGTTTTTATTGTTAATCTGTTTGATACTATTTTGCATATTGCCAAATTAAATTTATAGTAACGAAAGATAAAATAAAAATCATAAATACCCATTTTACTGTTTTATTGTACCCCGTTTTGTTGAAGGTGATGTATGAAATGAAGGGTTTTCAAGACCATGTTTAGATAAGTGCTAACAGATGCATGGGCGCCGGCAGGGGGGTGCACTTGCACCCCTTGGGAATCTCGGGATCAACAAGGAATTATTGAAATAAAAAGCCGTCTGTTGGAAATCATTTTTTTATTCACAATAATTAGTAGGCAGTAATTACACAATTCTCATTTAAAAAGCAACTGCAGCCGGCGCGGTTTTTGACCGAACTTATTAATGACGTTTTCTATAAAGTTATCTTTATTGTCCTTGGTTATCTTGCCTCGGTGGACACTTAACAAGCATAATCCAGACAGTCGCTCGACACCTGTTGTGGACTTATTCCAAGTTTTAACTCTTCTCAGTGTGCTATAAGATCTTTCTATTGTGCACGTTGTGACGGGTAGACTAAGGCCAATCTTGATCGCTTCTGCTACTGAAGGAAAGAAATCTTTTGCCTCGTCGATGTAGTCTATAAGATGTTTTTCATATCGATCAACTTCACTTTTTCACAATCAACACACATTTGCCGCTGGCTGTGGATATTTCCACATTTCAAACCTTGTCGTGATTTCTGAAATAAAATTAGGTAAAAGATCGCCATACAAATTTTCAATGTCTTTTGCAGCTCTAAGAAATTCTTCTTTAATGAGGCCTTTAATTATTTTTGGGTGTAGTTGTAACAGAGAAAATGATTTTTTATGTGTTTCAGAAAATCTGTCTTTTAAAGAAGAAATGATCGAATCAAGGTATGGGATGTATAAAGCTCTTCTGTAAAATTCTTCAACGTTTTCGGATGTGTGGTTGGATCGATGAGCCTGTCGTTTCGTAACTCGTTGGCATTTAATCTCAATATTAAGGTCTTCGCAACTTTGTTTAGCTTCTCCAAATATAGCAGTAAATTCCTGCGATGCGTTTTGTCTGTGACCCTCTATTATTTTAGTGAGTTTGCAAATGTGGTCATTCACTGAATTAATGTCAATATCCACTTGTTGAAGCTGGTTTCAGATAGGCTCAAGCTTTGCCGAGTAAGTAGCAATAATATGCAATGCCAATTTGTGGTGGTCAAAGCAGTGCGCAGTTGGTCTTAGAATTAGTGGCTTGATCTTGAGAGGTCTTGTAATGCTTCTACAATTTTGGTGAAATTTTGAGCGAAAATTCGAATAATTTTATACTTTGCAGACCATCTGCTTTTGCAAAACAAGGGAATATTTGGGATTTTTTTTTGCCGTAAAATGCTCTCTCTAAAAAAAGTTATAGTTTCCTTAATCATTCCAGCAGTATTTCTTATTTCATTCAAATTATTTAAATCATTGACAACAAGATTTAATATGTGACTAGCACAGTGGAAATACTTTGCTTTGGGATATTACCATTAATTATTTTCTGTACTCCAACAACATGTCCAGCCATCGTGGAGCAACCATCATACCCTTGCCCAACCATTTTGTTGAGATCTAAACCACATGATGTCAAAAAAGATATTATAACTTCAGAAATCGATGCAGTATCTAATTTTTGAAGTGGTCTGCACCCCAAAAATTCTTATAGTATTACGTAACTGTGTTTCGTTTGGTCAAACTTGACGTATCTTATGCCCATTGAAAGCTGTTCAGTCCCGCTTATATCCGCTGTCTCGTCAGCCAACACTGAAAAGTATGCCGCTTCTTTTGCTTCATCAGTAATGGTTTCACGAAGAACATCAGCACAGGTTTCAATAATTTCGTTTTGTATTTGATGGGATACATAGAGGGCAATTTTCGAACCAGTTGCAAAGTGGTCTTTTAAAACCGTATCTCCTGCCCTAACTCGGAAATGTAGTAAGTCTTTGAAAATTGACCCATCTTCTGTTTTTCCTCGAAGGGGTAAATCATGCGTAGCACAAAATAAGACCGAAGATATAATGTGTTGAAGTTTTTTTCTGTTTTCTGAAATTTCTCTGTGATATTCAGTATCTATCTGTTCATAAACGTCTTTTTTTTTCTTTGTTGCATGATTTCCAGAATTTTTTTAGAACGTATAACCGATTCACGATGCCACATGAGATTTCGCACACTCGTGAAATTTTTGATATTTTTTGCATGGCCGAACGATAAATGGCCCCCGAGTACTGCCTCGATGAATTTGTGCGGGAAATAATACACATGTACGGCAAAGTGGTCCTTTAGCCTGAGCAGAATAGGCTAACCAAGGGTATGCTGTGAGCCACTCGTGGCGAAATGCACGTTGTTGTGTTTGGTTTTTATGATTGATGTCCTGCTTGAAATCATAATCTTGCGGAGGTTTCCACGGTGTTTCTAGCACTTTAAACCGTATTTCACCACTGATAGGTACATTAGAATCCAGATATAAACCCACATCATAAATATTAACTGAAGTTTGTTGTGTTGTTAATTCAGTTTTACTAGTACTTTGCTGTGCCGAAGTACTTGGACCATCTTTAGCATTAAACTGTTCATTTTCAATCTTTTTTCTCTTGCACAAAAATCGCCTATGTCACTCATATTTAAAATTATAAAGAAAAGAAACACACGTTAGCTCACTTGCCACTGCTTGCTTGAACTGATTAATTAATTACGGCGCGCACTGACACTGACTAATTAGCTCGCTCTTGCACATGTAATCAAGCAATCATTCTTGAACTATTGGACTGTATGAATTATCTATATATTTTCGAAATTAAAATACGGCAACACTATAAAAACACTAATCTATGGAAAATGAAAAATAAAATATGGCGGGAACTATTACTACTCGCGATTTGACCACTCGGAACGAACTGTTCGAACTTCAATCGAAAACTGACTGACTCGGATTTTTTTTTCGAGTGGACTTATCTTGCTGTTGGCCTCTGAGGCCGTTGCAGCTTAACCGAGCTTTTGGCGAGCGCAGAAGGCGCTCAGCCCTATAATTTTATTTTTTGATGAGGCAACTAGGGCAAGGACACCACTTAGGTACGAACCTCGGCTTGGGCTGTTGCCGGGACGGGGATAGGAGAGAAACGCCCGGGTACGTGCTTGTACCTCGTGTAGGCGGCGACTAAAGGGACTCGTCGACCTCGCCGGCGAGGTCGGTGTATTTGTGGAGTGTTTGCTCTGTCTAATGTGGATGACTCACCCGCATTAGCGGAAGTGATTTCGTCATCCGGGTCTCCGAGAACGTGTCTCGGACGACGGAGGGTTTTTCTGTGTTCGGACGGTTCAATCGAATAGTCCGGAATGGTATGTACCAAAGGATTCGGATGATGAGTGGCAAATTCATAATGTCGCTTGGAAGCGAGCTTGATGAACTTGGCTATTGACTCTAATTTCAAATCACGATGCAGATCGTTATTGCGAAAATACCAAGGCGAGCTTGTGGCTTTTCGCAAGAAACGATTTTGTACTAATTGAATGGCAGCAACCTGACGAGAGTGGGCGAATACTACTGAGGAGTATGTCATGATGGGGTGAATGCAAGCTTTGTAAAGGGTCACCTTATTTCTAAGAGACATTTTACTTTTCCTGCTTAGGAGTGAGGACAGTCGTCCTAAGGTGTACTTAGCTTGGTTGCACCTCTTAGTGATGTGCAACCTAAAGGAAAGACGTCTATCAAGGATGACACCCAAGTATTTGGCAGAGGGGGCCCAGCGGATGGGCACACCAAATAGTGATATCGGTTTTGGGGTGAGATATGTCCGTGTAAAGTACACTGCTGTGCTTTTCGACGGGTTTACCTCGATCCGCCACTTGCGAAACCAAGCGGCAAGAGCGTGAAGGGCAGCTTGCAGCCTTATACCCACCCGATCGGGATTCCGATTGGATGTGTATAAGGCCGTGTCGTCTGCATATAGGGCTATTTCCACTTGAGGAGTGCGAGGGATATCGCTGGTGTACAGCGTGAACAGGAGGGGGCCGAGAACGGAGCCTTGAGGGACTCCGGCTCTAACTGGCCTAGGGTTTGAGAGTGTGCCTTCCACGGTGTAGCGAAAGCTACGACCTTGGATCGTATGATGAGCACGAGTCTGTCTGGCACTCCGAGTTTGGATAGCCTGTATACCAAGCAATTGTGCCAGACCTTGTCAAAAGCTTTCGCTACATCGAGGAAGACGGCGCCAGTATCTGAAGGCCAGGTACTTTGCCAATTAGAGAGGACATGCTCCGTTATGCGGAGCACCTGTTGTGGACATGAGTGTTGGGCACGGAAGCCGAACTGCTCATTGGGAAGGAGTTTGAACTCATTGACATGGGACCAGAGACGCTTCATTAGAAGACGCTCATATATTTTACCTAAGCCATTAAGTAGGCTAATGGGACGATAACTTGTTGGGTCGTTGGCAGGTTTTTTGGGTTTACGGAAACCAATGACATTGGCTTCCTTCCAAGCATCAGGGAAGGTGCAGAGTTCCATAGCCGCATTGAAGATGCTGACTAGAATATAGATAAGGGGAACAGAGAACTGTTTGAGTACTCTGTTGGAGATGCCGTCGGGGCCGGATGCTTTCTTTGGGTGTAAAGCCTTGATAATATCAAAGACTTCAGAGGCCTCAATTGGATTAAGTGGGGAGGTAGGAGGTAGGGAGGCTATACGGTCAACCTCGTTGTTCACCATGTCGAGGTGTGCAGGATCAACGGGTTCGAGACTGGGAGAGCATTGAGCTTCAAGGGTTTCAGCCAGGTAGTCGGCTTTTTCCTCGTCTTCGAATGCTAGGGTCTGGTTAGGTCGGATAAGAGGAGGCATCGGAGCGAGAGCGTCCGCTTTCATGGAGCAAGCTAGCCTCCAGTAGAGGCCAGATGGCTAGGCTCGATCCCCGAGAGCAGGCTCTCCCACTCACGATTGCGGTGTTCTTTGATGCGCTCTCTCACTTCTCTGTGCAGAGAGCGCATTAAGACACGATTGTCTTCAGTGGGGCAGCGACTATGAAGTCTAACTGCAGCGTTCGCTTCAGTCATAAGTCGTCTTATATCGTCAGGCAAGGGCCCGCGGTGGTCATCCACTACGGGAACCTGCTTCGAAGAGTCTCTAACAGTGTCAGTGACGTGTTTGGTAAGTGAGTCAACTGCTACCGTAATGTCATCAGATGTTAATATAACAGAAGGGATTCTATCCAGGTCAGGCGAGTGCGCAGACTTGAGAGCTTTCTCAAGCTTATGCCACTCTACCACAGTCTTGGTAGCAGGGGTCTGGTCAGTGGGGGGGCCAAGTAAAAGTAAAACAGGGCGATGGTCGGAGTCAAGCTCGTGGATAACTTCGATCGAGCGTAACCGACGGGCTACGTTTTTGAGAAGCGCTATGTCCAAGAGGTCGGGGGGAGTGGCAGTAGGGAAGCGAGTCATACCCCTAGGGGCAATGATATCGAAGTTAAGGGGTTCAACTAGTCTTTCTAATTGTCTACCTTTGCAATTGGTTTTAGTGCTATTCCACATGACGTTTTTGGAGTTGAAGTCACCCGCCAGAATGACGGAGCTTCCTAAGCTGAAAAGAGCTTGCAGATCACTCTCGAATTGAGGTGAGCAAGTTTTACTAGGAGAAACATAACAGGATGCAACAATGACCGAGGAGTAACCGGACATTGCTATTCGGCAGACAGAGGCTTCTATGTAGGTCATAGGAGGGGATGCAGTGAAGAGACTTCTTGCAGTAAAAGGCAGTGCCGCCTCTCGGGGCTAGCAGTCTGTCGTTTCGTAAAATCTGATAGTTAGGGATTTTTGGATCCCGATGACCAGGCTTCAAGTTAGTCTCTTGGACTAGCAAGAAGTCAAGTTGATGCCTATTGACGAAATCTTGAACAATAAAACGTTGCCTAGAAAGACCATCAGCGTTAAAAAACGCTAATGATAATGAACGGGGTTTCTTCCGTTCCTTTTGTACAACCATTTTGGTGGTTTAAAAGGGGTTTGGTGATGGCGAAGCTGCCTTAACGGCAGCGAGAAGAGCTGAGTGCGCCTCGAGGGCAATCAGCTTCTCTATTGTTGATTTAAATTGCCTGATCTTCTGTGCTAGCACGCGAACCTCGGCAAGATCAATAGATGAGAACTCCATGATGAGCGCTAGGTCAGAAGCAAAATCCGACTTGCTCATCTTGGTAGATGGAGCTGGCTCGGTAGAGCGCGAAGGGGGGGGCCGTCTCCTTAGGGGCTAGGCTGGAATACGGATAGGGCTTGGCCCAGGCTGAGAGTTTCGGGGGTTGAGACTCCTGAGACACATGAGTGGGCACCATGGTCAACTTGGGAGTTGACTTGGTGTATTGAGGGAGAGCGCGAGGCTGACTCCTGCGGGTCGCCACTCTGTTGGCTTTGGGTGCTGAAGGACAACCACGATAATTCGCGGTGTGTCCCACAGCACCGCATAGCACACAGCTTGGCGGCTCGATGGAGTCGCGTGTGCGCTTGCAGTCAGAGGTGCCATGATCTCCTAGGCACTTGACGCAACGGGGGCGGGCGTGGCAGTTTTTGGCCGAATTTCCGTAGAGTTGGCATCTATGCCAATGCGGCTGGGGGTGCCGTTTCGGTGTGGGGGTTCCACCCTGAGGCCGGAGAGGCTGTTGACCGTCTTCAAGTTGAATATGGCCTTGCTTTCCGGAGCTCTAGTACTACAAGTACCAGGTTGTATAAGGTCTTACCGTTATGCATACGGTGGACCTCCTTGACTGGGAAAGATTGAGCCAGCAAATCTGACTTGATAGAGTCTGTAGAGTGCTCCGCAGGTAGGCAGCGGATCACGACGCGAAGGAGTCGTTCGTCCTCAAGAGCGTAGGTATGGTAGCCTATGCCCTCTTGGCGAAGAAGCGTGGTGAGTCGACGATGATCGTCGGAGGTGGGGATTTGGACTTTAATAGCGTCCTTGGTGTTTCGGGCGTTGGTGAACGAGATCTTATGCTCGTTGCAGAGAAATGCGACCCTGTCCCATTTGCCTTTCTCTCGGATGAAGAGAGGCGGGGGTGGTCTTTCCTTCCTTACGGCAGTGGAAGCCGCGGAGGGAAAGACGGGACGGGCGGGCTGCGAGGCCGAAGGAAGGGTTGCCTTTTTGGCTGGGGGAGACACGGAAGAAACCTTCTTCGAGGAGGACTTCTTTCGTTTCTTCCCCATAACAGTGATGAATTCCTCAGTCTGAGGATGACGAGGCGGCAGATGCCTCTGATTGTGATGCGGAGCGTAGGAGATCAATTTCCATATAGTCCTCGGGAGAGGGAGGGGCGGGGGACTCCGGTGAGTCTACGAAGACTCTGCGAGGTGATGCCTCGCGAGAGTCGGATTTGAAAGCCTGAGGGGCTGGCTGAGGCTTCCGGGCCTCTTTAGTAGCCTGAGGGGCCAGGGCAGGCATGCGAGCCGCCGTGGGTGCCTGAGGGGCGTAAGAAGGCATCCGAGCCTCGTTAGTGGCCTGAGGGGCCGGGGCAG
Organism: Philereme vetulata; assembly: GCA_918857605.2. Taxonomy (NCBI): domain Eukaryota; kingdom Metazoa; phylum Arthropoda; class Insecta; order Lepidoptera; family Geometridae; genus Philereme; species Philereme vetulata. The sequence continues at coordinate 3,052,578 of OU975427.1, read as the reverse complement.
GCATGCGAGCCGCCGTGGGAGCCTGAGGGGCTTTAAGAGGCATCCGAGCCTCGTTTGTGGCCTGAGGGGCCGGGGTTGGCTTTCGGGCCACTGGGGTGGCCTGAGGGGCCGGCACGGGCTTCCGGGCCACGGTTTTGGCCAGAGGGGCCGAAGTGGACGTTGCAATGTCCATTAAAGCGGGTAGGGACGCAACTGATTGTTGTTCCCGAAAAAACCGTTGTCGAACATTGTCGGGCACGTTCTCGCAGAGGTATCGGATTAGTGAACCCGACACCACTACAGTCGTCCCCGGCGATGTTCGCCATACCTCTCCGGGGGGAAGCACCCGGAGAGGTGGGTGAGTGAGTGATCCGCCCGTCGGGGTAGACGGGAGGGGTGTGGCCTATATGTCCTACCTAATGTGTGTCCCTTTACCGCTCTTGCGGGGTATGAGGGGTGTGTCCTAATCGATGTTTGGTGTCGGCGAGGGAAGCCCCCAAGGCCGGTGGTACCAAACCCAGCCGGAAATAGCGTTCCTCGGGAGAGGAAAGCTGGCGTTCCGGGTCCACGCCCAGTCTGCTTCGTTGGCACTGTTAAGTATCCACAGACTGACCACTAAACGTGGATTTGGACGCTTAGTAGTCAGAGAAACAAGAGGTTGCCCTGAAAAGGGCAGAGTCCAATAACGGGACAGCGTTCCAAGGCGCAACTCGCAAGCGAGGGCACACAATGGATCGAGTGGCGGATGCCAGTCGCGGGGTGCGGCGGGGCGGCGAGCAGGTAGACGGGCCGTCTACCTGCGATGCGGCGCGGGCGGGTCGGCACAGGGGCCGGCGGAGCGAGCGCAGCGGAGCAGAGCAGACGTGTTGCCGGTGCGGGGACCGGCTAGCAAATGACAACTGAATCGGATTTTTTTTTTTTTTTTTCGAATGGATTTATCTCGCTGTTGGCCTCTGAGGCCGTTGCAGCTTAACCGAGCTTTTGGCGAGCGCAGAAGGCGCTCAGCCCTATAATTTTATTTTTGATGAGGCAACTAGCGCAAGGGCACCACTTAGGTACGAACCTCGGCTTGGGCTGTTGCCAGGACGGGGATAGGAGAGAAACGCCCGGGTACGTGCTTGTACCTCGTGTAGGCGGCGACTAAAGGGACTCGTCGACCTCGCCGGCGAGGTCGGTGTATTTGTGGAGTGTTTGCTCTGTCTAATGTGGATGACTCACCTGCATTAGCGGAAGTGATTTCGTCATCCAGGTCTCCGAGAACGTGTCTCGGACGACGGAGGGTTTGCAACAACTGACTCGGAACGCGACCTAGCCCCCTTATATATCAAAATGTAAGGAAGGTTCCAGATTCCCAAACGTTCTCGAACGTAGCTCTGTCCCTGTCATCTATAATCTATGTCTCTTTCACATTTATGATCTTTCTAGTTCATTCGCGATTGACTTTGACAAGAGTCGGTCTCTTTCGCACTGCTTAGAAACTGTATTGCGCTTTCTCTGTTAAGTTCATCCCATTTATGCTGGTGCTATCTGGTGTGGAGTAGCGGTACTTCAAAGGGTGCGTTCGGAGAAGTAATGGAAATCGATCAATATCGATCCCGGTACTCCTGGCCCACCAACTTAGAATTTTTAAATTTCGATCGTCGTGAACAAATAGGTGTGAGCCGTGACGACCTATATAATAAATTCATAATGAATAGTCAGAAATTTGTAAATGTCTCGAACATTCAGACTAAAATTTCATCTTTTTATTAACAATCATATACGGCAAAGATTGTAAGAAAACTAAAATCTGCACCACCTGGAAATTATTTTTGCCGGCGCCCATGAACAGATGGCATTGCTCCGTCATAAACTGACAAGACAATCCACTTTCCTGTCAAGATTATATTCTCGCGACAAGCTTGTGTATCCTATAAAATAGTTTAATGTAACATAATTATACAGGCTTCAGGTTTAGGTAATTTATAGTTTATTTTCTCCTTTCTAGAGCACTTAAATAAAAGCTTGTTTTAAAAATTAGTTTTAATTTTAAAATTTATTGGAAAATTAAGATATTTTTGCCATAAGTAATTTTTATTAAAAAAAATATCAAACACTTGATGTTTGGTTTCTGCTATTGAATTAAGGGTAGTTGACAAACCACCGGTCTTTTCAACGGGGGACCACGCGCGTCTCGCGGTAGAAGCCTTGGAGCAGGAAGCGATTACGAACACTTACGCGTCGAACTGAACAGATATTCTGTTTGTTATCAATCTTGACCGTGTCATACCCTCGCGCTAGACGTTCTAGCATCGTGTGTGTGGACTCATTGCCGTGCAGACTTCGAGACTGTAGAACCCCTGGAATTCATCTGGACTGTCTGTTGAGTGCCGTGCACGTCAGGAACTTCTCTTCGGTCCCTGCAAAGTCCAGCAAAGGTAGGTGGTGTTCATTTGTCCTCTTAGATACTGCAGGAACGAAGTTTTCCATCCACACACCACTTTACAATCACCCTTTTAAAACTTAAAAACCCTGCCAGCAATCCTATTTCAAAAAGGATTTTGTATAAAAATCGCACACTTGTACTGCGCAATAGATTAGTAAATTGAAGTTGACACATCATCATCTCCACGGAGGAACCTCGAGGACCTTCCTTTTCGGTCGCGTCAGACGGTGTAGGAAGCGCTCAGGTTTAACCAGAGTTTGTAGTTTTGATTAGAAGTTTTACAGCACATGTTGCTGGCATAATTATGCGCTGTCTCGAGCGTGGATTATCAAATGTCTTCGCAAACTACCCCTTTCCGTAAAGGTTTTACTGCACAAGGTGCATGCAAATGGCTTTTCTCCAGTGTGGGTTCTCAAATGTTTTTTCAAATTACACATTACGGTAAAAGTTTTATTGCAAATTTTGCATTCATATGGCTTTTCTCCGGTGTGGATTCTCATGTGTTTATGCAAATTTGTGTTTTGGTTGAAGGCTTTGTCACAGATGTTGCAGGCGTATGGCTTTTCCCCAGTGTGGATTCTTATATGTTTTTGCAGATCACAATTTAGGATAAAGGATTTATCACACATGTTGCAGGCGAATGGCTTTTCTCCAGTGTGGATTTTCATGTGTTTTCGCATACTACTTTTTTCTGTAAAGTTTTTATTGCACATGATGCATGCAAATGGCTTTTCTCCAGTGTGAATTCTCATGTGACTTTGCAAATGGCTGAATTTAGTAAATTTCTTATTGCATCTGGTGCAGGCATAGCGCCTTTTGCTTACATGAATCCGCAAGTGTATCAATAGTTCGTTTTTCATTAAAAAAGTTTTACTACACAAATCACAACAGTACGGCAATGTACATCCATTGTTTGTATCAGCGTTCACTGTTACCGGAGATTGTTCTAAACCTATTGGATTTTCAACTGTAGCATTTACAGTTGCACTCTCCTCTATATCAATGGGTTCTTCTTTAAATTCGATTTCCTCTTCTTTAATTAAAAGTTCTTCATTGACTTCAACTTCACCATATCCTTTGCTTGAAGAATCAATCGACGTGGACTGTAAGGCAGTGATAGTTAAGTTGTGAGTGAGTTCTGTTGCTTCTTCTCCTTCAACCTGTTAACGAACAAAATATATTATTAATGCTTATTATTGTGGATCGTAAATATTGCCTTTGGGTGTCTGAAACTTGATGTGTATTGCAAAACAATACCAAGGGCGACTTGCGCATCGATTTCTTAACGTACTCACATCAACAATGTCTAGAGATATTTCATTTCGAAATTATTAGCTTACCTAAACCTATTTGTTATTTAGAAAACAAATATATGTGGAATTCAGCACCTTAGTTCTATTTTCAAAGTTAGAACAAAAAAATATAACCAAAAGTATTAAGCGAGGACTCTCCTAAAATGAATTTACTTTTACCTATATAATTTTGAACGAGTGTTACCTGTGACTTTTTTTATTTAAACTGATCTCGTGATCTTTATGTCATGGAACGTCGACATTTAAGCAGAAAAGAAATGATAAGAGTGCTAGGCATGTTAGAGGCCAGTGCTAGGCAACGCGTGGTTGGCGATAGCCTAAACACCAATCAAAACATAATTTCTTGATTGTGGTCACGTTATCGTATTAATGGGGATGTAGCTGAGCGCCACACTGGGAAAAAACGAATTACCACCCCTACAGGATCGTTTTCCAAAATTCCGCCAGGAGGGAACCCAATCTCATGGCGATGCAGCTAAGCAAAGGTCATGCCACCAGCTGTTAATAAGCATCCAAACAGTCACTGGTGGTAGAGCTTTTGTGAACGAGCTCGAGGAAGTGGGCACCACCGCCTTACCTTTATCTGCCGCCAAATAGCAGTACTTCTGCTGCTGTATTCCGGTTAGATGGTAATGGTAAGTTCCTGTAATTACTAGCACATAGGCATAACAGCTAAGTCCTATAGTATGACAACGTATCCATATAGAGATAAGACAACATAACACCTTTCTTTTGAATTCTATGTGGATATGGGGCTGCAGTAGCCACTTAACATCTGTTGGACTGCATGCTCGTTTGCCATATAAGTTGTATAAAAAAAAGTCAGAAGAAGGCTACATGAAGTTGATCTTAATTCAAGTAGACCGCTTCGTGTGCCAGCTCTACTACGAGGCAATCGCGGAAGGCGACATGTTTGGGCTCAAGAACATTTGTTATGGAACAATGAACAATGGGCAATGGTGCTCTTTAGTCATGAGTCCCGATTTGGATTTCACCCCGATTCACGAAGAACACGTGCTTGGAGAGGTCCAGGCAGACACAGACGACTCCATTCGTACCATGGTGGGACGATCATGATTTGGGCTGGGATTTGTATTGGCGCGCGAACCGAGCTTATTTTAGATAAGAGGCAGCATGACTTCACTAAAATACCGAGACGAGGTCGTAGAGCATGTGATCATCCCTCACAGAGGCAAAATTGGACTGTAATATCAGCTCATACATGATAATGCCCCTCTACACACGGTGCAACCGGAACGGTTACCCTTCAGGAACATGATGTCACGGTTTTGGGCTGGCTTGCACAGTCACCCGACTAAAACCTCATTAAACACGCTTCGGAAATGATGCAGTAAAGAGCTTTCAGCAATTTTCCGTCAAATTTGACCACAGTAGACCTAATATCCCAGTCAGACTTTGACGTCCTATTATAAAATAGAAAAATGTAATTTTATAAAGTCATGGCGACATCAAAAATTGTTTTAACATATTTAATTAAACAAGTAAATTTTGTAACATTTCAAGTTTTTGTTGATTTAATATTTGTATTAGAAAATATTATTGCGCAGTTGTATTTTATTATTATTAATATGCAGGATAAAATAATAATTCTTGTCATACCTAGTTTACTAAATAAATTATTTATAGTTTTTCTAAAAATCACCAAAATGTTGAATATTCCTAGACATTGTTGATGTGTGACTAAATACGATTTAACGAGTTGTCGAATCATTAAAATACGTCAAATTTAAACATGTTTAGTCGCTAAATACGTTTAGGGATCGTTGTGTAAGCCGGCCTAAAACTTTATCAATCGATTAAAGATGATTTAGCCAGCAAGGCTGGATTTGAACATGTGACCATCTACTTGAAACGCGAATGCCACGTCCAACTACACAACGCGTAGCGGCTAACACACCTCAGTGCCACGGAGTAAATGCTTTCTCCGGATTTGTTCAGATTTGTGACACATGTCAGAGAATCTGCAGCACCTCTGCAGCTGTGAGTAGCAGATGTAGCATATTGTGTTCGGCCTTCCATCTTCTGCATTCAACTGGAACATAGTGCTCTTTGTAGGTAAGTAAATCTTAGTAATAAAACATCTTAAATCCTACTACCACACGGGTCTGGCTGGTACAAAATGCGTAAGCCCACCTGTTGTTACATTTTATGTACACACGGCTACACATCAAGCTATACACTTCCAGTATACGCTGACCTCTCATTCTACGAAAAGCCTCATTCTACACAATGCGAGATCAGCTTATACTGGAAATCTATAGCTTGATGTGTAGCCGTGTTTACATTATACAGGGTTTTTATTGAGACAGGTGATTGAGTAGAAATCCTAAACGGTAAGATATATAAAAAAAATGCTAAAAGAACTCGCGTCACAGATTTTTAAAGAAAAAAACTGCATCTAATTCGTTCGATTCCCGAGGACCTATAATATTTTTTCAAAATTTATAAATGCAGTTTTTAGCATTTTTTGATATCTATTACCGTTTAGGATTTCCCCTTACTGTACTGACCCATCTCAATGAAATATCATGCATATAATTGATCGAAAGAAGCGAGATCTCTAAATCAACTCCGGGAAAAAATCAACTTGCCAAATCTTGGGCATTTCTGTGTTGTATGTGTGTATGTTTGTTTGTGCGAGGATAACTTTCAAAGCGTTGATCCGATCATCGTAAAATTTGATACATACGAGGGGAGTTCAATGTATTCTCGGTATCGGGGTAATATATACTAATGAGGGTAATTAAATTATCTCATTAGTTTACGACACTCATTGAGGGTATAAATACAAAATTTTATTTGAATGTCGCCATTAGTATTCAAAAAATCATTTCGGAACGGCAACTACGATGACTGATACGACAATGTTTAAAAAAATCGAGCATCACGCTGTGATAAAATTCCTCACAAAACAAGGAAATACTCAAAAAGTAATTCGCGAAGAAATGATGGCTGTTTACCAACATTATGCCCCTTCATTATCTACAATTCAGAAGTGGTCAAGTGAATTTTAAACGGGGTAGAGAGAGTATTGAAAACGTGCCGGTGGGCCGGTTAGTGCCGCTATTGAAGAAAACGTAAAAATTGTTGAGAAACTTGTACTCGAAGATGCCTGTGTGAGAGTGAAAATATTAGTAGAAAGAACCAAGCTATCCGTGGGTACCATTCGCACTATCCTTCATGCATGACCATCTGAATTTGTCAAAGGTCAGTGAAAGATGGGTGCCGCGAATGCTCATAGCGCTTCGAAACAAGTGCGAGTTGATTGTTGCAAGGAGTTTTTGGAGCTCTGTGGTGAAAATCCGCAAAGTATTTATGATCGGATTGTTACTGGTGATGAAACGTGGGTTCATCACTATGATTCTGAGAGCAAGCAGGAGTCTATGCAGTGGCATAAAAAAGGAACAGCCCCACCGAAGAAGTTCAAAGTCAGCCCATCCGCCGCAAAGCTCATGGCCACAGTGTTTTGGGATTCCAAGGGAATCTTATTAATTGAGTACACAAAAAAAGGTGAGAGTATTACTGGCAACTTACGCTAACACCCTGCGCAATTTAAAGGAGACAATAAAAGAAAAACGAGGGGGAAATTGACCGCAGGTGTATTGCTTCTGCACGACAACGCGCCTGTTCACAAGGCGCGCATTGCCAATGCTGCTGTACGGGATTGCGGATTTGAAGAAATCAATCATCCACCCTACAGCCCGGACCTAGCCCCTAGTGATTACTTTCTGTTCCCAAATCTCAAAAAAGAACTTCGAGGCAAGCATTTTTCCGACGATAAAGAGTTAAAGGCAGCAATTAACGATCATTTTTCAGACCAGGAAGAAAAATATTTTTTGGAGGGAATTGAAAAGTTATTTTCCAGGACAAATAAGTGTGTTCAGATCCTAGGGGACTACATAGAAAAATATATTTTATTCAGAATTTTCTGCTTATTCTTTCATGCCTATACCGAGAATACATTGAACGCCCCTCGTAGGTAGGCAGTGATGGCACAATTTTGGTGTGACTAGGTAAATGAGTTAAAAATGTTGGGGTTAAAGAGGGGTAAAAAAAATTTAAAATGAGACTATTAGTGGGACGTCAAATGAAAGGTCTTCATTAGTACATTTAGACTCAGTTTTTGTTTTTAGTAAAGTCCTTAGTTTTTGAGTTATATGCCAGAGTAAAAACTCAACTTTGACGAAATTCACAGGGTACACCAGTGACCCCACAGTGCTGTTACTTGGTATTCGTATAGCTTCAGTCACAAAAACATAGACAAACGTCTGAAAGCCAGAATAACTGCAATTTGTACCTCAAAAAAGTATATCCACAAACATGAACTCCCGTTACCTGTAATTTTAATGAAACTGTAGGTCTAGTAATTTGGTTATTTTTTCGTGGCACTATTTTGATAGTCAAAGATTACAAATAATATTATTTTGATTTAATCGGAGACTCGCGAGATCTCAGTTCGGGGCGAACCACTAGTTAGAGGTAAGTTTTATCTGGTTTCCATATTACAAGCTCTGCTTAGTTTGGGGCTAGATAGCGCTTTGTGAAATGTTCAGTAATATTTATTTATATAGCCTGCATGGCATAGCATAAATGATAGTTGCGTTAAGGCAATGGATGCGCTCACCGGAGAGTTGCGTGGTAACAAGGAGGTAACATGGGGTCTCACTTCTAAGAAAAGAAAAATTGATTTATCAAATCTCAATAGATGGCGTTACAGTTGTCAATCTGTTATTGACGTTTTATGTAAAACTAGGAAATAATCAAAATCTGTTCAAAAAATTATTGATCAAAATTAAAAAAACAACTTTTTTAAAAGAAGCCTGTTTAAAATTCATAATCGCAACTGTAAGCAGATTGTAGTTAGCCCGAACATTAGTAGCCTTAATCCATTCAGAAGTTCCGTTGTCTATCTGTCTCCATCATGTTACCATACTATAGCATTGTCATCGAAGCTACATCTATATTTCAAATTTCAACACAATATAGTTGACGGGAACTGTTTTAAAATTCAGTTGCAAGATTTGCAAGTAAATAATTAAAAGCTTCTAATGGACAACTGGATTACCACTCACTGTCTGACTGACTAATCAACATCATTGTTCTACCAGATACCGTATACCAGATACCAGATACCAGATAATGCCCCCCCCCCCCCACCCCATTCCCCGCCATCCCCCTCGTATCATAATAGTCATAATAGTAATTTATTGATAGTAAACATTATAGGTCAACATCTTGTTTTGTACGTATGTAAGTACATTGAATACAATTTTAATAAAATTAAAATACAATATAATTAGTTCATTCATAAATAAAAACAACAATAATAACAATAAATTATTACAAAAGAAATAATCCTTCATCTAAGAGCTATAAGCTCGTCGTAGTTATAAAAATTTTGCTCAATAAGCCAGCGTTTTATTCTTTTTTTGAAAATAAATAAGCTAGGAGCCTGCGTGACTGTGTCGGGAAGCTTGTTGTAGACGGCCGGAGCCGTAACATGCTTCAGCTTCGACGATTTGGTAAGTGATCTCGATATCAACTCGAGCCTGTGCCGATTGCGGGTGCCATACGTATGGGAGTGGCCGAGTTTTTCATAAGAGTCCAGGTTGATTCTAACGTAAGTTGCCACTTGATAGATAACTATACAGGGCAATGTTAGAATTCCTAGACTCCTAAAGTGCGGTCTTGCAGGAAGGCGGTATCTCGGAAAGTACAAGTCTTAGAGCATTAGCACCAGAACTAATGTTGCTCAAGACATTTTTTTTACGCGGATCCATAAAAAACAAATAGCCTCATACAAATTAAAAAAATTCCCATACAAAATTATTTTATTATATAACACTTCGATATCCTCTTTGATTGCTTCATTGACAAAAAGAAAAATACGGGCATGTATAAAATTCACAGTCGAGTTTTGTTGTATGGGATGAAGCACTGACAGAACCACAGTTGACTCCAACCGAGAGCCTGTGATCCTGTCATGTGCCAGTGCAGCATTGACCCACTCACCGATTAGCATTTTGATGATGCATTGGCACTGAGCTGAATGAAGGAATATTGGTGGGTTTAGTCAGTCTGTGGTTGGCTGTTTACTTATGGAGAGTCCGACAGACCTCTAATTGTAATTCTAATTCTAGGGTAGGGGGAATAAACGATCTGCACTGACGTCCCGCATTGGGGTGTATTGTGCATTACCCCCCTTCTAACCTGACCCCAGCCATCCTAACTCCTTGAAGTAACGGAGTAGGACTTTGGGTTGGTGGCAGCAGCTTTCCAGGGTCCCTGTGGATGTTGAAGTAGTAGTGGTGCTAGTGGAACATGAGGATTCGATGACCCCTTGCAGACCCATTTTTAGTCTTGCGTTGTTTGTGGCAGTGCAGTGGAGTATCACATGCTCCACAGTCTTTTCTTCCCGAAGGCATCCGCAACAAAGTTCGCTGTCCGTGGCTCCGGTCTTTAGGAGGTGATGGTTAAGTTCGCAGTGTCCCGTGATGATTCCCACCATCATCCTTAGATCTTCACGTTTCATCTTTAGCAAGGTGTTTGTTTTTCTGTTTTTTGTCGGAAGCATTGTCTTTGTCTGCTTGCAGTCGGCTCTACGTTCCCAGTATTTCTGGAGCTCCTTTTCAGAATTCATCCTCAGTCTGTTTTTGATTTCCGCAGTTGGCGGATTGGAGAAATTAATATCATTTGTATTTGGTGTTAGCCTGGCTCCTTCTCTTGCTAGGGAGTCTGTTGTCCTCTGGACAGGAACCGTGAGCTTTAGTCCATTTGATAGTTACACTATGTTTCTCAGCCAATTTCTGTAGAGCGTCCGACAGACCTCATCAGCTCTCCAGTTAGAGGACAAATGTAGAGCATTATCCCTACATCAGTTCAGTATTAACTAATCTGTACCCAGCAATGGTTGGAGATTGGATGTAGACTCAGCCTACATCAAATCATAGGTAGATAGAAAGTAATAAATAAATAGAGTAAAAATGATTAGTTCAATGTCCTAATGTCCTTACAGTACATTCACCGAAACACTGTATGTAGGTAAGTAAATAAAACGGAGCTTTTCTAGTTATAATAGGAAGTTAGGAACATACCTCTGTTGTTGAAAGTTTCTCGAATATTTCTTTATGGTGAGTGTTGGTAATCCAATGCATTCTGACATCGACCGCTAGGCACACTCTGCACCTTGAGTTTCGAGCCATAACTCGAATAGTAGATAAAATGCTCTTGCTTGTTACGTTTGTGATTGCTTTTCAGAGATTTCACCCTTTTGTTGAGACTCAGTAGACCGAGGCTAAGTAGGTAAACTATTTGAAAATTATGTCAACGTCGGCAAGATTTTTCTCATGGTCACGGTCAGTGATGCCAACCCTAAATAAATTATTTAACTTATTTTCCCTTAGTCAGTCTCAGTGGAAAATACCCTAAAAACAACCATTTCATGCAGTTTTCCCCTAAAAAGTGTTAGGCACAATGAGGCGCCCTTATATTTTGTCGATTTATATTAAATTAGGTACAAAAAAATAAAGTAAATTCAATTAGCGTAATAATGTGCACTGTCTGGAGATAGACCGCCAAAAAATAAGGTTTACCTATAGTTTTATAAATGGCAAAATTTCAAAACATCAAGACGTGTATACGATCGATTTTATATCTAACAGTTGTTGCCAGCAGCAACGAGGATATAATCAGTACGTTATAAGAGTCGGCACTCTCTTACAAGCCACTGAACGGAGTTATGAACGTACTTTGTGCCAACCTGGCAACATAAAAGTATATAAATATAAATAATATATATATAAATAAAAGTAATACCATAAGTAATACAACTGTAAAAGCCAATTCGTTATTAGGGTTTGACAAATACGAATCATGCTTATCCATCGATATCGATAAATATTCGATTTTCGTAGTTGCACCTACCTACTTTTCACCTTAGTGCTGGTCGTACGAAAATAAATATACGTCATAAAAAATCAGTTATTTATTGAACATAATATAACCTGTATGTGCAGTCAGCATCAGAAGTATGTTAAATAATTGACGCAAAATTTGACAGTTGCTCACAGTATACATATATTATTTGACCATCCTAGCGACTATCATACTTCTGATGCTGACTGTACCATTCTAGTCAAGTTTTACATTTGAAACAACGTTAGGTACTGGTTTTTCAAGCTATAGAATACAGTCGGTTGAGTCAGGACCTGAAAAAGAGATGTTTTATGAGATTTTCACTACTAATAAATATAGCACAAATATTATCAAAGTTAAGAACACGTACACACGTACTTAGCAGCACTTCGCAGTTGAACAATTTTCAAAACATTATCAGACTTTTCTTCTAATTTTATTGTTTATTCATTTAGGATTTGGCAAAGATGGTATGGCATTCCTTTTCAATCTATTTCTCTTTTTATTAAAAGCAGTTTTTTAAAAATGATTGCCACTTATGAATTTATTTTCGTTTAGTATTTGAATAGGTAAGTACGCCAAGTCCTCCTGTCATTTCCTGTCAACTTTACCCATAAACGGCACCTATAACAAAAAAGTTTATCGATAAATTGTTCACATCACATCACTATTTGTATTTGCGCAAAGTATGAATTTTGTGAAAATAGTTCAGTTTACGTATTTAATTAGTATTTACATGATATCCACTACAAATATGAGTAAAAACAACTAACAAATACAAGCTAAAGTAAATTTGTATTGAAATACACTAAGTTTTACCTGGCCGGGTCAAGTGGAAATCGGGCTAAAAATATGCCAGAATATCTTCTTCTGACACGCCTAATACCACAAACTTCACATTTTCTTAAGGATTTCCCTCCCATAATATCCAAATACACTCGAAAAGGAGTATAAACACTGTAAAATACAATAATTCCACAACAACAAAATAACACACAATGTTTATCCAACCAAACTATAGATTATAATAACTCAACAGGTCTACCAACAGTAAAAAAAGGTATAATGCGTCTAAATCAAATAGACGTTAAGACACCTGCTACCCAAAAGAATCGGTACTCGTTTTAATTTAGAGGATTATTTTTATATTACATTGTTGGTACAAAGTACGTTCATAATTCAGCTTACTATGCAGTGTCGATGGACTGGCCAGCAGCTTCGCTCGCGTTGTTCTGGGGTGCAAAAATAAACTTTGACATCCCATTTTTATTTCATGGTAACTGATTTATGGTCTATAGGTATGGTACCCTACGTGGTGATTAAGGTTATTATAAATTATAAACCACTGTATTGAATTATAAATTATAGTACAATACAAGTCTATGAAATATAAGGTTGTTGTATGTATACTACCTATATATTGTTTTTAGCAGTAAAACAAGACGTCCTTACAAAAGTTTATTTATTTATTTATCAAATAGGAACGCCAACAGAATAATATTTTCACATTTTACAAATTTTAACACTGAGTTCTAGGGCTGATACTTAAGGCGTACACAACACTGATGTGATCATCTGAGATAAAAGAGTACCTAAACCTTATACATGAAAAAACATAGCTTGATCTCTGCGACATTTGTTAAACTGACATTCCTAGGGTTGTTATGATACAGAAAAAAATATCTATAGTAATTATGGATAGAAGCTTTGCAGTAAGACCAATTGTTGTTTTGAGGGCTCCAACAACCCGTAACGACTGCCATTAGATATTCGTATGGCAGCCGGGACCGACGGCTTAACGTGCTTTCCGAGGCACGACCAGACCTGTGCAAAAACCCATATTCATGCATACAAATATTTGCACTGAGCGAGGATCGAACCCGTGACCTCCTGCGCAGCAGTCGTGTTCACTACCGCTTCGCCACAAAGGCTGTCTGCCATTATTATATGTATATTGGATTATATTATGATTTAGGTAATAAAATGAAACGAATATTTTAATACATACATTTACTTATTCCAAAGGAGTACACCCCAAATCAATATCCGAATCACTATCAGAATCGGTAGAGCAATCTTGTAAATTTATAATGAACTCTTGTTCGCAAACATTATCAAATCGAACGTCTCGCTCCCAATCTTCTTCCATTAATTTTCTGCATTTGGTAACTACCTTTTTCCCATCTTCTACAGATACATTTTCAACCGCAGTGTTTAGTAACTGCAACATTTTATTTGCCGTGAAAGGCGGTGTTGTGTTATGTCTAGCAGCGTAACCTTGAAAGAAAAACATATTTTAATATCATAAATTATACAGGAGTTAATACATAAAGAATCTGTCTAACTGAAATTCGAGCAAACAAACCTTTTACTTGGGCCCAGATAAGCTCGATCGGATTATACTGGCAGTGAGTGATATGGAGGCAGTCTTATGACGTTATGACCCTTTTCTTGGGCGATGTCATCTAAGACATACGTTGGTGTGCTGGGTTTGTGCAGACCAACGAGTCTCAATAATTCGTTTTTAAGCATTGTTTTATTGGCCTCTATTCCTTTTTCTTGAAGCCATGCAATTATTTCTAACTTCCTGTTTGCCGAAGTTGGTGGTTTGTGCTTTTGGACCGAGTGATATGGGGCGTTATCCATAATTATATAATGTAGCTCCTTCAAATTATCTAATAATTTTAAAAACCACTCTTTAAATTTTTCAAAATTCATTTCTTTATGGTATTCATTGGTCTTCGTAGGTTTGAATGCCATTAGGCAATTAGGCACAAAACCATATGACGTCCCAGCATGAGTTATTATTAATCTTTGATCTTTGCCTTCGGGTACTTTGGTGGTCGATTGTGCCGTATCATTGGTCCAAACTTTGGATACGGTATGATTGGCGTTTAGCCATGTCTCGTCTAGAAAGACAACTTTGTCCCAATTTGTAATTTTTTTGACTTTCCGGAAAAAATTCACTCGAGCAAGAGCAATGTCGGTTCGTTCCATTATAATTTTACTGTTGTTACTTTTTTTGTAGGAAAATCCAATATTTTTCAAAATCTTCGATAGTGACGGCAAGTTTCCTTTAAACAAGTCTGCGTCTTTTAGGGACGCCGCCAGTTTTTAATATAGGTTATTCGGCCCGTGTATAATAACCATATACATCGTTGCAAATCGCAGCGGCGTCAAAGTCGTCAATTTTTGTGACAGGAGCAACCTTTCTTCTTTTTTTATTTGGCGTTGAAAGCTTTTTTTCCTCGTCTTCAGTCAATACTGCGGTTAAAGATTCGCCATATTTTTCTTTACTGATGCGAATTACTGTCGCACGTCCAATGCCAAGAGCATCTGCAACTCTGTCACAAACTTTTGCCATGGGTAATAGCGGTCCACCATTTTGGGTTTCTCGCTCAAAATATTCACGCAAGCGAATCACAAACTCACGACTTTGACTGTTCAAAACAGTTTACTTCGTTCTCTTTGGCATTATGCCAACAAACAATAACAACAAAGAAACTAACAATAATAAATAAACTTAACAAATTAACAGCAATAGTAACAAAAACAAAGTGATGAGAACGGAAAACACGTGGCGCATATAAGGCGTTTGCACTCGTACTGAGGAGAATGGGTCATGTCAAACAAAATGGCGGCGCGTTGGCGCCATCTTGCGGAAGAAGACACGCCGCGGCCAAACTTCTTTCGAACCCCAAAGTTGTCGGAAGGAATGTTACGAGTAGGTTAGAATTACATTTTATTTACTCACTATTGTAAATAATGTTATTTTTTTTAATATTCAATAATGTTATTTTTTTAAATTAAATGATAAATTAATTTTGAATTAAGTTTTATACAACATATCGATAGTTTATAGTCTGTGGTCACGATGATTCATCGCTCATCACTATAATTAGCTCAGCATGCCCATAAAGTATGACATTGACTGGTACGTTTGTCCGTACTGTTAAATTCAGAACTTCATAGGCGCGATTTTACTGACAGCTGGCCCAGAGATCAAGCTATGTTTTTTCTGGTGTAGGTAGGTAGTTTTATTAGATTCGTGATCTAATAAAACTACCTACCTTTATATGAGAGTATCTAAACCTAAGGTTTAGGTACCTACTCTCATATAAAAATAAAATATAAATGAAACAGTTTTTGACTACAGTTACTAACTAAATTAGTAGGTAACATGTTAAAATTATACATAAGTAACAAGATATGATATAATAAAAAACATTGGTAATATCTCTAAAGAACACTTATTACACATATAAATATTTAATTTAACAATAAATTTATTACTTTTGTTGCTGATGAAAGTGTCCCAGCACTTTTTTTTTGAAATTGGTAGCAGAATCACAAAAAATGTCAAGGTCTTTTAGTAACTAACTGATATATGTGGTTGTATTTTTGAATATAGTAAGTTTTAATCACACTTATGATAATTTGATTGCTCAACGTAAGTACATCTTTTTATTTGCTTACATAAGTAGTTTTATTACAATCAAATGTTTTTTTTTTGAGTCGCACGGTTTTTGCATTTGCTATTGGCAAATAAAAAATTTGAGAAACAGAATAAACACAAAACATAAACAACTTGTAAACTGTAGCTACTTCTAGCAACTTTTTTGGGTAAAGAAGTTTTGTACTCTGGCAACTTTTTTCATGAGATCTCGTAGACAGGGAAATCTATAGACTGCTTGATATATTCCTTTTCATTCCCACAAGACAGAAATGCAAATAGGGACAACATACTAGAAGAAAAGAGATAGAGCATAGCTATTTGCAATTTAGCATCTCTCATCGCGTGCCGGTTTTCTCAAGGCCAGCGCAAACATTTAGATAAACAAATAAGTTTGACGTTTGGGGCATTGATAAACAACTTTCAATATTTTATCGAATTTTAAATATATATAGATTTATTTTGTGCAAAGCGCAGAAGATAAAGGCAAACCCTTATTGTTCACAATGGTTCGGTGTAGTGTTCTTGGCTGTAAAAGCGATGGTGAACGGAAAATTGCAGGATTGTCTTTTCATTCGTAAGTAGGTATTCCTTGTTTGTTAAATTTAGCTCGCAATTATGTGTCATTTTGCTTTCCAAAGCCCAGTTTTAAACTTTAAATACGGTTCACATTTGGGTTTATAGCGTTTGTGTATATATTTTGACGACCTCCGTGGTGCAGTGGGCGAATAGCCGCAGGAGGTTGCGGGTTCGATTCCCGCCGCGGAACAAATGTTTGCATGATTTACAGATATTTGTTCCCGGTCTGGTTGTTTCTGTAAATACCTACTAAAAGTGTGTATGTATTTACAAAAAAATGTATATTAGTAGGTATTCTATTAGTTATCTGGTTGCCATAGTACAAGCTCTACTTAGTTTGGGGCTGGATAGTGCTGTGTGAAATGTCCAGCAACATTTATATAATAATTATCTATTTTGTAATTTTACAATTCACTAACCTGATTTCAGTGTTGCTAGTTTCGTATAACAAAATCTCCACAAATTAAAGCAGATGGGTAGCTACCTACGTGACTTTTGAATTATTAATGTTTTCTATATGGCATAGAATGGCGCATCTAAAATAGGCGAGCTAAAGGCTCACCTGACATAATGCAGCTAAGTATATATTATATGTATTATAATTTTATTGTTGCAGTTTTCCATATAAGCAGAATTTGCGTGAAATTTGGATAGCTGCCACAGGAAGAAATGGTTGGAAACCGAAAAAAACCTCAAAGATATGCAGCAATCATTTTGATACTGCTTTGTTAATTAAAAAGTTAACCAAAACTTATTTAGATTTCCACGCTGTTCCAACTAAGGTACTTAAAGATTTATGTTTATTCAGTTTATATGGTTATTTTTTTATGATTTCATCAGTATTACTGAGTGTCTATAGTTATAGGATTCAAATATTTTATTTAATAATTTATTATGTTGTATCTTATTTTATTAATTTCAGCTCATCAAGTCTACGGGTTCAAGAACTCACGAGGAGTTTTTACCATCAACTTCTGCAATGGAAATTGATAATAGTAGAGACCCAGACACTACGGAATCTATACTGCCGGTAAGTTTGATCTACATTTCATTTTTATTTTAATGTGCAATAAGAAATACTACGGTCTGTTCGACCATCTGTTCGAACATATAAGTCTCAATCCGTGCAAAAGGTGGATTTAACAATAATCCAACCGCTATGCAATTCCAAAGTGCATATAAGCGGCTAGTAATTCACGGTGAACCTACACCATTATGTCATTAGGAACGTTGCTCTAGACTTTCTCACTTCTTATTTAAGTGGCAGAGTGCAAAGAGTTGACGTGAACGGGAAGCGTTCTCCGAGGTCTCTGGTTAAAATGGGTGTACCGCAGGGATCAATTCTGGGACTATTTTTGTTTTTAGTATATATTAATGATCTTCCCCATCTGATAAGGGACGATCATGAGGTTGTATTGTTTGCTGATGACACGTCACTTTTATTTAAATTAAAGCGACGTCAAACCGATTTTCACTATGTAAACAATGCAATATCTAAGGTCGTAAAATGGTTCAATGTAAACAATCTACTTCTAAATGGAAAGAAAACAAAGTGTATTTGATTTATACTACCTAATGTTACACAAGTTAAAGCAGATATAAAAATCAAAGACGAGGAGTTGGCTTTTGTGGACACTACCGTATTCTTAGGTATAACCCTAGATTATAAGCTTCAATGGGGCCCTCACATTGATAAGTTGTCGAAGAGACTTAGTTCTGCGGCATACGCAGTCAAAAAGATCCGTCTTTTTACAGACGTAGACACAGCTAGACTAGTTTATTTCAGCTACTTCCACAGCATTATGTCATACGGCATACTGCTGTGGGGGAGTGCTGCAGATATAAACACCGTGTTTGTGCTGCAGAAGAGGGCTGTTCGTGCAATTTATAATATGGACCCCAGAGAATCATTACGCAATAAGTTTAAAGAAATAAATATTATGACATTCCCTTGTCAATACATCTATGAAAATCTTATGTATGTTTACAAAAATATTAATTTGTATAAGAAAAATAGCGATAATCATAATTTTAATACTAGAAATAAAGATAAACTCGCTGTTGCCCCTTGTAGACTCCATAAAGTTAGTAAATCGTTTAAAGGGCAAGGTGTTCCCTTTTATAACAAACTCCCAAGTGATGTACAAAAATTGACAATTAACAAATTTAAAAACGCAATTAAACAAAATCTTTATAAAAAAGCCTACTATAAAATATCAGATGATAGAGAAGCTTGAGATTGAAATTGCTCCAACTCGTTCAAAATGTTACAATTTAGACGTAATTTATTACCTCAATTTCAAGGTGATCCTTGTGATTTTAATGAATAAAAGATTTTGACTTTGACTTTGAAATGAAACACATCACGTCGGGAAATTGTATTCCCCTTGAAGACATACAAATTTTGACGTTTAGTGAAATGCGTTAAACACTGACAACTGATAATGAAGAGTCTGAAGAAAGTCTACCAACTATCGATAGTGACCATGATTACTTTGCAGATCCTTCTAGACTTTCTATGTATACAGAAGAAGTCATTACGTACATAGCCGGATTCATAGTAAAAATATTGAGAAAGTTGATTAAATGTCAGGAATGTCTCCTATGTTTAGTCACGGATAAATATTATAGATTGATTGCTAAAATAGATAAAGGAGAGCTAATTTATCCGTCGAGTAGCACGATTAAAATTTGTGAAAGGGCTGAAAATGGTTTTCGATTGCGTTCACATGAAGGTATCAGTTTCTTCAATGATAAAAACTTAATGCAGAAATTTATATTTTCATGTTTTATGGACTGTACACGTCTTAATAATATATTCGTAGATCTTCACAATAACGATAACCAACACCGATTGGTAATCACAGATTAATGTTATTGAAAGCCGTCGCCATGCATTACTTTGAAGTACGCATCCATCATAGCACAAAACAGTTTTTTTCACCCAACGATAGAATTCGCAACATACACGATACTGTTTATAGGGCAATAAATTCACTCTTCACTGATTTGTGTAGTTTTATTTCCTCGTGTTTTCTTCCTTAGTTATTACCGTAAAAAAAATAACTAACCTTATGTAGCCATTTTGGCGATTTAGCATTTTATCATTTCCACTGACGATAATAATATGTCTATTACTTCACGGGGTAAATGTGATATGACAACACTAGCCAAGACTCGATCGAAATTTACGTCATCATTCTTTATCTCATGTGGCCACGCTAAAGGTAGGACCGCATTAAAGCGGCACTGCGCAGCGCGTCGCTGCACGTCACAATATTCTTTTGGAGGCACGCCTACTGCAGCGCCGCTCTAGTGCGACCATATATTTAGGATTTTTCACTATGCTAAAGATACATGAAGCGAGGGAGCGAGAAATCAGTTCAAACCACCCAAGAGAAAAAGAGACAGCGAATGAAGTACCGCTATGTCATTGTTTTTGCGAGTAAGAGGCCATAGCGTCCTAGTGTTTTTTACGTGGCGGTGGAGTTTGTGACACAAACTCCACCTATTTAGCACAAAAATACACAAACGTTGTGTATTTTTGTTCTAAATCTTGGATTATAGTTGAGAATATTATATAATATGGTGTCGTGTTCTGTACCTGGATGTGAAGTTACAAGACGAAATAATCCGAATCAATACATTTTTCACAGGTAAATACGATTTTGTTATTGGAATTTTTCAAACCTTTTTTTACGACATTTCGGCTAGAAATCGGCTCAAAAAGAGATTTCCCCAATAGTTTTACATTTATATATTTAAGTATATTCTGTGATTTTAAACAGAATTCGCGAAAAAAATGTGTAAAATGGTAATTTGTTTGGATACGCTAGTGCTTGACAAGTTGAAAGACAAAGACTAAAGTGTTCAGCCAGAAGCTTGGAAGGATCCACCTAACAACGCTTAAAACTGCGAGTGGCCTCACCGTTTTGTCTAGGCCGCAGATTTTCTCTGAAATTGAAGACTTCTACAGTCAATTGTACCACTCTCATGCTTCTCGCCCGGAACCCGACACTCACGACTCCAGAGCTACACTTACGCGCCACTTTACAGACGAGTTGCTGGATGTCAGCGTAGAAGAAGTTGGAATGGCTCTAAGGCAACTTAAAAATGGAAAATGGTTATGACGGAATCACATCTGAGCTTCTGAAAGCAGGAGGAGCTCCAGTGTTAAGTGAACTGCAAAAGCTGTTTAACTCTGTCATACACCATGGGAGAACTCCGGAGGCGTGGAACAGGAGTATTGTAGTCCTTTTCTTTAAAAAAAGGTGACAAAACACTGCTGAAAAACTACAGGCCCATCTCACTCCTGAGCCATGTCTATAAGTTGTTCCCAAGGGTCATCACAAACCTTCTCGCTAGAAGGTTCGACGAATTTCAGCCCCCTGAACAGGCCGGGTTTCGAAGCGGCTATAGTACTGTAGTCCACATTCACACAGTGCGGCAGATTATACAGAAGTCTGAGGAGTATAATCAGTCCCTGTGCCTAGCATTTGTGGACTACGAGAAAGCCTTTGACTTCGTCGAAACCTGGGCTGTTCTGGAATCTCTGCAGCGATACCAAATAGACTATCGTTATATCGAAGTGCTGAGATGTCTCTACGAATCAGCCAGCATGAGTGTCCAAGTATAGAACCAGCAGTCTAATCCCATCCAGTTGCGTAGAGGAGTGCGACAGGGGGATGTCATATCCCCAAAACTGTTCACCGACGCACTGGAGGATTTGTTTAAGACGCTGGAATGGAAAAACATGGGCATTTATATAAATGGCGAGCACATCTCGCACTTGCGATTCGCAGATGACACAGTCCTGATGGCGGAGTCGCTGCAGGAGCTACAGGTTATGCTGGACGGCCTAGCTGACTCCTCTCAACGAATTGGTTTACGGATGAACTTGGACAAAACCAAGGTTATTTCTTATGTTCATAAACATCCGGAACCGGTCGTCGTACAAGGTCATCCACTCGAAGTCGTTCAAGACTACGTATACCTCGGCCAGATAGTGCAAATTGGTAGACACTACTTCGAGAACCACAATGCCTGAAAACTAAAGTCTTCAATCAGTGCGTCCTACCCGTAATGACCTACGGTGCTGAGACGTGGACGCTCACGGTAGAAATAATCCACCAATTTAAGGTTATAAATTGCTAATTATTGCGTCGAATTTCATTGAAAAGCTTAATTCTTTACAAAACGAAGAAGGGCTTCACATGGCTAATAACTAATAAGTTAAAAAAGGGTCACATTAATTATAAAAAGCAGATAATGAAAGTAAAGTTAGCATCACAAAGTTTTATTTAGAAATTCAGTGGCGCAAGCAATAGTTTACTGCTCGGAGAAATTGGGCTTGCCTCATTTTGCGAGCTCAGATGCTACAACAGATTTTATCTAAAAAATAAATGATTTGTTGATGTTTTAAACTCTAGAAATTTAAATAACTATGGATATAAAAAACCATTAAATAAACGAAACTTTCCGGATATAAACTTGTTCTTAGAAGAAATGAAGTCTTACATTAAAGGATTGACTTTAGATGGGCAGTCTATTTTAACATCCCCAAGAAAGTTAGACTTTGTGGGTTTTTTGGTCTGCATAAGCAGTATACAGAAATTCTTTGAAATTTCTGTTGTGAATAATATTTTAGATTTTATTCCCGTCTATAAGTTAAGTCAAGATCACCTGGAATGTTTTTTTAGCGCCGTTCGAGCTAAAGGCGGATTTAATAATAACCCGACCGCTAACCAATTTAAATCTGCATACAAACGGCTTGTTATTCACGACGAGATAAAAATTATTGAATCTGGAAATTGTGTTCCGCTAGAAGAATTGAGTATTCTTACATTTACAGATTTCAGGTATGAAAATAAAATTAACCGGGGCTTGCCAAATTTCCGATCATTTGATGTAACAGTCCAAGATACAGTGCCTCGCAATAGTAAGGATCATGACTATTTAAAATTGATAGATCCCATTGCCAAAGTAGATGCAGACATTCCCTGTGATCATGATTATTTGCCCGATCCCACAAGATTAACCATGTATACCAAAGAAATAATAAAATTCATAACAGATTTTGTAGTAAGAAAATTGTCAAAAAGCATTAAATGTGAGCTTGCTTGCATTGTATGCTGGTGATAAATACGACAGTCTTATTTTGTAAAAAAGATAAGGGTGGTCTTATTTATGCTTCTGCTGACATAGTTAATATATGTAATATTTTGTGAAACAATATGTCGGGCGAGGTGTGCAGGTTAGGTTTTCTTAAGGAGGATCATATTTTACCTAAATTAATTAATGGTTGTCTTGAAAACTGCATAGAAACGACCATTTGGTCGAGTGATCATTTTAATGAGTCGTCTTATGTTGATAATCACAGGATGTTCCTCATAAAAGCTATAACTTTAAGATATTTTGAAATTAGAATACCACATAAATAAGCGAGCCCGTCGAAAAAATAAGGAGTAGGTATTCATTCAAATTAGTTTTATTCCAAGGACAATAATTACCAATAATAAATCATTAAATGGCTGGCAATTGTAATATTATTGGTGAAAGTGAAGATATGTAATAATTATGACATTAAAAAAGAGATAATATGTAGCTCAATTCCGGCATATTGTAAGCCCGATCCAATCCTACTACCGCTCTAAAAAAACCATAGTAACGCCGCAAATAACGCCCGAGTCAATCAGCTAATTGTTACATACCCAACCTAGCCGTATGAAATTAAATAGACGTTATTAGATAAAATACTTATTTGCTTTATTTTTTTAATTATCCTATTGTTATCCTACAAGCAAGACAAACAAAAATCTCCCCTTTTTTGTGGGTGATAGTCAAAAGTGGTAACACTGCAGTGCGCGAATGAAAGGGACTATAGTGGTTACGCGACCCTGCCATCTATGTATACACTATCTACGCACGACCGAGATTTACATCATCATTCTCTATCTCATGTGGCCACGCTAAGCAGAAGTCTGTAGCTTTCGTCTGTCTACGAGAGATTTGTTTTATCTAGCTACAAAAGTTTATAATACAGTTGGCAATAGCGCCAGAGGTTGGTGTGTTTATCTCAGACGAATAATCAAAATAGACGTAGTCTTAGAGCGTTGCCACTCTTATAGCTGTGTAACACAGAACTAGTAATCTTTGTTTATCCCACAGAGCGTGGCTACGAGTAAAAGAGATAGTTGATGTACTTTTGGCAACGCCGCACTGTAAGTGTGAGTCGTACGTGCTAGTTTATGACCGACTAGTCGGTCAAAACATTGCGATACGTGTTAGAAAACTTTAAAGAAATCACTGTTTATTATCTTATTTTTTTATTAATGTGGAAAAATGTCGTGTTCTGCTGTGTACTGTTCATCAAGAACCACAAAAGGAGGAATAAAAGACCCGGATTTGTCATTTCATACGTAAGTTTGTGACAACATTTTCCATCAGTAAAAATGCTAAAGTTATGAGATTTATGACCAGAAAAATTGTAGTAACAACATTTTAACAATGTTGTTTATATATTTCTATGCGATTATGATAGAAATAAAATCTAAAACCACGAATAAAGTTTAAAACCATACGAGATTATTCTAGAAATTTTGCTAGTGATGCACTACCGCCGAATTTAGTTTTATCGATACCTAGTGCTTTACTTTCAAGTTATATATTTAACGAATAATTTTTAGGTTTCCAAAATGCCCAGAAATAAGAAGTGAGTGGATCAAAGCTGTTAGGCGTGATAACTGGGAGCCTACAAAATATTCCAGGCTTTGTTCAATACATTTTGTCGAATCATGTTATATCGCCGGCTTATCAATTAAAAAACTCAAAACTGATGCAGTACCGACGATTTTTGAAGGATATCCAGTATACTATCAACCGGTAAGTTTTTCCAATATATTATTGATCATTAGGGGATTTGACCCCAACAATAATTCCTTTGTCACTGAAACTTTGCAGTACATATATTAAATAAGTGAAGTTTACGTAGATTACGTAATATGACCCATGTTTATATTATTATACGACTGAGAAAAGAGTAATGGTTTTAAGTTCATGCATGTACATAGGTAGGTCAATATTATGTATGTGTGTATGTGACTTTCTGTGTTCCACCATAATATGCAAAACAAACATTCATGGCAGGAATGTCTTAAAATAATTTTTGACCGCGCGAAGTCTCCGAGTCCTGGAAATTCATAAATTACTTTTAATAAAATCGATAGGTGACAAGTATTTGCAGCTCCGTATTCATTTCGTAATGAAGAATGCTGTCACTGAAAGCAGCGTCAGAAATATGTACTTATACAAAATTAATGTTATTTAAAGGTCATTAAATCAATAATAAATTAATACTAGCTCCATAATATAAGGTGCATCTTTGATGTTGATTTTGCTATGGTGAGTTATCAAACATTTGCGTAAAATCTTTTATGATGGATGTTGTTATTTTATTGTACAAAACAAAATATTGTTACGTGCTGAGGGTTCGGGATAAAATAATAAAAATCAATCTAACCAAAATAACACTTTTATTCAGCACTAAAATGATAAATATACGATCTTAATCACAAGTAATAACAACATATTAATTCACAACACTATCGCACAATAAATCACTAAAATTTACCGAAATGTTTGCACGTATCGCTAAATCAAGACTGACTCCTCGTCTCGTAATCATCTTCTCATCCCTTATGGGATGGGGAAGGAGTTTTAGGGCTCTGCCCTCTTACTCCGGCATTTCTTCACCCATAACAATGGGCGCGTCTTTTGGGTTTGTGCGGTTTCTGAACGGGGGGGCGCTAACCCCGCCGTCACTCACTTGTCCGGGCGATCAGGCCTTGCCAGGTGAGATCCCTGGTTCCCCAGGGAAGGCCCAGCAAACCGATCTGCGACCGAACGAATGACCGACGGGGTGTGCGTCCCCGTTGTGTCTGCGACTTCTTCTTCCTCTTCTTCTTCTCTGGTGATCATATCTCTAGAGTAGGCTTTCATCCTCCTACGACTGGGTTCATCTGGTGGTCTGGCATGTAATGGGGCAATCCCTTTTATGTGGGCATGCTGGGACTCATCGGCTCTGCGAAACATACTTGTGGTCAGTCTGCCCACAAAGGTCTCGATGTTCTCGTGGTTTAGCCCCCTCTGGATTGTGCTGTTACGCACGTACCGGGGGGCCCCAACTATCCTTCTGAGGGCGACGTTCTCTTGGGCTTGGAGTCTGTTTCTATTTGTTCTGCTCAGGAACGGATACCACGCTGGCGCCGCGTAGGTCATCCGTGTCCTGAGGTAGGTCTTGTAGATCATGACTTTTGTCCTCGTCGGCAGCTTTGAGTGCAGGATTGGTAGGATACTGTTGCGTGCCCATCTAGCCTTTCCAACCAGGTAGTCTGTGTGTTGTTTGAATGAAAGTCTCCGGTCGATCTTGACTCCCAGATACGTCACGTTCTGCTGCCAGGGGACCTCCACATTGAGCAGCTTTAGGGGTGTCGGTTGTAGTGTGCTACCCGTTATAATCGCCTGGGTCTTCGCCATATTTACCGACATCCTCCACTTGTTCAGCCATTCTGGCAGGGCGTCGAGTATGGGTTGCAGTCGCTTGACCGCAAAGGCTGGTTTGTATGAGGATGCGTAGTAGGCTGCATCGTCCGCGTACAGAGCGAGCTTAGCCTGCCCAACGACTGGGATGTCGTCAGTGTACCAGGCGTAGCACCTGACTCCCCGGGCCTCTCCACGCCCTATTTATACCACACACAGTTACTAGAAACTTATTAGAACGTTCGAGAACGTTCTGATAGCAACTAGAAAGGCATTCCACAAGTCTACTATTTATTATTCTGTGTAATGTAGATAAGAACGGTAGTAGGTAACTATCACACATAGTATTTCCTATTCTGTGACACAGTAGGTATAAATAACTTCGAGATACCGACTATTACTTATTCTGTAACAGCCTCCGCGTAACAATATATTATAGTTTGATTTCCAATTAAAAGCTTTTTATTCATTTCACCATTTTTCTATCGATACTCAATAGATATTAATTAAACATTATTTTAAAGATATCTATATTCCAGCGACAGCGAAGTGAATCTCTAGTCACGCACACTAATACAAATCTGCAACTGCACACTAACAAAAAACGGACACGCCTAAAACTAAAAGGCTTTGTCCATTGATACATGGTCCGAGGTGTTTATTGAAGACAGCGTTGCCAGAAGGTTAATTTTGTAACCTATTAGGTTACTTTTACCTTCGTCAGGTTACTCGACTCTGAAGGTTACTTTTCGTTCGGAATACGTTTTGAAAATAACAATCAATTTTCCGAAGCGTGAAGTCGTGTGCTGCCGGTACCCGCCCGACACGTAGGGGAGCTTAAACACTTACCGTTATCGGCAAATCGACACTGGAGAGGAATATTGTGATTTGTGTTGGTGCTTTGGAAGGTGGACGGACTTGGACAGTTCTTATCTCTATAAAGAACACAGATAGTGCTTATAAGCTTTTTGTTTTATATCTCATTCGGTTCGCTGCCTGGCGACAGGAAGGTAAAGTTAACTTACCCTGTAACAGATGTTTCGAGTATTGCCACCTATACTTTTGGTTTATTTTATTTGGAAACGCCATATGAAGTGGCTGCTACTTGGATATAATTGTGTTCTTTTGTTGACGTTTTGATTAAATTCGAATATAAAAAATATGTTGTCTGTAAAGTCGGTTTACGGACGATAATTTTTCGTGATATGAGAGAGATAGATGCGTCACAAGCCGAACGCTGATCGTCCCGGTCTATCGCTTTTTCCGTGCTCTCGCTTGCACGCTCGGTCAGGCGGAACTTGACAATGAGTCATGCTTTTTTGTGCGTGCAGCCGGTGTTCATCGATTTATAAGACGTTTATCACGTCAAAAACATTGACCAGTTCACTTAGACGCATAACTAAAAAAACGAATGTACTCTAGACCACACGACAGAAGTAAAACTTCTTTATCAAAATATTAATTTATAAAATTGTTCAAGAACAAAATGAAATTACGAAAAATAATCAAACGAACTACTGACTGAGATATTATATATATATGTATATTTCATGCACTGGCTATGAGAGGAGGAGAGAAAGAAAATGTGCTCGCGCACCTCTCTCTTGCTCCTACAGTAATATATACGAACCGTAACTCTCTCTCATTCTATCTTCACTAACTTATATCTTCCTCTCAACTTCCGTTCGCACTTTTCGTAACGCATTCACCAGCTTACTCCCTAAGTCAAGCGTGCGTAAAAAAGTTTAACTTAAAAAATATGCAACATTTTGCGCTTAAAAAATCATAAAAGGTTACTTCATAATATAAGGTTACTTTTGTGTCACCCTAGTTTTATTTTTTTATGACTAGAGCCCGCTCGCAACACTTATTATACAGAGTGAACCAAGGGTAGGTATCGTAGATAAAGGAAAAATAGATAGGGCATTGAATAAAATACCAAGAGTAAAAAGGATGCATTTATACAGATTTACATATGAGTAAGGAAGAGAGAATCTAATTGTTTTGTCTCTTTCGACGTATACGATAAAGTTGTGAGTGGGGGGTGTTGAGCACAACAAAATATTGTAAACTGTAAAAAGTGCAATTTCTGGTGTTTTTCGTTGATAATAGTTACTTAATAGTGTTTGCCTAGGACCCAGTGAACTTGGTAATATTGTACGTTGTAGTATTTTAGACTGTAAACGTGAGAGTTTAACGGAAAGAAGAAAATGTAAGCTTTCATCGGTAAGTAGCGTTTTTGTTAATATTTGCCAATAAAACTTAATGCAGGAGAAGGCGCAGTCTCCCTATTTCAACATTTAATGATTTAGTTGGCGTTCTATTGCTTAAATTCGTATATTTCTTATAGTTTTAATTTCTTAAATCGAATATTGTTTATTATAAACCACACTATAATAATAACGTGGTCACTCAAGCCAGCTGAAATCTTGCAAAAAATGTATTCTTTAATTTGGCTAGGTTATACGATCTTTTGGGCTGCCAACAAGAATTAACCTATTTTCCCAAAAATGTTGACAACTTAACGCGACCGCGGTAATATCGAATTTTGTTAAAGTCCATTAATTTGTTTTCAGTTTTGTCACATTCAGAATTTATCAGGTCATTAAAATCATCATCCGGTGTACGTGTGAATGGGCTTAACGATTGAAATCCTGTTTTTTTGCAATGGTTTACTATGATTTAAAGGGAAAATTGTTAGTAAAAGTGTATTATATAAAATGTGTAGGTACCATCGATTTTAATGAAAATCCAGATTGATGAGCGCAGTAGATAAGGTACATATTATTGGTGTTAAATATTCAGTGGAATGATTATGCCATCCCCTGTTGTAGATAGATAGATAGATAACTCTTTATTGAATTACCACACAAACAGAAATAATAAAAAATAAAAATAAGTACTGGGTTAAAATAAATAAGGCAATACAATGGGCGGCCTTATCGCTAAAAGCGATCTCTTCCAGGCAACCTTTGGATGGAGCGAAATTTTTAAAAATTACGGAGTGCGGTGTACTTTAGCGGATACATTACATTTACACATAATATATTCTAAGATATAATAATAATATGAAGTTTTAATCCTAATACTTAATATACTTATAAAATAGACTAATATATAGGTATATAGAATATATTATGTGTAAATGTAATGTATCCGTTACATTTACACATAATATATTCTAAGATATAATAATAATATGAAGTTTTAATCCTAATACTTAATATACTTATAAAATAGACTAATATATAGGTATATACATATAGCAAACTATACTAACAGATAAAATAAATACATAAATAGTAAATAAATAACGCTAGGAAGATGACATCGTCAGGTAATGATGTTGTAATCATTTAGTCGCCTTATAGGTACGTAACTCATAGGAGGAATTGAAAGGGTCCTATTCTATGGCTTAGACTATACCACAACAGTGTAATTAACCTACATGTTTGTTTTACAGATTCCCAAGATTTAAATTTATTAGATTGCTGGGTTAAAGCTACGGGTCGCTGAGATTGGCAACCAACTGGAGGAGCTTGCGTCTGCTCAAGACATTTTTAGTCTTAATGTTATAGACAGACTAAAAAATAACACTGTAGGATCCATCCCGAAGCTATATTATGTAAACGTAGGTAAGTTAAAGTTTTTGGTGTGAAACCGTCATGGCTTCAGAGCAGTGCCATAAGATAATATAATCATCGATCAATTAAAAATCAAGTTACCTGGTGGTAGAGCTTTTGTGAACGTGGTCGAGGAAGTGGGCACCACCGCCTTACCTTTATCTGCCGCCAAATAGCAGTACTTGTGCTGCTGTGTTCCGGTTAGATGGTAATTGTATGTTCCTGTAATTACTGGCACATAGGCATACCAGCTAAGTCCTATAGTATGGCAATGTATCCACATAGAGATCAAGACAACATAATAGCTTGTTTTGAATTGTATGTGGATATCCATGGGCTGCAGTAGCCACTTAACATCTGGTGGACTGCATGCTCGTTTGCCATAAAAGTAGAATAAAAAAAAATTGGGCAGTTGGTTGGACCGTCATAATTATTTATACTGCGTATGTTAAAATAAGACACGGTTTCCTTTAGGTATATTAATTATCCTAATTTATTTAGATGTTTCACATCAGCCGGGCGTCCCGAGACGGCCACATTTTTGTTTAATGAAGTCTCAAAATCCTTTTAAAAATGCCATTTAATCGCAAAAAATATAGCTATGCTTGGTATATCCTAAATTAATATAAAAAAGCTATGCCATCTTGCGAACTTTGCTATCAAATGTTTTCTAATCGTTTCAGATCTTGGATGAATCGAACAATTTGAACGTAACAACAGAGTCTCAGCCAACTCCAACATGTGCAAAGCTGCGCGAAAAATAGCAATGTTGCGCTTCAAAAGTTGGCAACTGCAGAAAAAGAGTGCTGAACTTTCTTGTGTGATCGAAGACTTAAAAGCTGGATCATTTATCAAACAAGAGACTGCTGACGCATTTAAATCAACAGATCCTGTTAACCAAGACATTTAAAAAAAGTCACTAGTATAAAAAATGCATATTTGTTAATTCATTGTATTATATTGATTAGAATAATTTATGCGCCTATTGTTTTATCAAATTCCTGTCTTATTTCTATGTGTTACTGCTAAGAATAAGTACTCTCGAAAATTTGCATGATATTATGACATAATAATATGCAAATTGAATTTTATGTATATGAAGTTAAAAAATTACTTGTTTTTATTTATCCTGCAACGTCTGTTGTTGGCAAATTTATACAAGGTTCATACTGTTTTGCTGGTTGTTGCTTTAGAATATAATAATAGAATGCATGAGGATGGAGCCGCGGGCACTTATATGCCTTTTAAAAAATTGGAGTAAAAATTGTATGATTTGGCCGCCCAGAATTTCAATGTACTTGCTATCCGTCGCGATCAGAGTTGCCAGTTCGGCCTGGCATACCTTCCAAAGGCCCTAGGGGCCAGTTTGGCCCCTAGGGCCTTTGGAAGTTATGTCGGTCCTTGGCAGCCATCGGACTTTATGTGGCCTTTACCCGTTATTATTACAACAACAACATTGCCAGCAGAATATTTTTGGAAAGCAGTTTTTTAGTTGAAAAATATAGCAGGAAATCGTCAATTTTTTAATTTACATAAACTAATTGGCTTACTGCTGGTTCTCCCATTTTCAAACGCTAGTTTTGAGCGTGTTTTTGGTAAACTCAAGAGGATTAAAACTGAAAGCCGCATTCGTCTGAATACGGATACGGTAGCTTCTCTAATGACTACTACTGCAGGCATAGAAAACTGTGGTTTAATAAATTTCGAACCATCACCAGAATTGTTATGTGCTCAAATAAAATATAAGTAAAGACTGTGCAGTCTTTGTTCTTTAAACCATTAAAATATATATTTTTAGTTAAATAACTTTTTTTAATTCAATTTCGGCCTTTCGCCGCTTTTCAATTTCGCCAAAAGTCGGCCTTTTTCAATAAAGCTACCGGCCTTTTTCTGATTGAGGTGCTGGCAACACTGGTCGCGATGCCGTGACCGCGAGAAAATAAGTAGACCTTGTCGTCGGTCGTTGACTCTAAACAAACCATTTACGTATCCGATCCATGAATCCTTGGATAACTGAGTCTAAATTAAAGTGAAAACTCTGAAAAGCAATCACAAACATAACAGCAAGAGCATTTTATCTTCTACAGAATCAAACAGGACTTTCTATTCGAGTAATGGCACAAAACTCAAGGTGCAGAGTGTGCCTAGCGGTCGATGTCAGAATGCATAGGATTACCAACACTCACCATAAAGAAATATTCGAGAAACTTTCAACTACACAGGTATGCTTCTACTCTAACTATAAAAGCTCCGTTTTATTTACTTACCTACTTATAGTGTTATGCTTACATATGTAAGGACAATATGACATTGAACCAATAATTTTTAATCAATTTATTTAATATACATTAAATCTACCTATCTCAGTCTACATCCAATCTCCAACCATTGCTGGGTACATATTAGATATAACTATAGTACAGATGCCTCATCCTTTTTTCTACGATTTTAGTACTAAAATTTTGAGTTTACCTACAAAATTGACTCTTTGTTCCAGTTGAATGCAGAAGATGGAAGGCCGAACATAATATGCTACATCTGCTACTCACAGCTGCAGAGGTGCTGCAGATTCTCTGACATGTGTCACAAATCTGAACAACTCCTGAGAGAGCATTTACTCCATGGCACTGAGGTATAGTTAGCCGCTACGCATAGTGTAGTGGACATGGCATTCTCATTCAAGTAGATGGTCACATGTTCAAATCCAGCCTGGCTTTTTAATCCATCTTTGATTGATAAGGTTTTAGGCTGGCTTACACAACAATCCCTAAACATACTTTGCTACTAAACATCTTTAAATTTTACATAGAAAACATTCAATCACAATGTGACGGTACATGTTAAATCCTGTATTTATAATAATTATGTTTAAATTTGACGTATTTGTATGAATAGACAACTCGTTAAATCGTATTTAGTCACTAAATATGTTTAGACATCATTGCGCAAGTCGCCCTTAGTATTGTTTTGCAATACACATCAAGTTTCAGATGCCCAAAGGCAGTATTTACGATCCACAATAATAAACATTAATAATATATTTTGTTTGTTAACAGGTTGAAGGAGAAGAAGCAACAGAACTCACTCACAACTTAACTGTCACTGCCTTACAGTCCACGTCGATTGATTCTTCAAACCAAGCATATATTGAAGTTGAAGTCAATGAAGAACTTTCAATTAAAGAAGAAGAAATCGAGTTTAAAGAAGAACCCATTGATATAGAGGAGAGTAAAATTGTAGATGCTTCAGTTAATGATAATCCAATAGGTTTAGAACAACCTCCGGTAACAGTGAATGTTGATACAAACAATGGATGTGCATTGCCGTACTGTTGTGATTTGTGTAGTGAAACTTTTTTAATGAAAAACGAACTATTGATACACTTGCGGATTCATGTAAGCAAAAAGCGCTATGCCTGCACCAGATGCAATAAGAAATTTACTAAAATTAGCCATTTGCAAAGTCACATGAGAATTCACACTGGAGAAAAGCCATTTGCATGCAACATGTGCAATAAAAACTTTACAGAAAAAAGTAGTATGCGTAAACACATGAAAATCCACACGGGAGAAAAGCCATTCGCCTGCAACATGTGTGATAAATCCTTTATCCTAAATTGTGATCTGCAGCAACATATAAGAGTCCACACTGGGGAAAAGCCATATGCTTGCAACATCTGTGACAAAGCCTTTAACCAAAACACAAATTTGCATAAACACATGAGAATCCACACCGGAGAAAAGCCATATGAATGCAATATTTGCAATAAAACTTTTACAGTAATGTGTAATTTGAAAAAACATTTGAGAACCCACACTGGAGAAAAGCCATTTGCATGCACCTTGTGCAATAAAACCTTTACAGAAAGGGGCAGTTTGCGAAGACATTTGATAATCCACGCTCGAGACAGCCCATGAGTATGCCAGCAACATGTGCTATAAAACTGTTTTTATAACTCCTATATTTTTATAATAGAAGAGAAATGTTAGGATTAGGTAATACTAAATGTAGGGACACACTACATACAGAATAGCTGACTCGCGTAAGTCGTACCTAAGTAGATGGTCGCTGTTGTATTTAAGTGTGCCCGCGCCAGTCCTCTCTCCCCGCTCAATCAGTTCATACATATACAGTTGTGGAAATATGAATTGGTAATTTGAAGATGCATCTACTCATTCCAACTTCCTACTCAAGAAAGAATTAATCAGTGCATTAGGATCATCATTATTATGATAATCACGAAAACCCCTAAACTAAAAATCACAAATAATAATAGCTATGAATAAACGAATAAAATATTTTTTTAAACATTTTAGGTAAATTAATAATAGTAACTAAGAAGTAATCTGTGTTATGTACCTATGTAAGGAAACTTACTTAATTATGTGTGAGTGATGGCGATTCTGTTGTTTACACTGACTAAATAAAATTATGTAAAATCCGAACGGTCTTATTTTGTTTATGCTAATGATCAAATTAGAATGACATTTAAAGTGACATTTTTAAAATGAATTATTTTTTACAAGATGGCGTGATTTTGAGCTAGTTTTAGTCAGCAGTCAAATTGGTGCTGATTAAAACTAGCCCGCAAACACGCCATCTTAGTAAAAATGTCTCCATTTTAGAAATGTCATTACAATTTGATCTTTAGCGTAAACAAAATAAGACTGTTCGGATTTTACATAATTTTAGTGTTTTAATTATTTATTTCTTTTTCATTTTACATAATTTTAGTTTAGTTAGTCAGCGTAAACAACAGAATCGCCACCAATACCTAATATTTTAATTTAGGTTAATATTAGTTTTTTGATATTGGTATAGGTACCTACATAGTATATATTATTGTATTATCTGGGGCACTACCCCAGCGGGCTTATGTTTCGGATCGAAAATTCTTGTACTACTCATCTTTTGTAAAACAATAAAATTGAGACTATTAAAACTCGAGTTTTTCCATACAAGAGAAAAGCCAATGCTCTAAAAAGTTTAAAACATTATATCTAAACTTTATGCGGCGGAACTTTTCAACCTGATCCCACCATCTCCATTCTATCATCGGACAACCAGACGCTCTGCGGTGCGCCACCGCTATATGGTAGAAATACCTCCCATACGCACAAAGCGGTTCTCTTCGACCTTTATTATGCACACCGCCAAAGAGTGGAACGTCTTGCTAGAGTATTATGTGTTTCGTGATAGCTACAACCTGGGTATCTTTAAGTCGTGAGTGAATTAGTTTCTTCTGGGCAAACGTGTACACACGGCTACACATCAAGCTATAATTTCCAGTATAAGCTGACCTCTCATTCTACGAAAAGTCTGCACAGTCCGAGGTCAGCTTATATTGGAAGTTTTAGCTTGATGTTTAGCCGTGTGTACCATCGTAAACTGCATCATCGCGCGCCATCTGGCGAGAATGCAAGCGTGACGATCTCTGAATACAGAAAGTGACGATGTGTTAATTCTATTGCGCAGTCCAAGTGTTTGTTAAATTTGTAATATTTTAGGGTAAAAAATATCTTTAAATAAAAAACATTTTTAAAAAAACAAGCGTTTTTATAAGCGCTCTAAAAAGAAAATAAACTTTAAAGTAAGTCAAATCCATCATTTTGTTACATTATACTATTTTTTAAAATATACAATACAAGCGTCGCGAGAATATAATCTTGATAGGAAAGTAGATTGTTAGCATATGACAGAGCAACGCCATCTGTTAGCAGTCATAAAAATGTGGCCGTGAAAACCCATCATTCTCGTGGCTTTGCATGTGTATAACTGACAGAGATTATTTTATAAAATTTTTGTTAGGTGTCTTTAAAATTTCGGCTTAAAAACCATATTTTTTGGCGGTGCAACTCCAGACAGCGCCATCTATTATGTTAGTTGGAACTAGTTCTTTTTAAATCGAAAATGAGAAGCCCTCATTCAGCTATTCTTTTTTAATAATCGATCAATTTTGTAACATCCCTAGAGAACATCCCGCATCGCATTCGATGCGTCGATGCGATGCGGTGAACGTGAAAATATCGGTTATTCTGTATTGTAAGAAGCTGCAAGTGAATGAAATATAAACAAAATAACACAAAAGATAGATTCCTCCCCGATGAAATGAATCGACCGACGGCGTGCGACGCGTTGTCTTCCTTTGGAAACGACTTGCATTAATTAGATCATAACTTGTTATCCTTTCTCGGTTTAATAAGTTCAAAGTTTTCATTGCACATATTACCACAGGTATTGCT
Organism: Philereme vetulata; assembly: GCA_918857605.2. NCBI lineage: Eukaryota > Metazoa > Arthropoda > Insecta > Lepidoptera > Geometridae > Philereme > Philereme vetulata. The sequence goes on along the minus strand of OU975427.1, from coordinate 3,016,492 downwards.
TTACTCCTTGGTTTATGTGAAAACTTTGAAAAGTAACCACAACGTAACAACAAGAACATTTTATCGTCTACAGAACCAAATAATTTTTGAGCAATGGCTCAAATCTCATGGTGCAGAGTGTGCCTAGCGGTCGATGTCAGAATGCATTGGATTACAAACACACACCATAAAGAAATATTCGAGAAACTTTCAAGTACAGAGGTATGTTCCTACTCAATGTTATTTTATTTTATTTGCTTTTGCAGCTTTAACATTACTGCAGCCGCAAGGTCTATTGTGTTTGCAACTTGTGTTTATATCGCCCCTAGTTCATGGGAGCTTTTAAACTTCACCACTAAGCCCTACAGCTGTTAAACATTCTAGGATATTCTTACGGGTGCTAACTGTTTGCTCCTGCGGGCTAAGAATGTATTTGCCAGGTGAATGCAACCATGCAACGTTTATGCATTAGTGGAGCACACTCGCCTAACAGAAGTAGGGGTGATTCTGTCGCCTCATTACAGAACCTGCCGGTTTTTGTGTCGCATAGTCCTAGCTTGAACATGTGCTTGTTAAGTCGACAGTGTCCAGTTAGGGTCTGACTATAATGCAAAGATTTCGTTTGTATACAAAAGTGTGTCAATGGTTTTAATCAGTAATTTTCGACTCTAGCTCAGTTTTATTTACTTACAGTGTAATGCTGACTGTAAGGGCATTGAACCAATCACTTTTTTTATTTTATTTATTTGGTTAGATTAAACAGTCATACATTATGAAGTAGAACATAGTGCTAATAGTAAAATGAATAAATGCATGACCCACGACATCATCCACAGATTAATCGAAGAAGTGAACAATATTAATAATTTTACAAACAGTAGGTATATGATTAAACGGTGAAAAAAACAGAATAAATGGGTAGTAGGTACCTACATTTATTATTTTAGTTATTTAGGGCCTGTATTTATAGTTTCTGTATGTCTCTATTTTAATTTTTGTAGCTTTTTAAATATCATTTTTCCTGTGTCACACCTTACCTTCTTTTAGCACGACCAGGACGATTGGTAGATAATGCTATTAGCATTAAGTCCTAGCACTAATCTATTTTGTGTGAAAGTATTAAATAAATACATTATACCCACTATCAGCTGCTTGAATACCAGTAAATAAAACAAATAAATAGCTAAAGTGAGTTAATTAGAGGTTGAGTCGCAGAGACAAACTCCAACCCGTCAAAGCATAACCATACAAGTCGCATCGCAGCCACGTGTGAGTGTCAGATCCGCGCCTTTCTGTCGTCTCCAGCCGGCCTGCCAGATGTGTGATTGAGCGATAGTTACGTGATCTCACGTATTAATTCGGTGTTCCGGGGAATAAGTATGTAGTAAACAATGAAAATTGGATTAAAAAAGTCGCAAAAAAACACTAACAAACCAGACGGTGTAAGAGAAAATTGGAGTTAAGCAGCAGGCGCGGATGGCACTTTAGCTCACTTTCTTACCTTTTTTTTTTTTTTTTTTTTTTTTTTGCGATGGGAAAATGCTTTACGCATGTCCTTTAACTCGGGGAGAGCTAAAGGGGTCTGTCAGACTCTCCGCACAACCAACGGCATACCGACTAAAAACCCACCGATATACCTTCATTCACCTCAGTGCCAGTGCATCATCAAACCGCCCATCGGATGAGTGGTTCGATGCTGCACTAGCACCTGACAAGGTCACGGGGTCCCGATTGGATTCAACCGCGGCCCTGTCGGTTAATGTCCGCCTTAAGCGGACCCCTCCGTCCCCCTCCTGGGAGGGAGAGGAATGTCCTGGAATATGGAGGACATTCCCCAGCGTAGAAGGCCTGTGCGATTCTGGGTCGGAGCTCCCCGCACCCGAACCCTGCTGGCCTCCATCGAGCTGAAAAAGGCGAAGAAACTGTCTTCGCCTCCTTCCGGTCCTTCGTCTGCGGAGTGGCTCAGCGAAAGGATCATCTTCTCTGATACGCTCCGCAGCCTCCTTCTGAGACAAAACTTCGTCACAGAAGGCGATTACGGCATCCCAGGCTCTAGCGCTGCTAAGCATAGCCTGAATTATGCTCGGCAGCGAGAGATCCCGGCCTACCATTGCCACCAGCGCCTGCCGTTGTGTTGTCCAGGCAGTACAAAACTCCAGCGTGTGCTGCGATGTGTCCACGAGGGCATTACAGTGGTGACACTCCGTCGTCGATTCCCGTCCGATTTGGCACAGGTACTTTGCGAAGCAACCATGCCCCGTGAGCACCTGTGTCAATCGGAAGGTCATCGAGCCATGCTCCCTAGTGAGCCACTCTTTTAAAAGCGGACGAACCGCTCCGACAATATCAGTGCCGGCGCTGGGTTGCGCCAACCTCTGGAGCCACTCTTCAATGAGTCCCTCGTGCAGTTCGTCCCTTTTGCCTTCAACCTCTCTTAGAGCCGGTCTTTGTCCCCTAGCTAGTTCCTGCCCTCGCCAAAAATATATTGCCGAGAGACAGTTGGCATCCAAGTCCCACGGTAGTAAGCCCGCCAATACGCATGCGGCTTCGTATGATATGGTGCAGTAACCGCGTATCGCTCTAACCGCCATTATCCTCTGTGGCCTTCGCAGAATAGCTTTGTTCCTGGCAGTTAGAGCGTCCGCCCACACCGGCGCACCATACATAGCCATAGATTTGATAACCCCTGCAAAAAGATGGCGACAAGAGGCTCTGGGTCCACCTTTGTTCGGCAGGAGGCGCGCTAATGAGCTTGCCGCACTTTGCACTTTTGGGACTAAACGTTTGAAGTGCTCGGTAAAATTCCAAGCACTGTCCAACGTGAGCCCCAGATATTTCAAGTGTGGGGTCACCATGACTTGCACACCATCTACCAGGACGTAGGCACCAGCTGGTGGCCTACCCCCTCTTCCGTGGAACGAGATGACCTCAGTTTTGTTTAGTGCCACCTTTAGACCCAGCAATCGAATGCGGCTGACCAAGAGGGAAGAGCCCACAGACGTTAAATGCGCAACCTCATCATAGCTGTTTCCCCGCGCGATAAAAAGAGTATCATCTGCATAGCAGATAATATGCGTTCGGGGAAGCAGTGTACCACGCAGCACCCAGTCATAACCGATGTTCCACAGCAGAGGACCCATCACTGAGCCCTGCGGAACACCGGAGGTCATGCGCCTAGAGCAGACCCTGCCTTTGTCGTTGAGATAGAGCACATCTCGCTGTCTGAGATAGTGCCCTACCAACCGCCGGAGATAGAAAGGCACTCCGTGGTATCGGAGGGCCTCTTCGATGCATTCGTAGGGGATACTGTTGAACGCATTGGCAATATCCAGGGATACCGCCAACACTCGTTCCCCTTGAGCAACAGCCTCTTGGGAAATGTTTTTGAGGCGCAACAACGCATCAATAGTAGAGCGCCCGGATCTAAATCCAAACTGCTCTTCCGCCAGGTTTGGCCCCGCGCCTGACAAGTGCTCCTGAATGCGGGCAGCTACTATGCGTTCAAGTAGTTTGCCAGCCTCATCAAGCAGCACTATGGGTCTGTATCCAGAGGGTGATTCAGCTGGGCGTCCGTTTTTCCGAATCAGACATAGACGGCCATCTTTCCACGCTTTAGGAAATCGTCCAGACTCCAAACACGCGTTGAATAGCTCTTGAAGTCGTGTCCCCATTTGCTTCAAGGCGAGTGCCAAAACACGACCGGGCACACCATCTGGCCCAGGAGCGGTTTTTTTAGCCCTAAGGTGTAGAATCGCGGCACCAAACTCCCCCTCGGTGACCGGGGGGACCTCTTCGCCAGAGAGCCCCAGTAGAGGATCAGGAGGAATCATATGTGGCGGGTCATGTGGCAGGCAGGCAGGGAAAAGCCCTGTTACGATATGCGCAAGGTGTTGGGGCTCAAACGATTCGGTTGGGGGTGCCTGATTGCACAGTTTCTTGCGAACTGTACGATAAGGGCGCCCCCAAGGATCCCTGTTGAGATCTTCGATAAACTCCTGCCAAGCATCAGACTTGGCTTTGGAGATTGCCACCTGCAAAGCCTTTTTTGTCTGCCTATAAGCTTCATAGAGGCTTGTCTCCTCGTCAGCGGTGCGGATACGCCTTCTACGGCAACGTGTATACGCGCGGCGAGAGCTGATGCAGTTAGACCGGAGAGAAGATATTTCGCCTGACCACCAGTATACTTGCTTTCTCTCTGGCAGTCTCCGCGTGCGAGGCATAGATGCATCACACACCGCTGTTAAGGCCTCCCGAAAATGATCTGCTAATTCGTCTACACTTAGGTCTGTTTCCGACACAGGGCACCAGCTTTGCACAATGGCAGCCTCCTTCACCTGTTCTCTATCTAGACGCCCCAAGCACCAGCGTGGGAACGCAGCCAGGAGGCCAGGTGATGATGGCGCCACTCCAAGACCAGAGGAAGGTGCGACCTCAAACCTTATATAAAGGTGGTCTGACAGTGTCTCCTCGTTTTGTAGGACTCTCCAGTTGCACGCACGCACGGCAAGAGCAGGGGTAGCAAACGTAATGTCCACTATTGAACCCCCATTACGCCTCACGCACGTGTTAGCGTTGCCTTGGTTGACAAGAACAAGACCAGCCGTCGCGGCCCAGTCCGCCACTGCTTCACCACGGACATTGGTCATAGGGCAACCCCAAGCTGCAGACTTGGCATTGAGGTCCCCCATTACAATGACCTGTGATGGAGACATCCTTCTGACGACACCATCAAGCACCTGCAGGTACGCTTCCAGCTCGGAGAGGCCTCTATTGGGAGAGAAATAAACACCGATAAGAGCCACATCACCCCATGCAGCTGCAACATAGCCCGAACCTCTCTCTCTTACTGAAAGGAGAGGGGATCGGGCGTTGCTACGAGAAAAAATAGCTACAAGGCCATCCGTAGCTCCAGCCCAGGAGGGAGTATCGGGGACACAATATGGCTCAGCAGCAACAGCAATATCAATGGACCATTCTGCCAGCACCTGCATAAACAAGCTCTGGGCGCTGGCACAGTGGTTCAGATTCGTTTGAAGTAGGTTGTAATGTCGTAAACTAAACATATTAGTCAGACATTTCAACCAACTCGATCGCGTCGCTGCGAGCAGGCTTAGGGGCAGTTCGAGAAGCTAAAACTATTTTGCCTTTAGAGGCAGGAGGATTACACTTCCTGCCTCCCATCGTGTGACCAGCTGGACGCCGCGCGTCGGCACATACAGCACAGCAAGGTGTCAAGGTGCATGTCGCTGCTTTGTGCCCTTCTTTCCCACAGCGGAAGCAAAGCTCGCCGCGGTCTACCGTTGACTTGCACTGCGGCCGAGTATGACCGATGCCTAAGCAGCGGAAACACCGTAATGGGCGCGAGTCCAGTGCACTGACCAGGGCAGAACTCCAGCCAACCAGTAGCCTACCCTTTGCAATGATATTTTTCGCATCAGAAACAGGACACTGGACAGTTATAACACCTACGCCACCAGGTCCCGCCCGAATCTCTCCGACTTTAATCTGCTCTCGAGAGCACTCAGTTTGGCTGGCTATTGCATCAATGATATCCTCCTTACAGACAGAGTCGTCCAGCCCAGAAATGCGCAAGTCTACGCACTTTACTGGACGAGAAACTCGTGCTATGTCCGCCAAAGTCGAACGTAATTTCTCGGCAAGTAGATCTGCCTTGGGGCCACTGGTGGTACCTGGGATCTCCAACATTCTGGATCCAGTCACAGTCTGTCTGGATTTGACTCCCTCGATACCTAGTTGGGCAAGATCAATAGCCGCTTTGGCCCTAGATAGGGCTTCAGAGTAGGTCACCCCTTTCTCCAAAGCCTCAGGTTGGAGGGTGATCACGACAGCCGCAGATCGTGGGGCACTGAGCTTACACTTTCTTTTGCGCTTCGCTCTCTTAGGTTTGACTACCAAAGGAGCTTTTGCAGAGTGATTAGTCTTTGGCTGCTGCAGCCTGGGTGTTAGCTTGGAAACGGGAGCAGGAACAGATTCTTTCTTCTTGCCAGCTTTTTTGGCTACAGTTGACCATCCTTCCTTATCAGTTTTAGGTGGGCTTGCACCTTGGCTCGAAATAGAGTGTGGATCGCCATGTAGTGTGCCAGAGTTGACAGGTCCTGCCGTCTGAACAGCCTGTCTGCGCGCCTTAGAGGCCGCAGTTGGGGCCGGCGTGGTCACTGCAGAGGACCCCTTCTTGTTTGCTGCCAGTGCTGGACGTAGCGTCTTGGCAGGGAGGAGACGGTCTTCTATGCCAGCTATGCGAGCATTTACCATTTCCCCCACAGAAATGGTCACTCTGCGTATCACATCTTCAAAGTCCATCTCTGACGTAAGCGGCAGGGGCGGGACTGGAGTGATAATCGCGGACGTATTAGCGCGCGTATTTATCTCCTCTTAGTCTCGCCGAAGGGCCTTTAGTTCGTCCCTGATGTTAGCCAATTCACGGCTGAGCCGGTCATTGTCGGCCCGAAGACGCCTGGTCTCGTCGTCTACGGTTCGCTGCTTCAGGCAGTCAACTATGTCTCTAATATCGTCCCTTGGATCGTGCCTTTCAGGTTCTTGGATTTTCGGGACGCCTCCTGAATAGCGTCTAACTCCTTGGTGGCACGTTCCCGCAGTTCTTCTGCGGTAAATTCCTCTCCACTAAGGTGAGCATAAACTCTCTTGGCCGATTTGGCCTTGTTCGGCTGCTGGTCGGCTACGTCTTTATTCAACCTATACGTCTCCGTACCAGGCTTTGCCAGGTCTTCCATGGCGCGGGAAAACCCAATACGGGTATCCGAAATCTTCAATTTTCCTCGTCCGCGGCGGGCAGTTGAAACCTTCGGCGGAGCTAGTACATCTCCTTCAGTGCCGGAATCCAGTTCAACAGAGCCACAAAATTGTCGCTTTCGGCCTAAACCAGTAAAGCTAGTCGCAGAATCCGGTCTCGATGGTCCCGATCCGACGAGAAGCTCCGTGCTACCGCTGACCATATTCCCTGCACGTGTTATTGACATTGACCGTGCGCTTGTCTCTGAATCAGACACAAGCGTACCGTCATGTCTTTTCCTACCACCTTTTTTCTTCTTTCGCGCCGAAACGTGAGAAGACTCTCGAACAACCTCCTCAGCTGCTCGGGAGACTTGAGGTTCCGTCAGCGGGCTATTGCCAGTAGTGTTAGCGTTCACCTTCGGGGTGCACGCCTGCACTTCCATATAGTCTTTGTCCAAATCGTAAGTAATATCGGAATCCGAGTCGAAAGAAAAGCCAGTGTCGCGTTCACGAAGGCCGGTGGAGTGCCGACCTACGAAGCATGAGTTGCCCCCCCCAGAGTACGAGGGGCAGCCCTCCACTTCCAAAGAAGTGGCGGGGTGGGATTCCCCCTTTCGGGGACCCACCTGGGGACCATTTTCACTTACGCTTTGGTTCATTTTGGTTTCTACTTCAATGCTCCACATCGTCGTCTCTTTTTTCAGGGGTGAGCTCCCCTGTCAGCACGCCCTGAAAAGGACGCACCCGCCTCGCCTAACAGGCCCATAATGGACCCCACCGAGGTAGATGCACTTATTCTAGTCCCTCCCTCCAAGCCCTGCCAGTATCGCCTTGGGGATCATTGGGACATGTAAGCGCCAACACTGCCAGCGAAGCGCCAGCCAACTCAGAACCCCACGAGGAGACTGACCCATACAGCCGACTCGCGGGAAACCAAGCCGGACAACACCACACTAGCTGTGCCAACCACCATACTTGGACGAATTCTTGGACCTCCCACAGACCGCTTACCTATCACATCTTCATCCACTACGCCCTCTGCTACTCAGAGAGACGTGCGGAGAAGACTTTTTCTTACAGTATCTCACCAGCTATCCCTATTCCCCCCTGCATTCAATACCCTACCCAGCAAGATAAGGTATTGGAATGCCCCAACTCAATCCACAACACCGAATCCCAAGCCCTCCTGCCCTAACCCACCGGCAAAGTTCCGGCGTCTGGTGGTTTCAGTTACGTCTATTTCAGATGGAAATAGACCTATAACAGGCAGCAACCACGAGAAGGACGACCCCACCAGACTTGCCTTGGGGATCTTCACGACTGATGCGCTCTCCCCCAAGACCTTTTGCCTCCCTACTCGCTCCTTCCCCTGAGCCGAGTAAAGAAGGCCTGTATTTTTTTTTCACTTTCTTACCTACCCAACCCACTCATTGTTCCAGTTGAATGCAGAAGATGGAAGGCCGCACACAATATGTTACATCTGCTACTCACAACTGCAGAGGTGCTGCAGATTCTCTGACATGTGTCACAAATCTGAACAATTCCTGAGGGAGCTGAGGGAGCATTTACTCAGTGGCACTGAGGTATTTTTAGCCTCTATGTGTAGTGTAGTTGGGCATTGCATTCTCGTTTTAAGAGGAAGCATATTACATATGCATATTTTTGTACATTTCGTAAATTAAACGAGAAATAATAAGTTTCTCTATCATTTCTAATGCAGTGCCACCTCGAGACAATGCAAACTATGAAATTAATTATACCATTAAGTAACATTCGGCTACAGATCAGCTATACTTTTAGCACACTTTACACAAAGTCAGGTTAGCATATACCGTAAATGTATATCCTGTTGTGTAGCTGTGTGTAAATGATTGGCAAAGTAGTAATATTGTTCCTTGTTTGTTATCAGGGAGAAATATCACCAGCAGATATCACCTATAACTTAACTGCAACTGCCTTACCGTCCTACTCTATTGTTTTTTCAAGCCAAGGAGATAGTAAAGTTGAAGAAGTCAAAGAAGAACTTTTAATTAATGAAGAAGAAGTAGAATTTAAAGAAGAACCCATTGATATAGAGGAGAATACACTTGGAGAAGATGCCACAGTTGATGTTAATTCAATAGGTTTAGAACAACCACCATTACATGTGAAAACTGAGATGAACAATGCAGCTTTGCCGTACGGTTGTGATGTGTGCAGCAAAACATTTATAATGAAGGAAAGTCTATCGCAACACATGCGGATTCATTTATATAAAAAGCGTTACGCCTGCACTAGATCCAAAAAAAAAACATGCGCGAACAATAGTAATTGCCAGAGAAACACGTATTTGCACAGAGCAAATCAATATGCTTGCTACATTTGTAATAAAACCTTTCCAGGAAGGAGCAATTTGCAATTACACATAAGAATCCACACGGGAGAAAAGTCATTTGCATGCAACATGTGCAATAGAACCTTTACACAAAAAGGTTCTTTGCAAAAACACATAAGAATACACACCGGAGAAAAGCCATACACCTGCAATGTATGCAATAAAAGCTTTGCACATAGCTGTAGTTTGCAAAAACACATGAGAATCCACACCGGAGAAAAACCATTTGCCTGCAGCATGTGCGATAGAAACTTTACACAAAAGTGTACTTTGATAAAACATATGAGAATACATACTGGAGAAAAGCCATACGTCTGCAGCACATGCAATAGAACCTTTTCACATAGCAGTACTTTGCATAAACACATAAGAATTCACACCGGAGAAAAGCCATATGCCTGCAGCATATGCAATAAACCCTTTATACAAAAGAGTGATATGCAAAGGCACATGAGAGTACACACTAAATGACAGCAAATAGCAAATTATTATTATTAATTTGCTTAACAAAGTGTACCAAAGGATAATTTTAATTTTAACTTACCGACTCATATTATAATATTAATTTAATTTATTTTTATTGTACTTAATTTAATTTATTGTTATTATTATTGTGATTATGGATTATTATTAATCTGAAATAAATTAATACAATATACCTAATCCACATTATGGGAAAGCCTGCTATCCAACTTTTCATTCTTAGTCATCTTTATTTGGAACAATTTATCAAGGGTGTAATGAAAACGATGATAACCACATGAGTAATAGTGGTTCGGCCCGAACTGAGATCTCGCGAGTCTCCCATAAAAACAAAAATATATTATTCGTAATCTTTGACTATAAAAATAGTGTCACGAAATATATAACCAACGAACTACAGTTTGACTACCTCCGTGGCGCAGTGGGCGAATAGCCTGAGACTCAGGAGGTAGCGGGTTCGATTCCCGCCGCGGAACAAATGTTTGCATGACCTGCAGATATTTGTTCTAGGTCTGGGTGTTTTTCTATATATTTTAAGTACGTATTTACAAAAAAAATATAGTATAAGTATTCTATCTGTTATCTGGTTCCCATAGTACAAGCTCTGCTTAGTTTGGGACTAGATAGCGCTGTGTGAAATGTCCAGCAATATTTATTATTTATTTATTTAGTTTCATTCAAATTACAGGTAACGGGAGTTCATGTAAATTGGTTATTCGTTTTTTGAGTAAAAATTGCAGTTATCTTAGATTTCAGACTTTTGCCTATATTTGTGTTACTAAACGCATACAAAATTACAGCACTGTGGGGTCACTGCTGTACCTTGTGAATATTGTCAAAGTTCAGTTTATGTTATGGTTAATAACTTAAAAACTAGAAAGGTTTAAACTACAAATAAAAACGGGGTCGAAATGTACTCACAAAGACCTTATAATAGACGTGCCACTTGACCGGATAGTCCCATTTTGTTTTTTTTACCGCTCTTGAACCCCAATATCTCAACACCCCCCCCCCCCCCCCCCCCCCCCCCAACATTATTAGCTCATTGAGTCATACCAAAATTGTGTCATCACTCACGAGGATTAACACTTGTTATCCTCGGACAAACAAACATACCTACATACATGCAACGTCGATTTGCACAAGTTGATTTGGAGATCTCGATCAAATACTGTGTCGCTTATACCAATGCGGAGGGCAGTGGTATAAGCGACACAGTATTTGATCCGGGACAAGATAAGTCGGGGTTCCAATACAAGCTCAAAGGTAATCAAATAATACAACTTACAATACAAACAGCATTAATGGGTTAAAAAAAGTGGCACTCTGGGAGTGCCGACAGAACTGAAAACTTGAACAATTAGGTACGTGTGTATTTTTTGAATCGTCAAGAACGGTAACGGTAACAGTGTCGCGAGTTCAAATGGTTTTTTTCCATCTCAAAAATAGGTACCCAACGCGCCTAAAGATTTAACTTCAAAACGTTAGTAGGTAACCACCTATGAGTGAGCGAGCGGAAGCGAGGTCATGACTGCGACGGAACCCAACGACAATTTAAAACGCGCGGATTTTAAAATTGCTTTAACTTTCGTGTGCTCGTTTTTTTTTCTCGGTTGTCTCTGGTGCCCCCCTAGACGGGATGCCCTAAGCAATTGCTTAGCAGGTTAGCTGTCCCGAAGCAAGTTTCGATCTTCTTTGTACACGTCCTCGTAGTAAATAATGACAGCTAACGCTCATGAAGTTTCGTATTAAGTTACGTCATTCTCTTCAAGTATTTTATGATACTTTATGTGTCCTAGTGATTGAAATTAATTATATCGATAATTGCTAATGTTAGATGAGTATGATAAGAAATTAATTATTTACGTTTAATGATAAAATGTACGTTTATGTTCGTAACACTTTAGACATCTGAAAAATATCTTTTTGAAAACAATCTTCTGTTATTGAATTGCACCATTCAATTAGGTACCCTTTCGGCCACCAGTTTCCAAACAAGAAAAAAAAAACATACATGAGGGAATATAATCGCAGGTCTACAATCGCCATTTCGGTTTTGATGATAATAGGCTAGTTTCCTAATTTTTGTTGGCAACCCTTGTTCAAAGGGTCTCACAATAATAGTAACATCGGTGAAAGAATAATTTTGTGTTTGAATAAGGTTAATGTTAATTTTTAAGTGAAATTTATTTTTTGTTTAAGTTCAATAATAAATTGATTGGTAGAATTTGGTTGTAGTATAATTTACTAATGCTACAAATAATATAATTATTAAAAAAAATTATCGATAGATCGATTGCATTATCTACATCATTGGCCATGAGGCACATATGCCTCATGGACGTACCAGTGCAATCACCCATGAGGCACATGTGCCTCATCGGACAGCTAACCTGTTAAATAGCAGGCTTATCTCTCTTAGAATGGCATGAAACCCATCCTTGCGAACATCTGCAAACATGCCTGATGCACTGCAGTAGCTCGGCAGTCCCAACACCATGTTTTGTGCGTACAGTTGGCCCATAGACTGCACGTGTAAAAAGGTTAGCAGAAAGCCTTAAAGAAAGTTATCTTTACTGCTCCCGTGAATGCAAATGTTTGTATGATATAACTATGTAGTAACTAAATATCTGGGTGTTTTTCTATTATAATTATTATAAAAATATATTTTCATGAGGCACAGGAGGTTGCGGGTTCGATTCCAGTCGCGGAACAAATGTTTGTACTTATATATGTATAACTACAGATATTTGTTCCAGATCTAGGTGTTTTTCTATATAATTATTAAAAAATTCATTTTCAAACAAGAATGTATGTAAGTAGTCCAGGATTCATGCTGGTTAAAGTCATAAATCTAGTAAATTGGTCACTTCTGTCCGTTCCAGACATCTCGATCCAGGTCATAGAGAATCTGGTCTCTGGACAGACCTGGTTTATGTGTTGCAATTCAAACTAATTTTAACAAAAAAACGGTTTCTACACAAAAAATAATAAATAAACGTATCTATAAAATTTTCTTGTTTTATTATCAAAATCTCGAGAAAATCAATAAAATGCTGCTCGACGAAATGTTAGACGTGTATTGTACGATGCCAACGATTACTAAAAAGTTAATACGGGCCGGTCAACAACCCCGCTCGTTCAATGGCCCGCCCAGTCAATTACCCGGCCGGTTCAATGTCAACAGAGTGCATACGGCAGGGCAGTAAGTACCTAACATATCTGACACATTTTTCGTCTAACATGTAGATGTTAGGCATGTGTCCCTGCTTTGTTTCAGGTATTCTTGGACATGTTGCAGGCATATGGCTTTCTCCAGTGTGAATTCTTATATGGCTTTTTCCAGTGTGAATTCTCAAATGGCTTTGCAATCTACTTCTCACAGCAAAGGCTTTACTACACATGTTGCAGGCATATGGCTTTCTCCAGTGTGAATTCTCATATGGCTTTGCAATCTACTCCTTACAGCAAAGGATTTACTACACATGTTGCAGGTATATGGCTTTTCTCCAGTGTGGGTCCTCATGTGATTTTGTAAACTACTACTTACTGCAAAGGATTTATTGCACATGTTGCATGCATATGGCTTTTCTCCAGTGTGGGTCCTCATGTGTTTTGTCAATGTACTTCTTTGTGCAAAGGCTTTATTGCATATGTGGCAGGTATATGGTTTTTCTCCGGTGTGGATTCTCATGTGTATTTGTAAAGTAATCTTTTGTGTAAAGGTTTTAGTGCACATGTTGCAGTCATATGACTTTTCTCCGGTGTGAACTTTAATGTGTCTTTTTAAATGACTATTGTTTGTGAATGTCTTTTCGCATCTATTGCAGGCATACCGCTTTTTATTGAAATGAATCTGTGTTTGTGGCATGCTTGGCAAAGCGCATTCATCGTTTATCTCTGTGTTCACTTTTACTGGAAGCTGTTCTAAACATATTAGATTATCATCAACTGTAGCATCTTGTATAAAAGTATTCTCCACTATATCAATGGGTTCTTCTTTAGGTTCGATTTCTTCTTTTTTAATTAAAAGTTCTTCTTTGACATCAACTTCAATATATCCTTGGCTTGAAGAATCAATTGATGTGGACTGTAAATCAGTCAATGTTAAGTTGTGGGTGATTTCTGCTGGTGGTATTTCTCCCTGATAACAAAATACATTAATAAAGTGCACCATTGTCGTTGATCATGTACATACATCTTGTAAAACTATTGCATTCTTCATAGTAAAATAATTAGACATGGTTTGGCATTCTTTCTTAGTAGGCTTGAGCCTAGGGCGGCAGATTTTAGGAGCGGCAAATTTGGGGACCGCTTTTTTTCTGATAAGTATTTAGCAGAAAGAAGTCTATAAGCCATCTTTCCGATGACTTTTCCCTCTTCACTTTCATTGTACATTCGAGCAACGGTACCACACACTTCTATATTCTATGGTATAACACCCAGTTCGCGGCTACCAACCAGTAGCATACTACATTTAGCCGCCTCATCGATTCGCTCAGAATGAATGAATGAAGGGCGGCAAAAATTTAACAGCCTATACTCTGGAAATGTGTGAATCCACCACTGTTTATATTATTTTAGAACAATCAACAAGCCGACATAGTGACGACATTGACGACCTCCGTGGTGCAGTCGGCGAATAGCCGCCTGAGACGCAGGAGGTAGCGGGTTCGATTCCCGCCGCGGAACAAATGTTTGCATGATCTACAGATATTTGTTCCGGGTCTGGTTGTTTCTCTATATATTATAAGTATGTATTTAGAAAAAAGTTTATAAGTATTAAATCAGTTATCTGGTTCCCATTGTACAAGCTCTGCTTAGTTTGGGGCTAGATAGCGCTGTGTGAAATGTCCAGAAATATTTATTATTATTATTTGGAGCATGTACTGTCCCACTGCAGGGCAAAGGGGAATTATTTATTATTAAAATCTTTAATTTATTGAATTCACAAGGATCACTTTGAAACGTCAATTTTACTGCCTGTTCCTTCGCGACCAAGCCAGGAAAGAAAGGCAAGAAAACAAGGCTGGTTGTTTTTTTAATGATGCTTTTAGAATACATAACAATAAAGAAAATAAATTACGTCTAAATTGTAACATTCTTGAACGAGTTGGAGCAATTTCAATCCCAAGCTTCTCTATCATCTAAATAATCCAATATGTTATAGTAGACTTTTTCACAAAGATTTTGTTTAATTACGATTTTAAATTTGTTATTTGTCAATTTTTTTACATTACTTGGGAGTTTGTTTTAATAGCCATAGAGAGTAGGTACTTAGTTCTCTAACTATAACAGAGATACCTGACTAGGGGCATTAGAGTATAGTTGAAGCAAGAATATGGTAGATACAAAGAAAATGATTAAAAATGATTAAAAAAAAAAATTTCGTAGGTACACACGGCTACACATATAAATTTCCAGTATAAGATGACCTCGCATTGTGTAGGCTTTTCGTAGAATGAGAGGTCAGCTTATACTGGAACTGTATAGCTTAATGTGTAGCTGTGTGTACCAAACCTACCTAAGTTATTGTTTTGCATTACCACGAGACGAGGTGGGCACTGCATTACAAATGATAGATAAACTTGATAATTCATATAAGCAGGGGTGGGCAATATTTGAATTACTTGTAATTAAAATACCTAAGTGAAATACAAATACACACGTATTTTATATTTGTAATTCAATTACTTCGTAAAAATGTAATTTGTAATTTTATTTCAAATACCTGACGCTGAGGTATTTTGTAATTAGTATTTCAAATACTTATAGCTTGAAAATACATCTGAACATAAATACATATAGCGATCTTATTAATGGTGTATTCTACAGGAAATAGCGCTCGATAGTTTTCGTAACTATTCGTAAGCAAAATGGCGACCGCTAAATATGTAAATCTTCAAAGATGGCAACACTGCACCTGTACTGTACGTCAAATTGTCAAGTACACAACACCTGGCTGTATTTTTTATGAGACTCGCGAGATCTCAGTTAGGAGCGAACCACTAGTTTGTAGTTCAGTCAACAAATTAAACCAGCAGTTTGTCGATGATGAGCCTAAACTATAATTTACTAAATAGATAGGAAATAATAGCACAATACATAATTTTTATTTTAAATAAAAATTGTTAAGATACTGTATTTTGTATTTAAAATACCTACACAACTTATAAATATTATGTATTTCGTATTTTAAATACGTGCAAGATAGTAATTTGTATTTTAATTAACGTAAAGCATGTATTTTGCCCAGCTCTGCCTATATGTAATGTTATGTACAAAAACATTATGATTTTTTTTATTTTAAACTAATTTTTACTTAGAAAACTTTTGTGATTGATTTCAATCATTATTATAAAGACAGGATATATCATGTACCAGTGCGAGGCGAGACGTTATTCGGAGAGGATCGCACTCACCTTGATGAACCTTCT
The DNA here is from genome assembly GCA_918857605.2 of Philereme vetulata. Lineage (NCBI taxonomy): Eukaryota > Metazoa > Arthropoda > Insecta > Lepidoptera > Geometridae > Philereme > Philereme vetulata. Next base: position 3,000,466 of record OU975427.1, on the reverse strand, counting down.
CGAATTGAACCGAAACATTGTCAGTCGAAACACTGATAAGACATATCCTGTATTTATAGTAATGATTTAAACTCATTTCAAAAATTACTGACAAGTCACAATTTGAACATGTGTTTCCCTCTTGAATTGAAATGCAATGTCCACCTACAGGCCTAGAGGCTAACTATACCTCAGTGCCACGGAGTAAATGCTCTCTCAGGAGTTGCTCAGATTTGTGACACATGTCAGAGAATCTGCAGCACCTCTGCAGCTGTGAGTAGCAGATGTAGCATATTGTGTGCGGCCTTCCATTTTCCGCATCCAACTGGAATAATAAGGTATTAAACGTGAGTGACTGCTCAATGATAAAATTTAGATTGGCTACAAGTATTGCATCATCTTTATGCTCCTTGACCATGCCAACTTTATCCTGACATGTATAATATATATCAGGATAAAGCTGGCATGTTTCTTTTAGCTTTTATTGTTATGTGATAGTAGGTACCGGTAAAAATCTAGAATCGCTGACTATATTGCAATGTGTAAGCCCAACATGCTCTACCGGTCCACATACGACCTACTGAGGGAGGATGCTTTGTAGTTGTATAATAATGTAGACAATTATGGAACTGACATCGTCGTAGAGAACGACGCAAGTTCCCTAAAAAATAGATTAAAAAAAAAAATGTGTAAGCCCGCTTGCTTGTCTAATGGCATAGTCAATTTTGATAAACACCTACTCTCAACAAATCATTGCAAGTAAAACTAAAACTATAGGTACATAGCTGGAGCAGGAACTTACCTTCGCACTTGTAAGTTTCTCATAAACTTCTAGAAGGCGGATGTTTCTAATCCAATGAATTTTGACGTCGATCGCTAGGCACACTCTGCACCGTGAGTTTGGAGCATCTAGGCACTCGGAAGAAGTCATCTAAAATGAGAAAACCTATGTATGTAAAAGGTTTGTTTGTTTTCGTTTTGATAGAGTATGTCGATACAACTGAACGGCAAGGCCTATTTTACATTTTATTCGTTCAAATAAGAATACCTGTTATTTTCACGTAGGCCGGTAGGTACGTCCTATACTTGAAAAAACATAGCTTGATCTCTGCGACATTTTTTAAACTGACATTCCTAGGAATTAATTATTGAATAATCATGGACCTATTATATTAGGTACAAACAGGACTGATTACTTTGAAAAACTGTAGTTACGAAAATGAACTCTGTTACAATAATTTTTATATTTTCTATTGCGCCTTACACAGAGGCTAATTTGAGCCGAGAGAGATAGCATAGCAACCTCAGAGGCGTATGTCTCGTTTTTTGATCTAAAATAGTGTCGTTAGTTGAAATTTTTGGTCAGTGCACTTTTATTTTAATGGTATTATTATCAGCCCGTAGAGTCCCACTGCAGGGCAAAGGCCTCCCTTCCCTCTTTCCACGAATCCCGGTTATTGGCTAATTGGGGCCACTCTTTCTGGAATGCATCCAGTTCATCCCTCCATCTCCGCCTGGGTCTACGACGAGGCCGCCGCCCGTTTGGAACCCATTCTGTAGTGGCCTTCCCCCACAGTTCCTCTGGCATACGACAAACGTGTCCTGCCCAGTCCCACTTTTTGCGGATGTCAGAGCCACGTCAGCTATCTGTGTTTTGGAGCGCAGTGTTGAGTTTCTTATACGGTCTGTGACCCTGTCTCCGAGGATGCTGCGCTCCATAGCTCGTTGACAAACACCGAGGCGGAACTTTTGAATATTGGTGAGGGACCAAGTTTGTGCACCATATGTGAGAATGGGGAGAATGCATATGTCCATTAGTTTTCGCTTTAAAGATAGTGGCAGATCTCCTTTCATAAGGTCTTTCATTGACCAATAGCTTTTCCAGGTGTTTTCTGTGCGGCGAGTAATCTCTTTGTCCTGTCTCGCCTGGAAAGAGATTATTTGGCTCAAGTAGATATACTCCTGAACATATGCAATCTCCACATCCTCGACTTTTATTTTCCTCTCCGTGCTGTTGGTCATTACCTTTGTTTTTGACATATTCATCTTGAGTCATATTCACCTTGGCGCTCGCCCTGCTCAGATCTTGGAGCATCAACTCTAACTCTGATGGTGTTGAGGAGAATAGGACACTATCGTCGGCAAATCTGAGATTGGTTAGTCTCTTTTCGCCGACGACAATGCCCAGGTCTTCCCATTTAGGCGTCAAATTTTGAAATACTTCTTCAAGGTGGACGTAAAAAGCTTTGGAGACAGAGGATCGGCCTGTTTGACTCCTCTTTGGATGTTGAAGTGTGGCCCGTTTTTGTGGATGTGAATGCATGCTGTACTATTGAGGTAAATGTTTCGCAAAAGGTTGATGTAAGTGGTTTCAATGTTTTGATTACTCAACGATTGAAATATTTCAGAGTGTTTGAGACTATCAAACGCCTTTGAATAGTCTACAAACGCAAGGTAGAGCGGAACTTTAAATTCTGAATGTTTTCAATTATTTGGTTAAGTGAATGAAGATGATCAGTGGTTAAGAGGCCACGTCGAAAACCAGCTTGTTCTGGTGGTTGTCTAAGGTCTAACTGACCAGAGATTCTATTTTCTATTGTTTTGATAAACACTTTGTACAGGTGAGAAACCAGACTGATAGGGCGGTAGTTGCCTATATCCGACTTGTCACTCTTTTTGTGTAAGAGAAAGATGGTATTACCTATATTAAATTTAAGTTAACATAATTATAATCTCCATAATTATGCTATAAATAACTATATACATATTAACAGATAAATGTAATATAAAACAAAACCTTTTTTTAATTTATTTTATACTGGTATCCCTTTGAAGTTTGAAATATCATGGCGGTGATTGATACGTTTCGCAATTTATCTAGATTAGTACCTATTTTACGAATAATATTCTTTGAAATGGTGAAAAAGTGTTGCGTTCATGCTTGTCCAAGCGAATCATATGGTGGTTGCAAGATATCTTTTCACAGGTAAAGCATAAATAGCATTAATCTTATATAATGTCGACTAGGTTGACCATGAATTACTTTGATTTGATAATCAGCGTATGACAGAGCAACGCCATCTGTGAGCAGTTATAAAAACATGGCCGTGAAAACTGCTCATTGAAATAAACTCGACAATTAAAAAATATAAAATGATAAAATAAGATTTTTTTTATTTTTACTTGCAATAGAGTTGCCATTATTATTTATATGTAAATATCCCAACGAGTCGATAGCTTTATTATTTACTGAGATATTCAGCTAAGACAGACGGACGGATAAAGTCGCATCTTAAGGGGGCACCGGAGGGACAATCGCCCATACAACACGTACTACCAAGATCATTTCTAATTGGAGCATATTTCTACCTTAATAAGGTATTATTTTAATTTGAATAGTATTTATCTAGGTTCCCAACCATATATTAGATCAAAATACCTACCTAAAATGAAATAGAAGCGTATCGCATTCTGCATGTTTTTACGTCATAAAAGACCTGTTTTCAACCTAATTGTTTCGTATTAAAAACCACAACATCTTACGTATCCTAGTCATGGGAACATAGATTATATCGTCAAGTTACAGAATAACAACACAATGCGAAATATACAACTAGTTTTCAGTCATCATTTTTGGTATTACGGAACACGGTCAAAATCTAATCAAATTTAGAATAGTTCTATTGCCATCACTGTCGCTCTGCGTGGCTAAACTTCGTCACTAAACAGGGATAGCAATATTCAGGCCGAAGTTTTTGACGTGGCCGAATTGAAGTTGCGCTCAGTGTTCGCCGGCACGTTAAGGTACGTTTTTATCGGTTTGGTCCGGAACCCTACAAACCATACAAGAAATGCCTATTGTCCAATTTAGTTATTAGGGCATAATAAAATAAAACACAAATTCAACTGTACACTTTATTTATAACTCTTTAAATAATTTAATAAAATTGAATCTACTACATACACTCATCCAAAAGACAAATAAATAAACACCCAAAATATTTATTAACGCTTATTATAAACCTAGATGATAAATAAATTAAAACTGAGGCCACTTGAAACGCATCCAAAAATATTTTTTATTTTTATAAAAACAGTGGATGTGTTTCAAATTTTTTAAAACTACCCTAAAACGCTACTATCCGAATTCTAAGATGGCGTCATACCTAGAAAATGGCGCCAGTGAGCAATGTATTGTACATTAACTTAGTTATATTGACAATGGCATTCCTTTGTGACTCACTTGCGGCTTAACTTGTCTTTTCAAAAAATAAAAATAAAAAATTAACGCGACGTTATGATTACGAGTACTTATACTCTCATAGTTTTCGTCAGTTCCGCTTGTAAATTTAATGGATACGTTTAATCCATGTGGGAATCGCTTAATTTGCCTATCGGCTCTCTTCACTCGCCACTCTTTAGGTATATCGATTGCTTTAAATTTTAATTTCCTGTTGCTCTTAAACCTAAAAGCAACCAGAAAGTCTGACAAGCTCACTGGTTAAAATTACGACTAGAATCTACAATTTACAATTCATATTAAGACTTCTTGATTTTGTCACCGAATTCTTTATTCTTTCCGCTATAATCCTCCAAATTCTCGCTTATACTGGTCGCTACGGAGATCTCAGTAACTGGGTCGGCTTTGTCATCGCTATCCTGGTTAAAAAATATGGCGACATCATTCTCGTCCAATTCTTGAACTGGTTTCATGTTGTCAAGCTCCGGAGGAGCTACGATTACAGAGTGCCTTATAGAATGCCCTCCTTTCAGATCACATTCAGGGATGTCTCCTCTGTGATTATGAATTAGCTCACTGTGTAGAACCTTCTTAACATCTTTGTTAGTGCCTTGGGTCTGCTGGTCACTGTCCTTTGTTCTATCGAAGGGTTCATATCCGGCCGGTAGCACTAGACCTTCTCCGAAGTCAGCTGAATTAGTCGAAGGGAGATCGTAGTTGAATCCGTTCTGACTATGGACTTGTCCCTGGGTGTGCGTGTATTGTACATTTAGTGGCTGAGAATTTTTGAGAGGTCCATTTCCTTGGAGTGTATGGACGATATGCCCGTTAGGGTTAGTCTGACCAGGCGGTCCATTTCCTTGGACTGTATGGACGATATGTCCGTTAGGGTTATTCTGAGCGGGTTGTTCGATCGCTTGCAGTATGCTCTGCAGCAAGCCTTGAGAGAGAAGTTGTTCGTGTGGTATCATTGGGCTGTCTTTCCCGTTCGATGACTGAATTTGGAAGGAGTAAGAACCCTGTTTCCCATTCACTGCTATATCATTGTTAGCTTGGTTATAATTGGATTGAATATTGTGATTCGTGGATACTATCTTTTGCTGTAGCTTCTTGGTTTCCTCGCTCAAGTTCTTAATCTTTTCTGATGTCTTGAATATCTGATCCGAAACGTATTGTAGTTTCTCGTCTTTAAAGTTCTGCTTGTTAGCTTCTCTCAATGATTTTCCTTTCAACTTTTCATACTTATCGAGTTTGTAGCCGGGAATAACGGACTGGACTAGCGTATGCGAAGCTGTGGACAAATCTTTGGAGTTGTAAGACACCGATTCGCTGTCTGGTGAAGGAATGTTGAAGCTGTTTTGCTGTGATATCAGATTCTTAGAAAGAGATGATCCCAAAGAGCTCAAACTCGCTACGTACTTCGAAGCTAGATCTGCGGAGATTTTTTCGCCTGAGCGAGCGGCTTTAAGAATAGCTTCGTGGTATGGACAGTGTTTCAGAATTTCTGCAGCATCAAGGCTAGATAGATTGGCTAGAAGTGCACTGTCAATAGTAGCTCCGTCTATAGAAGCCGTGACGGTGTTAGTATTGGAGCCTGAAGCCGTGTGGTCACCTACAGTCAGCAGTGGTACTGAATAAGAGTCTATAGGAGATCCGTACAAACTGCTTGGTACATTTTGGAAGGTCAGCGGACTGCCTGCGTAAGGAAGACTGTACAAACTGGAGGGTTCAATCGAGAGGGATACTGAGTGGTGTCCGTGGCTCGACGTGTGCGAGTTGATGTCTTTGACGTCCCTGATCGGCGGAGGAAGGTACGCCGGGCCTTGGGTCAGATGATCGATACCGTGGTGGTCTTTCCCGTGAGTCGTCTGTCCCACATGCTCTATCAGCCCGTTTGGAACCGGATCTCTGAACTTGATGGGCTGTCTTGGTGTGTTGCCTCCAGTGTGGATGGAATGGCCGCCGCCTCCGGAGAAAGAGCCGTAGGGTATAGGCAAGTTAGATGGTGGTGGTCTTGGGGGCGCACCGTACTGGCTCCCAGGAGGTACTCCATATATCCCAGATGGAGGTATGAGTCCTTTAGCACCTTGCTGTCTCAGAGATGCTGGGTACGGTCCGCCGGATAGCGAGTCTAATGGTGGAGCTCCGTATGTGTCGTGGGGTTTTCCGCCCGAGATGCCCGATTGTATTATTGCCAGGTCTCCCTGAGGATCGTGGTCTGTGTAATGAGCTTCGAACACAGCCTTAGCCTGGTCGATCTGGTTCGTGTCTCCTCCTATGATGGAGTTCAAATCGACGCTCGATAAAGCATCCTGGTGAACACTCGAGTACCCACTCGTGATCTGCGCTGATGAAAACTGGTTGTTCTGGCCTAAATACTGATGATTCTGATGGTCGTTGTTTCCAAAATGAAGGTTATGATTGTCGAATTGGTTTTGACCCGAGAATTGAGTGTTTTGATTCTCACTCGGCGGCGATTGTCCATCCAAGTTAATAAACTGGTGATGTTCTTCATTTGGCGGAGATTGTTCGAGGTTGATGTGGATTTCTTGCACCGGCGGGGGAGGAGGAGGTCCGTATTGGTCTTCTACGTGTTCTACTTGGCCTATCGGGTTGGAGACTCCAGGGATAGGCTTCCAGCCGTCGTATAGCACGTGAGGTGGCGTCGGTGGGGCGGGAATGCCGGGATGAGGCGGCCTGGGGTTCGGATCGGGCTGCGGGGGACCATAGTGCACATTTGAGACTTCATCAACCACAACCTGTTCCGCTTGTCCTAGGAACTGTCCGGGAGGTCCATACGAATCAGTTGGGATCGGGAAATTAGGTTTTAGATCGATCGGCAGAGAGACCAGTGGAGTTCCATAGATAGGTGCAGGTAGATTCAAACCTTCTATAGAGTTGTGGCCACTCACACCGCCAATGTTCTGAGATAAGGTTACGGATGAAAAGTCCTGCACATTCTGAATGGGCACGTTGATTGGGGTGCCGTATGAGATCTTTGGAGGTCCGTAAACTGGTTTTGGTTGAGAAAAGACAGGATTTGGAACCCCATACACAGGTTTAGGCGACAAAAGCTTTGGTGGTTTAAACGGAACTCCATAAGTTGTTTTAGGAAGGCTCTGCTTTGGCGGTCCATAATTCTTCTTTGGTCCAAAGTTGTACTTCGGCGGGCCGTAGGATGACTTGGGAGGGCCGTATGATGACTTAGGAGGGCCGTAGGACAATTTTGGTGGTCCGTAAGATTGTTTTGGAGGGCCATAGTGCTTCGGGGGCCCGTAGGAAGGCCTGGGTTTGTAGACTGGTGGCGGTGGACCGGCGTAGTTCTGGCTGGGGAAGACGACAGGTGTGGGGGGGCCGTAAGCTCCTGGAGGCGTTTCTTGGAAGGTCGTCTGGAGCTCTGGGGGGCCGTAGACTGCGTGGCCTGGTAGCTGGATCTCTGAAACTGACAAATAAAATATATTTATTTACCGAAAGAAAGCAATGTGTGGATAGCAGCTTTCGTGAAAATTGCAGTTTCTAATTTTTTGCTAGCTATGTAACTTTTATTCTTAAAAAGAAGAAACGTCAATAAGTCGTCAGATCAATTGTTAATGTTATTGTAATTTTATGACACTATTTTATTTTTGACCAGCTTAGCGCCAAAAATATGAATAGAATTATTTGTCAGGCTATATAGCTTATAAAACAGACGCCTGCGCCCCTCACTTCGTTGACCACTCGGCCAAGCACACGCTCGCGTCCTTAGCTATACACGGTGTCCTTTTAATTTAAAGGACACCGTGTATATTGGCTCCGCAGTCATTATTTTTTTTGTGCTATCTATCAATGAGAGGTTTCACGGCCATGTTTGCAGAACTGCTAACAGATATCGCTGCTCTGTCATAAGCTGTGTACACATGGCTACACATCAAGGTATACATTTCCAGTATAAGCTGACCTCTCATTCTACGAAAAGCCTACACAATGCGAAGTCAGCTTATACTGGAAATGTATAGCTTGATGTGTAGCCGTGTGTACGTACAAAAGAAAGTGAACTGACAGTGTCAACTTCCGTGTCAACATTATTTTCCAAAAACTTTAAATTGTACTTATACTGATTCACAAAGTGAGATTCTTACAAATTTTGATAATTTATATAATCTTTGATTAGTTAATTTTACATAAAACCTACTTTTTATTTCTGTTGTGCGCTTTACCTTTAATTTTTATGTTTATTAAAATGATTTTTATATACTATTAATAACACTTTGGTCTATATAAATTGTTATGTTATTTCTTGAGTATTAATTGAATTTTAAATTTTGAGACAGACAGTTTGTCATATAAACCATCTTTTTTGTGGCTTATCCCTAGACAGCGCCATCTACTACGCTAGTTGGAACTAATGATGCCCTCATTAAAATTCTTCATTTCGGCTTCACCATTAATTTTTACACCTGCCATCGCTTCATAATCCTCTTAACATCAGATACGATGGATTAGTGATAGTTTACCTTGGCTAATGACGGACACTTCAGCTGGGGGGCCGTACGCGTCTGGCGGAAGAGGCTCGCCGTAAGAGTTGAGAAGTCCTGCTTCACGCTTCTGAGCTTGCGCGCCTGGAAAATAACAAAGTACAATATAGGGAGGAGTAACATGGTAAAAACTACGTTATTTCTAGTGCTACAGTGATGCGTTTACGGCCATGTTTGTAAAACTGCTAACAGATGGCGTTGTTATATAATATACTAGCTGACCAATCCGCAGCTTTGCACGTTACCCTCCTTCTGCGCAGTTGGGTAAAAAGTGGCCTATGTCACCCGGGGATAGTGTAGCTTCCCAACAGTGAAATATTTTTTTAAATCGGTCCAGTACCTAGTTTAGGAGCCCATTCAATGCAAACAAACAAAAATTTCCTCTTTATAATATTATTGTAGTTTCGGAGCCTATTCAATACAAACAAACAAATCTTTCCTCTTTATAATAATACAAAGTTTTTTTGTAGATATTGATATGTTCTTTAATATTGTAGAACATACTTTTGTTCTATCATCAATAGTTTCCGCAGCGCATGCGACGAAAGTCATTTTAGGGCACTTGTTTACACCTAGGGTTACGTTACTTATGTTTTAGTAAGGATCCCTAATCTTTTCTAGCAATAAATATAACTTATGTCACTCAGGGTGAATGTAGCTTTCCAATGGTGAAAGAATTTTTGAAATCGGCACAGTAGATTTTGAGTTTATTCATTACAAACATACACACAAAAATACAAATCTTTCCTGCTTATAATATAAGTATAGATATAGATGATGATTCACAAAGGAAAGTAAATTGTAAGTTTTGTAAACATTCTCCACAGTGCTGAAATTTGGAATAGCTGTAATTTCTACCCCAAAAAAGAAAAACCAATTAACATGAACTCACGTTACTCGTAATTTAAATGAAACCGTAAGTTAAGTAAGATTGCTATGGATTTCGTGGCACTATTTTGATAGTCAAAGATTACAAATAATATTTTTTTCTTTTTTTAAGAGACTCGCGAGATCTCAGTTCGGGGAGAACCACTAATGTCTATTTTATTATGTATAAGTGTGCCACCGTATGCCAGTCCTCTCGGCGGCGTCGAGCTCGTCCCGCCACCTCTGTCGCGGCACCGCCGCCCCGTCTCAGCGCTTCACTTCCCACAGCTCTACAGGCATACGACATACATGACCGGCCCAGTCCCATGGACCGTTTTGAATGGGGGGAATGGGGAGAGGCCTTTGCCCAACAATCAGACAATATGGGTTAATAATAATATTAATAGGTGTAGGTACCTGAGCGCGTGGCCTCGGCCTGCAAGTCCTGCTCGCTGTCCGTGCTGATCAGCCCCGCCGGTACGTCCTCCGCCGCCGCCAGCGTCAGCACCAGGAGCAGGCATAGCTGGAAAACGAGAAATAAATAAATAATGCTGGACATTTCACACAGCGCTATCTAGCCCCGAACTATGCAAAGCTTGTACTATGGGAACCAGATTAACTGGATATTTAAATCATTTATTCAGTTTTTAGATGTCAAAGATCCATAGCACGTGTTTTTCTATAAGGTAACTGTAAAAAAATCTACGCGTAGGTCAATCAATCCGGTCATCTACAGGCTCGATCGCGTAGTAGTGTGTTTGAGTACAACTATTGCGTTTGAGCTGCAGGTAAGGGCCTCAGGTGAGTAGCCCATCGCCCTGGCTTCAACTCGCGGAGACAACTATCTCCTGGTCTCTGGGCTCAGCACTTTGTGGCCTTCCTGGCTTGTGGCAGGTGGCTCTTCGGAGCTTTTCGTTGGCCTATCTCGCGGCGCGGTGCGGCGCGGCCGCGTCTTGGCGTGACGCTGCTCTTATTTGTTATTATTTTCCTTTGTGAGCTTCGCCAGTGACGTCGCCAATGATAAATAAATAAATAAATATTGCTGGACATTTCACACAGCGCTATCTAGCCCCAAACTAAGCAGAGCTTGTATTATGGGAACCAGATAACTGATAGAATACATATATACTTTTTGTTTTTGTAAATACATTACAATATATAGAAAAACATCCAGACCCGGAATAAATATCTGTAGATCACGCAAACATTTGTTCCGCGGCGGGAATCGAACCCGCCACCTCCTGCGTCTCAGCCGACTATTCGCCCACTGCGCCACTGAGGTTGTCATGATCGGTGAAGTAGTTGAAGGGGAAGAAGTCTGGGGGGTCCAGGAGCTCTCGGGGTAACGCTTAGGTCTAGATTTCCGCTTGAGCACTGACGCTGACACTGGACTGTAGAATACAGCCTACATCTATGTTCTGTCACGTCACGCGTCACCGCCGGAACATAGTAATCAGTCATCAAGACATTAAAAAGTGTTTTAATTGAACCGGAAAAGGAAACCAATGGAAGTACTGACATCCGTCATCGTAATCTACTTCCATTTTTAAAGAAAAACTGTGGGAATATTCTGTAATTGCCATTCAGACGAACAAGTGTTTCGTAATGATAGTGTATGTGCCTGTAAAAAGCCTGGGAATCGAGATTAATAGGTATCGATTGAGCGATGAACTCAATACCTACTTACTTAGGTACTTAGACATATATACGTGTTAGTTGTGTACGACAAAACGGGTAGAGCTAATCGCTAGTAACTACTGTTGAAATATAGGTTTTTTTACAAATTCATTGAATCATAGAAAATTTTAAATTTACAAACAACCTTATTTTTTTTTATTCATTACAGAATCAACAGCATTTGTTAACAATGTAAACAAACTCAATGTTTATTGCCAATAACAGATTTTCATTTTATAGACATAACTTTTAAGAAATTAGTCACCTAGAGAAAATGTCTTAATTAATAAACACAGTATATTAATTGATTTTCAAGGTATTTAGTAGGTACCTACGCATTTGACAAACGAAAGAGAGGGAAGGATGCTGTGTAAAGGTTGTATTACATTATAACGGCACGGATCCAGCACGGCTCCAACCCAGCAATTTACTTGTCATTCAAATTAGAGCATTAAAACCAGTGTGGTATAATATACTTCGTAATGTCAATATAAAAAGCCGCCGGCGGGCAGGCAGCGCGCTTACAGCTACCATACGACTAGTCGCGGAGCCCGCGCGCTGTAAGCGAGGAGACCGCACGCTGTAAGCGAGGAGACCGCGCGCTGTAAGCGAGGAGACCGCGTGCGTACAGTGCGCCGACTGCGAGCCGCCAACGAAACATCGTCGCGTCGCCTCTTCCTTCCTTCTCCTCTTTTTATTGGTCTGTTCTTCATCGAGAGCAATAGCGATTATTACTAGTTCGCGCAATGTAAACTGAGACATTATGAAGTCGTGCGAGTCCGAGGCGTGTTCATTCACGAATACGTGTTCGCGGTGATAGTAAGCTACACACTTTGCGGATGGCTCGCTGCCAGCGAGCTGGCACCTCGCGATCGGCGCGCTGCCAACGAACTGGCACCTCGCGGGCGGCGAGCGGTAGCCGAAATTTGAGGCGGTGCTGTGGTGCAGCTGTGTCGTTGCCGTGCCGCATCCGTGCAGCTACAATGTAATACAACCATAAATGTGTATACTTGAGGGGGTAATGTGTATACCTTACTAGTGGTTCGCCCCGAACTGAGATCTCGCGAGTCTCCCAAAACAAAAAAAATACTCTTATTTTTTTTGTTTTGGCGACTCGCGCAACGATGCCTAAACGTATTTAGTGGCTAAATATGTTTTATGGAGTTGTCAAATCAAACAAATACGTAAAATTTAAACATGTTTAGTCGCTAAATACGTTTAGGGATCGTTGTGCAAGCCGGCCTTAATCGTTGACTAATAAAATAGTGAAAACCAAATTACTTGACCTATCGGTACAGTTTCATTTGAATTTCAGGTAACGGGAGTTCATGTAAATTGGTTTCTCTTTTTTGGGGTACAAATTGCAGTTATTTTGGATTTCAGACTTTTGCCTATATTTGTGTTACTAAAGCTACACGCATACCAAATTTCAGCACTGTGGGGTCACTACTCACTGGTGTACCCTGTGAATTTTGTCAAAGTTCAGTTTTTATTATGACTAATAACTCAAAAACTATAAAGAGTTTACGAAAAATAAAAACGGAGTCTAAATGTACTAATGCATACCTTTCATTTGACGTCCCATTTGACCAGTTAGCCTCATTTTCATTTTTTTACCCCTCTTGAACCCCAATATCTCAACAACCCCCTCAACATTTTTAGCTCACACCAAAATTGTATCATCACTACCTACCTAAGTATGTATCAAATTTCACAATGAACGGATCAACGCTTCCAAAGTTATCCTCGGACAAACATACATATTAAAAAAAATCGTCTTTGTTTTTTTTAACCTAATTTATTATGTTACTCAGGGAGGACGCTGCTTTTTATCTAATCTTTTGTACACTATTTGAATAAAATAAAAATACAATGTTTAAGTTTATACATTTATTTTATCTATTATTTACATTATCTCATCTTCGTCACTACTTTGTGGATTTATGCCTTCTAGAGGTTGTTCTTCGTCCTCAGTCTCACTATAATCAATTGACGAAGAGGTATCCGATAAATTTAGAATTAATTGCGATTCATTCGTCTCTTGTAAGAGGTCATCGTCCCAATACTTTTGTCGAAGCCTGTCCACACGGTTGACTTCTTTTTTCCAGACAACAAAACAATAACACAAACGAAAACTAAAAGAATTCCAGAGCGCGTCGTGACGTGACGTAGGCCAGTACGAGACTAAAAACCCTAGTAAAAAATAGTGATGCGAACGGTACAATACGGGCGCCATCGGGGAAGTGCAGGGGAAGCGGTCGGGGAGTCGCATTCCTAGCAGGTCCCAAGTTATCGCGCACGAGTAAATACATACAACGCCGATTTGGCCAAATTTATTTATGACGGGTTCCTATATCCGTCGGTAACCGACTACGACTCGTATATCTCCTTGAAAAAGTGTCAAACTAATGTCAAATTTTTGACACGTTTTCAAGGAGAAACTAGTCGTAGCTGGTTACCGACGGATAAGTACAGGAACCCGCCATTAACGATCAAATATCAAGTCCTAAAATATCAATGCACCAGCCTGTATTTAGGTAAAAAAATCATATTTATTCATCGTGTAAGTAGATACCTGCGTCATCGTCGCAAAGGCGCCGCCGATTTACGTTAAAAACTGTTCATTGGAAATGTATCGATTACTGGATAAATATTCAAGCTACCGATATTAAACCCATCTCTGAAATCAGTTATTAAGACGCCGGAAGTGTTTTAAATTAATGTCGTACATAGCAAAACAGGTTGTCTATATAAATACTTAATTATGTGCATTTCATATACTTAGATAGCGAATTATATGGGAACCAGATAACATAAAGAATACTTATATACTTTTTTATTTGTATAAAAAAATACCTAATAGGTACATATATTACACATTGACACTTCATATAGTTTGTATTGACACACATACACGCACCCTTACTTCACTAATAATATAGCTCTTTGCAAGATGATTATTATTCTCAAACGTAATATATGTAGAATTTATTCATTTGTTGTTTTGTAAATTGAACAAATTTCAACCATAATTTTAAACCTGAGCTAGAGCTACTAGAAACTTTTAACTCTTAATAACTATTTTTACTAAATTATAATATATGTAGATTGTTCTCTCTTGATGTTGTCGACGCGTATGTATACCTAGGACAAACAGTCCAATTAGGTAGGTCCAACTTCGAGAAAGAGGTCAATCGTCGAATCCAACTCGGATGGGTAGCGTTTCGGAAACTTCGCAACGTCTTTTCGTCCAACATACCTCAGTGGCTTAAGACGAAAGTCTTCAATCAGTGTGTTACCAGTGATGACTTAAGGAACTGAGACGTAGTCCTTCACTATTGGCCTTATGAATAAGCTCAGAGTCGCTCAACGAGCTATGGAGAGGGCTATGCTCGGGGTTTCTCTACGGGATCGAATCAGAAATGAGGAGATACGTAGGAGAACTCAAGTCACCGACATAGCCCGACGGGTTAGCACGTTGAAGTGGCAATGGGCAGGCCATATAGCGCGCAGAACGGATGGCGGTTGGGGCCGGAAGGTTCTCGAGTGGAGGCCACGGACCGGCAAGCGCAGCGTAGGACGTCCACCTACAAGATGGGCAGACGACTTGGTGAGAACCGCAGGTCGGCGTTGGATGCAGGCCGCTTCCAACCGCAGTTCCTGGATATCAATGAGGTAGGCCTTTGTCCAGCAGTGGACGTCCTACGGCTGATATGATGATGATGATTATATAGATTGCTTATTATTATTATTACTATTAAGTATATTTCATGTTTCTTTTTTGGGTAGAGCCTAGCTACCCACGACACAGGGAATCCTAGTGTGGGAGCTAGTGTTCATTATTTCATTAAGTACCTACCTAAATTTATACCTACTAATTTAATATTATATCGTACCTACTAACTTTGTAACTGTGAACAATTCTGGATCAATATATTTTTTTTATTGTTATTGCCGCGTAATGAATTTGACGTATAATTTATCTATGTACCCATTTGAATCTATGGAGCCTTCGATCAACAATTGTTGATCGAAGTATGGAGCTGTCTGTCATATTGACTGAATGACACAGCATGAGAATAAAGTGGAGGATAAAGCGAGAATTATATTGTAATTTAAATATTTAAATGATATGAACTGGTGAAGCAATAGCTTTAAATGTTTTTTCTCTTTTCAGGTGAGTTTGTGATTATATAATTAATGTTTTGTAAAAGTGTAATAACTGGTTTATATATTTAATAAAATCAATCTCTTTTCAGAGCAGCTCAATTTTGGTTATAGTTTTACTGTTCCCCCTAGTATCCAAGGATAATTTTAAAACACATTATATATATATACAGTGTAAACTCCATGTAACGTCACTCGTTTTAACGACAAACTCTCTAAAGCGTCGAAATCACTCGGCTTTAGTTGGTTTAGCTAGTCTTGCATACAATGGTACACTCTGTATAGCATTACACCCACTCTCAATAACGACAACAATTTGTAATAAAAAGTTCTTTTTAAGTTGCCAAATTAGTAAAAACTGCGCAGCTGTGTATATCCTTTTGTCGTTTTATTATCCTAGACTATAATAAACTCGACTGTCGGCAACATACACACCATAGTTTCTAAGAAATCCGTTCTTTTGTTTACAAAATGGGATTGCTTGCACGTGTAGCTGCAGACTGTTGTTAGTAGAAGTGATGGATTTTATCTATACGTTGTCATATTCTTAGTAGCTCACAAACTTTCAAATTGTAAACATGGCTAGTAAGAGAAAATCACTGTGTATTGACGAAAAAGTTTCAAGACAAATCAGAAATAAACGTTTTCTTTTTCTAATACAGATTTTACTTCTCTCCATTTAACGACAACTCTCTATAACGTCAAAATATGATCAGTCCCTTGAGTGTCGTTATATAGAGTTTACACTGTATATATATATAGAAAAACAACCAGACCCGGAACATATATTAGCTGTCGATGATGCAAACATTTGTTCCGCGGCGGCAATCGTACCAACAAGCTCCTGCGTTTCAACCGGCTATTCACGCTACGCTACGGAGGTCATAAGCTACGGAGGTCGCCATATTTCACGGTGTATTGTCACCAATACTTACATAAAGTTAGGCCATATTAATAGGTAACATTTGACAATTCATCAAAATTCAACAACGTAACCTTGTAACGGCGGCCATAAAATAATATATTGTTTCGTTTTGTTAGAACTGCACAATTGCTTAACTTTTTTCAATTAAGATTACATATTTATTGTAATGACCGATACGAGTACAAGTTCGGTACGAGTTGTACCGAACTGACAGATGTCAACAGACGTCAAATGTTATCTATTATAATGGTCTGACTTCAGTTAGTTACAAAATGTCAGGACATTTTATAGAAATCAGGCTTTTTGTCCTTCACTGTCCATGGCGTCAACCTGTGGAATTCTCTACCACACTCTATCCGTGCAAGTCCTAAGCAATTTTAAGCTTTGAGTCAAAGAGCATTACGAATACCTGTCCTTGTATACTTTTAGGTTATTATGTATAAGTAGGTATATTATTGGTATATACAGTGCCTTAAGACGAAAGTCTTCAATCAGTGTGTGTTACCAGTGATGACATATGGAACCGAGACGTGGTCCTTCACTATTGGCCTTATGAATAAGCTCAGAGTCGCTCAACGAGCTATGGAGAGGGCTATGCTCGGGGTTTCTCTACGGGATCGAATCAGAAATGAGGAGATACGTAGGAGAACTCAAGTCACCGACATAGCCCGACGGATTAGCACGTTGAAGTGGCAATGGGCAGGCCATATAGCGCGCAGAACAGATGGCCGATGGGGCCGAAAGGTTCTCGAGTGGAGGCCACGGACCGGCAAGCGCAGCGTAGGACGTCCACCCACAAGATGGGCAGACGAGTTGGTAAGAACCGCAGGTTGCAGGCCGCTTCCAACCGCAGTTCCTGGAGATCAATGAGGGAGGCCTTTGTCCTGGACGTCCTACGGCTGATATGATGATGATGATGAGGTATATTATTTATATTTTGTATATGTTTATCTATGTTTTATGTTTATCTATAATATAGGTATAGTTTATAGGTATTATTATTTATTTAGTATAGATAAGTGTTGTATTTATTTTAGTATATAAGTATTATATATTAGTATTTTACTCCAAAGTCCTCTGTGCACGTACCCACCACTATAACCAAATACCTCTATCTTCAAAGGTTTGCTGGAAGAAAACTCTTATTAGGGTTAAGCTCGCCTTTGTACATGTCCATTTTGTAAGCTATTTTTGTCTAGTAAATATATTTGTGTACATTATTAGAATATAGAAAGAATAAAATAAATTTGTCAGGACTTTACATTTTTTCATCTGGTAACCCTGGTTGTAGTACCTACTTTCCACCCGTAATTAAATAAAGTGCCGGTAAAATAAACTGGTTGAGAAAGCTATTTACAAGGTATGTGATGTTGACAGATACGCATTAGGTACTGCGGCTTCTTGAAAAAATTACTACTTACTATAATACTAGCTGACCCGCCCGCGGCTTCGCACGCTTGAAATTTCCCGTTCCCGTGAGAGTCCGTTCACGGGGGAGCAACGCGCGTTCGCTGTTCGAGCATGTTACGGTAATGGTCATTCTTACATTGTTGTGCGGCGTATGTTTAGAGTTAAATTTAATTTATCGAATATCCGCCAGTGTCCTAGCACTCAGTTACTTAAGCAATGGCTGAAGAGGTTCCAAGAAACTGGTTCGACGCTTCCAAGAAGACGTCAAGGACGTCCCCGCACTATACGCACAGAGCAAGCGATTCAGGAGGTTAATCAATCTGTTGAGCAAAATGCGGAACTCTCTACGCGGCGACGTTCGGCAGCTTTGGGGATTTCAAGAAGCAGTTTAAGGCGAATTTTACGTGATTTAAAGCTTCATCCTTACAAAATCCAGTTAGTGCAGAAACTTACCCATGATGACCATACCAAAAGAGCGTCATTTTCCTCCATTATGTTAGAGCGGTTTTCAAACTTCGGGAACATCCTTTTCTCGGACGAAGCCCATTTTCACTTGAGCGGATTTGTCAATAAACAGAATTGCCGTTATTGGAGCACTGAACAGCCTTCGCGCAAGCATCAAAAGCCTCTTCACTGCCAGAAAGTGACGGTTTGGGCAGCCATTTCAGCCAAAGGGCTCATTATTTCTTTGAAAATTCTAGAGGCCAAGCATTAACAATAAATACGGACCGATATGTGAAAATGCTTGAAGAATTTTTAAGACCAACTCTGGTCTTAAAAATTGCTGGTCTGCAAGAGTACAACTCTCTGACTTGGTTCCAGCAGGATGGCGCCACCTGCCACACGTCTAATGCCAGCATGGGGGTCATAAAGGAGATGTTCCCCGATAAAGTCATCTCTAAGAGAGGTGACATCGAGTGGCCACCACGAAGCCCAGACTTGTCTCCGCCAGATTTCTTTTTGTGGGGATACCTTAAAAATAAGGTATACTCCAATAAACCGCAGACAATTACCGCCTTGAAAGAAAACATTCAAACGGAAATGGCGGCTATATCGACGGCGACGTGCCGGCGCGTTTTCGAAAATTTTAAGCACCGCTTAGAAGAGTGTTTGCGGCGAGACGGAGAACATCTAGACGATGTTATTTTCAAGAAATAAATTACTGTAATGTTACATTAAGTTACTTTTTAAATAAAATCTTTAAGTACTATCAGTCTATTTTTATAAAGGTTTCAAAAGTGAATTTTACTCTGGCCCACCCTGTATATCGGCTTCCCGATTATATCGGCCGGTATCGGAATCGTTACATCTCTAGTATTTACCTAAGTTAATAAAAGAATACCTGTAATCTGTCACACACTAGATAGCTACAAGGTTTTTTCGTCAATAGACATCTTCTATAGTAGCAAAGCATCTTAGAAGATGCTTTGCTACTATAGAAGATGTCTATAAGAAGATATAATTTGTGTCTTAGCTTAGAAGCTAAGACACAAATTATATCTTCTTAATCATATATAGCGCCGTTCCATAAAATATTCAAAGACTCACTTAACACACCCTCCCCTCCACTCCCTCCCTCAACCCCTCAAGTATACACATTTACACAGCATCCCTAGCTCTCTTTCGTTCTTCAAATGCGTACCTACTAAATTCCTTGAAAATATATTATTATACTGTATTAGGCCTCCCCCTTAGATCGCCACAACGAGCGGTTGGTAGCCGTTTGCACCCAACGGCTCCCCGCGATTCTTACTAGATCGTCGGTCCACCTTGTGGGGGGCCGGCATACGCTGCGTCTTCCAGTCCGTGGTCTCCACTCGAGAACCTTTCTTCCCCAACGGTTATCGGTTCTACGAGCGATGTGGCCTGCCCATTGCTACTTCAACTTGCTAATTTTGAGAGCTATGTTGGTAACTTTAGTTCTTCTGCGGATTTCCTCATTGCGGATTTTATCCATAGCTCGTTGAGCGACCTTAAGCTTGGTCATTAGGCCATGAGTAAAGGACCACGTTTCAGTGCCATAGGTCATCACTAGCAACACCCACTGGTTGAAGACTTTAGTCTTCAGGCTCTGGGGTATTTTGGACGAGAAGATATCGTGAAATTTCCCGAACGCTGCCCAACCGAGTTGGATTCTTGGTGCGACCTCTTTGTCGAAGTTGGACCTACCTAATTGGACAGTTTGTCCTAGGTATACATATTCGTCGACAACTTCGAGAGAGTATCGCCCCCAACAACTACCGGTACAGGTGCAACATGAATATTTGACATGGTTTTCGTCTTATCCATGTTCATTTTAAGACCCACCTGTTGGGAGACCCTTAGGTAAACGTAATAGGTAGGTAGGTACACGTTCTATTATAACACTGTGTCCTTTAAATCGCTGATTTCCCAGAACAAACGTTGTTCAAACCATGCTCTACAAAGGGTTTATAACCTCAAATTAAAAAAAATAATTAAATCGGTCTTTAAAACAACATAAAAAAGTTGCGAACTTAAAACGTCTATTTTAACGTTACGCCCTACAACATACCGCCGTATCGCCACAAAAATAATAATAGTAGGTACGCTACGGCTAGCGTGCCAATGAACTTTATGTCACGGCTAGTTTTTGAACAAAGTTAGACTTATTTGAGAAGGTCTAGATTTTTTTACTTCTCTTGTTTGATGCTATAAACTGTTAGTAGACCATTGGTCTGAACAACGTTTGTTCTGGGACCTGTGTAGATAAATTATGTAGGTACCTATATTAATAAATGCTTACGTACCACTCTCCGTCGAGGCAACTGAAACAAAAAACAATCCAAATTAGATTACATACTATAAAGATAATATATTATACTGAGAGTATGGATAACTCAGAGGAGGACAAACTTTTGAGGTATGCGGTCTACTAAATATCCAAGTCTCTAGTAATATCAAAATCACCGACATATTACAAAGGATTATCCAAGCTGAAATGGCGGTGGGCAGGGCACACAGCTCGGAGAATTGACGGCCTTTGGGGCAGAGGTTCGAGTAGAGACCACCCACTGGACAGCGCAGTAGCCTCAAGTGTAAGGCACGTTTATAAGGACCTACGACGGCGATGGTTAGGTACAGCTTAATACCAGATAGAACATAATATGCTTGTTCCATCTTCAAGTTAAAAAAAATCGGCCAAGTGCGACTCAGACTCGCGCACGAAGTGTTCCGTACCATTATCTATAAAAACGGCAATAAAATCATGTCTGTTGTATGGAAGCCCCACTTAAATATTTATTTTATTCAATAGCACAAGTTTATTTATTTACCTTATTAGAGGTTGGTGCCGATTAAGCTACTCCTCTAAATTGTATGAGCGCCCATACAACTCAGAGGACTATCTTAACTGGTGTCAACTATGTATATGTATGGGGGGACACCCTTTAATTTTCAACTTTTTTATTTTTTGGAATTTTTCCTTTATTTGTGCTGTAAGACCTTGCTTTTTGCCAAATTTCGTGATTCTAGGTCGGAAACTACCTTAAAGGTTTTCGACCCAAAACCTATAGGGTACTTCCGGTTGACATAGAATTGTCAAAGCAAGTTCTTAGAACAAGAAAAGGGAAAATTCGGAAAAAAGTTTAAAATTAAGATAAATTTAGGTACCTACTTACAAGTTTTCACAAAAATCTAAATTTGCCTATATCTTTTTATCGTGTAGACTCAGGACCTTGATTTTTATACACCTAATAGGGGCTATAGACCTGAGTATCTGGTATACATTTCAACTTGCTAGATCCACCTGTTCCTGAGAGAATCGGTGGTGACACACGGACAGACAGACGGACAAGAGAGTAATCTTATAATACCCTTATAAGATTTTCTACCTTTTGAGGTACGGAACCCTAAAAAAATAAGTATAATGCGCGCAGCCAAAGATGAGACTTGACGGGTCACGTGGTCATACCTGCGCAGTAGATAGTTCTTGGCGGTTTTGGCGGTATGCGAGGTAAGCGGGGAGGGACGGCGAGGTATGGCGCCCGCGCATGCGTATTCCGTCGTGCGTGTGTCGTTCCCCGCAGCCCCCGCACACGCCGCTGTAGTCCCAAGTTAAGGTGGGTGACAGGTATGACAGGTCTCATCTTTGGCTGCGTACATTATACCTATATTCCGACTTACTTAACTGCAAATATTATTGCGACATTCGCGTTTCTCAAATCTCCTTGTTAGTGTGGTACTTCACGGAAATTAGTTATGTCAAATTATTGTACACAAAAGTAATAACAAAACATTTTTGTACTTAAACAAAGTTAACAATAGATCCTATTCATAAATGAACAATGACTTTTACGATCGAAACCATGTTTTGAAGAACGCCTCATAACTTAGGAAAATGATTATGGGGTGGCAAGGTTCCAGTACAAATAAACTCCGACCAAAAAATATGAATGGATCATTCATGGTGTTTCTACCCATCTATATATATCTATCCAGCTTCCAGCACCCACTGCTGGGTATAGGCCTCCTCTCTACGTCGCCAGATCGGCCTTGAGCAAGTCTCATCCATTATTCTATCAGTTACCTATCTGGTACAAGCTCTGCTTGTGAAATATCCAGCAATATTTATTTATTTATTGCTGTCGCAACTTCCGTTACGAGATCGTCAGACCGTCGGTCCGGCGGTCTGCCCTGCGGTCGACGTCTCTTGGCCACCACTCGGTGACTGCCTTGGACCTGTTGTCATTCCGCTTAGCCAAGTGTCCTGCCCATCTCCACTTAAGCCTCGCGATCCGTATATCTACATCTTCCACTTTAGTTTGACGTGGAATCTCGACGTTTGGTATAGGATCGACGAGGTGGATTCCTAGCATGTCCCGTTCCATTGCTCTTTGAGCAACTCTGATGGTGTATATATTATGTTTCGATGTGAGGTGCCACGTTCAGGATCCGTAAGTCAGTATGGGCAGCACACATTGGTTAAATACCTTGGCCTTTAGGCTTTTGCGGGATATTAAATTTAAAGACATCTTTCAAGTTGATGTTTATTCAATTCCATATGTATATTTATTTAAGACGTAATTGTCCATAGATTATTAGTAGGCCCATTTTGTTATCTACACTAATGTTATAAAGAGGAAAGATTTGTGTTTTTGTATGTTTGTAATGAATAAACTCAAAAACTAGTGGTCCGATTTCAAAACTTCTTTCACCATTAGAATGCTACATTATCCCTGAGTAACATAGGCTATATTTATTACTAGATAAAAATAGGGATCCCTACTAAAAATTCAATAATGCAACCCAAGGTATAAAAAAATTAGCCATAAAAAGTATTTCATCACATGCGCCGCGGAAACTATCAATAATCGTACTAACAATGTAAACGCGAAAGTTTGTTACTCTTCCACGCAAAAACTACTGAATGTATTTTAATTAAATACCGTTACCGTTACCGACACCTCTGTATATAAGAATCACGTAATTGTTCAAGTTTTCACTTCTGTCGGCACTCCCGGAGTGCCACTTTTTTCCTTAAGTTTTTCCACACATGTGTGGCGCGTATATACCTATATATATATATATATATATATATATCTAAAAATATTATATATATATATTATTGTTCCAGCAAGCGTATTATCTTTTGTTATCTTATTACAGACCACACAGAGAGCGTATGACAGAGCAGCGCCATCTGTAAGCAACTCTAAAAACATGGCCATGGAAATCCCTCATTAGGACTTTAATCAGTCATATCTGGGTGCCTCGCTGCGCTCAAGGACCGGCATCGCTGACGTCGGTATCCAGGCTGCCAAGTTGAAGTGGGATTGGGCGGGTCATGTCTCCCGCATGCAACCAAATAGGTGGGCTAAGGTCGTAACTGGATGGATCCCTGTGGTTGGAAAACAACACCGTGGAATGCCTAAGAAGCGGTGGCGCGATGATTTGGATGCTTTTTATGGGGACTGGCGGGATTTAGTACAAGATCGAGAAAAGTGGAGAGATGAGGGGCAGGCCTTTGCCCAGCAGTGGGACAGCATAGGCTAGATAAAAAAAATCAGAGTGAAGATCGCAGTCGACGTAGCCTGGCAGCCTGGGTCAGATTATAAAAATGGAGTAGGTAGCACCTATACATAACTAGCTTATACTTATATACCTGCCTAAGTAAGTACGTATTAATAAAGTACTAAAAAGGTCAAGTTGCGTTGTAGATTTTCCCGCGTATTACGCCATAACCGGTTAGTGAAAGCGAACTGACAGGTGTCGTAAATGTCAATGTAATGTGAGATGGTAGAATGATTTCCCGCGGCTCGCGGTTCAACCGAAGAGGCCGAAACAAGTGAATAACAAAATCATTTCCATCACAAAATCCATTGTATAAGATCCCTTCACCAAAAAGGAGAACTGGTGATAATCATCAACAGTTTTTTTCGGATTCGATTTCTAATCAGAAACCCCTATTTTGTAAATATTTAGAACCTTTGAATCAAAAACATAATAATTTATTTCTGCAACACACTAGTAATTGGTCGTAGTCTACACTAATATTATGAAGAGGAAAGATTTGTATGTTTGTAACGAATAAACTCAAAAACTACCTACTGGTCCGATTTTAATAATTCTTATTAAATATCCCACAAACGATAAAAACGCGAAAGTATGTACATACGTATGGATGTTTGTTAGGTACTCATTCACGTAGGAACGGCTGAACCGATTGCGATGATATTTAGTATATAAGTACGTTTATAACCTGGATTAACACAAAGGCTACTTTTCGTTTGACAAGCAACGCGTGTGAAGCCGCTGGCGGAAGCTAGTAATATTAAAGAGGAAAGATTTGTATTTTGTATGTTTGTAACGACTAAACTCAAACACTACGGGTGCGATTTCAAAAATTCTTTTACCATTAGAATGCTACATTATCCCGGAGTAACATAGCCACTGTTTACCCAACTGCGTAGAAAGAGGGTAATGTTTTTATTAAAAATTACGCGTGCGAAGCTGGTCAGCTCAGCTAGTACTTGTGTAATTAATTAGATAGGCTTTATCTTCATAGTAGCTCATTACACCATAACTTTGGAGGTGCTAGAAACAGACAAGATAACTAGTGGTTCGCCCCGAACTGAGATCTCGTGTGTCTCCCATAACACCAAAAATATTATATATTCGTAATCTTTGACTATCAAAATAGTGCCACAAAATAATAACCACCTTACTTGACCTACAGTTTCATTCAAACTTACAGGTAATGTAAATTACCAGACTTTTTGTAAATTTGGTTACACTTTTTGGGGTACAAAATGCAGTTATTCTGGATTTCAGACTTTTGCCTACATTTGTGTCACTAAAGCTACACGCATACCAAATTTAAGCACTGTGGGGTCACTGGTGTAACCTGTGAATTTTGTCAAAGTTCAGTTTTTGTTATGGCTATTATTAGCTTAAAAACTAAAAATATATGTAAGTATATATGTTTGTTTGTCCGAGGTTAACTTTCGAAGCGTTTATCCGATCATCGTGAAATTTAGTATATAGGTAGGTAGGGCACAATTTTGGTGTGACTAAATCAGATAAAAATGTTGGTCGGTTGTTGAGATATTGGGGTTCAAGATGGGTAAAAAAATCCAAAATGGGATTATCCGGTCAAGTGGCACGTCTAATAAAAGGTTTTTACGAGTACATTTCGACCCCGTTTTTATTTTTAGTTTAAACTTTGTAATTTTTAAGTAATTAGCCATAATAAAAACTGAACTTTGACAAAATTCACAGGGTACACCAGTGACCCCACAGTACTGAAATTTGGTATGCGTGTAGCTTTAGTGACACAAATATAGGCAAAAGACTGAAATCCAAAATAATTGCAAGTTCTACCCTAAAATAGCATAACCAATACATGAACTCCCGTAATCTGTAATTTGAATGAAACTGTAGGTTAAGTTATTTGTTTATGCATTTCGTCGCACTATTTTGTTAGTTAAAGATTACGAATAATATTTTTTTGTTTTTATCGGAGACTCGCGAGATCTCAGTTCGGGCCGAACCACTAGTTTAGATACTAAGTTGCTGTGTATGTCAATATGTAACAAGTATAAACACTGAATTGTCAATACATATTGAGGAATGTCAAGAAACAAGAACTTTAGATGAAGAAATTAAAACCGCAGATGAGTACGCGAACTCATAAAATCCAATCAATAGAGCACAGCTTCCTAGCTTTCACGAGATGAAGAGGAAAGTATATCTCGTGTGACCGGTCATAGAACAACTGGACAGATGCGAGCAACTTTTTAATGGCGACATCAGCCGAAAAGCCATAATTTAATTGACTTGTTCAGTTATTTAATTTTATACCTATGTTTTGTTATCCCGTCCTATTTTCTTTAAATTTATAATTAAGCATGATTTTAATAAATTATTAATGTTATTCATTTGAACTGAAATGCTTGTAGCTAACAACAAAATACAATAATAAAACAAATATTATTCAAAACTAAATGCCACAATCATCATCATCATCAGCCGGTAGACGTCCACTGCTGAACATAGGCCTCCCCCTTAGATCGCCACAACGAGCGGTTGGTAGCCGTTTGCGCACCACGGCTCGCCGCGATTCTTACTAGATGTCGGTCCACCTTGTGGGGGGCCGGCCTACGCTGCGTCTTCCAGTCCGTGGTCTCCACTCGAGAACCTTTCTTCCCCAACGGTTATCGGTTCTACGAGCGATGTGGCCTGCCCATTGCCACTTCAACTTGCTAATTTTGAGAGCTATGTCGGCAACTTTAGTTCTTCTGCGGATTTCGTCATTGCGGATTTTGTCACGCAAAGAAACCCCAAGCATAGCCAAATTCCACAATACTAAATAGAAAAAATACAATTAATTCAAAAAATGTTTAAATTAATAAAATATAACTTGTAAAATGTCTGCTCATCCAAAGGTTGCCTGGAAGAGATCGCTTTAAGTGATAAGGCCGGTTATTATACTTTTGATTTAATCGTGTATTCTCTTTTTTTAATTTTATTTGTTAAAAAAAAATTATCTGTTGCCCGCGATTTCGTGCGCGTTACACTACTAAATTTGTAGGTAGCCTAGAAATAAAGCTAAACTCGCTGTTGCAACTTGACCTGACACCCCATTTTTATCCCATGCGAACTGATTTAAGGGATAAAAGGTAGCCTATGTGGTAATCCAGGTTATGATCTATAACCAGTATACAGGGTGCTTGGTAATAATACTGATGATATTCAAGTGACGGTTTCTCAAAACATAAAAAGACTTCTCGAAAAAAACTACTGCATAGTTATATTATCAAATTTTATAGAAAATCGACTAAGTTTAGGTGATTAATTCGATATAAAACGTACTGCCTACTCTTGCAATCGACATCCAAAAATAAAGGCCGATTTGATATCTCTTTCGGAAATACCTGCGGGTTTTAGATTAGAAAGGGACAACAAGAGATATCTCGAGACGTCACCAATACAGTATCTGTGGTTAGATTGCAAGCATTATGCAATAGCACAACGTAAGTTTAATAAAATGTTTGTTTAACATGCCTAAATAAATTTCACGTTTCCATGGTTAAAGTTTTCACAAATGTATTTATTATGCTCATCAAAATAACCCCTTTCATTTTTGCGCGTATATTATCAAACATCCTATATACCTACTAAATTTCATCGAACTCGGCAAACAAACAAACAAATAAATAAACAAACATCCAAACTTTCACATTTGTAATATTTGTGTGATGTGATGGTGTACAATAAAAAAAATATCTATCCAATACTTTGCTTTTAGATTTGTTGTTGCGTGTCTTTTTGGTAACTTATGTATTGGTGTTATTGAAAAAAAAAATATTATTCTATTCTATTATATTCTTATTTTAAAGGTTTGTGGGAGCCGTCGGTGCAGGCCGTACAAGATCGGTCGCTCTGGTAATTGATGCCGGGAGGCTTATGTTCAGCCGTGGACGTTATGTGACTGGTATGATGATGATGTTCAGTAGTATGTGCCTAATAAATGTTTCCTCGTAAACTATAGTATTTCCATTTCTTTATTTTCTCGATGACAGCTCCTGTGAAAACTTGAAACAGCGTCTTTTTTTAAGTACGCATTATTTTATAAAAATATGACGCTTACGCACGCAAGGTTATACCAGAGTCGGAGAAACTGATAGGGATGGAGCTATCGATAAACGTAACACGATAACAGACCCGATATTATTTTACAAAATGTAAGAAACTAAACTACTGCCGGATACTTTTGTACCATTTTGATACTCTGCTTCAAAGTAATTACGATCCTTGATCACCAGTTCTCGCGCCTGCCTTTTCAGAACAGATCCTTTCGGCATTTTTATATTTGACAGCTGGGCAGGAATCAACACGGGGAACACAAAATACACAACGTAACGTATGGATAATGTGAAAAAACTCCGCGAACAGAAATGTAGTGACTAGCACGACCGTCTTGTTGCGAGTGACAGATTAAAACAAACACAAAATGGCGGTGGGCCATTGAGTGTTCCCACTTTGAAAAAATATATTTGAATGTTTTTGTTGTATTTGTCTTTGTTCAAAATATAATAAATACTTATATGCGATCAATATCATTAAATCGAAGAATTAGATCGAAAATAAAGAAATGCATATAGTAAGTACAGGTAAGTTTTTTTTGGCATACAGCCTATAGGCATATAATTTCCCCTGCAACCATGCCATATGGAATAGATCGCTTCTATGCGATGCCACCACCCATTGTACTATTTGCTTTGTTTTTAGGGTTCCGTACCCAAAAGGTAAAACGGGCGTCAAATAAACTTCCTCGTCGTTAGAATCACTCATTCTAGGTTTTTCATTTGTGTTCAAGTTTCTTGTTTTTAACCTAAGGTTTTAACATTATGACGGGAAAAGAAAATGGCGCACGTAAAGCCAATTAAAAAAAAGTAATACACCAAGAAGGTTCCGAGTCTGAGTTTTTAACAACTTAAATAAAGTTGTATGATAAATTCGGCACCATGGAGGTAGAAGTAAATAGGTTTAATGATGTTTTGAATTCACAAACTTAGTGCACACGATGTTCTAAATTCAATTTACTTTATCCTCTAGCGGATAAAAACGGGTTTTGCACTCAGTATCGATGAGCAAAAATACTCATTCCGAGATTGGGGGGGGGGGGGGGGGGGGGGGGGGGTGAAAAATAATTTTTCACTGTATCGCCACATACCTAGTATTTTTTAAGATTAAATATAAAAAGCTCAATTACACTATTATTATAAATGCAAAAGTTTGGATGTTTGTTTATTTATTTGTTTGTTTGTTACTCAATCACGTAGTAACGGCTGAACCGGTTTCGATGAAATTTGTACGTTGGTTATAATCAGGATAAACACTTAAGCTACTTTTTATCGTCAAAGCCGCGGGCAGAAGCTAGTATTATAAATGCGAATGTTTGAATGTTTGTTTGTTTGTTTGTTACTCAATCGCGACGTAACTGCTGAACAGATTTCTATAAAATTTAGTATGTACGTAGATACCTGGATTAACACATAGGCTTAAAAATGGGGTCAAGTCAAGTTGCAACAGCGAGTTTAGCTTTATTTCTAGGTTACCTACACATTTAGTAGTGTAACGCGTACGAAGCCGCGGGCAATAGCTAGTTATTTTTTATAAGGAGTAAGTATCTATTTAGAAATGTTTTTGACGTAATTTTGCTGTGACAAAATTCAGGCCGTTTCTACCAAACGCCTCATCTACAAACTCGTCTATGGCAGGTCATCTGCCTGTGACTTTCACCTTGCCGCTTTCTCAATGTATTTGGTGTGCGCCGGCGCAGGTTTTGAATAACCTTTACGTAATGCTATTGACAGCTTTTTACCGTATTCTTGGAAGTAATTTGTTAATTTTTACGCGGTTTTTTTTATTACGTTGTAGACTGTTTTGTCTCGTATTATCGCTTCTATATCTAAACTAGTGGTTCGGCCCGAACTGAGATCTCGCGAGTCTCCCGTAAAAACAAAAATAGATTGTTTGTAATCTCTGACTATCAAAATAGTGCCACGAAATAAACAACCACCTATTTGGTTACTCTTTTTTGGGGTACAAAATGCATTTATTCTGGATTTAAGACTTTTGCTTATATTTGTGTCACTAAAGCTAACAGGAATACAAAATTTCAGCACTGTGGGGTCCCTGGTGTATCTACCCTGTGAAGTTTGTCAAAGTTTTGTTTTTATTATGGCTAATAACTCAAAAACTACAAGAACGAAACTAAAAATAAAAACATGGTTGAAATGTACTAATGAATACCTTTAATTTGACGTCCCATTTGACCTAATAGTCTTATTTTCATTATTTTTACCCCTCTTGAACCCCAATATCTCAACAACCCCCCCTCGGACAAACAAACATACATATATAAAAACAAACATATATATTTATTTTATATGTATATGATACTTATTAATTTAAAATTATTTATGTACCTAATATATGTATATAACTATTTAGGGTTTTTCTTTTTCTATTATTAAGTTTATTATTTTTATATCTCGGCCAATCTTCCTTTAAGCAATGATCCTCTCCATCCAAAGGTTGTCTGGAAGAGATCGCTTTGTTAAGCGATAAGACCGCCCATTATGCTTCCTTTAATTTGTTTATTTCTTTATATCTGTTGTGTCTAGCTTGTAAGCTATAATAAAGAATTTTCATTCATTCATATATATACATAGAACGCCGATTCGCCCAAGTTAATTTAAAGATCTCGCTTTGCTCGATCAAGCAATAGATGGGTATGTCATAAAAACAGAGTGAAGTTTGTAAATACACAATTCAATGTTGACTTTTCACAAGCTTCTCTATCATCTAAATAATCCGCTAGGTTATAGTAGGCTTTTTTAGGCGAGTGAATAACGCGGTCATCGAACTGTTTGTATTATTGTTACGTGTTCGGCAGTTTAAAGCTGTCGTCGGCAACGCAACGCGTACTAATTCAGCCGGCCTTGACCGCACTCTACCTAATGTTACGATTACGGTAATATCGAGAATCGTGATGCCTCGTTACAAGCATTTATGTGCTTTTTAAATCAATTCTTATAAATTGTTCGGGGGCCGTTCAAGTATTACGTAAGCAGATTTAATACAATTATTTACCCTCCCCCCCCACTTGTCAGCAAAAGTATGCTTACGTAAACATTGGTATATGCATTTTTCTTTTAATGTAAGTATACTGGTTATATTAATGATTCATCAGCAGCAGTTATAATTCTAGAAATAAGAAAATACACTTATGATTGTTATGATAGAGGACTTCAACGCACATATACTTTATTGACGCGGTATTCAACATAGAGTAAGAAACAAATATTATAATTATATGTAATATAACGAACAATATTACTGCTCTGCTGACGTAATCACCATCTAGACCCCCCCCCCCCCCCCCCCTCCCCCCTCCTATAGTGCTTACGTAATACTTGAACGGTCCCCATAACGAAAGTTAACCCAAATGAGATTAGACTATGAATTGAATGTATTTTGGCATTCTGCTTCAATTTGTATTTTAATATTAGCTTGATATAAATAAAGTGTATAATCGCTTGTCAGTCAACTCATACCATTGTATCGTCAGTTATGTGAATACCGTTTAGGACAATAACGTGACTAGATCGATACTAGAATTTTATTATTTTTGGTTAGGATGCCGGTCACTCTGGAAATCTGTTGAGGAGCAGGGTAGTATTTGAATTGCTTGTAATTAAAATACGTAATTGAAATATAAATACGTTTTGTGTTTGTAATTGGTATTTCAAATATCTGACGCTGAGGTATTTTGTAGTTTTTCAAATATGTACTTTATTACTGGTGGTAGTAGAGCTTTTGTGAACGGGCTCGAGGAAGTGGGCACCACCGCCTTACCTTTATCTGCCGCCAAATAGCAGTACTTGTGCTGCTGTGTACCGGTTAGATGGTAATGGTATGTTCCTGTAATTACTGGCACATAGGCATAACAACTAAATCCTATAGTATGACAACGTATCAACATAGAGATCAAGACAACATAATAGCTTGTGTTGAATTCTATGTGGATATCCATGGATTGCAGTAGCCACTTAACATCTGGTGGACTGCAAAATTCCTACGAGGTAATATTTTGTAATTTGTATTTAAATTAACGCATATATCATGTATTTTGCCCAGCTCTGTCAGCAGTGGACACAAATATGATTATATTGATGTCGAAACATTAAAAAATGGTACATAGACTTATCTCATGACGGAAAGTCATGAACATCACTTTCATTATCTCAATGAAAGATCGTACGCTCTACAAGTCTCGAACATTCGACGCATCTCGTAAATTCATATAATTGCCTTTTTGATAACTTTAAAGAAAGCCGCGAAGATTTTACGAAAACAAGTTTTTATTAGCAACTTTTAATCATCAACATCATCATTATATCAGCCGTAGAACGCCCACTGCTGGACAAAGGCCTCCCTCATTGATCTCCAGGAACTGCGGCTGGAAGCCTGCATCCAACGCCGATCTGCGGTTCTTACCAAGTCTGCCCATCTTGTAGGTGGACGTCCTACGCTGCGCCTGCCGTTCCCGTGGCCTCCACTGGCGAACTTTCCGGCCCCATCGGCCATCTGTTCGCGCGCTATATAGCGGCTATAACTTTTAATAGCCCGCATTTGTGGTCGGATAAATGGATCTTTAGACCTATGATATGGTGACGGCACAAAGCCATAGCCATGAAAATCTATCTATGACTAGCCGTTGCCCGCGACTTCGTACGCGTTACACTACTAAGTATGTAGGTAAACTAGAATTAAAGCTAAACTCGCTGTTGCAACTTGACTTGACACCCCATTTTTATCCCATGGGACCTGATTTATGATGAAAGGTAGTCTATGTGGTTATAATCTACGTACATACTAAATTTCATCGAAATCGGTTCAGCCGTTACGACTATCAAAACCACATCAAAACAGTGCCACGATATAATAACCAGAATACTTGACCTACACTTTCATTCAAATTACAGGTAACGGGAGTTCATGCCACTTTGTTATTCTTTTTTGGAGTACAAATTGCAGTTATTCTGGATTTCAAACTTTTGCCTATATTTGCGTCACTTAAGCTACACGCATACAAAATTGCAGCCAAGTGGGGTCACTGGTGTACCCTCTGAATTTTGTCAAAGTTTCGTTTTTGTTATGGCTAATAACTCAAAAATTATAAAGAATTTACAAAAAATAAAAACGGAGTCTAAATGTACCAATGAATACCTTTCATTTGACGTCCCACTTGACCAGTTAGCCTCATTTTAATTTTTGTATACCCCTCTTGAACCCCAATATCTCAACAACCCCCCAAAATTTTTATCTTATTTAGTCACACCAATATTGTGCTATCACTACCTAACTATGTATTAAATTTCACGATGATCGGATCCACGGAAAGTTATCCTCGGACAAACGTACATACATAAAATGCCATAATACAACGCCGATTTGCCCAAATTGACGTCAACTTGGGCAAATCGGTGTTGTATGTACGAGTATGTATGTTTGTCCGAGGATAACTTTCGAAGCGTTGATTCGATCATCGTGAAATTTGACACATAGGTAGGTAGTGATGGCACAATTTTGGTGTGCCTAAATGAGCTAAAAATGTTGGGGGGTTGTTGAGATATTCAAGTGGTGTAAAAAAAAAATTAAAATGAGACTTTTTGGTCAAGTGGGACGTCAAATGAAAGGTCTGCATTAGTCGATTTAGACTCCGTTTTTGTTTTTAGTAAATTCTTTATAGTTTTTGAGTTATTAGCCATTATAAATATAGAACTTTAACAAAATTCACAGGGTACACCAGTGACCCCACAGTGCTGTTATTTAGTACATGTGTAGCTTAAGTGACACAAATATAGGCAAAAGTCTGAAATCCAGAATTACTGCAATTTGTATCCCAAAAATGCCTAACCACAAACATGAACTCCCGTTACCTGTAATTTGAATGAAACTGTAGGTTAAGTGTGTTGGTTACTTATTTCGTGGCACTGTTTTTATGGTCAAAGATGAAGTCCGGCTTGCACAATGATCCCTAAACGTATTTAGCGACTAAACATGTTTAAATTTTATGTATTTGTATGATTTGGCAACTCCATAAATCATATTTAGCCACTAAATACGTTTAGGCATCGTTGCGCGAGTCGCCCTAAGAATATTTTTTTTGTGTTTTGGAAGACTCGCGAGATCTCAGTTCGGGGCGAACCACTAGTTATTATGGATTAGGTATGTTACCTTAAGTAAGTTTTTGCTTACGGTTTATGTATTATTTTATCCGTACAGTACCCTAAAGCAGGCAGGTGTTTGACCCCGCTATCATAACATCCGTGAGAGCCAACCGGTTTGATTCAAACACTTTCAATCACTTTCGAAACTTGTTCATTTTGATACACTTTTGATATATGTTACATATTTTATTAGATAACCTATCTTCCGCCTGCGGCTTTGTACGCGTGGTTGGTCAATTGAAATTAGGGTTGCCACCTATTTTTATAGCAAATAGAGTAAATTTAATTATTTAGGCTAAAATAAAAAGTAACTACAACATCTGACGATAAAGTACTATTTATTCACCAGACTATTTCTCTTTCATACATATTTTTCGATAAAGAGGTCGCACGAACAATCCAACTCGGCTGGGCAGCGTTCGGGAAACTTCGCGATATCTTCTCGTCCAAATTTCCCCAGAGCCTGAAGACTAAAGTCTTCAACCAGTGTGTGTTGCCAGGGATGACCTTTGGCACTGAAACGTGGTCCTTTACTCATGGCCTCATGACCAAGCTCAAGGTCGCTCAACGAGCTATGGAGAGGACTATGCTCGTGGTTTCTTTGCGTGAAAAAATCCGCAATGAGGAAATCCGCACTAAAGTTGCCGACATAGCTCTCAAAATTAGCAAGTTGAAGTGGCAATGGGCGGGCCACATCGCTCGTAGAACCGATAACCGTTGGGGAAGAAAGGTTCTCGAGTGGAGACCACGGACTGGAAGACGCAGCGTAGGCCGGCCCCCCACAAGGTGGACCGACGATCTAGTTAGAATCGCGGGGAGCCGTTGGGCTTAAACGGCTACCAACCGCTCGTTGTGGCGATCTAAGGGGGAGGCCTATGTTCAGCAGTGGACGAGTTCTGGCAGATGACGATGATGATTTTGACATATTTTTTGTTGCTTCTAGCAACATATAACAAATATTTGTTACTCTTAAATATATAAATAATTCGCTTTTTATTATGCCACGATGCTCCGTTGCGTTCATTCCGCCACTTAGCATTCATCAGAGAAAAAACTCTCTGTGAATGCTGAAGTGGCGGGAGTGGTTAGCAGAGACGACACATTTTTTTCACAATTAGCAACATTACGTGATAATGACATTGACGTTTTAGGTTACGTTCCAAAGCAGCCCGTTCCGTTACACGTAAAAAATAGCAGTCCATTTAAAAAATCATTACATGTAAAAATAAAGTGTTTTCACGTGCTTTACTGCCCTCATAAAATATAAAGTACGATTGGCCAAAATAGAGTACACACGGCTACACATCAAGATATACATTCCAGTATAAGCTGACCTCGCATTGAGTAGACTTTTCGTAGAATGAGAGGTCAGCTTATACTGGAAATTATAGCTTGATGTGTAGCCGTGTGTACCATACTTTATTATAGAGTACGGGTGGCAACCCTAATTAAAAGTAGCGACAATTACCACCATACCTATTTCTGCCGCCAAGCAGCATTGCCGTGTTTCGGTTTGAAGGTTGCCGATGAAATTACAGGCGCAGCATTACGGCTTTACTGTATGCCTCAAGTCGTATGTCACGTTTCTACGGTACGTGACTTACGAGGGCAATACTTTGTTACTATAGGTACATCAGGTATTATTCTTACGACTGAAAAGCCGTAAGAGCTTCCTCAGATCCACTAATCCCACGGACAAAAGCCCGGCAGTAGCGAGACTTGAATTATGGTCCTCTCATCACACTGCCCCTCCTGATTACATTCCACCAGCAGAGTATCTTCCTTCCGGCTACAAGCTGCAGTGGCCAATTTGGAAGTCCCTAAACCGGTTGCACACTCAAGTTGGCCGCTGCCTAGATAATTTAGGCAATATACAACGACCCATTCCGGAGCCAGTGCCACTGCGGGGCCACCACACAAACAATGGCCCACCTGCTCTCATGTCCTCTATGTTCAACCTCCTGCACACGGAATGACTTGTACCAGGCAACAGAGAGGGGTGTGGAAGTTGCTCTCTATTGGGCTAAACAAATTTAAAAGTTAAATAGCCATTGACACGAAAGAAGAAGAAGGTGAGCCATTAGTCTGGTTCCATTACCAGGTGTTATAAAAAATCCAGGCCATAATCTAACTATATTAGGTATCAAATTTCATCGAAATCAGTTTAGCTGTTACGATATAAAAGCGTAATAACAAACAAACAAAACAAACAATTGCATTTTTGTTATAATATTAGTATCTATGGTTTATTTTTAACACTACCAGGATGACTGGTAGATAATGCTATTAGCATTAAGTCCTCCTAGCTTCTGTTTGTATGAAAGTAATAAAAAACGAGTCTGCTTTAGATCACACGACTGAAGTAAAACTTCTTTTTCAAAATGTTAATTTATAAAATTGTTCAATTACAAAATTGTCCACACGTCTGTAGGTCGATCAGTCTATGTTCATTCTGGACAGACGCAACTCGCACAATAACGTTTAAAAATATACGAAACGTAACTCTCTCTCTTTCTATCTTCACTTATATCTCCCTCTCAACTTCCGTTCGCACTTTTCGTAACGCATTCACCAGCTTACTCCCCAAGTCAAGCGTGCGTAAACAAGTTTTACTTCAATAAATAAATACTGCTGGACATTTCACACAGCGCTATCTAGCCCCAAACTAAGCATAGTTTATATGGGAACCAAATAACTGATAGAATATTTATGTAAATTTTTTTGTAAATACATACTTATAGTATATAGAAAAACACCCAAACACGGAACAAATATCGCACGGAACCCGCTACCTCCAGCGTCTCAGCCAGCTATACGCCACTGTGCCACGGAGGTCGACAAATACATGTATATTAACTTAACTATATTAAAGAATGATGTTTTGCTCTTATCTATCTATCGTCCCTCCCGACAATTAAGTAGATACTACCTCGCTCACTCACAACTTCACAAGTCAAGTATCTACGACGAAAATTTAACCAGATCCCGATCATATGATTTTTTTACTTGTATTGTAACCACCGCTGGCCTACATTAAATTCAATTCTAGCTACGGGCCTGTGTTGTATTCTTTGGCTTAGTCTGTAGGTCGAATCTAGAGTTGGGAATGAACTTGTTCACTTTAATTTCTCAATCCGGAGACAATGGCCGGCCGTGGGAGCTCGCGCACAATGGAACAACGCGACCGGATGAGTTACTATATAGCACTTTGTACTGGGATGTGGAATTCAGTTATTCAAGTTGACTATCTTCTTTTTTTAATACTACTTATATGGCAAACGAGCATGCAGTCCACCAGATGGTTAAGTGGCTACTGCAGCCCATGGATATCCACATAGAATTCAAAACAAGGTATTATGTTGTCTTGATCTCTATGTGGATACGTTGCCATACTATAGGACTTAGCTGGTATGCCTATGTGCCAGTAATTACAGGAACATACCATTACCATCTAACCGGAACACAGCAGCACAAGTACTGCTATTTGGCGGCAGATAAAGGTAAGGCGGTGGTGCCCACTTCCTCGAGCTCGTTCCCAAAAGCTCTACCACCAGTAACCGTTAGAAGTTCTTAAACCAGTAGACCGATTTTAATATTTTTTTTGTATATTTGGTAGGTATGTATATAAGTGTATATAAGTATTGTATCGGTTATCTGGTTGCCATAGTACAAGCTCTGCTTAGTTTGGGGCTAGATAGCGCTGTGTGAAATGTCCAGCAATATTTATTTATTTAAAAATACTAAAATCGCGTTCGAAAATGGGGGTGGAGAGTAGGAGGGTTAAAAATACCTAACGACCTATTCTCTTATATAATAGGTCGTTAGGTATTTTTAACCCTTTATTCTCTTATATAATAGGTCGTTAGGTATTTTTAACCCTTTATTCTCTTATATAATAGGTCGTTAGGTATTTTTAACCCTTTATTCTCTTATATAATAGGTCGTTAGGTATTTTTAACCCTTTATTCTCTTATATAATAGGTCGTTAGGTATTTTAACCCTTTATTCTCTTATATAATAGGTCGTTAGGTATTTTTAACCCTTTATTCTCTTATATAATAGGTCGTTAGGTATTTTTAACCCTTTATTCTCTTATATAATAGGTCGTTAGGTATTTTTAACCCTTTATTCTCTTATATAATAGGTCGTTAGGTATTTTTAACCCTCCTACTCTCCACCCCCATTTTCTATCGCGATTTTAGTATTTTTAAATAAATAAATATTGCTGGACATTTCACACAGCGCTATTTAGCCCCAAACTAAGCAGAGCTTGTACTATGGCAACCAGATAACTGATAGAATACATATATACATTTTTTTGTGCATAAATACTCATATAGAGAAACAACCAGACCCGGAACAAATATCTGTAGATCATGCAAACATTTGTTCCGCGGCGGGAATCGAACCCGCTACCTCCTGCGTCTGAGCCGGCTGTTTGCCCACTGCGCCACGGAGGTCGTCAAATTTTTGTATAAACAATATCTATATAATTTAACCGTCGTTCATTGAAGTGAAGTCATTTACATGAAGTGTCGCGTCACTTTTACAAGAGTGTATTAAATGGTTTCTATCCCGAAGTTCCCACGGGAATGGGAAGCCGCGGGCGGGTCAGGTAATCTATATATACCTAGTCAGGTCATAAATTCTGTCACATGTTTAATATAAAATAATTGAAACAAGTTTATTCATTATGTAACCATTTATATACCAAAATGAACTTAACAAAACATAGATTCTTATGACACTAAAGTTTATTCAAAATGACTTCCGTGATTTTGAATACAGGCCTTCAATCTGCGCGGCCAGTCGTCTATCGCGGCACGAACGAGGTCCATGTCAATATCGGCGGCTGCCTTAATCAAGGATGTCTTGAGTGACTCCAAATTGGGACGAGGCTTTGAGCACGCCTTTTCCTCCAAGTGTTGCCATATCTTTTAATCTAACGGATTCAAATCTGGACTGGAGGAGGGCCAGTCTTCGTGCCGGATGAAGTCGATTTCACGCGCCGCCAGCCAGTCTTGTGTGCTCTTCGCTCTATGAGCAGGCGCCGAATCTTGTTGGAATACCCAGTGCCTGTTGTTGAACATGGTATGAGAAACAGGTTCCACAAGGTTCGTCAGGACTGTATTTTGATACACAACTGCATTCGTTATTACACCTTTCTCACAAAAATGTACCTCTGTTAAGCCCCAATAAGAAACTCCCAACCATACCATGAGCGAGGATGCTATCATTTTGTTTGTTGTAGCTCTCTTCTACGGTAAAAATTTTTTCATCCGAAAAAAGAATTTCCCGATATTTTTTTCCCGCGTACCGCTTCAACAAAGCGCGGCATCTCTTCAGTCTCAGGTCCTTTAGA
Organism: Philereme vetulata; assembly: GCA_918857605.2. NCBI lineage: Eukaryota > Metazoa > Arthropoda > Insecta > Lepidoptera > Geometridae > Philereme > Philereme vetulata. The sequence goes on along the minus strand of OU975427.1, from coordinate 2,961,063 downwards.
CGAGCATTCAAACGATGTCCTGTTTTTCTTCGATATGCCCGAAGCCCTAAGTCTTCATTTAACACCCTTTTCACCGTAGTTCTGCTTAACCCCATCTGAAGGGCTAACAGTTTCTGCTTACGTTTGGGATTTCTTTGAATTCGCGCCTTCACAGCTTTTATCACTGCTGGAGTCCTAACAGACCGAGGGCGACCACTTCTTGACCTGTCATCTACACTAGAGTCTTCATTGTATCGTTTGATGGTGCGATAAACGAATCTTTTGGTTATATTCAAATTTTTCAGTATGTCAAAAATTTGAATTGGCGTGAACCGCAACGATGCAACGCAATAACTGCAACACGGTCTTCTTTAAGCGTCCACTCCATATTTAAAAATCAGTAAAATTCTAAAAAGTATACATTTTTATTTTCATGAACAATTCGAAATTCGAATTCAATAAACATTTTTGTGGCCAGCATTCTAAAAGAAAAGTTTTTACTGTGTGACAATACTTATGACCTGACTAGGTACCTATATATTTATATAAATAAATTGCTGTTCGTTAGTCTCGCTAAAACTCGAGAACGGCTGGACCGATTTAGCTAATTTTGGTATTGAATTATTTGTGGAAGTCCAGAGAAAGTTTGAAAGGTGAATAAATATGAAAATGCTCGGAATTAAATAAAAAAAACACAATGATCGATCTATATTTTGTTGGATTTATCTCCACCCCGAATAGCAGAATAACTATTAAAATATCGGATAAACTCACGCAACGTGAAATTATGAAGAAAATTCATTTTCTCATACATAGATGCAGCTATTATTGACCGATTGACATTGGCAGCCCGTGTCATATGCATGTCAGGGCGGTACGAAGTTCGGCGGGTCAGCTAGTAAGATATAAAGATCGCTTATCGATGGACGATAATTATGCTCATGATAATGATGATCCACCTATACTCGTGGAATTCTAATAAGTAGGTCGGATTTGACAGGTGTCAAAATACTACCAACAAACAACAAAACCAAATGATACATCATTGAAATATCGTCCTGTCGCGTTTGAACACCGCCGCCGTCGCCGGGACGTCACCGAGAACGGGATGACGGCGCCGATTTAGCGATACACTTATAGTTTCTGATAGAAGAATAATGAATTTGCGTTCTTCAGATTCCCTCCAACTTAAAACTCCTGTCCATACGACAGAGTGTTATGGTCGATCCTTCACTGTAACAGCCGTACGATTGTGGAACGCTTTGCCCCTCTCTATAAGAACATCCAAGTCTATAAGTAATTTATAAAACAAAAGTGCACACCCATTATCTGTCCCTGTGTTGAAGTTGTAACTGCTTGTTAATTCATCATAACCATTCTTATAGTTGATTATTTTAAATAAAATTTGTGTTATTCCTAGAACTTTAGGTTTACAGTGTGTAGGTATGTTTTTAATTGTATATAGATGCACCGCCGTCATGTGATACATTATAATCATGTCCATACAAAGGTTGTCTGGAAGAGATCGCTTTTAGCGATAAGACCGCCCATTGTAATGTAATAAGCCATTGTAATATTATAAGTATGTATTTACAAAAAAATGTATATAAGTATTCTATCAGTTATCTGGTTCCCATAATACAAGCTCTGCTTAGTTTGGGGCTAGATAGCGCTGTGTGAAATGTCCAGCAATATTTATTATTATTTATTTATTATTGTACTAAATCTATTTGTAAGAATTATGTTCTGTATTTTACTCTGGTGTACAATAAAGAGTTATCTTAATTTAATTCAAAGCCGAACTCCAGTTATATTTACGGGCGAAACGCTTCTTACGCGGTCATCCCGCGGCGCCGCTATAAACACATCCTCCACAATGTCTATGTCCCGCAGTGAGAAGCGATGCCGCCTATACTCTCAGTGGGCCACTCGCTCACCATACCACAGAGAGATCTCAGAGAAACGCCAAAGATGAAACGTAGCACAGAACAGGTTTTTTTAACACCATTAGTACCCACTTGAAAGCTTTCGCGTTGCGCAACCGTGACGTCACATGTCATCTCATCTGACATTGCGTAAACTGTGACAGGTCTGTCCTTCGAGCCGGAACAAGAAAATGGGGGCATTTGGCGTGACGAGGTGAATTCGGTGTGTCAGAGTGACATAAAATTCTTATATCCTACTCTTGGAGATGTTATAATGGAAGATTAGGGTCAAAGCGATTATCTGTACTAATAATAATAGTTAGAAAGTAACTCGACTCTCTGTCTGTTTGTTACTGTGGAATGGCTAGACCAATTTCGATGAAATCTATATATATAAAAATGAATTGCTGTTCGTTAGTCTCGCTAAAACTCGAGAACGGGTGGAGCGATTTGGCTAATTTTGGTATTGAATTATTTGTGGAAGTCCAGAGAAGGTTTAAAAGGTGAAAATGCTCGGAATTAAATTAAAAAAAAAAACAATTTGGGTTTTCCTTTGAATGAATGTGTCCCCCGTCGTTCAGAAATCAAATTGAAAGAATAGTTTACAATGAAAGACGGCGACGTTTAAAATGAAATGTACCGGCGACGTATATTGGCAGCCCGCGTCATATGTAGGGTCAGGGGCGGTACGAAGTTCGGCGGGTACAATAGTTTAATATATAAATAGGTTATGACCAGGATTGAGACATATATTGAGTAATGGTTTTTATTGACGACTAGCTGTTGCCCGCGACTTCGTACGCGTTGCACTACTAAATGTGTAGTTAACCTAGAAATAAAGCTAAACTCGCTGTTGCAACTTGACTGGACACCCCATTTTTATCCCATGTGATCCTGATTTACGGGATAAAAAGTAGCCTATGAGGTTATAATCTACGTACATACTAAATTTCATCGAACCCGGTTCAGCCGTTACGACGTGATTGAGTAACATACAAACGAATATTGTGATCGAAAGCTCACAAGACAAAGGCGTAAAGTGCCACAATTCAAGAAATACTTCATGACGTGATATTTGTTCTACAGTTAGTTGGAACAGGATTCTCACGCAACTGGTAATCAGGGATGTTCCTGTTCCTGACTGGTGACGGAGCTAGCATACTACCTGATGTTAAGTGCTAACCATCGCCTAATACAAAGTATTGCCTTGTAGGTCTAATTGATTAATTACAATTTCAATATACAATATAATTACAATTTACATAATAATAATACAGCCTTTTATTCGGACAAAGTTATACAATTTTTTCTTACACTGCTGCACTGCGCTGTTAAGATAAACGTTTTATATAATTTGGTGCTTCTTCAACTTTCTGTAAGTCCGTTTGCCAGCTGGCAAAGGCCTCCAACCTACTCCTCGTGGTGCAGTGGGCGAATAGCCGGTTGAGACGCAGGAGGTAGGAAATGTGTGCATGATCTACAGATATTTGTTCCGGGTCTGGATGTTTTTCTATATATTATAAGTATGTATTTACAAAAAAAAAATGTATATCAGTTATCTGGTTGCCATAGTACAAGCTCTGCTTAGTTTGGGGCTAGATAGCGCTATGTGAAATCTCCAGCCATATTTATTTATTTACTCCACTCAGATCTCTCTCTGGCTACTCTACTGCATGTTATGCCTGCAACATGCCTGATATCATCGTCGATATCATAATTTAAATTGTACAATTTACATACAAACAATAAAAATAAATAAGATAACATTACTATGAAAATGTTTGCAGAGGCGCGGGTCGATGGGTTCCACGCCATCATCCGCAAAAAGACTGCCTCACTGCTCAGTAGAGTGCGAGGCAGCCAACGCCATACTGCAGGTCATTGCAGACAAGTACGACTCACCGATTATGAAGTCCTTCAATCGGGTTCTGATCGAATAGTATTTGTGAGAGACTATTGGCTCAGGACTTAGTGAGGGATTTAAACTAAAAGTTTTATTGTTTTTATTTAAATGTTGTTTGTTTTATTGCCTATACTTTGTACTAACCAATCTGACATGTTTGATTTAAGTTTTCTATTCTTTTTTTTACTAACAACTATATGGAACTTTGACATCTGACATTTGAATAAATGAATTGAATTTAATTGAAATACAACAATGCAAGTACCTAGGTAAGTTATAACTAAGCTTTAGAAAGCTATAATATATATATAATAACTTATTATATATACCTAGTCAGGTCATAAGTATTGTCACACAGTAAAAACTTTTCTTTTAGAATGCTGGCCACATAAAAAGTTTATTGAATTCGAATTTCGAATTGTTCATTAAAATAAAAATGTATACTTTTTAGAATTTTACACATTTTTTAATATGGAGTGGACGCTTAAAGAAGACCGTGTTGCAGTTATTGCGTTGCATCGTTGTGGTTACGCGCCAATTCAAATTTTTGACATACTGATAAATTTGAATATAACCAAAAGATTCGTTTATCGCACCATCAAACGATACAATGAAGACTCTAGTGTAGATGACAGGTCAAGAAGTGGTCGCCCTCGGTCTGTTAGGACTCCAGCAGTGATAAAAGCTGTGAAGGCGCGAATTCAAAGAAATCCCAAACATAAGCAGAAACTGTTGGCCCTTCAGATGGGGTTAAGTAGAACCACGGTGAAAAGGGTGTTAAATGAAGACTTAGGGCTTCGGGCATATCGAAGAAAAACAGGACATCGTTTGAATGCTCGTCTAATGTACCTGAGACTGAAGAGATGCCGCGCTTTGTTGAAGCGGTACGCGGGAAAAAAATATCGGGAAATTCTTTTTTCGGATGAAAAATTTTTTACCGTAGAAGAGAGCTACAACAAACAAAATGATAAGGTGTACGCACACAGTAGTGAAGAAGCGAGCAACCGTATTCCGCGTGTCCAACGAGGTCATTTTCCATCCTCGCTCATGGTATGGTTGGGAGTTTCTTATTGGGGCTTAACAGAGGTACATTTTTGTGAGAAAGGTGTAATAACGAATGCAGTTGTGTATCAAAATACAGTCCTGACGAACCTTGTGGAACCTGTTTCTCATACCATGTTCAATAACAGGCACTGGGTATTCCAACAAGATTCGGCGCCAGCTCATAGAGCGAAGAGCACACAAGACTGGCTGGCGGCGCGTGAAATCGACTTCATCCGGCACGAAGACTGGCCCTCCTCCAGTCCAGATTTGAATCCGTTAGATTACAAGATATGGCAACACTTGGAGGAAAAGGCGTGCTCAAAGCCTCATCCCAATTTGGAGTCACTCAAGACATCCTTGATTAAGGCAGCCGCCGATATTGACATGGACCTCGTTCGTGCTGCGATAGACGACTGGCCGCGCAGATTGAAGGCCTGTATTCAAAATCACGGAAGTCATTTTGAATAAACTTTAGTGTCATAAGAATCTATGTTTTGTTAAGTTCATTTTGGTATATACCTAAATGGTTACATAATGAATAAACTTGTTTCATTTATTTTATATTAAACATCTGACAGAATTTATGACCTGACTAGGTATATTATAGCTTTATAAATAGTAGCAGGAGCTAAAAGAGGCCTATTGTATTGTATGTTGTACATTCATTTATTTCAGATAATCATAATCCATAATCACAATAAATTATATCAAAATAAATCAAATTAAATGATGTATGTCAAATTAAATCAATATTATATAGTTATTAATCAATTAATAAATTTAAATTAAAATTATGCATCGGTGTACGCATATGCTGGAAGCAACACACCGGACGATGTGCCCATATAGGGGACACACAACGCCCTGCCACAGTTTGTAGGATGGTGTTGAGGCTGGCTCGCGTCCTGCTCATCAGAGATGTTGTTTTCTTCCTAATGAAACGTGAAAGCCATCAGATCGATACTGAGCAAACATCTCTGAGGAACTACAAAAACCGGGGAGCCTCAACATCATCCTAAAGGTATTGTTATACTGGACTCGTAGGGCATCCAGCGATTTCTTAGTGTAGTTTACCCACAGATCACCCGTGTACAGGCTCTGACAATATGCCTTAACACGTTCCCAGTGGCACAGACTTTTCTGTACATTCCATAATTGCGCTACGGGTCGTTTTAAACCTTGTCCTAAACCAGAGATTGTGGCGGCACGAGGCATATTAAACCCCACAGCCCGTAGGAGACGAAAATCCTTTTTTTGGCGCCAAGTAGCCAAATACGAACGTACGCCAAAAGTACGACAAAGTGTACGGTTTTTTTGTGTGCGGCACGAGGTCTAAGAAACCCGGAATTGTGGTTGGTATACCATAGAACTAGGAATCAATAGGACATCTCAGATGTATAGTTATCTTTTTCCTAGATTTTTTCTATACCAGATGGAAGTTATGCCTCCAGCACGACAGAGACGTTTAAGTTTTGTCTGACCGCTATAAAGACGAGACACGGACAGGGTGTTTCAAGCCCTGTTTTGCACTTATCGTGTTAAAAAGTGTGAATTTGACTTCGTCAGAGCGTAGTGCCCCTATGCGTGCACCTACGTGCTAATGTTGATGGTGTTAATGAGGTTAGTAGATACCTAGACCTACTAAAGTCGCAAAGAATCAAAACAGATGTCCTCAGCTAAAACATGCACATATATTTGCACAGACATCCGCATACAGATCCAGTGTAATTAGTTCCAAATACTTTAGACTTTCTCTTCTTTGCATGCAAATGTTTACATATATATAAATATTAATGGCAGTTATGTAAGGTACTTACTATCTAATGTAAAATTCAAAATATCGTGAGTAAGTAGGTAGGTACCTACTCCGCACATAATACATACTAATATTTTAAGGAGGAAAGATTTGTTTGTTTGTAATAGGCTCCGAAACTACTGGACCGATTTAAAAAATTCTTTCACTGTTGGGAAGCTACACTATCCCCGGGTGACGTAGGCTACTTTTTACCCAACACTTTGCGGAACACTGCTTTAGACCACACTACTGCAGTAAAACTTCTTTTTCAAAATAATAATTTCAAAAATTGTTCATTTACAAAATTGTCCAAGTCAAGTGTGGTCGATCAGTCTATGTTCATTCTGGACAGATGCAACTCGCACTCGCACATTAATGTTTAAAAATATACGAAACATAACTCTCTCTCTCTCTTTCTATCTTCACTAACTTGTATCTCCCTCTCAACTTCCGTTCGCACTTTTCGTAACGCATTCACCAGCTTACTCCCCAAATCAAGCGTGCGTAAAGAAGTTTTAGTTACAAAAATTGGTTGTCTGTAAAGTCGGTTTACGGACGATAATTTTACGTGATAACGAAAAAGATAGATGCGTCACAAGCCAAACGGCCGATCGTGCCTCTCTATCGCTTGTTCAGGCGGAACGTGACAATGAGTCATGCTTTTTCGTGCGTGCAGCCGGCGTTCATCTATCTATACTAATATTATAAAGAGGAAAGATTTGTTTGATTGTATTGAATAGGCTCCGAAACTACTGGACCGATTTAAAAAATTCTTTCCCTGTTGGGAAGCTACACTATCTCCGGGTGACATAGGCTACTTTTTACCCAACTGCGCAGAAGGAGGGTAATGTTTTTATTGAAAAACTACGCGCGAGAAGCTGCGGATTGGTCAGCTAGTCATCAATAAAAATAATTACGGCGTTTATTAAAATTTTACAATTTTGACACTTAGGTACACTATTCTGCTACTCCGCACATCACAAATGCGAAAGTTTGGATGTTTGTTTGTTACTCAATCACGTCGCAACGGCTGAACCGATTTCGATGAAATTTGGTATGCACATAGATTATAACCTGAATTAACAGATAAGCTACTTTTTATTGACTAACCACGCGTGCGAAGCCGTGGTCGGAAGCGAGTTTCTTAAATTAAATAGGCTAGTGGTTCGCTGAGATCTCGCGAGTCTCCGATTAAAACAAAAAAATATTATTTGTACCTAATCTTTGACTAAAATATAGTGCCACGAAATGAAAAACCCTACCTACAGTTTCATTCAAATTACAGGTAACGGGAGTTGATGAGAATTGGTTATTCTTGTTTGGGGTAGAAATTTCAGTTATTCTGGATTTCAGACTTTTCCCTATATTTGTGTCACTAATTAATTTTTTATTTATAATGTGAATAATATAACTCAATATTCTGTGAATATTTCAAGCGTTTACCTGTTGCCGTTATCAATATCGAGCAAACACATCACGTTTGTTGTATGAGAGCCTCCCTTAAATATTTGTTTTATTTTAATTTAACTATTTATTTTTAAAGTGAATTTATAATTAAATATTCTGTGTATATTTCAAGCGGCTACCTGTTGCCGTTATCAATATCGAGCAAAACGAGCGAAAAATCACGTTTGTTGTATGGGAGTCCCCCTTAAATATTTATTTTATTCTATTTTTAGTATTTGCTGTTATATTGGCAACAGAAATACATCATCTGTGAAAATTTCAACTGTCTAACTATCACGGTTCATGAGATACAGCCTGGTAACAGACCGCCAAAGAGTGGAACGCCTTGCCAGAGTCTGTGTTTCCTGATAACTACAACCTGGGTAGGTACCTTTAAGTCTCGAGTGAATAGGTTTCTTCTGGGCAAGCGTGTACCATCGTAGACTGCATCATCGCGCGCCATCAGGCGAGATCGTGGTCAACTGTCTAACTGTCACGGTTCATGAGATACAGCCTGGTGACCAAGGGCGAATCCAGCTTTGGTGATTGGGGGGGGGGGGGGGGGGGGCACATAGTCGTGGTCAAGTCACAAGAAGATATAATTTAAATTTTATAATCATGGATACAAGTAAAAAGTAGCTATTTTATTAATCTAAGTACTTAAAAATACCTATATTTAAATAACAAAAACAATTTCAAATCAAAATATTATATTAAATTAGTTAAATATTGAATGTACTTACATAAAATCTATATTGTGACAAAAAATTTATAAAAACATTGTGTTTAACAATTTTAATTAGTGGTCCACCTAGGTCCTGGACCCAGCCCAGGGGGTCATGACACCCATGACCCTAGATTCGCCCTTGCTGGTGACAGACGGACAGACAGCGAGCGGTCCCGTTTGACCCATTGGGTACGGAACCCTAATAGTGTAATTTTAATTTGTTTTCATTCACTCAAGGTGCTATGAGCTCAAATGTATTCAGGTTTGGTGAAGTATTAGCAAGTTAATCTACGCAAAACATGTATTCAGAACTTAGAGATCTTGATTAAATATTTAGATTTAGAAACTCTGATATGTGAGCCGGCTTTCAATGATTGAAATGTTTAGAAAACTACGGACTGTAACACGAATGGTGAATCGTCAATATGTTTCATCAACTTTTGACGTGATAAACATCTTAAAAATCGACTAGCTGACCAATCCGCAGCTTCGCACGCGTAGTTTTTCAATAAAAACATTACCCTCCTTCTCAGCAGTTGGGTAAAAAGTAGCCAATGTCACCCGGGGATAGTGTAGCTTCCCAACAGTGAAATAATTTTTTAAATCGGTCCAGTAGTTTCGGAGCCTATTCAATACAATCAAACAAACAAACAAATCTTTCCTCTTTATAATATTAGTATAGTGAACCCCGGCTGCACGCACGAAAAAGCATGACTCATTGTCACGTTCCGCCTGAACAAGCGATAGAGAGGCACGATCGGCCTAAGCGGTCGGCTTGTGACGCATCTATCTCTTTCGTTATCACGTAAAATTATTGTCCGTAAACAGACTTTACAGACAACCAATTTTTGAAGTAAAACTTCTTTACGCACGCTTGACTTGGGGAGTAAGCTGGTGAATGCGTTACGAAAAGTGCGAACGGAAGTTAAGAGGGAGATACAAGTTAGTGAAGATAGAAAGAGAGAGAGTTACGTTTCGTATATTTTTAAAGGTTAATGTGCGAGTGCGAGTTGCGTCTGTCCGGAATGAACATAGACTGATCGACCTTTTACTTGACTTAAACAATTTTGTAAGTGAACAATTTTATAAATTAATATTTTGAAAAAGAAGTTTAAAAAAACAGGACATCGTTTGAATGCTCGTCTAATGGACCTGAGACTGAAGAGATGCCGCGCTTTGTTGAAGCGGTACGCAGGAAAAAAATATCGGGAAATTCTTTTTTCGGATGAAAAAATTTTTACCGTAGAAGAGAGCTACAACAAACAAAATGATAAGGTGTACGCACACAGTAGTGAAGAAGCGAGCAACCGTATTCCGCGTGTCCAACGAGGTCATTTTCCATCCTCGCTCATGGTATGGTTGGGAGTTTCTTATTGGGGCTTAACAGAGGTACATTTTTGTGAGAAAGGTGTAAAAACGAATGCAGTTGTGTATCAAAATACAGTCCTGACGAACCTTGTGGAACCTGTTTCTCATACCATGTTCAATAACAGGCACTGGGTATTCCAACAAGATTCGGCGCCAGCTCATAGAGCGAAGAGCACACAAGACTGGCTGGCGGCGCGTGAAATCGATTTCATCCGTTAATTACAAGATATAGCAACACTTGGAGAAAAAGGCGTGCTCAAAGCCTCATCCCAATTTGGAGTCACTCAAGACATCCTTGATTAAGGCAGCCGCCGATATTGACATGGACCTCGTTCGTGCTGCGATAGACGACTGGCCGCGCAGATTGAAGGCCTGTATTAAAAATCATGGAGGTCATTTTGAATAAACTTTAGTGTCATAAGAATCTATGTTTTGTTAAGTTCATTTTGGTATATAAATGGTTACATAATGAATAAACTTGTTTCAATTATTTTATATTAAACATGTGACAGAATTTATGACCTGACTAGGTATTTTATGTATGTATTTACAAAAAAATATAAGTATATAAGTATTCTATCAGTTATCTGGTTCCCATAGTACAAGCTCTGCTTAGTTTGGGGCTAGATAGCGCTGTGTGAAATGTCCAGCAATATTTATATTTATTTATTATATTAATAATATAAAATTACAGAAGTCTTTAAGTCCTCTTTTCTCTCTCTTTAAGAGCCTCTTTAAGAACTCTAAGTTTCCGTTTGCTAGCGGGAACTTCATGAGGAGGGGCATTCCAAACTTCTACCGCATAAACGGTGAAGGAGCCACCATAGCGGCTAAATGTACATTTGTTTTTGTAAATACATACTTATAATATATAGAGAAATAACCAGACCCGGAACAAATATATGTAGATCGTGCAAACATTTGTTCCGCGGCGGGAATCGAACCCGCTTCCTCCTGCGTCTCAGCCGGCTATTCGCCCACTGCGCCACGGAGGTCGTCGGTATTATAGGTATATAGGAATTATTATTCCCTATAATTTATCTATACTAATATTATAAAGAGGAAAGATTTGTTTGTTCGTTTGTTTCTATTGGATACGCTCCGAAACTACTGGACCGATTTAAAAAAATATTTCACTGTTGGGTATCCCCGGGTGGCATAGGCTACTTTTTACCCAACTGCGCAGAAGGAGGGTAATGTTTTTATTGAAAAACTACGCGTGCGAAGCTGCGGATTGGTCAGCTAGTGTACTTAAAATTATAATATACTTTATTATAACATACTTTAGGTATAGTTTTGGGTATATATATTTATTAATGATTTTTATACACTCACCTACCTTTATAATCATCTCTCTCTCTAGCCTCAAAGGTTTGCTGGAAGAAAACTCTTCTTATGGCTAAGCTCGCCTTTGTATATGACCTCTATTTCTGTATTTTCTTGTGAGCAATAATTAAAGACGGTTCAAAATTAAGCGCTACATGTCTTCGGATAAAAAGTAACCTCTAACCCAATCCCGGTCACAATCTATCTATACTATATATACTATGCTACATACATATATATATATATACATCTAAAGAAAACCCCATAATTTGAACTCTTTACTTGCGCGAGCGAGCCGCGTCCCTGGCGCACAGGCTGCGGGCCGCCAACACCGTCTTGGCAATGATAGCCGGCAGAGTAGACTGCCCGTACACCAGACATTGCTGTCACAGGCATGCGCTCAAAAACCCTGTATAAACATTAGCTTACCTATTGTGTTGTGCGCTTTCCTATATGAGATACATAATTGCTTGAAATAAATGTATTTTATTTAATTTACTTTTGCCCCCCCCCCCCCCCCCCCCCCACCCTCCTTCCCCCTATCCGTTTTTACTATCTCTGACTTTTTAATCCAGGTAAGTGTTGTTTTTTGTTATGGCTTGTATTTTGAATTGTGCTAGTTTTATTGATTATTTTGATTATTTAATGTATAGTCCTACTAATATTATAAACGCGAAAGTTTGTATGTATGAATGTATGTTACTCTTTCACGCCGGAACGGCTGAACCGATTGCGATGAAATTTGGTATGTACGTATATCATAACCTGGATTAACGCATAGGCTCCTTTTTATTGGCAAACCACGCGTGCGAAGCCGCGGGCGGAAGCTTGTTTAAAATACAATTGGTTAATTGTTTTATAAACAAATGAATGAATGAATGAAGGCTATCTGTCAGATATTGTTTTCCTAAAGGTACCTAGGTAGGTACTCGTTTTAAATTGTCCACTATTTATGTACTTATATGTTACCTACCTACTATCGCAGTCTTGTAAAGGAATAAAAAAAGAATAACTAGCCTTGTTTCTAGCCTTTCCTTCCTGGCATAGTCGCGGAGGAACAGGCATAAAATTGACGTTTCAAATTGATCCTTGTGATTTTAATGCTTAAATGAACTTTGAGTTAGATTTTTTTTATTATATCTTACAAGCTAGTCACAACAACAGAAACCAATTTAAAAAAATGTGAGTCTAATCGCTAAACAAAGATATCTCTTCCAAACAACCTTTGGTTGGACAGAATCATTGCATAATGGTTCCGAGTTTGAGTCGAGCTTTTAACCTTTTATCAGTATAATGTGAGTTTAATTATGTTTAATACAGTCGTAAAATAACCTAGATAAGCGCGTAATCCTAAAACTTTTACTACGTAAAATTAAAATATTAAAAAAACTCACCATTTTCTCGCAAACAACAGGAATATCCAATCACCAAAATTCAGGCACAAAAATGTTAAGCTTTTTTAAAACACCCGTCACTAACACTTTCACGCGGGAAGCTTAGGAACTGTCAATATGACAGTTCATTTTTTTTCGGCGTGCAATGCCAAGGAGAGGCGAATCCAAACTGATGCGGTGAGATGTGGGTATAAGAAAGTGGGGTGTTGATCCCCATATGGCAGTATGCTTTGGCTGTATGTAACCAAGAAAATGCCTTCTCTCGGTGCGGCGCGCGAATAGCTACTTTCTCTCGGTGGGGTAAGGTTGTTAAAGTTTGTTTTCATTGGCACTATGGGTTGTAGGGACACCATGATGATGTAAATTAATTTGGGATAATATTTTGCAGGTTTTTTGTTTTGAAGTGCCAAGTAGGTGCGTTAAATTTTAGTTATTTAATACTAGAAATAATAATAGCAAGACATTTATACAAAAATAATAACTTAAAACAGAAAGAAAACTTCAAAAAGAAAGTGCAGGGCAATGTCATCGGCAAAAAAAGCAATAAATTTATTGTTATCGTATTGTATTGTATTCATTTATTTCAGATAATTGTTATGTATTGATATGTATGATAAGTATAGTTTTATTTAGATATATTATGTTATTTAATATATTTTAACTTGTTACCTACTAATTTAGTTAGGAACTGTACATATAAACTGTTTCTCTTGTTTTTTTTATTTTTATGCGACAGTAGGTACCTAAAAGTGCAGGTAGTTTTATTATGTTCTTGAAATCTTAGATCTTAAGTTGCTTAAATATGTTGTAGGTATACAGGCATACGTATCAGTTCTAGAACTCAATGTTTAAATTTGTAAATTGTGAAAATATGTACGCTGGTGGTGTTACTATCTGTTATTAAATAAAAGTATATTATGATACAAGTGAGCTAAGTTGCTCATTATACACGAGGCTGTGGTTTGCAGCCCGAGCCATAGGCGAGGGCGTAAATAGCCGAGTGTCTAGTGAGCTAGCTGCTCACGAGTTTCATACGCACTTTTTCAACACACTTGCGAGGAAAAAACAAACATGTATTGCATAAATCGTTTAATTATTAAAACAATTGGTGAATGTACAATTTTCAAAACGATATTGGATTGTTTTGATGGCGATTTCACAGTTTGTCTTACATTGGTACTTGCCACTTCTTTAGTATCTTCATTTACTTCTTGTGTAAATGTCGGCGACAAAGGTAAATCATACAAATTACTGGAAAGATAAGGCACCAAATAACTCATCCTACGAGATGTACATGGTTGTGGATTACAGTGCGTTTTGATATCAACACAATATTTGAGCTTAACCATGCTTCTTAACATGGAATAGATGCACCACAGGGAGCTGGGTTTGTATATATTGGCGAGTTCAGAGAAATACGCCAAATACATTTTCAGAAAATGACTGGGGTTTTTTGTTGCTTTTCCATTGTATGAAACTATCGTAAGCAGCTAAGTACTTTGAGACTATGAGGTCGAATGATACGTCAAATGAAAGGTCTTCATTAGTACATTTGGAATCCGTTTTTATTTTAAGTCAACTTTTTATAGTTTTTGAGTTATTAGCCATAATAAAAACTGAACTTTGGCAAAATTCCCAGGGTGATCCAACAGCACTGTAATTTGGTATACGTGTAGCTTAAGTGACACAAATATAGGCAAAAGTCTAAAATTCAGAATAACTGCAATTAGTGCCCCAAAAAAAGTAAACAACAATACATGAACTCCCGTTACCTGTAATTTGAATGAAACTGTAGGTTAAGTAATTTGGTTACGTATTTCGTGGCAATATTTTATTGGTTGACTATACTTCAGCCCAAACTCGAATTTCAGCCCCGCTTCTCCGCGCGCCGCGCGCCTTTGGAGCGACAAGCGTCACGGGTACCCCGTCTGAAAGCCGAGGCCAGACTGAATCGCGGACCAGGCCGCAGGCGTCCGAAGCGAATGGTTTCATTAGTGCAAAATTTAGGTATTTTTATTTAATGGTAAAATCAAAAGGTATTTTGAAAATTGAAAACACAGGTGCACTTATTCATGTTGTGTAGAATTGCTGTATAAAGTTTCAAGATCTAAATTGTAGTATTCATCGCATAAGAACGGTTTTAAGATAAATTTGGAGTCATCTTTGGATTTTTTTTCTAAAGAGAATATTTTACGGTTTCGTGTTTTCACAACACAGGCGTTCTAGCACGTATCCTTAACTATAACATAAATGAATTACAAATTGAAATCACAAAATTTGTTGAACAAAACATTGATTCAAAATAAGCGATTTATCGGCTCCCCAGGTATAGTGCGCCCATAAAGCCAACTTGCACAACGATCCCTAAACGTATTCAGCGTCTAAACATGTAAATTTTACGTATTTGTTTGATTTGACAACTACTTAAATCATATTTAGCAACTAAATACGTTTAGGCATAATTGCGCGAGTCGCACCAAGAATATGTTTTGTGTTTTTGGAGACTCGCGAGATCTCAGTTCGGGGTGAACCTCTAGTAATAGTATAGCACTCTGGGATAATGTGATCTCTATCAGTGAAAGAATTTCCAGAATCGGTTCTGTATTTCTGAGATTACCCCTAAACATACCATCATCATCATCATCATCATATAAGCCGTAGGACGTCCACTGCTGGACAAAGGCCTCCCTCATTGATCTCCAGGAACTGCGGTTGGAAGCGGCCTGCATCCAACGCCGACCTGCGGTTCTTACCAAGTCGTCTGCCCATCTTGTGGGTGGACGTCCTACGCTGCGCTGGCCGGTCCGTGGCCTCCACTCGAGAACCTTTCGGCCCCATCGGCCATCTGTTCTGCGCGCTATATGGCCTGCCCATTGCCACTTCAACGTGCTAATCCGTCGGGCTATGTCGGTGACTTGAGTTCTCCTACGTATCTCCTCATTTCTGATTCGATCCCGTAGAGAAACCCCGAGCATAGCCCTCTCCATAGCTCGTTGGGCGACTCTGAGCTTATTCATAAGGCCAATAGTGAAGGACCACGTCTCGGTTCCATATGTCATCACTGGTAACACACACTGATTGTAGACTTTCGTCTTAAGGCACTGAGGTATGTTGGACGAAAAGACGTTGCGAAGTTTCCCAAACGCTGCCCATCCGAGTTGGATTCGACGATTGACCTCTTTCTCGAAGTTGGACCTACCTAATTGGACTGTTTGTCCTAGGTATACATACGCGTCGACAACTTCAAGAGCCGAGTTCTCAACCATAACTGGGGCAGGGACGACATGGACATTCGACATGATTTTCGTCTTGTCCGTGTTCATTTTAAGTCCTACCCGTTGGGAGACTCGATTGAGGCCTTCGAGCATCGTGCTAAGCTCTTCCATCGACTTTGCCATGACCACAATATCGTCGGCAAACCGAAGGTGAGTGATGTATTCGCCGTTAATATTGATGCCCAGTCCTTTCCATTCCAGAAGCTTGAAGGCATCTTCCAATGCGGTCGTAAACAGTTTCGGAGAAATGACATCTCCCTGTCTTACGCCTCTTTTTAAGGGAATCGCCTTCGAGCTCTGTTCATGTACTCGGACTGACATAGTGGCGTTTTTATACAAACACTTCAACACTTCGATGTACCGATAGTCAATACGGCATCGTTGGAGAGACTCAAGCACTGCCCATGTTTCGATCGAATCGAAGGCTTTCTCATAGTCCACAAACGCGAGACATAGCGGCAAGTTATACTCTTCGGTCTTCTGTATGACTTGCCGCAGCGTATGTATGTGGTCTATGGTACTGTAGCCTTTACGGAACCCGGCTTGTTCGGAAGGGTGGAAGTCATCAAACCTGCGTTCGAGACGGTTCGCGATGACCCTCGAAAACAGCTTATAAACACGGCTCAAAAGCGAGATGGGTCTGTAATTCTTAAGCAAGGTGTTGTCACCTTTCTTGAAGAACAGAACCACCACGCCCCCGTTCCATGCTTTTGGCGTCGTACCTTCAAGCAAGGCGGAATTAAAAAGCTTCTGAAGGACTTTAAGTACCGGTGATCCACCCGCTTTCAGAAGCTCTGAAGTGATTCCGTCCTCACCCGGCGCCTTGTCGTTCTTAAGCTGCTTTAAGGCCATCCTGATCTCATACAGGCTGATGTCCGGTATATCTTCGGTATAATGTCGGGTCAGTTTGGCTCTTGGGTCGTTGGCCGCACTGCAAACAGGTTTAGTGACCGAATCATAGAGCCGTCCATAGAACCTTTCGACTTCCCTTAACACTTCCGCTTTACTTGACGTTATGCTGCCATCTTCCCTCTTCAGCTTCGTCATGCGGCTCTGCCCAATAGAATTATCTCTCGCGAACACTTTGGAGCCTTTATTGCGCTCTATCGTATCTTTAATACGAGATGTATTAAAGGTACGAATATCGTGCCGCAAGGATTTCCAAATCTTTCTATTGAGCTGCCTATGTGACTGAGCATCATCGGGAGACTGCAGTTGCAAAGAACGTCGTTCAGCCATGAGGTTAAGGGTGTCATCAGAGAGTTTCTGAGGTCTATTGGTACGGGGGGTCTTAAATAACTGGGACCCCACCGTATGGACGGTTTCTACGAACCTGTTATTGATCTCGTCCACTGATGCATCTACTTCTAAACAGTCAAAGCGATTTGCAAGTTCGAGTTGAAAGCTCTCGAGGTTTTGGATATGTGCGCGAGTGGGTCGGAGCGTAGATTTCATCAAACGGGACCTTTCAAGTTTAACGTTCATATTCAATGTGGCTCTAACAATTCGGTGATCACTGCCGGTTTTCACCCTGTGAATCACAGAGATATCATTGAATATCCGTTTCTTGTTGGTCAAGATGAAATCAATCTCATTTCTCGTGGAACCGTTGGAACTCATCCAGGTCCATTTCCTGTGAGGCGGCTTCTGGAAAAAAGAATTCATCATAAAGAGTCCTTCTTTCTCCAGAAAGTCGGCCAGCTTCTGTCCTCTGGGGTTCCGTTGCCCATATCCAAATTGCCCCACTCTCAACTCATCATCGCTTCTCATGCCTAGCTTTGCATTGAAGTCCCCCATAACAACAATAAAGTGAGTTTTGTTCGTATGTATGGCTCTACTGATGTCCTCATACATAGACTCTACTTCTTCATCTGGGTGTGAAGAGGTCGGCGCATATACCTGAACGACCTTCAGCGAATATCGCTTAGATATTCTGAGTGTCAGGTACGCGACCCTGCTCGACACACTGTCGATGGTGATAATGTTGTTGATGAGTGACTTGTGAACGAGAAACCCAACACCACCTTGGGACTGTTGGTCGCCCTCCCGGTAGTATAGTAGATTACCAGACTTAAGGGATATCGTGTCCTCGCCCTCTCTACGGACTTCTGATAACCCCAAAATGCCCCAGTGTAATCTACTAATTTCTTCTTCCAGCTCAACAATCTTTTCGTCTGTCCTCAAAGTGCGGATGTTGTGTGTTACCAGGGCCAGTGGTCGTCGTAGGGTTTGGTAGCCGATCGTCTTCCGGGGATTCTTAGCACCCCTGGCCCCGCCGTTACCGTGACTGCTACCGTAGCCAGGATTAGCGGGGCCGCCGGGGACTCGGGGCCTGGTTTTATGTTGTAAATCCATGAGGGGTTGTTGCCATACTCGCCACGCTTGGCAGGCGGGTTGGGGAGCGCAGTATAGGTGTTGAAACACGAAAAGACGCTGCTGCCCATCTTTCGGAGGTATCCCTTAGCAGACTCCTACTGCATCCACGGGCAAGAGCGGAGGGGCAACATTCTATTGCCGGCGCCCCACGGCAAACACCAACATACAAACAACTAACTTTATCTCTTTATAATATTAGTGAGTATAGAAGTACCCTCCTTTCTAGGTATTAGTAGGGAAAAGCAAAATGTAGTGTTATAAGCTGCGCGTGCGTCACACATAGCTAGCTAAAATCAATTACAATTCCATGGTTTCCTGCTATCTACGTTCTTAGTGGCTAAATTGATTTTCAGCTTTTTAGGGTTCCGTACCCAAAGGGTCAAACGGGACCCTATTACTTAGACTTCACTGTCTGTCTATCTTTTTTTTTATTCATTATAGGCTTCCGTTTGACCATGATCTCGCCTGATGGCGCGCGATGATGCAGTCTACGATGGTACACGCTTGCCTAAAAGAAACTTATTAACTCGCGACTTGAAGACACCCACGTTGTAGTTATCAGGAAACACAGACTCTGGCAAGGCGTTCCACTCTTTGGCGGTCTGTTATCAGGCTGTATCTCATGAACCGTGATAGTTAGACAGTTGAACTTTTCACATATGATGTATTTCTGTTGCCGCTATAACAGTAAATACTAAAAATAGAATAAAATAAATATTTAAAGGGGGCTCCCATACAACAAACGTGATTTTATTTTTCGTTTTAGCTCGATATTGATAACGGCAACAGGTAGACGCTTGAAATATTCACAGAATATTTAGTTATATATTCACTTTAAAAATAAATAATTAAATTAAAATAAAACAAATATTTAGGGGGGGCTCCCATACAACAAACGTGATCTTTTGATAGTTTTGCTCGATATTGATAACGGCAACAGGTAAACGCTTGAAATATTCACAGAATATTTAGTTATATATTCACTTTAAAAATAAATAATTAAATTAAAATAAAACAAATATTTAGGGGGGGCTCCCATACAACAAACGTGATCTTTTGATAGTTTTGCTCGATATTGATAACGGCAACAGGTAAACGCTTGAAATATTCACAGAATATTGAGTTATAAACTTATAATATTCTCATTAAAAAGAAATAATTAAATTAAAATTAAATTAATATTGACGAGGGGGCTCCCATACAACAAACGTGATTTTTTTTGCCTATTTTTATAGATAATGGTACGGAAGCCTTCGTGCGCGAGTCCGACTCGCACTTGGCCGGTTTTTTTGTAATATTTAGCGAATCGAACTAACACGCGAGTGAAACAAATTGTTTGAATTTCAAACGCATTCTGTACTAAAATAGATACCTAAATAAATGAGGGGGTTTCACGGCTATGTTATCATAACTGCTAACAGATGGCGTTGTTCTGTATATGTTGATTATCAAAGGAAAGTGAATTTGTGAGCTTTTTTAGCTTAATGATAGCCAAGCGCTTTACTACTACCTCACCTGATGGTAAGTGAAGGTGTGATCGAAGATGGAGCACTCTTGCCTAGAAAGAACCTATTCACTCTGGACTTGAAGACTCCAAGATTATACTGGTTTGGAAAAACATACGCCGGAAGTGAGTTCCACTCCTCACTTGTGCTAACAAGAAAAGTTGTAGCAAATCGTTTGGTACGGCAAGGTGGTATGCCGACCAGGTATAGGTGGTACTTCTCGGTACGGTGGTGGAAGGACGGATAAGGTCATGAAGAAGAAGGAATGAAGCTGTCTCAACATTATTTTTCGAGGAACTTGATATAAAAAAATAATCAGTTGTGCTCGTTTATTTGACGATATGAGATTGTTTTAGACAATATTCTTTATTTGCGACGCGAAATCAGTTACATACAAGTATTGTGTAGTAACCTAAATGACATGTACCCTGTTAGGGCGTGCCAAAAACTATAATTGCATTTTAAAATGCGCACTAATACTTAAACTTATATAGGTAGACTTTACAATATTATGTATTAAACATATAATAACTAATATTCTAATATTGTACTTATATAAACTTACCGGTAAGTATCTTCCTGTACTTGTACGTCATACGTACAAGTACAGGAAGAGTAGGTTTTAGGTAGAAAGAAGTTATTAGGTAAGTAAAGTTAAATTAAATTTCTGAAATTAGTTACTTATTAAGTATTTTCAACACACTTGCTCGTAAAGTAAGCCTTAATACATCGTTATTAGGGCCATAAACCGAACTATAACACACACGTGCATAATAATATAACACACTAGTGCATAATAGAATTATCCCTACAAAGTTAAGTTAGTACCTAACTGTAAATTATATGCGAGTAAACAGAGCATTTTCAATTTAACCGGGTAATACAGTTTTTGTAACAACAAAGAGGTTTTATGCCGCTGAAAATCCTATTACACTTTTGGAATAAATAAATGTATCCCTAATTAAGACGAAAAAACCTTTATTGTTATCAAATTACTTATAATTCACAATAATTTGTTATAAAATATTTGCATTTTATCACTAAAATTATAATTTTGAAGTAGGCTGTATGGCTATGTGTAATCAAATCAATCACCTTACATTTGGCGCGTGGAAAAAAGAAACTTGCGCGCCATTTCCCATTTTTTTGTTTGTATGTATCGCATTTGCTGTTGTGTGGTAAATAATTGTAAAAATGACAAAGTTTAGTACAGAAGATTTGTTTTTTCCTCGCAAGTGTGTTGAAAAACTGCGTATGAAACTCGTGAGCAACTTGCTCACTAGACACTCGGCTGATTTATGCCCTCGCCTACGGCTCGGGCTGCAACCCACAGCCTCGTGTATAATGAGCAACTTAGCTCACTTGTATCATACATAATATACTATTCTATTATGATACAAGTGAGCTAAGTATAACCTAAGAATATTTCTTTGTTACATTATAATATCACATTATCTAAATGTTTTCTTTTAAGTACATAAATAATAGATTATTATAATTTTAATGTTGTGCGGATTTAACTATAAATTTATTGTACATATATTGTTCTTTGAGATTTTGGCCTAATAACCCAAATTCTTGGCGGCTTATCTTTAGACTCTGGCCACCTCTGTGGCGTAGTGGGCGAACAGCCGGCTGAGACGCAGGAGGTAGCGGGTTTGATTCCCGCTGCGGAACAAATGTTTGCATGATCTACAGATATTTGTTCCGGGTGTTCTCTATATATAATAAGTATGAATTTACAAAAAAAAGTATATAAGTATTCTATCAGTTATCTGGTTCCCATAGTACAAGCTCTGCTTAGTTTGGCGATAGATAGCGCTGTGTGAAATGTCCAGCAATATTTATTTATTTATTGTACCACCATGTATTAGTCATTAAGTTTTGTAGGTTAAGTTATTTTAATTTGGTGTAACAATAAAGAATTCTCTCTCTCTCTCTCTCTCTCTCATGTGGCTGTTATTTCACCGGCACCCATAACCTTCAAACCGGAACTTACATAACCTCACTTTGAATATGAACCCAAAAATGACCGGAAAATCTCCGCTAATCATATTTCATGGTGCAATCAGTCAAGCAAAGGTTCATCCATACATCCATACAAAACACAACTTAGACTTGATAACCATACGTCTCAATTTCGCATATACTTTGAATCCTCAAACAGGATTTTTGCCTTTTAATTTTCTCTTTATTCGCTTCGGAGATGTCAAGGTGTGTTCCGGATGTGTCCAACAAATGGGAATTGAGAAAATGTTGTAAGTCTAAGGCACCGGCCAGACTAATAAATAATGCTGGACAATTAACACAGCGCTATCTAGCCCTAAAATAAGCAAATATTGAACTCTGGGAACTAGATAACTGATACAATACTTTGTATCATTTTTTTTTGTAAAGCAATATTCTCACTCTCCTCCGTAAGTGTTCTCTTATGTATTATTTATAGGTTTAATTAACAATAAAATGGACTGATTTGTATTTTTTTAATGCTATTCTTAGTTTGAATAAGGACTTGAGAGGGAAAAAAATGAAAAAGTTGCCCGTAATATTAAAAATTCAGGTAAAATTGAAAGCGCTTTTTCCATGGTATTTTTGTATGAATTCAAGACCAATAAAATACTTAAATAACTAATAACGAAAATGGAGAAGTCTGAGATTAGGCATAAGCAGTTTAAGTACCTACATAAGGAAAAGAATTGGCGAATGCTAGAATAAAATGAAGAGAATCCACAACCCTGCGTCTCAATGACCACTTTGACACTTTACTGAGGAAGATTGCTTATTTTCGAGTTACAATAGGGAGACATGACTGTTTTTACGGAAAACATTGTTTTTAAAATTATTGATCGAGTGAAGCGAGATCTCTAAATCAACTTGGTTAAATCGGCGTTGTATGTATGTATGTTTGTTTGTACGAGGATAACTTTCGAAGCGTTGGTCCGATCATCGTGAAGTTTAATACATAGCTAGGTAGTGATGGCACAATTTTGGTGTGACTAAATGAGCTAAAAATGTTGGGGGGTTGTTGAGATATTGGGGTTCAAGAGGGGAAAAATTTAAATGAGGCTAACTGGTCAAGTGGGACGTCAAATGAAAGGTATTCATTAGTACATTTGGACTCCGTTTTTATTTTTCCTAAATTCTTTATAGTTTTTTGAGTTATTAGTTATAAAAACTAAACTTTGATAAAATTCACAGGGTACACCAGTGACCCCACAGTACTGTAATTTTGTATGCGTGTAGCTTATGTGAGACAAATATAGACAAAAGTCCAGAAGTGAAATCCAGAATAACTGCGATTTGTAGGTACCCCAAAAAACCGTAACCACAATACATTAACTCCCGTTACCTGTATTTTGAATGAAACTGTAGGTCAAGTAATTGGTTATATATTTCGTGACACTATTTTGATAGTCAAAGATTACAAATAATAACTCGCGAGATCTCAGTTCGGGGCGAACCCCTAGTTTTATTTAAACATGGCAACATACGGCTAAGGTTGCCAACTGTACCGTATTTTAGTTTGGAAAATGTTGGCATTGGCAACCCTATGCGACCTACTACGTACCTGCCTATGTAAATTTTCTCGCCATGAGCTAGTGGGCAACCTCTAACTTTTAAGTCATAGGAGGTTGCCCAAAGACCAAGATGGCATAACCAATACCTACAGCGTTTTTTATGTAAAGTATGTATTTGCCGAGATTTCACTTTATTCACATAATATTGACTTGAACATCATTAGTGTAAGTATAATTTGGGTTACGCTACTCTCTTGCGTCAGTGACAATTATGACAGGTCTTGCCCAAGAAATGACTGCGAAATTATGTATAGTGCAACTACTTAACTGTTCAGGTAGACCGAACTGGAACTAATTCCTGCAAGTTGCGAGTGATCAGGTTTCTACGTTCAAGCGTGATCCATCGTAGACTGCATCGTCGCGCGCCATCAGGCGAGATCGTGGACGCAAGCCTATGTTGTATAAAAAAATAATACAAATCTAGAAACAAACTCGTCAGTGAAGCTGTCAACTGAACAGGATAAGATTACGTACCAACACTGGTAAAAATACTTTATGTTATAAAAGTTCCCTGTAGTGGCAACACTTTCTTTCGGTTAGGTCAAAAGTCTTCTTCATATTCTTTCGTGTCAATTTTTTTCTTATTAGTTTTTATTGAGAGCAACTTCTATACCCTTCCTCTCGTGTGCAGGTCATGATCGGGCAGAAAGAACATGAGAACAGGTCAGCCCTTGTTATTAATGTGTCCCCGCAGTGACACTCAAAAATTGCATATAATTAAATAAACAAATAAATATTGCTGGACATTTCACACAGCGCTATCTAGCCCCAAACTAAGCAGAGCTTGTATTATGGAAACCAGATAACTGATAGAATACTTATACTTGATATACATTTTTTTTTGTAAATATGTACATACTTATATAGAGAAACAACCAGACCCGGAACAAATATCTGCGGATCATGCAAACATTTGTTCCGCGGCGGGAATCGAACCCGCTACCTCCTGCGTCTCAGCCGCCTATTAGCCCACTGCACTACGGAGGTCGTCAATTACTAATATTTTACGGGTATTTATCAAAAATTGCATTCAAAATTAGATTGTTGCATCTCAAAACTACAGTATTTTATTATGAAAATTGATCTTCTGGTTATTATTATTAAAAGCTGAATAAATCTAGGTTAATACAAATATCTAATTAATAGAAAGTGGTAGAATACGGATACTGCTCTCTACCTTTTTATCGATATTTGGCGATGACATCAACGTATTGTCATTTTGTTACAAAATGCTGCAGAAATTCAAGATGGCGTCATAACGGCGGAAACGGATAACATTGTTTGTTACTTTAAAGACATGTTGCGAAAGGTATGCTGACGTCCTACGCTATGTAAATAAGTATAGGTACCTTACCTAAATACCTCGAAGCGCTCAAACGACTAGGCCGGTAAATCATCATCTAGAGAAAACTTTGAATGTCCCCCTTTTTATTCTTATTGAGTGCACGGACGAGTGTGGTATTTGGCATATTTAAAGTTTTATGGAGAAAGATGCGAATGAAAAAATAAACTAAAAAAATGTATTTCGTTCGAATTTCAACCTTCCCTGTAGATTAAGCGACTGATCTTGTGCACCCAACGGCTTACAGCATCTTTAAGACAGGTACTGGATCGTCTTTCCCGTCTGGTACACACGGCTACACATCAAGGTATACATATCCAGTATAAGCTGACCTCTCATTCTACGAAAAGCCTACACAATGCGAGGTCAGCTTATACTGGAAATGTATAGCTTCATGTGTAGCCGTGTGTACCATACGGACCATCTTGTGGTCTACGAGAAAGAGGGATGGGAGACTGCCAAAGAGAGAGACCAGTGGAAAAATTTTTGGAAAGGACTTTGCCTTTACAACACTTAGGAACCATTTAAAACATACAACTACCATTATAATTATGGATGAAGACAACGTGCAAAAAATTAATGTGAATAAAGGTATGTACCTAACTAAAAATATGTTGTGGTAGAATACCAAGATACTCGTACTAAACAAAGAGAAATCTAAGTTCAAACATGGAACAAGTATTGCCAACCAACGGCACGCCCATTCCAAATTCAAAATATTAAAACACGTTCCGAAATCACTTTCGCGTTATTCGTCAGAAATTATGTAGTCCGGTTATGTAAATTATTTACCTTTCATATTAGAATTAGTTGCCTGGAAGAGATCGCTTTTAGCGATACGGTCACCCATTGTACACACGGCTACACATCAAGCTATAATTTCCAGTATACTGATCTAAACTTTCGCATTTATAATATGAGTGTATAAGAAAATACACTTTTAAATCATAGGTACACACGGCTACATATCAAGATATACATTTCCAGTATAAGCTGACCTCTCATTCTACGAAAAGCCTACACAATGCGAGGTCAGCTTATACTGGAAATTTATATCTTGATATGTAGCCGTGTGTACCTATGATTTAAAAGTGTATTTTCTTATACACTCATATTATAAATGCGAAAGTTTAGATGTTTGTTTGTTACTCAATCACGCCGTAACAGCTGACCCGATTGCGATGAAATTTGGTATATACGTAGATTATAACGTGGATCACCACACAGGCTACCATTTATCCCACAAATCAGTTCCCATGCGATAAAAATGGGATGTCAAAGTTTATATATTAACACTCCAAAACAACGCGGGCGAAGCAGCTGGCGACAACTAGTATGTTTATGTTTAATGGTGTGCAATAAAGAAACTATCTAATCTATTTGAAATTAGAACCTTTTATACCCCATTTATTTTATCTCTCTCAATAAAGATAGTTATTTAGATGATAACGTTATCTTATCTTATTTTAAATTTCTTTATTTTATTTGGATTTATTAGAGAAGCCTCAAATCTACTAAAGCACAGAGAAGATGGTGTTTTCGTAGAAGAAATTTAGATTGATACCTAATGTGTATCACCATAGTTGATCGTACACACGGCTACACATCAAGCGATACATTGCCAGTATAAGCTGACCTCGTATTGTGTAGGCTTTTCGTAGAATGAGAGGTCAGCTTATACTGGAACTGTATAGCTTGATGTGTAGCCGTGTGTACTCACTAATGATAAAAATACCGATATTTTGTTTCATTACCAAAGCTTTCAAGAAAGCGAGTTATGAAAAATAACACTAAATCCAAAGGAATTTTGCGATAAGTCCATTTACAAATTTTTAATTTGAGATAAAATACAGTAAAAGTTCTTTATTATATGAAAAACTTGTTCATTCTCTTTCTGTGTGTTCCGTAAATATGCCGCGAATACAGAAACCGTGAATATGGAATATTAATAATAATAAATATTGCTGGACATTTCACACAGCGCTATCTAGCCCCAAACTAAGCAGAGCTTGTACTATGGGAACCAGTTATCTGATAAAATACTTATATACATTTTTTTTTTGTAAATACATACTTATAATATATAGAAAAACAACCAGACCCGGAACAAATGTCTGTAGATCATGCAAACATTTGTTCCGCGGCGGAAATCGAACCCTCCTGAGTCTCAGCCGGCATACGCCCACTGCACCACGGAGGTCGTCTGGTAATTTATATGGGATTATAGGGGATACAAATAAAAAATAAATATAATTAATTAATTTAATATAAAAATCAATTTAATTGAAGCTTCTGACCGTATTGAATAATTATTATCTTCAGGTTTAGGCAATTCATTCGTTCATTTATTCAAATGTCAGATGTCAAAGTTCCTTATAGTTGTTAGTAAAAAAAGAATAGAAAACTTAAATCAAACATGTCAGATTGGTTAGTACAAAGTATACGCACAATAAAACAAACAAAATTCTAATAAAAACAATAAAACTTTAAGTTTAAATCCCTCACTAAGTCCTGAGCCAATAGTCACAAAGACTATTCGCCCCAGTAGAGGCATTCTGTAAACAAATCTCGAACCTCGAAAAGCTGAATCCGCGGTGAGATTCAATTTTTGTATTCAGTAAAACTCGATAACATCGGTGGCGCCTCACTCTCAAACGTGGTACTGAAATGAACCGATTGAAGGACTTCATAATCGGTGAGTAGTACTTGTCTGCAATGGTTTAAAGTTTTTTGTAATATTTTCTTGCTTGATTTTTAAAAGCTCCTTCAATTCAGACTGATATTCAGCAGTGGCATTAGCAATTTGCCTCTTAAAAAAAAACTTCGTTCCGTAAACGGATAAATTTTCACAAAGAAATCACAAAGCTCATTTGCCATTCTTAAACCTTCACTAAGATTTTTCAAAATGTCACGTTTCCATTCCAGTGCTTGTTGAAGCCTCTTCTTCAATGGGCTGTGAATTTAACATTTCCTTGAAGTCGGTTCCATTCAAATCTTCATCTTGTGATTGAAGTAACTCCTGCATATCACTAGATTCTATCTGTTCGAACTCATCTCGTTCTATTCCATTCGCAATTTCGGCAATGTTTGCGGTTAAAGTTTGAATTTGCACAGATTCTGGTGGTAGAGCTTCTGTGAACGAGCTCGAGGAAGTGGGCACCACCGCCTTACCTTTATCTGCCGCCAAATAGCAGTACTTGTGCTGCTGTGTTCCGGTTAGATGGTAATGGTATGTTCCTGTAATTACTGGCACATAGGCATAACAACTAAGTCCTATAGTATGACAACGTATCCATCCACATAGAGATCAAGACAACAAAATACCTTGTTTTGAATTCTATGTGGATATCCATGGGCTGCAGTAGCCACTTAACATCTGGTGGACTGCATGCTCGTTTGCCATATAAGTAGTATTAAAAAAAAATATTCTTGTTCATTTTCCGTCATTTACCGATATACGCTGAGTAATCGATAAGATCAAGATCTATTCTGCACGAGTGTCAGTTCAGCCAGACTGCGGCTGAACAGAGAATTTTTTGGCGATACAAGTATATCAGATTGGGGAAAAAGTTTCTTCGCATTTTTAAGAAAATTCAAAACATTTTTTAATATAGTTTATTTACATTTAACTAAAGTATGTAGGTACCATTCTGTTCGATAACTTTTTGCCATCTTGTAGGTAGGGACATGATCCCATTGCTATAGAAATTTTGGGGCTTCTGATCGAAATACCGCGACAAGTAATTTTGGCAGTCCTCTCGTGATGTTAACCTGACACTGCCTAAAGGATTCTGAAGAGACCGAAACAGGTGGGAATCTGAAGGTGAAGGTCAGGACTATACGGCGGATGCATTAACACCTCCCAGGCAAACTATCTTAATTTTTGCTGAGTGGCTAAAGATGTGTGAGGTCTAGCGTTATCATGATGAAAAACCACACCCCTTCTGTTGATTAATTCCGGCCGCTTTCTCTCAACTTCTTGCTTTAATCTCATCAGTTGTTCGCAGTAGAGTTCAAAATCGATGGTCCTGCCTGGTGGTAACAGCTCATAATGAATAATGCCCTTCCAATCCCACCACACACACAGCATTCCCTTGTTGCGAGTTAACCCGGCTTTTGTGAAGCCTGACCGGCCTTTGACCACGACCTTTTTCGCACGTTCTTGTCGTACGTGATCCACTTTTCATCACCAGTTATCAGCTTCTTCATAAATGGTTCGGTTTCATTACGTCGTAATAAAGAATCACAAATGAGTACACGGTTCATTAGGTTTCTTTCAGTGAGCTCGTGGGGTACCCAAACATCGAGCTTTTTTGTGTACCCAGTTTTTTTCAAATGCGCCAAAACTGTTTTGTGGTCAATTCCCAGTTCTTCAGCTACGTCGTAACTACTAATATGCCAATCTTGCTCCACTTTTTTCCATTTCAAAAATGGCATCAATTTTATCCGTAATAGGGCGACCAGAGCGACGTGCATCTTTGACATCAAAATTTCCGGATTGAAAACGCTTAAACCAAATTTGTGCTACTCTCACAGACACTGCACTAGGTCCATAAACATCGCAAAATTTTTTCGCGGCTTGCGTTGCATTTTTACCTTTTTTGTAGTAAAATTTTAAAATGTATCGCATTTTTTCATTAGATTCACCCATCTTTACAATACGAAAAACAAATAAAAATCACGCATTTTCCTAATTTGAATTTGGAATTAACTTCTTTAAAATTTAAACTTTGAATGATACCAAAACCAGCCAGGTACAAATAGTATAGCCAAAGAGATTTTATTACAAGTTTATACATACTATAATGCGAAAAGACTTTTTCCCCAACCTATTACTTTAAATATATTTATGTAACATTAAGTAGTTTCTATGTAACTTATTATCCATATTTTTAAAACACTTTGTTTTTACTTTTTTATGCTTCACTTCATAATTTGTTTTATTATGTTGTTTAGTCGTGAAAACCTATTATTGGCTTTCTTTTATCTACTGTATTTCATATTATGTATAATTAGCTGTTGATTTTCCAAATAAATAAATATAAATATACCGTTTAGATCCGCGATTAAAGAAATCTTTCGCCGCGAATATACGAATTGGGTCGCATTTTTAGGGTTTCGTTTAAAGGGTAAAACGGTACCCTATTACTAAGACTTCGTTGTCTGTCTGTCAGTCTGTCTGCCTGTCCGTCCGTCTCATGAACCGTGATAGATAGACAGTTGAAATTTTCACAGATGATGTATTTCTGTTGCCGCTATAACAACACATTAAAAATAGAAAAAAAAATATTTAAGGAGCATACAACAATTGTGAATTTTTTTTGCTCGTTTTTGCTCGATATTGATAACGGCAACAGGTAGACGTTTTAAATATTCACAGAATATTTAGTTATATATTCACTTTAAAAATAAATAACTAAATTAAAATAAAACGAATATTTAAGGGGGGCTCACATACAACAAATGTGATTTTTTGCCGTTTTTACAGATAATGGTACGGAACCCTTCGTGCATGAGTCCGACTCGCACTTGGCCGGTTTTATTTTAATCCGCGAAGCGAATAAGGTGATGTACAAAAATTGACAATTAACAAATTTATAAAAGCCTACTTTAAAATATCGGATTATTTAGATGATAGAGAGGTTTGGGATTGAAATTGCTCCAACTCGTTCAAAATGTTACAATTTAGGCGTAATTTATTTTCTTTATTGTTGTGTATTCTAAAAGGATCAATGTAAAAAACAACCAGCCTTGTTTTCTTGCCTTTATTTCCTGGCTTGGTCGCGAAGGAACAGGCTGTAAAACTGACGTTTCAAAGTGACCCTTGTGATTTTGATGAATAAAAGATTTAAAAAACTTAATAGTCTCATTTTTTACTCCCCAATATCTCAACAATCCCCCAACAATTTTTGCTCGTCTAGTCACATTCGTCTACATATAAAATTTCTTGATGATCGGCTCAACGAAACAAACATACATACAACGCCGATTTGCCCAAGTTGATTTGGAGATTTCGCTTCGCTCGATCGACTATGACAGGCTTTACGCACGGCCGCTGTAGACTGCTAATGGGGATTCAGGGACCTTACCCTTTTAGATTGTTAGGACTGTTCCTGTGAGTGGATGAAATGCGTCATCCATTTCATCCACTCACAGGAACAGTTACCATCGGGCACGATCTACCGTGGCCAGTCTGGAAGTCCTCACACACAGTGCAAATGTCGACCCCAACGCAGTGCGACTGCTGTGATCAAATTAAATGTAGGTATTTATTGCTGAAATTTATGTCATGTTACAATGATGTCAGAAGTAAATATTGGAATCTATTTAATTTAGAAATTTAGACGACCAACGTTAGCCAGAGGACCAACGTTAGCCAAAACATCGGCCACGTAACGTCTGAGAGGCCAAACTGCAAGCCAGGATGGCACTCCGAACACCACCCCGTGACTCAGAGATAGTCGTCTCTGACGTTGAAGCCAGGGTTAAGTCGAAGCACGAAAGTCCGACCCTTGCCCACACTTCCCAATCAAAAATGGTCGAAGTGTTGAAGACCCATGATGATGAAATAACATCAATACATTTCTGCCTTTCCGGCATGCAATATTAAAATTTATAAAGTCCTAATTAATAATAACACCTGAACAAAATCAATTATAATCAATTATATAAAATAAAATAAAACTAGTAAAACTATATAAAAAAAATTATATTAATAAAATAAAATTGGTATAATCCTAGCTAATATTTTTCATTTAGATATTCATTTATGGTAACATTTATGTAACAGTGCAATACTTTCTTCGAAACATTGAACAAGGTAGCTCTCTCAGTGACTCCGGGAGCTTGTTGTAAATGAATGGAGCCACACAGAATATGCTTTTGCGAACTAAGGCAGTCTTAGAGTTGAGGACGCATACTTTACATTTATCGCGACGATTCCGGACAACGACATCAGAAAGCCGACAAAATAGATGTGGGTTAATTTTAACAAACAGCCGTTTCAAAGATATAAGATCCTGCGCAGACATGCTGACCTGATAACCGCCTCACCTGATGCTATTGTTGTGCCCAAACACCTGATAAAGACATATATTTTCTAAACGTAGATACCTATACATAAGTTAACCTGTTCTAAATTTTTTCTGTAAGGCTACGACATGGCACGCTTCAAGAGAAATGTAAAGAGGTTTGTACAGGGTAGGGAACGCATCGACAATACCCCGGGTGTTGCCGGTGTCAATAGGCGGCGGTGACCGCTTACCATGAGGTGGGCCGTAAGCCTGTTTTCCCACAAATAACATAAAAAAAACAACAATACCAATGACAACAATGATAATTATCCTGTTTATTTAAACTTTGTGCAATATTAATTATAATAATATAATTTAATTTATTTTATTATTAATTTAAATTTTTTAATTTGTTTTGACATATACATAATTACCTCAGTATTTTATACTAACTCCTTCACTCTTCAGGCTACCAGACTCTGGAATGCACTACCTGTTTCAATTCGTAACGCCAAATCCCTTCCTGTTTTTAAAAACATGGTTAATAATCATTATCTGTCGTCCATCGCTCACTAAGACTTTGCAACTTAAATTTTGTATATAATTTTTTATTGTTTTTTTTTTCTAATTACCTATGTATTTTGAAGTAGGTTATTTAATATTATAAAATTATTTATATTTATTTATATGTATATTTTATTTTAGTCATTTATGTACTAATTCTGTTAGTTATTATTTGATTAACGCCGCCGTTCTCTTTTGTTCACACAGATCCTGTCCATCCAAAGGTTGCCTGGAAGAGATCGCTTTTAGCGATAAGGCCGCCCATTGTACCTTTGATTTAATTTTGTATTCTCTTTTGTTTGTTTTATTTTTAATGGTGTGCAATAAAGAAATTATCTATCTATCTATCTATCTATAATTTATTTTGTCCTTTTTCATTATTTATTTTAAATTTGTATTACTAACATAGATATAGGTAAACAAATGTAGTGCTAACCATATATGGACATAATAACGTCTGAAAGAAATTTTATTGAATTGAATTGAATATCTAGTTACAATAATACTAAGAATACTAATAATACAAAGAATCCAAATAAGCCTCGGACTAAGTAGGTATCTATCCGTTTTTTCCCTGTCTTCCCTCTCTCTACCCACGCTGCCAAAACCCGAATGGCCTCAAGTCCACGACCGAACTCCTTGGACCAAACTGTTTCATTGCAAATTTCGTATAAAATACTTTTTAGATAACGACTTAACTCCTTGAACGAATTTGTTAGAAACATGATTCATTGCAAATTTCTCATAAAATACTTTTTATATATAAATGCAAACATAATTCTTTCATTACTTACACATTTTCGACACAAGAGTTCTACGCCTTCATTTATACTACGTTGGACAGGTGTTTGGCCACAACAATAGCATTAGGTGAGGCGGTTATCCTCCATCGTGCAGGTGTTCGGGCACAAAGGGCACAATTGACACCGCACTCGCACTGCGTGAAGTTAGGGTCCCTGAATTTGCACATAGTCTGCAGCGGCCAACCTGGGTGCGGAGCCTGTTTAAGGACTTCCAGACTGGCCACGGCAGATCGTGCCCGGGTGGTAACTGTTCCTGTGGGGTGATAAAATCAGGCGGTGGGAAGTTACTTTTTTATCCATAGTGTGCATCTAGGCAGACGGGTCATCGCTCGGTCACCAAACTTCTGAATCATTTTTGATGATATTTTTAGGGGACCGATATGAAATTTTACTCTGTATATCTCTGAGATATCCTTTTAAATAAAACAAAGAACATTCCAATTCGGTTGATAAATTACGTTATAAATAGTTCTGAGATAACAAACTTATTATTAATAATACAACCGCATTGAGACCCGCTTTTTTTGAAATCGGATTAAATACGTAACACTATACCGACTATGATATAAAAATGTAGTGATAGATAAAATCACATAAGTAATTGTTTGTTATCGAAACAACAAAACTTTGTGAATCAATTCACAAGCAAAATACCGCATAAAAATAAATGCTGGACATATTACGATGCTACTTTCACAAGGCCGCAGGGCGCGGCCGGGTCGACACTTTCACTTAGCGTATGCGAGAAAATTGTAGGATGCGCATACGCACGGATGCTGCAGGACTGTCCGCGGACTTTAGAAACTACCAAGTATTTAAATATTTAAAAAAAAATATTAAAATGGTTCGTTGTATGTATATCAATTACATTAGTAACTTTCGCGATCACTGTACATAATTACATAACTATTTAAAGGGGTATTTATCACGTAGGTATGTACCTTTTTTTTTTAAAGTTGAAAAATGAAAAAAAGTTTATTGCAGCAAAAACAAGAGAACAGGATTTATAAACATTAGCCTTAATTCTATTTAGTTGAAATAAAACTACAATTACTGGTGGTAGAGCTTTTGTGAACGAGCTCGAGGAAGTGGGCACCACCGCCTTATCTTTATCGGCCGCCAAATAGCAGTACTTGTGCTGCTGTGTTCCTGTTAGATGGTAATGGTATGTTCCTGTAATTACTGGCACATAGGTATAACAGCTAAGTCCTATAGTATGACAACGTATCCACATAGAGATCAAGACAACAAAATACCTTGTGTTGAATTCTATGTGGATATCCATGGGCTGCAGTAGTCACTTAACATCTGGTGGACTGCATGCTCGTTTGCCATATAAGTTGTATAAAAAAAATTACAATTGATATACTATAAACTAGATAGGTAAATAGATAATTATAATTAGGTACGTTGATAATAATATTGACCTTAATATGTAAATACATATATATATATATTATAATGACTATTCTGATTTGCTGTTTAAAATCATGATCCGGTTTCCGGTGAAGTTTTTATTTGTCCGCCTGCGACCACGGCTGTTGCAATACAATCGAAATGTCGGGATAACAAATAAAAAGGTAAACACGCGATAAATACCAGTTTAAATCAGTAAGTATGAACAATTTTTTTTTTAAATATATTTATCACTTAATTTAAAAAAACAGTAATGTATAAAAATAGCAAACATTAAGGTTTGTAGGGATAATGCTATCATAATCATACAAAGTTTTAACTAATATTAAAGACATTTATTAATATATGTATTGAAGAAACACGATCGTACAAATAGGGGGTACAACGATTAAAATATATTTTAGCGTAGCGAGTAGAAAACTCTCTACGCCAAAATGTAATTTTCCCCGATTTATCCCATCAAGTTGTCTGGGATACTAATTAAGTAGGCTATACTCTTAAAACATTAAACCAACTTTTTGGTAATAATCTATTTGTAAAAATTATGTTCTGTACTTTATTTTGCTGGCTGTCATTTTGGAAGGACATAAGACAGTTCTGTCGATCTAACAATTATTAAAATAAGATAAAATAACTTTTTATTGAGTTATCTTATCTTAATAATTGTTAGATCGACAGAACTGTCTTATGTCCTTCCGAAATGACAGACACTCTGGCGTTCAGTTTTCGAACTTACGTAACCCGTTAAGTGGATGTGGTCAAATTTCGTAACCTAAGGAATGCAGCGGAAGACGAGACCATTATATTTAAAACTAGTATTGGGATACTTGTTGTGAGAATACATTTGATAATAGAAGGAATGTTTCACGAATTAAGTCATTTTGGTCTGAGCCTTTAGTGCCTACGAACTGTCAAATAGTCAAATACGCAAAGGTCAAAAGCTCGGTATATCCGACAACTGGGGCAGACACTTCATGTGGCGCCCCCTCGTTGGATCGACGACTTATAGAAAGTCGCGGGAAACTCCTGGATGCGCGGAGCACAGCACCGGGAAGAGTGGCGTTTACAAAGGGAGACCTACACCCAGCAGTGGGTACTTATGGGCTGTGGATGATGATAATGAATCAAGTAAAAGCATGACTTTCAATATCACACAGACGTCGAGATTTTCGTACAAATTTTTTTAAGTTTATATTATTTAATTTTAATAAGTTTATTTTTTAAAGTTATTTTGGGGAACCAGGCTTACGGCCCACCCGGGGCCCAATTCTACTAAACCAATCGATTCACTATGACAATGGTATCGTCGCAAAATGGCCACTATAGATACCTTTTGGTATTCTACTAACACAATCCAGCACATGTTTGTCAAAAATCGCCGCCCGTAGTTATGACAATACCATTGAAAATTTGGCAGCTTATGACAGGAACTTATGAATCAATGATTATTTGTCATTATTTTGACAAAGATAGTAAAACACCAAAAGGTAGTGGCCATTTTGCGACGATACCATTGTCATAGTGAAGCGATGGGTTTAGTAGAATTAGGCCCCTGATGGTAAGCGGTCACCGTCGCCTTTTGACACCGGCAACACCCGGGGTATTGTCGATGCGTTCCCTACCCTGTAGAAATCTCTTTACATTTCTCTTGAAGCGTGCCATGTCGTAGCCTAATGGGAAAACCTCAGATAGTAGCTCATTCCACATCTTGCAAGTATGGGGTAGAAAAGATCGAGTGAAGATTGATAGATTGTGAAATTGGATAGATTTAATGTTTTCCTCCAAAGAGCTCGTAGATTATTTTTGTGTGCCAAGTTTAAAATTAATTTCTCCAAATTCCGGTTTTGCTTTCCACTCGAAAGCGCATTGGAAACTCCTACATAGACATTGATTTGATATGTTAATCACCATTTTATCATTCGGTATTTATTGTCCGTTATGGAACTCTTATGAGATTTTGCGCGATTTTTGAACCAGGGCGGGCGGTGGTTGTTACGAGTGGACTGTACCTACGCTGATACGATGTTGCCCGTATGCCCCGGTGCGTCCCGGCTCCGTACGTCTTGTTGCGCTGGTATTCTGTGCTTCTCATGATACTCCAGGAGAGGTTTGACTGTTTGAGACGCTGTTGCTTGGAGACGACTGAGTGGATTGATGCTTGGTACACGATTTTGTAGAAAGCTGACCTCAATATAAGCCAAATCGTCTCTTCGCCCTAGCGTTGCCACCCCAAGTGCATTTATTGTCTCAACTAATTATACTGCTTACATCGTTAATGTGACCTTGGAATCATTCGACCTTTCTTGTCCTTGACGTACACACGGCTACACATCAAGCTATACATTTCCAGTATAAGCTGACCTCTCATTCTATGAGAAGCCTACACAATGCGAGGTCAGCTTATACTCGAAAAGTATAGCTTGATGTGTAGCCGTGTGTACATTTCATTCACCTCCCTATGGTATGGCATTTTTCCTACATATTTTAAATTTTCTCCTACTCTCGATGCGTACTCAGGCAAACCTATATCTACCACTTTTTCAGGATTCATATAAGAGTACTCCTACGTTTGATTTACACTATTACCTGATTTACAAAACTCTAGCTCATGTAGTCTAGTCTATATTCCTACCTAAGGTCAACAATAATTCCTAAGTCCACACGGCTACACATCAAGCTATACATTTCCAGTCAAAAAGACAGAAAAGTAAAAAAAAAGTCATAAGTCAAAATGTTTTATTCACTAAAATCACCAAGCCAAGCCAGGAAAGAAAGGCAAGAAAACAAGGCTGGTTGTTTTTTTAATGATCCTGTAGTATAAGCTGACCTCGCATTGTGTAGGCTTTTCGTAGAATGACAGGTCAGCTTATACTGGAAATGTATAGCTTGATGTGTAGCCGTGTGTACCTACGATAGTTAAAACTGAGAACTATTTCCTTACTACTGCTACAAAGTTCAAATTACATACATTAGCCTAATATCTATAACTTAATATTTATGTGATTTAATTCTACTTTACTTTTCCTTTGTCAAAACCTCAAAAAAATACCTAAAACTATTTACAATTCAATTTTACGTCCGGTCGTTCGGAACAGTTTCTATATCTTAACATTACCATCATCATATCGATCATTTACACAGAACACAAAACAATTATTTTGTTTCACAAACACAATTAAAAAACAAAAACAATTTATTTCTAATTAATACAGACTAAAATAAATAGCAGATTATTACCCAAGGGGATAAAGCAGTGTCTTCTGTCGCGGGTGACGATTTAAATCGCGAGCGTAACGAAGGACTCGAGGTTTACTCCCGAGCGTAGCGAGGGTGTTAAAAACTTAAATCCCCTCGCTTCGCTCGTGATTTAAGACGAGTCCTGAGTGTAGCGAGGGATTTAAGTTCACCCAAGACTAAGACAGCTTTATCACTGAGGAAAATACTCTACTTTTCGTACCATTTGCGAAAAAATTAACACAATAATAATATGAGATAAGCATTTATTAAAAATAATGACAATTAAAAGTAAAAGTTAACATTCGAAACATTGCGCCAATTATTAATAGAGAGAGTTACATTTTTGTTTGGTACATTTATTGTTGATGAGTTGATTTGAGTGTTTGATTTAACATGGTAACGTATTTTTAGAACATTAACTTATTTATAAAAATAAATTAAAATAAACTTAACGTTTATGTATTTGAAGAAAACAAAAACGCGGCAAATTCCTAGACTAATATTTTTTTGTCGGAAAAGCAAAGGCGTCAAGCTCATACGGCCTCATCGGTTTTCGTAATTTTATTTAATAATCATAACTGCATAATAAATGCGTATTCCTTTTTCAAAAAGATGTATAATGCTTTATATACAAACTCAATGGTGTAAACACAGATGTAGATCAGTATAAATTTCGGTAAGTATTCCAAATTTAAATCACATTCTCCCCCTAGAGGATGAATGAAATTCAGTACAATTTTCTTTCCCTGTTTTTAACAGATTAAAAATGACTACTGTTATGTTCGCTTTTTGTGGCATAGAATGTCACTTTTTTGAGCAAGTGGTACGAAAAATATTTTCTAAAGCGCCATCTTTTGGTGAGTAGACTTTATTTTTTATTACTATTTATTTTATTGAATTTTAAACCATGTTCCCTTAATGGCTAAGGTTTTATATCCGTAAAATTAGTTTTATGGTTTTATGTCTTTTTGAACGTTCTCTTTCAACCAATTATAACTATTATTTCTAAGTGTGCTAGTTTTTACATGTGTGAGTTTAACTACACTGCTTTTCGTAAAAAGTCATCATGTCATTGTTTTTTATGTTCTGTGGTCATCAACACAAGCATAGACCACTGCTGAACATAAGGCTCTACCATAGATCTCCAGACATAAGTACACTGACGAGCAATATCAAAAGCCACTTAACAATTTTAAAAGCCATTCACTTAACATTAAAAATTTTCGAACCCCCTCAAGATAACTTTTTGAAATAATATGCAACATTCAAGTTTATTTCTATTTCATAATGGATAAATAACAGCTAAATGAATCACCTTACTCACCGACATAGCCCGACGGATTAGCACGTTGAAGTGGCAATGGGCAGGCCATAATGCGCGCAGAACAGATGGCCGATGGGACCGGAAGGTTCTCGAGTGGAGGCCACGGACCGGCAAGCGCATCGTAGGACGTCCACCTACAAGATGGGCAGACGACTTGGTGAGAACCGCAGGTCGGCGTTGGATGCAGGCCGCTTCCAACCGCAGTTCCTGGAGATCAATGAGGGAGGCCTTTGTCCAGCAGTGGACGTCCTACGGCTGATATGATGATGATGATGAAATGAATTAAAACAAAGACCAGTCACTTCAAAGCACTTGTTGGACAGTAGAATGTCTCACATCCATTGTTCTGGCCGTATATCTCTGGGATCTTCCCAATTCCAACATACTGATGATTCTGGTACATTCCTCAGGTGTCAGGTGTAAGAGGCACGATGATTCATTTATTGATCTCTAAATTAACTTGGGAAAATCAGCGTTGCATGTATGTATGTTTGCTTGTCCGAGGATAACTTTCGAAGTGTTTATCCGATCACCGTGAAATTTGGTATATAGGTAGGTAGTGAAGTCACAATTTTGGTGTGACTAAATGAGCTAAAACTGTGTGGGGGTGGTTGAGATATTGGGGTTCAAAAGGAATAAAAAAAAACAAAATGATACTATCCGGTCAAATGGTACATTTAATAAAAAGGTCCTTGTGAGTACATTTCGACCCCGTTTTCATTTTTAGTTTAACCCTTGTAGTTTTTGAGCCATAATAAAAACTGTACTTTAACGAAATTCACAGGGTAGGTACACCAGTGACTCCAGTGTGCTGAAATTTGGTATGCGTGTAACTTTAGTGACAAAAATATAGGGAAAAGTCTGAAATCCCGAATAAATGCAATTTCTACCCCAAAAAGGTGAAACCAAATAACATAAACTGCAGTTATCTGTAATTTAAATGAAAGTGTGAGTCAAGTAAGTTGGTGTTTATTTCGGGGCACTATTTCGACAGTCAAATATTACAACTAACATTTTGTTTTGTTTTTATGGGAGACTCGCGAGATCATAGTTCGGGGCAAACCACTAGTTACGAGTAACCTACAGTTAGGACATCAACTTTCTGTGGTATTTATTATCTATATACATATATATTATTGTATGTATTTATAATCTGTGGTACACCGCACTCCGTTATAAGTGCACTAATTTCTTTCCATTCAAGGTTGCCTGGAAAAGATCGCTCTATAAGGTCGCCCATTGTTTTACCATATTTTTTTAGTTTTCTTTAGTGTTATATTGTTTCTGTATATTCAGTACATACATGGTTTTCTATCGGATAGATTTCGGAGAGTGTGCTGCGGAGATCTATAATTACATCAGGGGTTCATTCATCACAACATACATACATAACATTTATGTGATGTTCATTGAGGATGTGTGTTTATTTATTTGTTTGTTACTCAATCACGTCAGAATGGCTGAACCGATTTCGATGAAATTTCGTATATATGTAGAATTTAATCTGGATTACCACATATGCTACTTTTTATTCCATAAATCAGCTAAAAAAAATTGCAGCTGCATAAGCGTCTTGCAGTCCCTTTAAGTTTAATATTGTCACAATGGTGAGCCATACAAAACGCTAGCCGTAGTGACCTCAGCTAACTCTCTGCATGTTAGATATAGGCGCAATGATGAGTCATAAAAAAATCTTCGCTGTTACCAGCGGCTTCGCGCACGTTATTCTATGGTGTAAAAATACATACCTACAGCTAATTTTAAGAGACTCTAGTAAGACTACCTAAAAAAAGCAGGCTGAAAAACTCAGCGGTAGCTAAAAATTTGTTATCACTCATCCTTGCGACCCTATTTATCTTAAAGAGGCTGGGAGATACTGCGCTTTCTCTAATTTTTTTCACTTATCATTTCAACCCTATGTTATTTTTATTGATATGTTATTGTTATTGATGTGACTTGGTCAGGGGACGCTGCAGTTTTTACAATCTTCTATGGTCCTGGGGAGTAGGAACGCTGTCTTGACTGCAAACTTTTATCACTTATCATTGCGATGCCATCAAACTTAAAGGCTGTGGGACGCTGTGGTATATCCAAATTTTGTAGCCCTACCTAACTTGTAGTGAGTTGAGTGGGACACGATACGTTTTTTATCACTATTTATCTTAATGAGGGTGGCCTAGGGAATGCTGCGCCTGCGGATTAATTTTTATGACTAATAATTTTTACGACCCAATTTTTTTTATAAAGATTGGGGGCTGGTGTATGCTGCGATACCTAAATTTTTATGACTTATCGTTGCTGCCCTTTGTGAATTGTAGATAGTTGGTTGTGGGTGACGCTGCGTAGCTGCAAATTTTTACTACTCATCATTGTGAATCTACTTATCTTAAAGAGGGTGGGCTCGGGGATGCTGCGGTAGAAGATAATTTTTTGACTGTACATTGCCCTATTCATCTTAAAGTATAGGCTCGTAAAAGCTGCGGTAGCTAAAATTTTTTTATCACTCATCACTGCGACACTAACAAACTTAATGGAAGTGGATAGCAAGACGCTGCAGTAGCTGGTATTTTTTTATTGTTCATCCTTGAGATCCCATTTATATTATAAGAGGGTATATACTGGGGGATGCTGAGGTAACAGTTTATTTAATGACAAATCATTGCAACATTATAAATCTTTAAATGATTGGGTTTAGAATCATAGAAATAATCCAGCTACTGCAGCATCCTCCTGCTGCGGTAGCTGGATTATTTTTATGATTCTTTATTGCGGCCATTTCTAACTTTGTAGTGAGTTGGTTGGAGGACGCTGCGGTCACTGAAATTGTGTATGATTCATCACTGCGACCCTATTTTCATTAAGGATGCAGCGGCAGATACTGCGGTAGCCGGTTTTTTTTATGACTCATAATTGCGCCTATATGTAACATGCAGACAGTGGACTACGACCGACGATGGCTGAATTTTGTATGGTTCACGATTGCGACTATACTAAATTTAACTGCAGGACGCTTATGTAACTAAATTTTTTTTTATGAAGTTACCTAACCTATTTTTGAGAATATGTCTCTATTTCTACGTATTTATATCTATACTAAGCTTGGCGGTTAGGGGTACCAATAGCGATAATGAAAACTGGTTTATGAGATAAAAAGTAACATTTATGTTATTTTATGTTTAATAGGTTAGGTTTAGGTTTAAAACTAAATATAATGCTGTACATTTCACGCGGCGTTATTCAGCCCCAAACTAAGCAGAACTTATACTATGGGAACCAGATAACTTATAGAATACTTATATGCTTTTTTTTTGTAAATACTACATACCTACTATATCGAAAAACACCCAGACCCAGAACTGAGCTGTAAATCATGCAAACATTTGTTACGCAGCGAGAATCGAACCCGCTACCTCCCGAGTTTTAACCGGCTATTCACCCACTAAGCCACGGAGGTTGTCAACCAAACTTTTGCAAAGTTTGAACTCAATCCGTTCAGTAGTTTGGTCGTAAAGGGGTAACAAAGACCAAAATAATTTTCCTATAGAAACTTTGACACCCCATTTTTATCCCATGAGACCTGATTTATAAGATATAAAGTAACCTGTTTGTTAATAAATAAATATTGCAGGACATTTCACACAGCGCTATCTAGCCCCAAACTAAGCAGAGCTTGTACTATGGGAACCAGATAACTGATAGAATGCTTATGTACTTTTTTGCAAAAATGTGCTCCGTTATTTGCAGAGCACTTAAGTTATTTGGTAAATCTCTCTTTTGAACAAGGAGTATTTCCTAATCGTCTGAAAACGTCTATAGTAAAACCACTCTTTAAGAAAGGGGAAAAAATGATATGAACAACTATAGACCCATCACTCTCATACCCGTAATCTCAAAAATTTTCGAGAAAGCCATGTTGAAACGACTTATTAGTTTTATGTCAGTGAACAAATTGCTGAAGAACGAGCAATTTGGGTTCCGAAAAAACTGATCGGCATCTCTCGCTTGCTTCAACTTAATTGAGATAATCACCAGAGGGCTTAATGAGAAATCTAAAATGGCGGCCTTATTTCTTGACTTGACAAAAGCGTTTGATTTTGTCAATCATGAAATAGCATTAAACAAGTTATACAAGTACGGAATACGTGGCCTCGCCTTTGCTTGGCTAAAAAGTTATTTAGAAAATCGCAGTCAATGCACAGAATTCACAAAAATTTCAAGCAATGTAAAAAAAATGTATACTTCAAAGCTGAGATTGAGTAAATGTGGGGTACCCCAAGGAAGTATCTTAGGTTCATTTATTTTTCTAACGTACATCAATGACCTTCCTAACTAAACATGAGTGCACTTTA
The DNA here is from genome assembly GCA_918857605.2 of Philereme vetulata. NCBI lineage: Eukaryota > Metazoa > Arthropoda > Insecta > Lepidoptera > Geometridae > Philereme > Philereme vetulata. The sequence goes on along the minus strand of OU975427.1, from coordinate 2,917,374 downwards.
TATGCTGATGATACTACATGGCAATTGTAGTATCATTAAAGCACAAAACAACCGTGATTTAAAAAATCAAATAACTATAACAATGAATAAAATTGACAATTGGCTAAACAACAATAATCTTAAAATAAATCTTAAAAAAACTCAATTAATACAATTTCAAACATATTATTATAATTCAACGCAAAAAAACTCTCAATATTAATTTTAAAAATGAAATAATAGAAGAAGTAAGTACAACAAAATTCTTAGGATTAATAGTTGATAAGAACTGCAACTGGAATGCTCACATTGACTCTGTATGTAATAAATTGGATCGGTTTGTATTTGCACTCAGAAAACTACGATTGAATGTATCAAAACAAGCTGCGCTAAGTGCCTATCATGGCTATGTTTCCTCCATTCTCTCTTATTGTCTTATTCTTTGGGGAAACTCGACAGATATTAATAAAGCTTTTATAGCACAAAAAAAAAATGTGTTCGCGCATTATATGGAGCCTGGTTTACTGAAAGCTGTCGTCCTATTTTTAAGGAACATAAAATCATGCCTATTGCCTATATGTATATAAATGGTATATGTAACTTAGTTAAAGAAAATTCAGAACGATTTCTAAAACACTCTGACAAAATGCAAAGGCATACAAGGCATCATAATAGACTTTATCTACCACATTGTAAACTTGATATTTTTAAAAAGAATGTATATGTAATGGCTGTAAAAATATTTAATAATTTACCAAAGAACATTCAAGAGCTGCCACTTTTTAAATTTAGGCACAAATTAAAATTATGGCTTTTAGATAAGACCTTTTATACATTAGAGGAATACTTTAATAAATAATGACATGATTAATTTGACAGAGAATAATTATAATTGAATACTAAATGTTTGACATAAATAGTATAATGTTACTAACAATATATTTATAAGAATACAAATATGAAAGCTTTACAAGCTTATTGCACGCACCTGAGTGGGGTAGAGTATAGTGAAACTATTTTATATTAAATGTTACATCTTTCTGTATAACCTATATTATGGCAATAAATGATTATGATATGATATATGATGTAAATACAGACTTATAATACATAGAAAAATATCCTGACCCGGAACAAATATTTGTAGATCATGGACACAATTTTGTTCCGCGGCGGGAATCGCACCCGCTACCTCCTGCGTCTCAGCTGGCTATTCGCCTACTGCGCCACGGAGGTCGTCAGGACTAATCCAGGTTATAATCTACGTAAATACTAAATTCATCGAAATCGGTTCAGTCGTTACGACGTGATTGAGTAACTACCAAACAAACAAACGATACGTAATAAGACCGCCTGTTATAAGTAGTTTTTAAACATCATCGAGCGCACACGTGTATCAGTGGTGTTCTTAAATAAAGTCCCGCAAGCTAAACTGAACATTAGGCACAATCATCACCGCCCATAGAAAGCACACAGCCAAATAGTAATTATTTGTCTATGTATTTTCTATGTTGTTTGTATTTTTTTTATATGGTGTTCACTAAAGTATTTATTTTATTCTTTCATTCGTTCAAATATATAAACGAACATACAAACTTTCTAATTTATACTATTAGTGTGATTCACTCCTGGCTTCATGATCACACCCTGGTAATCATTATAGTCTCGCAAAAACAATTTAATAGAATCCAAACACGATAAATTTACTGTTATCCATTAAATAGTTCTGTTGAATCTCTGCTGGCTCCATCATCAGACCCTGGTTGACGATATCGTCAAACATCTCACAAAAACAATTTAAAAGAACACATACACGACCGATCTAGTAACTGTTATCCATTAAGGACTTCTGTTGATTTCCTCTAGGCTCCATCATCAGCCCCGGCAGACATTATTGTATTATCGTTATAACTCTCACACAAACAACTGAAAGGACCCAAAAACGACCGTTGTATTGTTATCCATTAAAGGCTTTTGTTGATTTCCTCCTGGCTCCATCATCACACCCTAGTATACATTTACCATCATACATCTCACCCAAATAATTTAAAAGAACCCAAACTTAACCGTTCTACTCATATCCATTATTGAATTCTGTTGATCACCTCTTGGTTCCATTTTATTTTTGACGACATTTAAAACGACACCACTCTCAAATTTTTCATATAAGATGTCTTATTCTGACCTGGGTCTCAGGGTTCCTGAAAATATTTAAATTTAAAACTAACTTTAACTGTTTCAAAATACTCTTATATCTGGCTAAAACGAAAAATGAGATTAGGTTGTCAAACAAAGTGTTCCTGTGCCTTTTTTCAGGAAAATTTCTGAAAGCGCTGTAATATTTATTAGTTCATTTTATTAGGGGAATCTAAATTTAAAATTGGATCGGTCTACTACTAACGATACCTGAAAAACAGATTTAAGTTTATTTTATACTCTTATTTTGGACCCCTTGGGGTGCGAAAGTCAAAAAAATCCTTTCTTAGTCCACCCGTACACCGTAAAAAGAACACACCATCTATATTTCAAGTCTCTAGGACCAGCGGTTTAGGCTGTACGTTGATTTTCATTCAGTCTGTCAGTCTCGTAACGATTATTTCATATACTGATGATGTTATTGATGGTTAAGAGAGAGTCTATTTTCCGGTCTTCAGACGCTGGTAGTCAATTGTGTCGTGAAACGTCACGTAGAAACAATTTTATAGAACTAAAACACGATACATCTACTGTTATCCAATAAAGAATTCTGTAGATTCCCTCCTAGCTCCATCATCAGACCCTGTTGATATTACCATGATAAAATGTTTCATTATTTGCCTATAAAAAGTATTTATGCAAAGTTATACGTTCGTAAATGCAAAAAACATTGTTTTACAACAAACTACAAAGTCCCTTTTCAACCCTATAGGGTAATTTTCAGATATAATTACTATCCCATGTTTCATTGTGCACCTTGCTTAGTATTTAAGTAAAGTTTTAAGTCTATTAACCCTAGAATTAATGTTTTGCCATACAAAGTTCAACACCCTTTTTAACCCACCCAGGGGATGAATTTTGTAAAATAAAAAATATCGTTTCTCTTATTTTTGTTGACAAATATGTTCATTAAGTTTCATGTTTATAAACCCAAGAACCACGGTTTTTCATACAACCGTAAAAACCTTTTTTGACCCCCTTAGGGGATGAATTTCCAAAAATCCGTTCTTAGTGTTCACTTTCACACCACAAAGCATATACCATCCAAATTTCAAGTCCCTAGGACCACCGGTTTGGGCTGTGCGTTGTCTATATGTCAGTCAGTCAGGACAACGATTTTTATATATTAGATAAATAAATAGGTAACTCAAATGACAAGAAAGCTAGGTAATGCTGCTATAATCTCAGTTTAAAAAAGTGCTGTGTAGGAGCCTGTTTAATGTCCACAGGCAAAGCATTCCAAAGGCGCACTGCTTCGATAGTGAATGATTTCCCGTAGAAGGAACTAGAGTGTACGGGTGTTTTGCGGGATAAGTTTTCCGATGGCCTGAGAGAAAAAGTATTGGAAGAATGGAGATAAGCAAACCTTTCTTTAAGATAGCAAGGGGAGAAAGGATTGAATAGAATAGAATAGAGAAGATACCAGAATATGCGAATCACGGCGAAGGCGAATAGGGAACCAGTTGAGAATGATGCGATAAGGGGAAACATGGTCATATTTGCGCAACCCAAATATAAACCTGATGCAGAAGTTCTGGAGGCGCTCAAGCTTATGCAGCTACGTCAAGCCAGCTACGCTTTCAATGTCATTCGAGCATCGGGCGGGTGGTCTGCCTCTTGTTCGAGCATCCCTTGCCCACCACTATGTCCTTCGTCCAACACCCGTCATCCCTCCTAGCTAAGTGTCCAGCCCATCTCCACTTCAGCCGTGCGATCCTCATACCCTCCACAACCTTTGTGTGACGTTGGATTTCTACATTGGGTATGTGTTCCAAGAGATATACCGAGCATGGCGCGCTCCATTGCCCGTTGAGCTACTCTAACCTTATGCATGTATTCCTTTGTGAGCGGCCACGTCTCGGAACCATACCTAAGTAAAAATGGGCAGGACACATCGGTTAGTTAGTGTAGGTACATTAAAGAATTACTAGTGGTTCGCCCCGAACTGAGATCTCGCGAATCTCCCATAAAAACAAAAATATATTGTTCGTAATCTTTGACTATCAAAATAGTGACACGAAATAAACAACTAACTTACTTAGTATTATTATTTATAGTGTTATCCGAACACATGCGGAAAATTCCAAGATTTCTAAAATCATCTCAAAAATTTCAAGCCTAGACGGGACTTGAACCCGCGACCTTTCTCTTGATACGAGAACGCACTACCATCTGTGCAACCAGGCAATTCACGTCTAGGTCGAAATTAGTGAGATGATTCAGAATTACGACTAAAGTGCCGTTAGCTCCATCTCGTATCAAGAGAAAGGTCGCGGGTTCAAGTCCCGTCTAGGCTTGATATTTTTGAGATGATTTTAATAATCTTGGATCTAACTTACTTGACCTACAGTTTCATTCAAATTACAGGTAACGGGAGTTCATGTAATTTGGTTTTACTTTTTTGGGGTACAAAATGCAGTTATTCTGGATTTCAGACTTTTACTTACATTTGTGTCACTAAAGCTCAAAGAAAATCAAATTTCAGCATTTTGGGGTTACTGGTGTACCCTGTGAATTTTGTAAAAGTTTTGTTTTTATTATGGCTAATAACTCAAAAACTACAAGGACTAAACTAAAAATAAAAACATGGTTGAAATGTACTAATGAATACCTTTCATTTGACGTCCCATATGACCTAACAGTCTCATTTTCATTTTTTTTTACCCCTCTTGAACCCCAATATCTCAACAACCCCCAACATTTTTAGCTCATTTAGTCACACTAAAATTGTGCCATCACTGTGTATCAAATTTCAAGATCAACGCTTCGAAAGTTATCCTCGGACAAACAAACATACATAAATTCTTACATACATAAATAAATAAATAAATATTGCTGGACATTTCACACAGCGCTATCTAGCCCCAAACTAAGCAGAGCCTGTACTATGGGAACCAGAGTAAATACATACTTGTAATATATAGAGAATCAACCAGACCCGCAACAAATATCTGTAGATCGTGCAAACATTTGTTCCGCGGCGTGAATCGAACCCGCTACCTCCTGCGTCTTAGGCGGCTGTTCGCCCACTGCACCACGAAGGTCGTGTTATTTATTAGTCTATTTTATAATTTTATTATGTATTAGGATTAAAAGTACATCATTTTTTAATAATACCTTAGAATACTTATATGTGGAAATGTATCCTCTATAGCAGAGGTTCCCAATTTATTTGGCCATGGAACCTTAATTGATCATATTTTTTTGGCGGAACCCTCGCGGCTATTTTGATAACTAAAGTGTTCATACACTTTACTCTTCTCTCTTTCTCTTCTCACTTGTGTGTGAATTCACACAATTCAATTCAATTCAATTTCTCACTCGAAGAATGGACAAATTGTATATGATAAATAATTATTATATATATTGCATAACATTGATTGTAACAAAGAAATACAATGTAGTTAATAATTTATTTGAAAAATTAAAAAATTAAAATTAGTTAGCAGTAAAATTAGGCTGACACGCAAACCAGTCTCGCATCGGTAAGTCGTCACAAACAGAAGCAGAACCAAGGATTTCTCAACGATCGCATTGTATTCATCATTAAGTACAATCCAACTTCAACTCTCTTACAGACCGCGGAACCCCAGGGTTCCGCGGACCACCTTTTAGGAATCGCTGCTCTTATAGTACACCGCACTCTGTATCTTTGTAAATTTCGCTACATCCAAAGGTTGCCTGGAAGAGATCGCTTTCAGCGATAAGGCCGCCCATTGTATTGCCTTATTTATTTTAGCTTTTGTATTATTTCTGTTTGTGCGGTAATTCAATAAAGAGTTATCTATCTATTGTTTCCATACTCTAAGTACCTATGAGCCGCTATTAAATTTATAATATTCCTCTCATTAATTAGGTCAATGTTCAGTAGAACCTTTATATAAACTCCTCTAGTGACTGGTCCTAAGCGATCGAGCTGATAATTGGAACAAAATGCTACGAGACGATCTTACACTAAACTTTACTAAAAGACATTCCCTTGTCAATACATATATGAAAATGTGATGTATGTTCACAAAAATATTAATTTGTTTAAGAAAAATAGCGATAATCATAATTTTAATACTAGAAATAAAGATAAACTCGCTGTTCCTCCATGTTAGTAAATCGTTGAAAGGGCAAGATGTACGCTTATATAACAAACTCCCAAGTTTTTTGTTTATGTTATTTGTGGGGAAACAGGCTTACGGCCCACCTGATGATAAGCGGTCACCGTCGCCTATTGACACCGGCAACACCCGGGGTATTGTCGATGCGTTCCCTACACTGTAGAAACCTCTTTACATTTCTCTTGAAGCGTGCCATGTCGTAGCCTAATGGGAAAACCTCAGATGGAAAACTCCCAAGTGATGTACACCAATTGACAATTAACAAATTTAAAAACGTAATTAAACAAAGCCTTTAAAAAAGCCTACTATAACCGGATTATTGATCGAGCGAAGCGAGATTTCGGTGTTGTATGTACCTATGTATGTATGTATGGAAACGTATGTATGTCCGCAACTACCTCCGCAAGGTCCGCAACATATCTTGGGTTGTTGAGTTGAAAGAGTACAAAATCTAGAGTTCTAAAAAAAGGTCAAAAGACCTAAAGTTGTCCTAGACTGACTTTACATAGCTATTTGTTTTACAGACAGACAGCGTCAAATATAAACTTGTAGACGGATGATTTCCAAATATTATTTATATAATTGATTGACCGAAGCGAGATCTCTAAATCAACCAAAGCAAATCAGCATTGTATGTTTGTTTGTCCGAGGATAACTTTCAAAGCGTTTATCGGATCATCGTGAAATTTGATATAAAGGTAGGTAGTGATAGCACAATCCTGGTGTGACCCCCCCCCCCCCCCCCCCCCCCCAGTTTTAGCTCTTGTGGCTTCCTATATACCAAATTTCACGATGATCGGATAAACGCTTCGAAAGTTATCCTCGGACAAACAAACATACATACACACAACGCCGATTTGCCCATGTTGATTTGGAGATCTCGCTTCGCTCGATCAACAATGTCAGGCGACTAAAATCTAATGTGAAATTCCTCCTCAATATAAAACTGCAGTCGCTAAATACGTTTAGAGATCGTTGTGAAAGGGCAGGTAGTCATGGTAAGGTCCCAGGTCTGTGTGTATGTCTGTTGTTTGTTATCTGGTTATTGCTTGTCGACTCCATGGTTCCCAACTTGTTGCATGCGCGGGTAGGCACCCTCCACCCTTCATTAGCGCCGCGACTGAGCCACGAGCGGAGCGGGCAGCGATTTATGTAGGTACAGTTAAATACTAGTGGTTCGCCCCGAACTGAGATCTCGCGAGTCTCCCATACAAACAAAAAAATATTATTTGTAATCTTTGACTATCAAAATAGTGCCCCGAAATGAATAACCAAACAACTTGACCTACAGTTTTATTCAAATTACAGGTAACGGGAGTTCATGTAAATTGGTAATTCTTTTTTGGGGCGACAAATTGCAGTTATTCTGTATTTCAGACTTTTGCTTTTATTTGTGTTACTGAAGCTACACGCATACCAAATTACAGCACTGTGGGGTCACTGGTGTATCCTGTGAATTTTGTCAAAGTTCGGTTTTTATTATGGCTCTTAACTCAAAAACTGCTAGGACTAAAATAAAAATAAAAACGGGGTCGAAGTGCTCTAATAAAGACCTTTCATTTAACGTCCTAATGGACCTATTAGTCTCATTTTCATTTTTTTTCCCCTCTTGAACCCCAAGTTAAGTGGTTTGCATTTCGTGGCACTATTTTGATAGTCGAAGATTACGAATAATATTTTTTTGTTTTTATTGGAGACTCGCGAGATCTCAGTCCGAAGCCGAACCACTAGTTTTAAATTAGGTACGCATAATTACTATGACAAATATATATATCTATACGTGCTAGGCACTGGGAATGAAAACGCTCTACTGATCGCTCCGCTCATGTTCCAGCCCGCCGCTCGCGCGCCCGCTCTATCCATGCGTGTCAAAAGGGACATACACGCTCAGTTCGTCACTGTGATCCGACCTAGTCTGTGCCATACTTGAAAAATGGACGAGCACTGAAAAGGTAAGACAATTGCTGATGCTAGAATCCCACGCCCACTTTTGGGATCCACCAATCTTGACAACTTCCGTGGCGCAGTGGGCGAATAGCCGGCTGAGACGCAGGAGGTTGCGGATTCGATTCCCGCCGCGGAACAAAATGTTTGCACGATCCACAGATATTTGTTCCGGGTCTGGTTGTTTCTTTATATATATATATTAGGTATGTATTTACTAAAAAGTATATAAGTAGGTATTGTATCAGTTATCTGGTTTCCATAGTACAAGCTTTGCTTAGTTTGGGGCTAGATAGCGCTGTGTGAAATGTCCAGCATTATTATTTGAAAGCGTAATGTGTGAATTTTCGTAGTTTTTAGTAGCGCGTCCCATGTGTATTTGTATTAACTAGAATAGTTAACGAAATAGTTAATTATGTTTGTAGTTAATCAGTTTCAAACGCAAGTGTTAATTTTCATCGCCATCTGTTCGGCCCTCATCAAAACTATTTTATAAGTTATATACTACTGACCACTAGATGGCGTTATTCACAGTAATGTTCAGATTGTAGTTGTACACTGCTTAATTAGTGGGTGGATATCCGTGGTCTACTCATGGCTCTAACGGAAGACCAGCGCTGGGTAGCCAGTGCAACCCATCACATGCTGAGTTAGAGCCTTTTTGTGACACATGCAGTAAGTGTGATGAGACACACACACTGCAACATTTTGCATATTTATTTAATTTTAATCTTTTAATTATTGTTTCTTTGTTCTTTTTGTTATATCTCCTGTGTGTGTTTGTTCTGTTGTACTATTGGTGTTGTTCACAAATAAATGTTTTTGATTTGATTTGATATAATCAGTTTCAAACGCAAGTTTTAACTTTCACCGCCTTCTGTTCGACCCTCAACAAAACTATTTTATAAATTATATACTACTCACCCCTAGATGGCGCTATTCACAGTAATGTTCACAGTTTGTAGTTAATCAGTTTCAAACGCAAGTTTTAATTTTCATCGCCTTCTGTTCGACCCTCAATAAAACTATTTTATAAATTATATACTACTCACCCCTAGATGGCGCTATTCACAGTAATGTTGACAGTTTGTAGTTAATCAATTTCAAACGCAAGTTTTAATTTTCATGGCCATCTGTTCGACCCTCAACAAAACTATTTTATAAATTATATACTACTCACCCCTAGATGGCGCTATTCACAGTAATGTTCACAGTTAGTAGTTAATCAGTTTCAAACGCAAGTTTTAATTTTCATCGCCATCTGTTCGACCCTCAACTTATAAATTATATGCTACTCGTCACTAGATGGCAATATTCACGGTAAGGTCTAAATTCAGACTTTTTCTTTAACGTCTGGCGAGTATTACTACTCCCCAACAGATGGCAGTAAAACTAAAGCAAAGTTAATCTATTTGTGTAGAGCAAATTTTGAACCCCTTTTTTAGAGTTCCGTACCCAAAGGGTAAAACGGGACCCTATTACTAAGACTCCACTGTCTGTCTGTCCGTCTGTCTGTCTGTCTGTCCGTCTGGTGATAGTTATACAGTTGAAATGTTCACAGATGATGTATTTCTGTTGCCGCTAAATTAAAAATAAAATAAATATCTACGAGGGGCTCCCATACCATAAACGTGATTTTTTGCTCTTTTTGCTCGATATTGATAACGGCAACAGCTTGACGCTTGAAATATTCACAGCATATTGAGTTATATTATTCTCTTTAAAAATCAATAATTAAAATAAAATTAATATTTAAGGGGGGCTCGCATACAACAGACATGATTTTTACCGTTTTTATAGATAATGGTACGGTACCCTTCGTGCGCGAGACCGATTCGCACTTTGTCGGTTTTGTAAGTTTATTGTGCGCTCTTATGAATGTGAAATTTGTCAAAGCTAAAAATTAATAAAATAAAAGGCAACGACACGGAGATGGCGGGAGTTACACCAATTCCTGAAGGACTGGGCAGACTTGTCACGGGATGGAGATAACTGGAAGGAACAGGGGAGAACTTTGCCCAGCAGTGGGACAGAAGAGGCTAATAATAATTATAACAATAGAAGATAATTCGTTTATTTATTTGCGTGATGCTTTTTCTAGATCACAATGCAAAGATCAGACCGCACTGATGAGCCAGAGGAGTCCCAACGAAGTCGTCCGTCGTCTAGACGTAGCTCCGTCTCCCTCCCTCGCAAGAACAGCTTGAAGAAGGAGAAGAGATCTCCCCTCCACACTCCGCCCGGTTCCTCCCACTCCACACCGAAGAAAACTGCGCGACCGAGTCTCGACTTCATGGTGACAGGGAAACAGATTTTGAAGAGGTGCGTTTTGGCATATAAAGAGCTTTCATTTATTTACAAAATATATTACAATGGAGTTTATATAAGACTATGCCCAATGAGCTAGGTCGAATTGTTCGGACGGTAGCTTTTATAAACTAGTGGTTCGTCCGGAACTGCGATGAGAAACTGAAGAAATGAGACTGAGAACTTACCACGAAATAAATATCCAAATTACTTGACCTACAGTTTCATTCAGATTGCAGGTAGCTGGAGTTCATCAATTGCAAATTGAAATGACATAATTTGTTGAACAAAACATTGTTTCTCAATAACCGATTTATCGTCTCCCCAGGTACCTATAGTGCGCCATGTGCTGTTGGTTATGTAGAGAATAAAAAAAAATAACAATAAAAAATATACTCATACCATGACAGGTACAATAATTAATCATAGATAGTAGGTACCTACCACAATACTTCGTTCTATTATCCCGTATTTTATTTATAAAACGTTTAAAAACATTATTGTTTTAATTATTAGAAAATGGAATTTAGAAAATGACATTACCATTCATAAGTTAATTAGATTATTTTAAATAAATCACAAATTAATTTTGAAAAGTACCCATAATTATTGCCATTCAGAATTCTTATTGATGATTGTAATAAATAATTCACGAATGTTGGTTTTAGGTCGAAAAAGCGATAGTAGTATCTTTACTTTGCGAAGAGGCAGAAAGATTAGAAAAAAAAGAAAAAACACAAATGTATTGGTAGGTACACGATATCCCAAATTATCGCTATGAAGAGGGAGAATACCACACTCTTTTCCCAAGACTTCTGAAAGACTCCGCTCGTTTTCATACTTATATTTATATGAATGTCAAAAGAAAAGTTCTATGAAACTCGTGCTCTGAAAGTTGGTCATTGTTAGCTCTATGAAAATAGAATGAGGTTCATTGCTTAATAATTATGTACAGTGATCGCGAAAGATTCTGTCATAATAAACAACCTCCATGACAAATCCTTATTTCTAAAATAAAAGAGGCCATAGATAAAAGTAAAAAAACGAGTGTGCTTTAGACAAAGAATGAATGAATGAATGAAAATTCTTTATTATACCTTACAAGCTAGACACAACAGATTTAGAGAAATAAACAAATATAAGTAAGCATAATGGGCGGTCTCATCGCTTAACAAAGCGATCTCTTCCTGACAACCTAGACCTTCCAGAACTTGTACTAAAGCATGGAAGGAGTAGTATTGCGTCAATGTGACGCAAGTTGTCTTTACGCTAGTAATGCTACCGTGTCGATATTTGATATCGATGAATTAGATGACTATTCCTAAGATACCTCTAGTTACGTACGATACGAACGAACCTTATTTTTGTTTTAGTACATCTTCCTTGGCTTTAGACCACACGACTGAAGTAAAACTTCTTTTTCAAAATATTAATTTATAAAATTGTTCAAGAACGAAATGAAATTACGTAAAATAATCAAACGAACTACTGACTGAGATATATATATATATATATATATATATGTTTCATGCACTGGTTATGAGAGGAATAGAGAAAGAAAATGGTCGCGCGCACCTCTCCCTCTTGCTCCTACAGTAATATACGAAACATAACTCTCTCTCTCTCTTTCTATCTTCACTAACTTATATCTCTCTCTCAACTTCCCTTCGCACTTTTCATAACGCATTCAACAGCTTACTCTCCAAGTCAAGCGTGCGTAAAGAAGTTTTACTTCAAAAAAACTATGGTTACCGGCAGTGGCGTAGCGTAGTAGGGGCGGCAGGGGCGGCCCGCCCCGGGCGGCACAAGGGGGCGGCAAAATTTCACAATAAATAATAATAATATCTTGTAAATATTTGAACCATATCATATTTTTGTCGCTTAAGCAATGCCAGCTGTGAGAGAAGTTTTTGAAAATTGAAATTGATCAAAAATTATTTAAGGTCAACAATGAGTATTTTAAGGCTAACTAGCTATCTTGTCTATTAAGCAAGAGGTGTGAGGTGCTATGTACATTGATAGTGCAATAAAAGACTGCTTTTAAAAAAGTAGACGAATAAAGTTTTAGTTAAAGACAGACGTTTTGTTTTCAATTCTAACAAGTACATTAACTTTTAATAAAAAATACTAACAGTATCGTCGTAGTTATAACTGAAAGTCAATTTGCGTTTTATATTCAATCGCTAATAACTTAATCTTGATAATTGTCAAGGTGTAATCATAGTGTTCTATATCTGGTATATCAATGTAAGTGGCACACGTGTAAGAATTTTTCTAATAAATGTGATTATTATATTGTAAAACATTTTGTTTTGTAAACTGTACATTACACAATAATGATGCCTGTTCTTGCCGAAAAGTTATCTAGAATTGCTGTATATTATAGTCTATTAAATTGAAATACCTAAATAAGAGGGCGGCAAAATTGTCTTCCGCCCCGGGCGGCAGACACCCACGCTACGCCACTGCCGGGAACGCAAATAGGTATTAAACGTACCTACCTATTTTAGAGCCGACCGAGCGAATTCTCTACCAGGCAGCTACAGACGACAATCCACTGACACACATCGCGCGAAGCGAATCACGGAGCGTGTGGACGAATCTCAAGCGAATACTCGCGACTCAGAGGATGAACTGCCACTGGACCTTTCCCAGGTGAGCGAAGCGAGCAACCACGAAATGGTAAACTGTTTCTAATAACCAGAATCAGTTTGAAACGTCAATATTATCACCTTTTCCTCCGCGACAGTTCTTCGAGTAGCGGTAGGTAGGTACCTACCTACTATTTGATAATGGGTTGCATTGAATTTTTAACTGTCATTGTCTTTATTCACTGTATTGTATACTTCTCAGTTCTCGCTATAAATATAGTCACTTACATGTAATAATTGCTCCAGGGTTTATGTTTGAAAGTGCTGTTAGAAAGTGGTAGGAGATGTCTTAGTTATGATCAGACTGAGAGTCAGAGTAGGTACTATAGAACACTCTCTTCTGTGTTAGTGTATAGTACTTACTCTCCTTCTATGCCCTTTTTTTTAATCAATTAACAAAAGGGCATTGTCGCTCATTCGATTATGACACCCTGGTAATGTAAACAAAAGAAAATTAACTAATTATATAGGTGAATACTTATTGAGCTACCTCCTATTTACCAACTTAAATAGTTTTTTGGCAGTATCTGATAACGGATCTACCAAAATACTATTATAATATTAAAATTAGAAGTATCTCTCGCATTAGCATTCTGAACACATTCCTCTATGTCCTTTGCGCAAATCACATCCAATGCTCGCCCCCCCCCCCGGACCCTACCCACGCCCATGCACACTCCACACTCCACTTTTTTTGAGTTTGTTTATATTTGTAAACAGTTTCCACGGTACAGGCCCCGAGCCTAGTGTGGGGCCATTGCCAAAAAACCGACCACTATTACAAACTGTTATTGTATTTAATTTTTATCTGTGTTGGTTTTTAATTGTATTTGTTTTTTGCTCAAGTAAATAAATTAAATTGAAAGTATTTTAGTATGCCCTAATTGCAAACAAAATTAAAAAAATTGTTGACTATTGACTAAATTCAAATGAATTTTTCCTTCTTCTTCTTAGCGTGTCAATAGCTCAACTTAAATTGTGTTAGATAGGTACTTGGCTACATTGATGGCGTCAGGAGAAGCCATTTTTAAGTCAACCATTGTGCAGGGCACAAAGGGCACGTTATGCAGGGTCACCACAGTCGCATTACGTTTGTCTGGGATCCCTGAACCCCCATTTGCACATATTAACTCGGCAACGACCGACCTGTGCGCGAAGCCTATTTAAGGACTTTTTCCTAAAACTAATGTATCTATGTTTTCACAGGTATCAGAATTCGTTGACGACTCTAAGTATAGCAAGTTGCCGCTCGCTACTTCAACGCCAAATCCACCGCCGAGCGAAGGCAGCCACAAAGCAGAGAGCGAAGCTGGCCAAAAACTCGCAAGTGAAACAGTCCAAAAGGCGGAGAGCGAAGTGAGCCACAAACCGGCACTCAAACGGCCTGGTCAGAAGCCGAGGAGTGCCTCGCTACAGCATTCGCAGCAACGAGTAGAAATAAAGTTAGTAATGCTCACATATTAATACCGTTTTTAGACTGTCTCCTCCCATTATTTAGTCTTCTTTCCAGCGTCAAGATGGTCCAATCCGCGCGGAAATTAGTGAGTTCGTCCCTCCATCTTTTCCGTGGTCTGCTGCCGCGACGTCTTCGGTGTAGGTACTCAAGTGGTTCAAGTGGGATTGCTGGATAAAGTTCAAATCAAATCAAATTGTATTTACTGTGTAATATGTGTAATAACAAGGTGTTGTACAGTTGTTGTGTAGGCGCAGCCATATTCAGCGTTTAACGCATGCAATGTTAAAGCTTTACACATTCATTTTATTATCTTCTAGCTGACCAATCCGCAGCTTTGCATGCGTAGTTTTTCAATAAAAATATTACCCTCCTTCTGCGCAGTTGGGTAAAAAGTAGCTTATGTCACCCGGGGATAGTGTAGCTTCCCAACAGTGAAAGAATTTTTTAAATCGGTCCAGTAGTTTCGGAGCCTATTCAATGCGAACAAACAAATAAACAAATCTTTCCTCTTTATAATATTAAGAAGTTTTTGTAGATATTGATATGTTCTTTAATATTGTAGAACATACTTTTGTTCTATCATCAATAGTTTCCGCAGCGCATGCGACGAAACACGTTTTAGGGCACTTTTTTACACCTTGGGTTACGTTACTTAATTTTTAGTAAGGATCCCTAATCTTTTCTAGCAATAACTATAACCTATGTCACTCAGGGTGAATGTAGATTTCCAATGGTGAAAGAATTTTTGAAATCAGCACAGTAGTTTTAGAGTTATTCATTACAGACAAAAATACAAATCTTTCCTCTTTTTAATCTATACTTAATATAAAAATGAATCGCAAAATGTGTTGGTAAGCGCATAACTCAACAACGCCTCGACCAATTTGGCCAATTCTTTTTTTGTTGTATTTCTTATTGTCAGGAGAAGGTTCTTATGAAAGAAAAAATTAAGAAAATTGCGCGCAAAATTAGAAAATTTAAGAATACTTAACCACCATATAAAATTATTTATAATCTAACCTTAGCGCTTTTATAATGTAACCTTATGACGTTTGACATAGAATTGACAGATTGCGTGCTGCAAATATCGTCAAAGAGGATGTAAAAAAATGAATATCGTTTGAAACAGCTGCTTCGGTAGGAGTTATCCCGAGATATATTGTCTATATATATAAAAATTAATTGCTGTTCGTTAGTCTCGCTAAAACTCGAGAACGGGTGGAGCGATTTGGCTAATTTTGGTATTGAATTATTTGTGGAAGTCAATCATTTTCTCATACATAATGATGGCCGGGGACAACAATTGACAATTCTACCAGGGTGACTTATATTGACAGCCCGCGTTATACCTATGCATGTCAAGCCGATACGAAGTTCGGCGGGACCACTAGTAATAGCATAGATATAGAAGTATAGTTAGGTACTTTAGTCTCTTACCAGTGGCGTAGCGTGCCTTGTCGGGGCCCCGTATAAAAATTTTTTTGGAGGCCCTTATATGGAGGTAAAGATTTTTCACAAAAGAAAAAAAATATTGTGAGAAGTAATATTTATTTATCACATAATTTACCCATTTTATAAATAAAAATCGAATTTTAAATATTCACTCTCCTTGCCTTTTTATCGGCAAACTGATTTATTAAATCATTTATGGCTGATGATGATTTTAGTTTTTCTAAAGTTTCTGCCTCTATGGACAATAGTGAGATGTCTGACAGCCGTTCTTGTCCCATCGAAGTTCTTAAGTAATTTTTTATTAGTTTTAATTTTGAAAAACTTCTTTCTGCCGTTGCGGTTGTAACTGGAAGGGTCAAGAATAAAAAGCATGCTGTGATTACCTCGGGAAAACTGGATGCAAGACTATTGAATTTTACTAGCAATAATTCAATGAGTTCTTTAATGGAATAAATTTTTTTAATTTCAGAATTTAAGCATGTTTTTAGAGCCTTTAATTGGTCACAAAGATTAAGTGAGATGTCTTTACTGTATTTAGCAGACAGTTTTCCGGAAGCGTTTAATATCTCTTCGCTTGAAGAAGATAGGAGTTTCTCCGGTTGTAATATTTCGAATATACTACTCAGGTTGCAAAGGCTCTGAAATCTTTCTTTAGTTTGAGAAATTAATATATCTAAACAGCAATAGTATACATTGACTTTGAAATAGGATTCCGGGTCGGAAATTCTCTCATCTTGTGATAACTCATCAAAAAAACGCTTCGTTATCTTTCGCCTACTGTTTTTAAAAACAGTTGTTACCCCCCACTTTTTTGCTAAATCTTTGGATTCATTTAGCAAACTATTAAATGAATTCTGATTTCTTAATTGGCACAGTCTATTTAAAAAATTACTTAATAAAATACTAGATTTCTGTAAGTCATTATTTTCATGCTGTAGAGCTTTAGAAACAGGATTAATAATTTCAAATAGTGAAGAAAAAAATGTAACGAGCACTAAGAAATCAAAACTCTCTAAAATATTAATTATACTTTTACATTCTTCACGTTCATCTTTTTTATTTGAAATTAAATTTAGTTGGTACAAAGTTTTCATGATTAGTAAAAAATTTTTCTTTACTGCTAATAAAGCGTCGTTCCTAGAAGACCATCTGGTAGGACATACCTTTTTAAGGGTAATCAAATATTTTTCAGATGAATCGTCACTTACTTACGTTAACTTAGCATAGCCCAGCGTTTTATACTATTGCCAAAAAAAGTATATATTTTTTCTAAATTATCGAAAAAAGTCGATACTTCACGAACATGTCTCGCAGCATCGTTCAAAACCAAGTTTAAAGCGTGCGCAGCACAATGAACATAATCGGCATTTGGAGCATGCTCTTTTATTAAGGTTTGTAATCCTCCATACACACCCGACATAACATTTGCTCCATCGTATCCCTGTCCTCTACATTTAGTCAAATCAATTCCATATTCTTTAGTCAAATTTAAAATGACAGTTTTTAGACCTGCAGCACTGCAATCGGTTACTGCTATGAATCCTAAAAAGGACTCACAGATTTTTATTTCTTTAGGCACATTATCATCATTTTCTGTAACCGAGATATATCGAAAAACTACAGATAGTTGGTCAATTTTTAACAAGTCTTGTGTTGTATCCAGAATTATTGTCAGAAATGGAGCTTTTTTAATTTCTGAGATAATACTGTTCCTAACGTTAGTACCAAGCAAACTAATAATTTCGTTTTGAATCGTAGGGCTTAAATAATTTATTTCACCTTTCGGTTTTAGAAAAAGTTCTTTTAAAGTTGCATCATAGTTAGATAGCAGACGTGAAATTGCCATAAAATTGCCAGAATCAGAATCATGCCCCCTCAAAGGTAGATTACAAGATACTAAAGTAATTATAACATTAATTATACGATGCAGTACATCTCTCCAGAATGTAATTTTACTATCGATTTCACTTTTCAATAGAGTATCGATGGTATTTCCTTGCAACCAATTATTATAAGAGAGTGAGGCACTAATATGCTGCTGTGACTTTTCATGGTCAAGAATAGTTTGTGTGAAATTGCTTCTAACCGAAACACCGTTAACCCAAGCAGAGGAGTACGATTTGTTTTGACGATCTGCTAATAACCAACAGAAGTGACAGTACGGTTTGTTTAAAACGTTAGAATAACATAACCATGGTCTTATAATTTTTATGCCTGCCTGATTGAAATATGAATAATAATAAGCTGAAAAAGGTCGGTTATTTTCTGAAACTTTTGGAAATGGTCCTTGTGGTTTAAATGGACCCAATTTAAAAATTATTTTTCGTTCGCATTCAGTTAAATTGTCACCAAAATTTCCTCTATCTGATGAAATTATATTACAATCTGCATTATCTGCAGATATATCAGAATCGTTGACTTGGGGTTCCTCGATTTCTGGATGGACATCCGATAAAGTATGTGCTTGGCTTTCTTCTATTTCCGGATGGATATGTGACGAAGAACATGCTTCAGAAGAATCTAAAAATAAACGAGTAATTGTTAAAAAATAAATACGAATGCTTTGATACTAAACTAAAAAGATAAATAAATAAATATATAAATAAATATATAATATTAATATATAAATAAATAACGTTACTAAGGGTCACAGTTAGAGAGTGTTCAGTTCAGACGCACACAGATTCTACGCGGATTGTGCTCGTACCTATTAGTAGATACAAAATCACCTGCAGCCCGTCCGTGCATTACTATACACCTGCGTGCTATTTAAACGCAGCGCGTAGTGTAGTGGCCATACAAAACGAGAACCCGAAAGCGAGTCTGCACATCTGAAGTTCTCAACACGCAATTAACGATACGATACGGACTGATAAACAAACAACAAAACAAATCGATCCTATAGATAAGTTAGAACTTTGTTTTTTTTAATCAAGGCACGGAACCCTAAAAACAGTATAATTGTGAAAATCGAGGGGGGAGACAACTTTTTGTGACGGACAGATGGACAGACCGAAATTAAAAGATTTCCTTGTTTATCACTACGGGCCCCTAATAAATGGGTTGGGTAGTAGTGTAGTACTTACCTTTCCAATCTAAATCACTCACAGTATCTTGTCTCTGAAAAAATGAAGAAATTTTGGGCACTTTTTTTATAACCTCGTCCCTTTTCTGTTTAATTTTTCTTTTCTCAGCGCCGCTGGGATAATCTCTTTTCCTTTCACTCATTTCTTTTACAAATCGTTAATAATACTGCTAAACCAGAAGAACAATATTGTTTGTACTGAATTACAATGTAATGCACATTTATATAAAGCGCGTAAATAAACAGTGCACTGCACTCCGTGGTTTAACATCCAATGCAAAGTACAACAACATACACGTACATCGCGATATCGATGAAGGATTCCCGGGGATTCCCCGCTGAGTTGAAGATGAAGTAAGTAAAACGGGGAAGTCCCGCAGCCCGCCATAACGATGTAGTGTTGCCAACTTTTGAACGCACGCTTAAGGCGGGAAAAAAAGGAATTGCTTTATAGAATTTTGTCATTTGTAATATAAAATAAATTAGAAAGTTTTTATTCTTTTTCCTTACACACTTTGGGGGCCCCCGTGGCCCGGGGGCCCCGTACAATTGATACGGCAAATACGGCGGTAGCTACGCCCCTGTCTCTTACATTTGTTGCATCTAAGCACAATGTCAGGGTTATTTATTTATGATAATTATGATTATTTTTATGAAGCTCTTACCTCATATAAAATTTAAAACAATGAAAAGTATTAATAATATTAGTCAAACTTGACATAAAAATTTAAATTATAATTGGTCAATCAAAGTTGTCATCGGCTAGATAATCATTCACATTATAGTATGCTTTTGCTATTAATAGCTTTTTCAATTTTCAACATTAAGAGTTGAATATACTTCAGCCCAAACTCGAATTTCACCCCCGCTTCTCCGCGCGCCGCCGCACGTCCTATCTCGCCGTGGTTCATATGTTTGCATGTTTTTTTTATCATTCAGTCCCTTCATTGTTTTGTTGTGCTTATTTCTCATTACTGCGTCTTTACAAAAACCAACTTAATATAAATTCTACCTAAGAATTACGTGTTTGTTTGGAGCGACAAGCGTCACGAGTACCCCGTCTGAAAACCGAGGCCAGACTGAATCGCGGACCGGGCGTCCGGAGCGAATGGTTTCATTAGTGCAAAACTTAGATATTTTCATTTTATGGTAAAATCAAAAGGTATTTTGAAAATTTAAAACACAGGTGCCCTTATTTATGTTGTGTAAAATTACTGTATGAAGTTTCAAGATCTAAATTGTAGTATTCATCGCTTAAGAACGGTTTTAAGATAAATTTGGCGTCATCTTTGATTTTTTTTCTATAGAGAAAATTTTACGGAGTTGTGTTTTCACAACACAGGCGCTCTAGCGCGTATTCTATATGAACTACAGATTGAAAGCACACAATTTGTTGAACAAAACATTGTTTCTCAATAAGCGATTTCACGTCTCCCCAGGTCTCCCATAGTACGCCCTTAATAAATTCAAATTTCAAACTAGGAGCATCTAGCACACTCATTGGGAGATGATTAACTATACAAATCCACAACCATGCAGATTACACTTTTATTGTATAAAGCCGTCTTGTTTCGGGGGAAACAAATTTTATTGTTGTGTCTTTTACTAATACGGGTTATAAAAAGATCCATATTATTTTTAACAAATGTCGCTGTTTCACAAATATAGTTATATTCAAGTTGAATGGACCAAAAACAGTTAGATAGGCAGTAAAGACTTCAAAAAAGAAGGAGGTTCTCAATTCGGTGGTTTTTTTTTTAATCTTAGTTTCTTCAGAACTCCGTCATTTATCTAGATTTGGAAAATTATTGTTTTATTTTGAAAGAATACCTAAGGATGTAAGGTTGGAATAGGGAGGAGGGGTTGATGACACTGCAACACAGTATTTTACTCCTGCAGGTATCCGTTTTCATTTTTCTGTACACTGTTTCTGTACAAAATAGGAGGTTTCTATTCGTCGGAACCTTTTTTTTTATGTAGGTATGTTCCCCGATTACTCAAAGACGCCTGGACCGATTCGAGAAATTCTTTTTTTGTTTAAATACTTTCTGGTGGTCCCATTGGCACCAAGTCAGGATCTGATGATGGGATCCCGAAAACATCGAGGGCAACCCTCAAACTTTATAGGGACGCAATTCGGTTTTATGTGTGTTTAGGTATAGTTAAAAAGTTACTTGTCTATAAAAAAAACTATTCAAGTATTTGCGTCTGGTACTAATCTCATGTTGCTGAGCTGATGATGGAAAATATAACTCCTTAATATTAGGAGTCAGTGGATAATTCTTTAAATATTATAGGCTCCTATAGACCGCTACTTATGTTCCTTTGATCTATTTGGATGAGCTGATGATGGAAGGTACAATTCCTTCTTTATTTATATAATTGGTCTAATAGAAATTTAATTAAAATCGGTTAAGTAGTATGGTTTTTGCTGTTAACTGAAGTAAATATAAATATATTACACGTAAGCGCGGGCTGACCTTGCGAACGGTACTGACATGACGGTGCGACGTCGACTACGTCACCAAGATGGCCGCCAATCGCAATATGAACTTGCGGGGATAATATAAATATATTTTATTTTTACAGATAAATATATTTTGATTTGATTTGGACTTGTAACCTCAGAGATTATTCTAAACACCTATTCATTATTTTATTCTTCACCCCCATGTGAAACGAGACATGTATTTATCTATGTATAAATTTTTTAAATCCCTAATTTGACTTAGGAAACTTTCGTGATTTATTTATTCAACACATGGACCGGTTTAACGATGTTACGGCTGACAATAAAAAAACAAAGTGATTTAAAAACCCAGCCAAGTGCGAGTCGGACTCGCGTACGAAGGGCTCCGTACCATTATCTATAAAAACGGCAAAAAAATCACGTTTGTTGTATGGGAGCCCCCCCTCTTAAATATTAGTTTTATTTTAATTTAATTATTTAGTTTTAAAGTGAATATCTAGCTAAATATTCTATGAATATTTCAAGTCATTTCAACCTGTTGCCGTTATCAATATCGAGCAATAACGAGCAATAAAATGTTGTATGGGAGCCCCCCTTAAATATTTATTTTATTCTGGTTTTTAGTATTTGTTGTTATAGCGGCAACAGAAATACATCATCTGTGAAAATTTCAACTGTCTAACTATCACGGTTCATGAGATATAGCCTGGTGACAGACAGACAGACAGACAGCGGAGTGTTGGTAATAAATAGGGTCCCGTTTTACCCTTTAGCTACGGAACCCTAAAAAAGCCCCGTATTATAAAAACGATTAATCCTACTCTTCTGAGTCCTTAATTTCCTCATGTGTTTTTAAGGACAAGAACCCAGCAGTCAGTGGACCTATCTTCTAGAAGGAGCCAGCAAGCCGACCTCTCCGCTAAGCAGAGTCAGGACACAACCTTCTCGGAGTTCAGCAAGGATAGCCTCAACAAGACATCTTCTTCCGCAAGTACCTACAGGTACCTCCCACTTGAAGTGTTACTTACAATTCATTTTATGTTCAGTTAACGTGATAATGTTTTTTGAAATGTGTTACAGGTATGGCACGGACTACTCGTCAGTGTCACCAGAATACTCACAGTCTTCGACTGAAGTCTCCCCTCGCAACGAGCTCAGCCCAGTGCTGTCTAGGTAACCTTTCTTTATTTTTAATATATAATCATATTACCTATAATGTCTTGTTAATTCTTTATTACAGGCAACACTACCAACCACCACCGAATCTAGAATTTTTCATAAGGGCAGAAACTTGATGTGACGCCCCCTAAAGTTTGAAGCTTTTCAAATCAAATGAACTGCCAGGTGAACTAACTAGGTGGACCTCGGGCAGGCAGTGGAATATTCGATAGTAAGATGTGCGCTGGATGTCAAGCGCTTTTAGAAACAAGATTATTTTAGCTGTGCGATCCTCTCGTCGTTTCCGATTGATTACTCCACAGCATAACACGGCTACATACTCTGACACTTACACCATAACCGCTACTCGTCTCTGGAATAATATGCCACCAAACTATTTCGAGGCTACTTCAGTGGTAGCATTCAGATTGAGAATCTATAGGCACCTTCTCGGTCAAACCGACCGAAACTGAGCAATCCTTATCACTTCTTCTATTGTTAAGTATGTATTTTTATTTAATATTGGTATAGTTTAGTCTATGGTAAAAAGTATTTAAGAACCTAATATGTACCTATGCTATTTTATTAGTACTGAGCAAATTTTCTATTAGTTCTAAGGTTATCTGGAAGAGAATGCTCTTTAGCATTAAGTTCGCCTTTGTACTAGTTTTATAAGTGCAATAAAGTATTTTCAATCAATCAATCAATTTTATGAAACACACTTTTGAAGTAAATTTCTTTAAGCACTCTTTACTTGGGGAGTAAGCTGGTGAATGCGTTACGAAAAGTGCGAACGGAAGTTGAGAAGGAGATACAATATGTTAGTGAAGATTAAACGTCAACGTGCGAGTGCGAGTTGCGTCTGTCTAGACTGATCGACCTACTGACGTGTGGACAATTTTGTAATTTAACAATTTTTTTAAATAATATTTTGAAATAGAAGTTTTGTTTTTAAATAGTAATTTCACTTCAGTCGTGTGGTCTAAAGCACACTCGTTTTTTTATTGAAGAATTTGGCGCCCCCTGAAATTGCCCTTTGCCCTAATCCTCTCCATCCAAAGGTTGTCTGGAAGAGATCGCTTCTAAGCGATAAGGCCAACCATTGTACTAGTTGCTTCGTGTTTTCATTTAGTTAGTTTTTTTTTATTGATATGGTGTAGCATGAAGTTTTTTATCCCTCACCAATATTCAAAAGTCCCGCCTCGGTGTTTATCAACGAGCTATGGAGCGCAGCATCCTCGGAGACAGGCTCACAGACCGTATAAGAAACTCAACACTGCGCTCCAAAACACAGATAGCTGACGTGGCTCTGACATCCGCAAAATTGAAGTGGGACTGGGCAGGACACGTTTGTCGTATGCCGGAGGAACTCTCGCGCGGTAGGCCCAGGCGGAGATGGAGGGATGAACTGGATGCTTAGTGACCAGAGTGGCCCCAATTAGCTAGTGACTCGGATTCGTGGAAGGAGGGAAGGGAGGCCTTTGCCCTGCAGTGGGACTCTACGGGCTGATAATAATATACGATGTCACAGACAGACCCACAGACATGGGCGTCAAACTAATAAACACACTTCTTTTTGCGTCAGGAGTTGTTTTTTTTCCAGTTGCTGTACACAGAGCTGGGAGCGCACGGCGGTGGAGGGAGGCGAGTGGAGCAGCTTCTGGGCGAACTACAACTCGCCCCGCGCGCCGCTCAGCTACGATCAATGCCCCACCCCCTACCGCCCTGAAGACATGGACCTTCATGACTTCGGTACCAGTACTTTTTGAGTCCATGATCGATATTTAAATAATAAGATAATATATCTCTCTATTATCTTTCTAGAAGCCCAAGATACAACCTCCATGCATAGTTTTGGTCTCACTGTCAGTCATGCTCTTAATTTTTTTTAGCTGGTTTATGTAGCCTTGCAAATAATGAAGTTACCTATTTTCTTTTGGCATTAAACATTTTTACTTTAGTTTATTGTAATGACCACACAGAAACAATTAAGAAGTCGGCGAACCCCGAGCGCAACTTCAATTCGGCCGCGTCAAAAACTTCGGCCTAAATATCGCTATCCCTGTTTAGTGACGAAGTTTAGCCACGCAGAGCGACAGTGATAGCAATAGAACGATTCTAAATTTGATTATATTTTGACCGTGTTCCGTAATACCAAAAATGATGACTGAAAACTTGTTGTATTTTACTCATTGTGTTGTTATTCTGTAACTAGACGATATAATCTATGTTTCCATGACTAGGATACGTAAGATGTTGTTTTTAATACGAAACAATTAGGTTGAAAACCGGTATTTTATGACGTAAAAACATGCAGAATGCGATACGCTTCTATTTCATTTTAGGTAAGTATTTTGATCTAATATATGGTTGGGAACCTAGATAAGTACTATTAAAATTAAAATAATACCTTATTAAGGTAGAAATATGTTCCAATTAGAAATGATTTTGGTAGTACGTGTTGTATGGGCGATTCCGGTCTCCCCTGAACACTAAAATAAAACTAAAAACTGACCAAGTGCGAGTCGGACTCGCACACGAAGGATTCCGTACCAATAACTATAAAAACGGCAAACAAAATTGGTTGTATGTAAAAGTCGGTTTACGGACGATAATTTTACGTGATAACGAGAGAGATAGATGCGTCACAAGCCGAACGCTTAGGCCGATCGTGTCTCTCTATCGCTTGTTCCGTGCTCTCGCTTGCCCGCTCGGCTCAGGCGTAACGTGACAATGAGTCATGCTTTTTCGTGCGTGCAGCCGGCGTTCATCGATTTATAAGACGTTTATCACGTCAAAAAATCACGTTTTTTATATGGGAGTCCCCCGTTAATATTAATTTTATTTAATTATTTATTTTTAAGCGTCTACCTGTTGCCGTTTTCAATATCGAGCAAAAAAATCACGTGTGTTGTATGGGAGTCCCCCGTAAATAATAATTTTATTCTGTTTTTAGTATTTGTTATTATAGCGGCAACATAAATACATCATCTGTGAAAATTTCAACTGTCTAACTATCACGGTTCATGAGATACAGCCTGGTGACAGGCGGACAGACATACAAAAAGCGGAGTTTTAGTATAGGGTCCCGTTTGACCCTTTGGGTACAGAACCCTAAAAAGGCAATACAATGGACGACCTTATCGTTGAGAGCGATCTCTTCAAGGCAACCTTTGGATGGAAATAAATTAGTGAGGTTATAACGGAGTACTACAGATTTAAATTAAAGGATGTACCTAGGTTTAATACATAGGCACCTATGTACCTACTATATTACAAATTGGAAGGCCAGCGCTGTATTTGTATTTGTATTGTTTCATTATTTTTGGGAATAACAACGTTATTTACGACCTCCGTGGCGCAGTGGGCTATAACAGTCGGCTGAGACGCAGGAGGTGGCGGGTTCGATTCCCGCTGTAGAACAAATGTTTGCATGATCTACAGATATTTGTTCCGGGTCTGGTTGTTTCCTCTATAAGTATTTATTTACGAAAAAAGTATATAGCTAAGTATTATATCAGATAACT
This sequence comes from Philereme vetulata, assembly GCA_918857605.2. Classification (NCBI taxonomy): domain Eukaryota; kingdom Metazoa; phylum Arthropoda; class Insecta; order Lepidoptera; family Geometridae; genus Philereme; species Philereme vetulata. The sequence continues at coordinate 2,891,040 of OU975427.1, read as the reverse complement.
AGGTCCCATATTTAGCTTTATTTATTTTGTAGTTAGATAGCGTTGTGTGAAATGTCCAGAAATAAAAAAAACTACTCTTAAACATAGACTTAAAGTCAGGCCATTTTAATAGGTAACATTTGACAATTCATCAAAATTCAACAACGTACAGTCCGCGAGGTATAAGCTGAGCTTTGCATTTGTGTGAGTGTACATGGATAGTGTAGGTGTGACAACCGGCCTTAGGCGCGGCGCCATTTTCGCCCGGTAAAAACCGGTTTAAACTGATTTTGGGTAACCGGCCTGAGGCGCGGCGCCATTCTGTCTCGCCGCGCTCCTGCCGCACTTCACCTCTTGTACAGACTGCAGCGTGACGTGTTTAATATTATTTTGTTTTTGTTTAATATAAGTGTTAGTAAAATGGATGCCAACACAAATAAGCGCAAAATACGGAAACCATTAAATGGCCAAGTAAAAGAAATTTTGTGTAATTTAAATAGCTATTTTAAAGACATGAACGATAAAGACATGTCAAGTGTGACTACATCAGCCCAATTGGTATCGACATCGACAGGAATTCCACTGTCAACTGTTAAAAGAGTCTTATTGGAAGGTAAACGTGTTTTGAAAGATGGAACCAAATTCAAATCTCCGAAAAAGACCAGATGCAGGAAAAATATAATAATCATTGATGATTTTGATAAAGCAGTAATCCGTAGAACAATTCATAATTTTCACATTACTGACAAAGAGGTGCCAACAATGAAAAGAATTCATGAAAAATTAAAGGCTGACATTAACTATCCAGGATCAATATGGTCATTGCGAAAAGAAGTATCTCTTTTAGGATTCAAATGGTCAAGGACAGAGAATAACAGAAAAATTTTAATGGAAAAGCATCCGTCACCTACGTATAACTTATTTACTTAAAATTTCCGAATACCGTATTCAGGGCAGGCCTATCGTTTATACCGATGAAACATATATTGACACCACTCACACTTCATCAAAATCATATTCAGATGGCAGCACTTCTGGTTTGAAGAAACCTATTTCTAAAGGAAATCGATTGATAATCGTTCATGCCGGCGGCGAGGACGGTTTCATACCAAATGCGCTGCTGATGTTTAAAGCTAATCAAAAAAGTGGTGATTATCATAACAATATGAATACAGAAAACTATACAAAATGGTTACAAACGCAATTAATTCCCAATTTGAAGCCCAATAGCGTTATTGTAGTTGACAACGCATCTTACCACAATTCGTTAAAAAATCCCGCTCCCAACTCAAATAGTCGCAAACAAGATATGATTGACTGGCTCAAGTTACGCAATATCGATCCAAACCACAACTTTATCAATTGATACTGCATAATAAACAACGATTTATTGAATATAAAATTGACACCTTATTAAGAGAACATGGTCACAGCGTCCTTCGTCTACCACCCTATCACCCAGATTTCAATCCGATTGAAAATATATGGGCAATGATAAAAGGATACGTCGCGAAAAAAAACGTGTCAATGAATATGGATACAATAATGAGGTTAGCAAATGAAAAAATTGAAAGTATCACTGTACAGGAATGGAAAAATGTTTGTGACCATGCAATAAAAGAAGAAAAAAAGTTTCATGGATACGACGCCGTTATTGACAATATAACGGAAAGATTCATTATTAAAACAAACGACACATCAGACGAGAGTGAAAATGATAACGAGAGTGATAAAGAAAGTGACTATGGTGCAATGTCTGGTGTAGAAGATGTGTAGTTATTTTGTCTTTCAAATTGAATTTTTAGTAATAATCACACAATAATATGTACTCATCAGTCAAATACACAGCTGGACTTTATTTTATCAATTTAGTTTTATTTTATTTTAATACTAGAATACTTCTCCGACTTATGTTATGCCTTAAGTACCTACCTAAAATATAATGATATTAATTTTTAAGAGTTTGTTGTCTGACTGTACTTTTGGTGATCACTCACACTAATGCAAAGCTCAGCTTATACCTCGCGGACTGTAACCTTGTAACGGCGGCCATAAAATAATATATTTTTTCGTTTTGTTAGAACTGCACAATTGCTTAACTTTTTTCAAGTACGATTTCATATTTTTTGTATTAATGACCGATACGAGTACGAGTTGTACCGAACTGACAGACGTCAACAGACGTCAAATGTTACCTATTAAAATGGCCTGACTTTAGTTTTCTTTTTGTTTAGAATGGACGGGACGCTCAAGAGCACGCTTCCCAGATAGCATGAAACACATCAGCAGCGTAATTCGCAGCGAAGGGCTACGCCTGACGCCGCGCGACACGCAGCACGTCATCCGCTGCGCGCACCTCCTCGGCAGCGTGCTATCGCGCGCGATCGACCGCCGCGCGCGCGAGCACACCACAACGACATGCCCTCAAGACATAGACACCAAGAAGAAAACCCTTACCCTCGATCTCAAAGAGGCGGCTGTAGAAAAAAAGAGTGAGACGGTTACAACTCAGACTGACATTTCCTTGCCGAATACGAAAAGCGCGCCAAGAATCTTCGAGAGTATTCTACGACAGCTGTCAAAGAGTTCTATTGATGAGCCTGATATGAAAGTGGAGGGAGCTGAGGCCCAGAAGGAATAATACCTTGTTAGAGATCCTAGGTGTTTAATATATTTTATTTGGAACATACAAAAATGGGCTTTGTCGCTGAGCGAGCACATCGCCCTGGTAGACATCAAATTAAATAGAAAACACAACATAAAATTTATGTTGAATGGCTAAAAGTTACTTAGAACGATTTATCACGAGAGATTATTTTATCCAACAAAATACTTAGTACACACGGCTACACATCAAGCTATAATTTCCAGTATAAGCTGACCTCTCATTGTGTAGGCTTTTCGTAGAATGAGAGGTCAGCTTATACTCGAATACTTATTATAGCTTGATGTGTAGCCGTGTGTACCTACCGGTTGTCTAGTTAATAAGACGCTGTGCATCCGGCGTGTATCATGCGCCCAACGTTTGCTTCTTTACATCCATTACCAGTTTTTCAAGGGAATACCGACTCCGCCAAAGTGAAAATGTATGTTCACTCAGCAAACATATTGTGTGGCGGGGAATTTGATAAGAAATGGTGCCAATAAAAGTTTTTCTTTGGGAATAGGCTGTGTATGTTTATGACAGACATCATCGATCGGTAAACGTGTAATTTGTGGAAAAGTGACAATGCTTATAATGACACACCGTACCTAACGCTGAATACTTGGGCCTTATTAGAGTATCCCAGCCTAGGGTTGCCAGGTCTTAAAACCGAAAAGCCGGACAGACCAGTCAGTTTAGCCGGACAATTGGGTAAAAAAGCCGGACACCCTTAATTTTTTAGTCTTAGTATAACACGACATTATTTTTTAAAGTAAAACAAGCCTTTTTTATCATTTACCATAAAATCTTCTTAAATTATAATGAAACGGCGTAGTGCGGCGCGCCCGCGCCTCCCCTAACTCGCCGATTACCATCTCGCGCGGAATTTAAAAAGCCTAACAAAAGCCGGACAGGCCGGACTCCGTCTGATTTGGCCGGACACGTAACCAAAAAGCTTGACTGTGTCCGGCTTTATCCGGACGCCTGGCAACCCTAGCCCCAGCAAAGCATGCATGTCATTGTGAACTTTTCCTTAATATATAATTAATTATAGTCAATAATTTAATGTTCAAATTATATTATCGTATTGTAGGTTGCGTGTGCTTAATATACCTTTGACCTTTTCTGATCCAGTAAATGTACACAAAGCAGTAAATATTTTAAATTAAGCAATAGAGGTTTTTTTTTAAAGCGTTTATTAATACCATAAAATATTCCTATTACGCAGAACCGTCAACCGTTGGGTAAACATTGGATGAGAAGAGCTGAAGATCGGACTCAATGGCGCATCCTGGGAGAGATCTACGTCCAGCATAGACTGATATAGGTTAATGATGATGATTATTATTCAAATCCTTACCAAATCCGTTTAAAATTAAAAATTAATGAATTAAATAACCTAGAGAGGTAGGTGCATTCCTACCGAGTGCGTTGAAGGTAAGACCGCATTAGAGCTGCGCTGCGCAGCGCAGCGCTGCACGTCACTTCACGTCATCTATCGCACCACAGGCTTAAGAGCGACGCAGCACTGCACGTCACTTCAGGTCACCTTTTTAGGGTTCCGTAGCCAAATGGCAAAAAACAGAACCCTTATGGATTCGTCATGTCTGTCTGTCTGTCCGTCCGCACGTCACAGCCACTTTTTTCCGAAACTCAAATATCAAAAAAGTTACAACGAGCTACAAGAACTTTTATATTATGTTACTTGCTGCTACGTAACCCTTCATGGGCGAGTCTGACTCGCACTTGACCGCTTTTTATTTACCTCTCCCTCCACCGAGCACAGTACGCAGACTGACGCGACGCGCCGCTTGTTAGGTCGCATTGAGTGTCGGTGTACCGCGCGACGCGGGCGGCGCGTCGCTGCACGTCACAATATTCTTTTGGTTGGAGGCAACTATGCCGCGACGCCTTTTTTTTTTTATTTTTTTTTTATTTTTATTTTTTTTTTTTTTTTTGCGATGGGAAAATGCTTTACGCATGTCCTTTAACTCGGGGAGAGCTAAAGGGGTCTGTCGGACTCTCCGCACAACCAACGGCATACCGACTAAAAACCCACCGATATACCTTCATTCACCTCAGTGCCAGTGCATCATCAAACCGCCCATCGGATGAGTGGTTCGATGCTGCACTAGCACCTGACAAGGTCACGGGGTCCCGATTGGATTCAACCGCGGCCCTGTCGGTTAATGTCCGCCTTAAGCGGACCCCTCCGTCCCCCTCCTGGGAGGGAGAGGAATGTCCTGGAATATGGAGGACATTCCCCAGCGTAGAAGGCCTGTGCGATGCTGGGTCGGAGCTCCCCGCACCCGAACCCTGCTGGCCTCCATCGAGCTGAAAAAGGCGAAGAAACTGTCTTCGCCTCCTTCCGGTCCTTCGTCTGCGGAGTGGCTCAGCGAAAGGATCATCTTCTCTGATACGCTCCGCAGCCTCCTTCTGAGACATAACTTCGTCACAGAAGGCGATTACGGCATCCCAGGCTCTAGCGCTGCTAAGCATAGCCTGAATTATGCTCGGCAGCGAGAGATCCCTGCCTACCATTGCCACCAGCGCCTGCCGTTGTGTTGTCCAGGCAGTACAAAACTCCAGCGTGTGCTGCGATGTGTCCACGAGGGCATTACAGTGGTGACACTCCGTCGTCGATTCCCGTCCGATTTGGCACAGGTACTTTGCGAAGCAACCATGCCCCGTGAGCACCTGTGTCAATCGGAAGGTCATCGAGCCATGCTCCCTAGTGAGCCACTCTTTTAAAAGCGGACGAACCGCTCCGACAATATCAGTGCCGGCGCTGGGTTGCGCCAACCTCTGGAGCCACTCTTCAATGAGTCCCTCGTGCAGTTCGTCCCTTTTGCCTTCAACCTCTCTTAGAGCCGGTCTTTGTCCCCTAGCTAGTTCCTGCCCTCGCCAAAAATATATTGCCGAGAGACAGTTGGCATCCAAGTCCCACGGTAGTAAGCCCGCCAATACGCATGCGGCTTCGTATGATATGGTGCAGTAACCGCGTATCGCTCTAACCGCCATTATCCTCTGTGGCTTTCGCAGAATAGCTTTGTTCCTGGCAGTTAGAGCGTCCGCCCACACCGGCGCACCATACATAGCCATAGATTTGATAACCCCTGCAAAAAGATGGCGACAAGAGGCTCTGGCACCTTTGTTCGGCAGGAGGCGCGCTAATGAGCTTGCCGCACTTTGCACCTTTGGGACTAAACGTTTGAAGTGCTCGGTAAAATTCCAAGCACTGTCCAACGTGAGCCCCAGATATTTCAAGTGTGGGGTCACCATGACTTGCACACCATCTACCAGGACGTAGGCACCAGCTGGTGGCCTACCCCCTCTTCCGTGGAACGAGATGACCTCAGTTTTGTTTAGTGCCACCTTTAGACCCAGCAATCGAATGCGGCTGACCAAGAGGGAAGAGCCCACAGACGTTAAATGCGCAACCTCATCATAGCTGTTTCCCCGCGCGATAAAAAGAGTATCATCTGCATAGCAGATAATATGCGTTCGGGGAAGCAGTGTACCACGCAGCACCCAGTCATAACCGATGTTCCACAGCAGAGGACCCATCACTGAGCCCTGCGGAACACCGGAGGTCATGCGCCTAGAGCAGACCCTGCCTTTGTCGTTGAGGTAGAGCACATCTCGCTGTCTGAGATAGTGCCCTACCAACCGCCGGAGATAAAAAGGCACTCCGTGGTATCGGAGGGCCTCTTCGATGCATTCGTAGGGGATACTGTTGAACGCATTGGCAATATCCAGGGATACCGCCAACACTCGTTCCCCTTGAGCAACAGCCTCTTGGGAAATGTTTTTGAGGCGCAACAACGCATCAATAGTAGAGCGCCCGGATCTAAATCCAAACTGCTCTTCCGCCAGGTTTGGCCCCGCGCCTGACAAGTGCTTCTGAATGCGGGCAGCTACTATGCGTTCAAGTAGTTTGCCAGCCTCATCAAGCAGCACTATGGGTCTGTATCCAGAGGGTGATTCAGCTGGGCATCCGTTTTTCCGAATCAGACATAGACGGCCATCTTTCCACGCTTTAGGAAATCGTCCAGACTCCAAACACGCGTTGAATAGCTCTTGAAGTCGTGTCCCCATTTGCTTCAAGGCGAGTGCCAAAACACGACCGGGCACACCATCTGGCCCAGGAGCGGTTTTTTTAGCCCTAAGGTGTAGAATCGCGGCACCAAACTCCCCCTCGGTGACCGGGGGGACCTCTTCGCCAGAGAGCCCCAGTAGAGGAACAGGAGGAATCATATGTGGCGGGTCATGTGGCAGGCAGGCAGGGAAAAGCCCTGTTACGATATGCGCAAGGTGTTGGGGCTCAAACGATTCGGTTGGGGGTGCCTGATTGCACAGTTTCTTGCGAACTGTACGATAAGGGCGCCCCCAAGGATCCCTGTTGAGATCTTCGATAAACTCCTGCCAAGCATCAGACTTGGCTTTGGAGATTGCCACCTGCAAAGCCTTTTTTGTCTGCCTATAAGCTTCATAGAGGCTTGTCTCCTCGTCAGCGGTGCGGATACGCCTTCTACGGCAACGTGTATACGCGCGGCGAGAGCTGATGCAGTTAGACCGGAGAGAAGATATTTCGCCTGACCACCAGTATACTTGCTTTCTCTCTGGCAATCTCCGCGTGCGAGGCATAGATGCATCACACACCGCTGTTAAGGCCTCCCGAAAATGATCTGCTATTGCGTCTACACTTAGGTCTGTTTCCGACACAGGGCACCAGCTTTGCACAATGGCAGCCTCCTTCACCTGTTCTCTATCTAAACGCCCCAAGCACCAGCGTGGGAACGCAGCCAGGAGGCCAGGTGATGATGGCGCCACTCCAAGACCAGAGGAAGGTGCGACCTCAAACCTTATATAAAGGTGGTCTGACAGTGTCTCCTCGTTTTGTAGGACTCTCCAGTTGCACGCACGCACGGCAAGAGCAGGGGCAGCAAACGTAATGTCCACTATTGAACCCCCATTACGCCTCACGCACGTGTTAGCGTTGCCTTGGTTGACAAGAACAAGACCAGCCGTCGCGGCCCAGTCCGCCACTGCTTCACCACGGACATTGGTCATAGGGCAACCCCAAGCTGCAGACTTGGCATTGAGGTCCCCCATTACAATGACCTGTGATGGAGACATCCTTCTGACGACACCATCAAGCACCTGCAGGTACGCTTCCAGCTCGGAGAGGCCTCTATTGGGAGAGAAATAAACACCGATAAGAGCCACATCACCCCATGCAGCTGCAACATAGCCCGAACCTCTCTCTCTTACTGAAAGGAGAGGAGATCGGGCGTTGCTACGAGAAAAAATAGCTACAAGGCCATCCGTAGCTCCAGCCCAGGAGGGAGTATCGGGGACACAATATGGCTCAGCAGCAACAGCAATATCAATGGACCATTCTGCCAGCACCTGCATAAACAAGCTCTGGGCGCTGGCACAGTGGTTCAGATTCGTTTGAAGTAGGTTGTAATGTCGTAAACTAAACATATTAGTAAGACATTTCAACCAACTCGATCGCGTCGCTGCGAGCAGGCTTAGGGGCAGTTCGAGAAGCTAAAACTATTTTGCCTTTAGAGGCAGGAGGATTACACTTCCTGCCTCCCATCGTGTGACCAGCTGGACGCCGCGCGTCGGCACATACAGCACAGCAAGGTGTCAAGGTGCATGTCGCTGCTTTGTGCCCTTCTTTCCCACAGCGGAAGCAAAGCTCGCCGCGGTCTACCGTTGACTTGCACTGCGGCCGAGTATGACCGATGCCTAAGCAGCGGAAACACCGTAATGGGCGCGAGTCCAGTGCACTGACCAGGGCAGAACTCCAGCCAACCAGTAGCCTACCCTTTGCAATGATATTTTTCGCATCAGAAACAGGACACTGGACAGTTATAACACCTACGCCACCAGGTCCCGCCCGAATCTCTCCGACTTTAATCTGCTCTCGAGAGCACTCAGTTTGGCTGGCTATTCCATCAATGATATCCTCCTTACAGACAGAGTCGTCCAGCCCAGAAATGCGCAAGTCTACGCACTTTACTGGACGAGAAACTCGTGCTATGTCCGCCAAAGTCGAACGTAATTTCTCGGCAAGTAGATCTGCCTTGGGGCCACTGGTGGTACCTGGGATCTCCAACATTCTGGATCCAGTCACAGTCTGTCTGGATTTGACTCCCTCGATACCTAGTTGGGCAAGATCAATAGCCGCTTTGGCCCTAGATAGGGCTTCAGAGTAGGTCACCCATTTCTCCAAAGCCTCAGGTTGGAGGGTGATCACGACAGCCGCAGATCGTGGGGCACTGAGCTTACACTTTCTTTTGCGCTTCGCTCTCTTAGGTTTGACTACCAAAGGAGCTTTTGCAGAGTGATTAGTCTTTGGCTGCTGCAGCCTGGGTGTTAGTTTGGAAACGGGAGCAGGAACAGATTCTTTCTTCTTGCCAGCTTTTTTGGCTACAGTTGACCATCCTTCCTTATCAGTTTTAGGTGGGCTTGCACCTTGGCTCGAAATAGAGTGTGGATCGCCATGTAGTGTGCCAGAGTTGACAGGTCCTGCCGTCTGAACAGCCTGTCTGCGCGCCTTAGAGGCCGCAGTTGGGGCCGGCGTGGTCACTGCAGAGGACCCCTTCTTGTTTGCTGCCAGTGCTGGACGTAGCGTCTTGGCAGGGAGGAGACGGTCTTCTATGCCAGCTATGCGAGCATTTACCATTTCCCCCACAGAAATGGTCACTCTACGTATCACATCTTCAAAGTCCATCTCTGACGTAAGCGGCAGGGGCGGGACTGGAGTGATAATCGCGGACGTATTAGCGCGCGTATTTATCTCCTCATAGTCTCGCCAAAGGGCCTTTAGTTCGTCCCTGATGTTAGCCAATTCACGGCTGAGCCGGTCATTGTCGGCCCGAAGACGCCTGGTCTCGTCGTCTACGGTTCGCTGCTTCAGGCAGTCAACTATGTCTCTAATAGTAACTAGAGACTGGTTTATCGTCCCTTGGATCGTGCCTTTCAGGTTCTTGGATTTTCGGGACGCCTCCTGAATAGCGTCTAACTCCTTGGTGGCACGTTCCCGCAGTTCTTCTGCGGTAAATTCCTCTCCACTAAGGTGAGCGTAAACTCTCTTGGCCGATTTGGCCTTGTTCGGCTGCTGGTCGGCTACGTCTTTATTCAACCTATACGTCTCCGTACCAGGCTTTGCCAGGTCTTCCATGGCGCGGGAAAACCCAATACGGGTATCCGAAATCTTCAATTTTCCTCGTCCGCGGCGGGCAGTTGAAACCTTCGGCGGAGCTAGTACATCTCCTTCAGTGCCGGAATCCAGTTCAACAGAGCCACAAAATTGTCGCTTTCGGCCTAAACCAGTAAAGCTAGTCGCAGAATCCGGTCTCGATGGTCCCGATCCGACGAGAAGCTCCGTGCTACCGCTGACCATATTCCCTGCACGTGTTATTGACATTGACCGTGCGCTTGTCTCTGAATCAGACACAAGCGTACCGTCATGTCTTTTCCTACCACCTTTTTTTTTCTTTCGCGCCGAAACGTGAGAAGACTCACGAACAACCTCCTCAGCTGCTCGGGAGACTTGAGGTTCCGTCAGCGGGCTATTGCCAGTAGTGTTAGCGTTCACCTTCGGGGTGCACGCCTGCACTTCCATATAGTCTTTGTCCAAATCGTAAATCGGAATCCGAGTCGAAAGAAAAGCCAGTGTCGCGTTCACGAAGGCCGGTGGAGTGCCGACCTACGAAGCATGAGTTGCCCCCCCCAGAGCACGAGGGGCAGCCCTCCACTTCCAAAGAAGTGGCGGGGTGGGATTCCCCCTTTCGGGGACCCACCTGGGGACCATTTTCACTTATGCTTTGGTTCATTTTGGTTTCTACTTCAATGCTCCACATCGTCGTCTCTTTTTTCAGGGGTGAGCTCCCCTGTCAGCACGCCCTGAAAAGGACGCACCCGCCTCGCCTAACAGGCCCATAATGGACCCCACCGAGGTAGATGCACTTATTCTAGTCCCTCCCTCCAAGCCCTGCCAGTATCGCCTTGGGAATCATTGGGACATGTAAGCGCCAACACTGCCAGCTAAGCGCCAGCCAACTCAGAACCCCACGAGGAGACTGACCCATACAGCCGACTCGCGGGAAACCAAGCCGGACAACACCACACTAGCTGTGCCAACCACCATCCTTGGACGAATTCTTGGACCTCCCAAAGACCGCTTACCTATCACATCTTCATCCACTACGCCCTCTGCTACTCAGAGAGACGTGCGGAGAAGACTTCTTCTTACAGTATCTCACCAGCTATCCCTATTCCCCCCTGCATTCAATACCCTACCCAGCAAGATAAGGTATTGGAATGCCCCAACTCAATCCACAACACCGAATCCCAAGCCCTCCTGCCCTAACCCACCGGCAAAGTTCCGGCGTCTGGTGGTTTCAGTTACGTCTATTTCAGATGGAAATAGACCTATAACAGGCAGCAACCACGAGAAGGACGACCCCACCAGACTTGCCTTGGGGATCTTCACGACTGATGCGCTCTCCCCCAAGACCTTTTGCCTCCCTACTCGCTCCTTCCCCTGAGCCAAGTAAAGAAGGCCTGTATTTATCCAATACAAGCGGCCGAAGCACGCAAGCTAGGCATAGCAACTACTAATGGATAAACGCAGACCCGCCCGTGCCGCGACGCCTGCTGCAGCGCCGCTCTAGTGCGACACGCGCCATTCAAAATCATTAAAACAATATTTTGACGCCTTGTGACGCGGCGTGTAGCACCGCGCAGCGCTGCTCTAATGCGGTCTTACCTTGACAGTGAGATAAGAGGAACCTGGAACCCATTGGAGCATCCCTTGCGGTGGTGACATAAAAACCTGTGGCATGTCACAGCCAGTCAGTTGGTTTTTGGCGCCACACGGCTTTTATTTGCCATAGTCAGTCTATCCATGGTCCGATTCGATGTTAAAATATTCCATCCGTAGACGGAGATTAAATATTCTTAGTCTACGATTCCATCCAAAATAAACCTTAAAATATTGTCGTAAAAATAACACTATACATTTTTTTAAACGGAAAAGAGATTTCATTCATTCCATTCATTCACAGTCATAGCTTACATTAATAGCATGTTGCCAGTTGTAGACTATAAGTCATCCTGTTTCTTTTGTCCGTTTTGACATTTTTCAGGACACTGAATAATCTTTCTACTTCAACGTTTGAAGATGGCACTCCTAGTAATAATGAAATTACTGCTTCGAGATTTTCGTATAGGAAATCACCACGATGGTTTTTCAAACTTAGTACCTTAACTTAGTAAAGTTCAGCTGGCATTCTTTTTAGTTGTTCTTCATCGTTAACTCCAAAGCACTTGGGTTCGATTAGAGCCATTCATTATCAGCTTTCTGGATGTTGCATTTTGTGACCAAAAAACCAAAATGGTCAAATACGACTTTTAAAGGACTGCTTTTCAAGATTTCTTGCTAAATCAGGACCTACATATTTTTTGAAATTAGGTTGTGGGTGATGATGATGATGATACGAACTGGCTATTCTTTGGAAGATACGTACGATTGATGTAACGATTGACGTACGATCCAAATTTATAAATCGTGCTAGTTTGTTTGTGTCAAGGTGGGCGTGGACGTGGGCGTAGCCCGCGCCCGCGCCCGCGCCCGCGCCTACGCCCGCGCCCACGTCTTCCTTATTTTCAAAATTAATGACAGCTCTGTAGGGGCTTTTATATTTTATATGTGTCGCATTCGTTATCCCTTCAGCCTTCGATAACATAGCCAGTCCTATTTGTTTTGGCAGCAACTGGTATGAAGAGACGCAAACCTCAAAACAGTTAATATTTAATTTATTAACAGTACCTCTCATAGTGTTTCGATCAGTGAAGTGTCTTTGTTTTCCGGCCACTGCATGACTTGACTTCCTCTCCACGACGATAAATTTTTCATCATCATTATAATCTCGCTCATCGCTGGTGTTGCTCCTCAACCGTTTGGCCGCCGGGCGCGACGTCGCCGACGCCGACACTGATACCGTGCTTGTCGCCGCCGCCAGCAAGGCGGGCGACTCGGCGCTTATTTCAAATAACTTCTCATGTTGCATACTTTCCTCAATAATTGACTGCACACCTGTATCTTCTTCACTCAAAGTCATATCACTGCTTCGTCTGGACCGAGGTCTAGAGTCGACCTCGATCCCGTCCATTTTTAACCGCACGCTACTGCACCAATGCTATATTTACTTTATTGTCCGTAATTAATTACAGTTGATGAGCACAAAATAAACACCGTAACTAAACTTTAAATAGCAAAAATTAATTTAAATTATCGGAGAAAATTTCAAACGCTTCGCACAAATGAAATTTGAAAAAAGAATGTATTTTTTTGTTTGGGTTATACTTTAAAAGAACTTTGGTTGGGGATTTCCCCTTGTTTAGTTTGGCTGTTGATTTGTTGTTGTCTAAGATAATTCGTTTTGAATTGTTTTTATCCTAAATCCTGATGAATATTAGCCATTTCATGTGATAATGAGTGACCGTGTAAATAGTGTAAAACATCGGAAGAAACGCAGTGCAATATGGGACCATTTCGATCAAATAGACAATAAAAAGGCCAAATGTAAATATTTTTTAGTGTTATTGAGTGTAGGACCAGGCTGTGGCGGTAATTTACTAAGACATTTAAAAACAAAGCATCCAACTATACCCCTGGAAACGGAAAGACAACAAGTGCACGTGGATATCACTCCAGTAGCACCATCTTCTGATTCAGTTCCGAGTACTTCACAGACTTCACACAGCATTATCCCGGACCCGGACGTGTTAACTGATTTAACAACAGCACCCAGGACCACCACATTAGTTGATAGGCAACAACCTGGACTTTCTTCGCAAAATGTATCAATTCAACAATATTTTTATTCAAAAAAACCGTTGAATGTTCGAAGAAATAACGAAATTGACCGTCAATTACTAAAGCTCATTACCAAAGAATATCAGCCTTTTAGTATAGTAGAAGACATGGAATTCAGAAAATTTGTTTAAATATTGAATCCAGCGTATAGTCTACCAACAAGAAAAACTTTATAAGAAAGCTTGCTGCCAAAGACACCACAAAATTTACGAAATAGTTAAAGAGGACATAAAGACTGCTGAAGCTGTATGTGTTACTACAGACGGATGGACGTCAATAAACAATTACTCTTTTATTACAGTTACAGCACACTTCATAGATAAAAATATGAAGTTGAAGTCTTATCTATTAGGGTGCGTAGAATACACCAAAAACCACACGGCTCGTAACCTTGCAAGTTTTTTGCAAAATGTATTTATAGAGTGGGGCATAGAGCACTGAATATGTGCAGTTGTTTCAGATAATGCAGCTAAAATTTTAGCTGCCGTTAAAGAAGGCGAATTGAGATCTATTGGATGTTTTGCACACAAAATAAATTTGTTAGTCCAAGATGCTCTCGGTATGAAAAAAGATACGCCGTCAGCACCGAACTCAATAGCGGAGACTATTAATAAGGTAAAGAGCATTGTGCAATATTTCATAAAAAGTTCTCAAGCCAAAGCCAAACTTACTGAAATGCAGAAAAATCTGGGTACAACTCAGCTGAAGTTAAAACAGGACGTTCACTAGATGGAACAGTACATATGACATGCTGGACAGAGTTGTACAGACCAAAGACAGTTTAATTTCCACTATTGCGCTCCTACGCAGTGAGCTAGCATTGACGAATGACGAATGGAGTATTATTGAAATGGCGGAACCTATATTAAAAATATTCTACGAAGTAACGAAAGAAGTAAGCGGCGAAAAATATGTAACATTATCGAAGGTTATTGTATACTGTCGAATAATGAAGAACAACGTTAATAAGTTGTCAATGGACACCACAGATGTTATTCCATTACAAATTGCAATGCTTATAGAGGACTTGAAAACAGGACTAGATGACAAATTTAAAAATATAGAAAACGAACATTTACACTCTGAAGCTACAGTTCTCGATCCTAGATTTAAAAGTAAAGGCTTCCTAAATGAAATAAATTATAACAGTGCAGTGAATCGCATAAGAGATCGATTAAACTATGTGAAAAGTGAAACAATCATCGAACAGCACTCTACATCTACTGAAAACAGTGCAAATATCAGCAACTTTTCCATTTGGGATGATTTCGACAATGAAATTAAAAGACTTGTCCCTGAAAACCCAACGGCAGCTAGGTTTAGATTCGCGAATTAGATAAATATCTAGAAGAAGATATTTTGAATAGGAGTAGCGACTCACTTATTTGGTGGGAAGAACGAAAGACCATATACCCAATGTTGTATGCATATATGAAAAAAAAGATTGTGCCTCTTAGCGACATCAGTGCCCTGCGAAAGGATATTCTCAAAGGAAGGAGGCATTTTGACAGAAAAAAGATCACGGATAACATCATCGAAGGTTAACCAAATCTTATTTTTAAATCATAATATGTAGGTAGATTACTACATTGTATGTAGATGATGATTATTATAGATGCCAAATTACTGTAAATATATTGATTTTTCAATCTTACGTATTTTATTTTACTACAGTTTGATTAACAGCCCTAAGCCTATTTGCCGTATCACTATTTAGTTTAGCCTGTTGAAAATTGTTAATGACCACTTGTACCTACTAAAAATAATTATTAATTTCTGTTAGTTGTAATGAAGTATATTTGGTCTGTTGTGATTGAACTACTGACTATATTTTAAAGCAGTTAAATACAAAGGAATCCCTAAATCAGACCACATTTCAGAATCGCTAAGGAGTATTATTAAATCTCATTCAGCGAGTCAGTCAGCGACTAAATACTTTAATTCTGAATTATAACACAAGCGATTAGTGAATAGTTAAGGTGAATAGAGAATACTTAAGGTGAATTAATTCAGTCTAGTGAATCAGACTCAGTGAATCGTTTCGGACTACTGAATCAAGATTATCCATGTTTAGTACCTAGTCAGGTCATAAGTATTGTCACACAGTAAAAACTTTTCTTTTAGAATGCTGGCCACAAAAAAGTTTATAGAATTCGAATTTCGAATGGTTCATGAAAATAAAAATGTATACTTTTTAGAATTTTACTCATTTTTAAATATGGAGTGGACGCTTAAAGACCGTGTTGCAGTTATTGCGTTGCATCGTTGCGGTTACGCGCCAATTCATATTTTTGACATACTGAAAAATTTGAATATAACCAAAAGATTCGTTTATCGCACCATCAAACGATACAATGAAGGCTCTAGTGTAGATGACAGGCCAAGAAGTGGTCGCCCTCGGTCTGTTAGGACTCCAGCAATGATAAAATCTGTGAAGGCGCGAATTCAAAGAAATCCCAAACGTAAGCAGAAACTGTTGGCCCTTCAGATGGGGTTAAGCAGAACCACGGTGAAAAGGGTGTTAAATGAAGACTTAGGGCTTCAGGCATGTCGAAGAAAAACAGGACATCGTTTGAATGCTCGTCTAATGGACCTGAGACTGAAGAGATGCCGCGCTTTCTTGAAGCGGTACGCGGGAAAAAAATGAAAATTTTTTACCGTAGAAGCGAGCTACAACAAACAAAATGATAAGGTGTACGCACACAGTAGTGAAGAAGCGAGCAACTGTATTCCGCGTGTCCAACGAGGTCATTTTCCATCCTCGCTCATGGTATGGTTGGGAGTTTCTTATTGGGGCTTAACAGAGGTACATTTTTGTGAGAAAGGTGTAAAAACGAATGCAGTTGTGTATCAAAATACAGTCCTGACGAACCTTGTGGAACCTGTTTCTCATACCATGTTCAATAACAGGCACTGGGTATTCCAACAAGATTCGGCGCCAGCTCATAGAGCGAAGAGCACACAAGACTGGCTGGCGGCGCGTGAAATCGACTTCATCCAGCACAAAGACTGGCCCCCCTCCAGTCCAGATTTGAATCCGTTAGATTACACTTGGAGGAAAAGGCGTGCTCAAAGCCTCATCCCAATTTGGAGTCACTCAAGACATCCTTGATTAAGGCAGCCGCCGATATTGACATGGACCTCGTTCGTGCTGCGATAGACAACTGGCCGCGCAGATTGAAGGCCTGTATTCAAAATCACGAAGGTGTTAAGTTCATTTTGGTATATAAATGGTTACATAATGAATAAACTTGTTTCAATTATTTTATATTAAACATGTGACAGAATTTATGACCTGACTAGGTATATTGGAAGGGCTTTCCTTTAGGAACGGTTTGATAGAGGGTTGGGGGGACTTGAACCCCCCCCCCCCCCCCCCCCCCCCAGTGTGTGACGACTTGCGAAAACCCATAGTTTTTTAAGAAAATAAAAAAAAATCTTTTGAGGTTAAGTATGAAAAAAACAATTTTTTTTATAGAAAAAAGGCAGAGTCCAGGGGTTTGGAGAAAAAAGACCACTTTTTCATCCAACCCCCCGGACTCTGGGTGGGCTCCCGCCAGAAGTTCTTAAGGTCGCCCCTGAATGAAGCAAGTCATACAAGGCCAAGTGAAGCGAAGGGGGGAGGTGGCGAGCGAAGCGAGCCAGCTACCTCCGTAGCGGAGCGAAGGTCGAGACCACTTTTTCTTCCAACCCCCCGGATTCTGGGTGTGCTCCCGCCAGAAGCTCTTAAGATCGCCCCTGAATGAAGCAAGTCACACTCGACCTACACTCCGCTACGGAGGTTGCCGGCTCGCTTCGCTAGCCACCTCCCCCCTTCGCTTCACTTGGCCTCGTATGACTTGCTTCACTCAGGACCTCCCGCGAGCTTCTGGCTCCCGGGCTCTTTATATACACTCTAGGGGTGTCACGCACAAAACCACGTGGAGTTGGGGTGCTCCGTGTCGATTATGTCACTCATTTTGAACCTAACCTACTCAAGTTGGGGTGCCCCGTCTCGATTCAGTGTATCATTTTTCATAGTTCAAAAGATAACTTATTAATAAAAAAAATATTAATAATACTATTATTTATTTTAAATATCCATGCAACAGTTAACGAATCTAATGTAAACTTTGTAAAAGAATATCGAAATTCCCGCCAATAAAAATGTTAAACTTATGTCACTGTCATTGCCAAATTCGAAATTTCCGCCATTCAAAATGTATAATCTATGAAAAAAGAGGTATTATCTGTCACTGTCATGTCAATTTAGTGTCGCAATAATCGATAGAATGCAAACTGAAAGGTCGGACACTGATTTCCGAGCGAACTTCGCAATCGATCACAGATTTTAAAAATTAATATCTCAAAAACTATAAGATTGCGCAAGTTGCCACTTCACATGTAGGCTTTTTTTACGTATACATGAAAAAAAAATGAAAGTCCTAGCACAACTTTCTTAAAGGAAATTTCAGCCGGTATATTTAATAAGATTACCTACTTAGTACTAAAGTAAAAATTATGGGTCCTATCAGGACGGGCCAATAATGAAAAAGGAACGTAACCAAACACCGGAAAAATATCGCAAGCGCCATGAACTTTAAAATAACATCAGCCACAGAATAATACGCCAACAGGGCTGTTTCTTACTAAGGCTGTTTCCCTTCCTGAGTGTATAATGTTCTGTGGGTGGAAGGGACGACAGGGAAAATAGCAAAACAAATGTAGGTTGATTGCTAAGGTTGATTGCAACGTGAAGTGTTATGGTTCTGCACTTGAAAAAATCAACAAAAAGCAGCAGAATAAACTCTTTATGTTGAATTAATTCATTTCTTTCTAACATATCTTTTAATTTTACGAAGTTAAACAACAATGTCGGACTCTGTTTGCCGTGTGTGTCTGGTTGGTGATGTCAGGATGCTGAGGATTGAAGACGTTCAGCTGCTAGAAATATACGAAAAGCTCACTAGTGCTAAGGTATGCATATAACGATTTTGCGATTGATCATCGTACTAAATATACTATCGGGTCGTCTTTCCATCTAGTGGAGGCTGTCCTAGGCTTTGCAGTGTGTGGTTTCCACACAAGAACCTTTCTATCCCAATGGCCATCAGTTCTTTGAGTGTGTGTGGTAACAAATGTGGCAGTGGGCATGCAATAAAGAGGAATATGCTTGGTATTTCTGTATGTGATTGAATCAAAAATGAGATTTGTAGACTAATCAAAGTTGCTGTCTAGCCCAGAAGATTAGCTAACTGAAGTGGCAGTAGGCAAGGCATATAGCTCAAAGAACTGCCGGCCATATATGATTTCTTGACATTGTTTATTTAAATTTATTTTTATTTTAGCAAGATAATAGTGAGTTATGTTGTCATTATTTGATCACAATTAATATAAATAAGTAAATAATGCTGGACATTTCATACAGTGCTATCTAGCTCCAAACTAAGCAGAGCTATGTACACACGGCTACACATCAAGTCTACTTTTTGCATATTTGACAATGCCATGATAGGATAAATAAGATGATGCAATGACTGATATAAAAGTCCGACAGGTGCAAGAACGATGTTCGAAATTCAAAATTGTTCTGAAATACGAAATGTTTTTGAATTGCTCATGAGAGCATGGAGTTCCTAAACTTCTTAATCGCTACAGTATTAATACTTCTTTAATGTGCAATTAGAATCTAATAAAATGTTTGTAGAAGGAATTTATTTGTACTGTTGTATGAGAATACTTTTTATCAAGTTTGACTAACTTCCGCTGTTCAGATTTTTTTCATCGGATACAATAAAATGATCCTTACAAAGGACTGCATCGAACGGCATTAAAAAAAATTACCAACTTGATTCATTTTAAGGCGCTACTCACACTTGACCATTTAAATTTAAAGGCCAAATAGTTTTTCTTCGAAAACGAGCAGATGTTTTAAAAGAAACTGCACCTGTATCTCCTCTGGTTATGGGTGCTACCGTACTGTTACAGTTAAAAAAAACAATGTATACTTTTTTTTTGCAAATGCATACTTATATAGAAAAACATCCAAATATGTTAAATATAAATACATGTTTAGTCTCTAAATATGTTTAGGGATTGTTGTGCAAGCCGGCTATATATACAAATGAATGTATAAATTTGTGATGAAATGATATAATATTGATTGCATGAAACATGGCTAAATTACAAGATGTCAAATTTAGTTTATGTCCAACACATTTCGCTTAGACTAAGCATACAATTTAATTTATATATTTGAAACTAGCTGACCCACCCGCAGCTTCGCACGCTTGAAATTTCCTGTTCCCGTGGGAATTTCGGAATAAACTCTATATAAAACACTCTTGTCAAAGTGACGCGACACTTCATGTAAATGACTTCACTTCAATGAACGACGGTTAAATTATATGGATATTGGTGGCGATTCTGTTGCTTACACTAACTAAAATTGTGTAAAATACGAAAGGTCTTATTTTGTTTACGCTAAAGATCAAATTAGAATGACATTTAAAGTGACATTTCTAAAATTAAGTATTTTTTACTAAGGCGGCGTGTTTTTGGGCTAGTTTTAGTCAACAGGCAAATTGGTGTTGATTAAAACTAGCCCGCAAACACGCCATATTAGTAAAAATTACTTAATTTTAGAAATGTCACTTTAGATTAGATTAGATTAGATAATACTTTATTGCACACCACGAATCAAATACATATAAAAAACAACTACGTAAATCTATGGATACAATTGGCGGTCTTATCGCTAATTAGCGATCTCTACCAGACAACCTTTGGATGGAATGGACTGTGTAGACATTACCTGGAGTGTAATGGTGTACCTAACATACTACATGTACATACATACTAATACTAATTATATAAAAATAAAAAAAAAAAATATATAAAACTTACATAAATGAAAGTTACATGAATCTAAATGTCATTCTATTTGATCTTTAGCGTAAACAAAATAAGACCGTTCGTAATTTACACATTTTTAGTTAGTCAGCGTAAACAACAGAATCGCCACCATTGTTCATACAAAAATACAAAAATTACGATTAAAAAATGGGGGGTGGGGGTAGGAGGGTGAAAAATACCACTTACGACCTCATACCTACCAAATATACAAAAAATACATTAAAATCGGTCGACCCGTTTCGGAGAAGCGTGACCATAAACACCGTGACACGAGATTCTTCTATAGGCTGTTGGATTTTTGAGTTTAAAATCACAAGGATCACTTTGAAACGTCAATTTTACTGCCTGTTCCTTCGCGACCAAGCCAGGAAAGAAATGCAAGAAACAAGACTGGTTGTTCTATTTAATGATCCTTTTTAGAATACATGCAATAAAAAAAATAACTAAGTCTAAATTGTAACATTATTGTGTCAGTCGTGGCGGTGCCGCCCTCGACCCTCTGCAGTCCAAGGTCTGAGCCCAACGTTCGTTATGTAGGTTTACAGTACAATGTCGTATCCATATTCGTAGTTGTGTGAAAGGTAGAGGGAGGAATAGATGTGGGCCTATAGCCGTGGTTTCCGATCATCTTTTAGCTAGCTCATCTGCAGCATCGTTGCCCAGTGATCCGCTATGCCCCTTGATCCGTTGTAAGATCACTGTTTTTCGTGGCGATTCTTTCTAGGGCTAAGTGGTATTCGTAAACGAGCATGGAGTTACAGCTGTGACTTTCCAGAGCTCTGAGTGTTGCTGTACTTTCGGAGAGGATTCGTATATTTTCTTCGATCTGCCTGTTCTGTTTATTGCGGTAGCTAAAAACCACACCCTGATATCCAACACAGCAATGCTCCTTGTCGGCAAAATAGGTATGGTAATAGTACTTCCCCGGGCGAGCCCTTTCACAAGGAATTCTACTACACTTGCTACCGCTTCCTATCTTACCTACTGTATTTAAACAATTAAGTACATTTAATTTTGGTAATATTTGTGTTGCATATATTTCAGCTTGACACTGATGATGGAAGGCCTACAACAATATGCTACATTTGCTGCTCTCAGCTCCAAAGATCCCGGGTATTCTCCGACATGGCTCAGCGATCAGAAAAGTTCTTGAATGATCTATTACAGAACAATATGGAGGTAAGTGAAGATGCTGGTGTCTGCTTTAATAAAATGCATATTGACGAAGTCCGTGGTGCAGTGCGCGAATAGCCGGCTGAGACGCAGGAGGCAGCGTGTTCGATTCCCGCCGCGGAACAAATGTTTGCATCATCATTGTCATCATTCTCAGCCCGTGTCGACCCACTGCTAGACATAGGCCTCTCTTTTTTTAGGGCTCCGTAGCCAAATGACAAAAAACGGAACCCTTATGGATTCGTCGTGTCTGTCTGTCTGTCCGTCCGTATGTAACAGCCACTTTTTTCCGAAACTATAAGAACTATACAGTTGAAACTTGTTAAGTAGATGTATTCTGTGAACCGCATTAAGATTTTCACACAAAAATAAAAATAACAATAAATTTTGGGGGTTCCCCCATACTTAGACTAAAACTCAAAATTTTTTTTCCTCAAACCAAATCAATCATCAAATCGTGTGGGTATCCATAGATAATATATAACTAATATCATTTTTTCTAAACCGAATAGTTTGCCTGAGAGACACTTCCAAAGTGGTAAAATGTGTGTGTGTGTGTCTGTGACTTCTAAAATAATAGAATGATAAAACTAAAAAAAATATCTGATGTACATTACCATGCAAACTTTCACTTTCACTCAAAATTGGTTTGAACGAGATCTAGTAAGTATTTTTTTTCAATACGTCATAAATCGTAAACCGCAATTTACCTTTCATTCAATCAACGCAAATATAAAAAAAAGTTACAACGAACTACAAGAACTTTTATATTATGTTACTTGCTGCTACGGAACCCTTCATGGGCGAGTCCGACTCGCACTTGGCCGCTTTTTTTTAGATTTCTAATTTATTTTGCAAACTTACTTTGTTTCCGGCATTCTTCCCGATCCTGTGCCAGTCTGAACCACGTGCGACCCACTGTCTTATTGATGTCGTCGACCCATCTCGCTGGTAGATGCCCCCTATTTCGATGCCCAGTTCTCGGCCTCCACTCTGTTAGAGCCTTAGTCCACCTGTCGTCACTACGCCTGGCCAAGTGTCCTGCCCAGCTCCCAATATTCGCTTGCTGACGTCTTGTACTTTAGTCTGCCTGCGAGTTTCGGTATTGGGAACTCGATCTAAGAGTGTGATGCGAGCATGGCGCGCTCCATGACTCTCTGTGCTACACTTATTTTCTGCACAGCCTCATTCATAAGTGGATGAGGTTGTGATGGGCTCCTCATAAATTTAATTGAATCTTGTGTTGTGTTCTTTTTTTATCTAATTTTATGTTTTTGAATTAATTAAATTTTAATTTATTTTGACATTTTTAAATTTTATTTTTATTTGTAAAGTTATGTGGTTTTTATTATTATTATTTTTAAGTGTGTGTTACTTTGTTTTGTGTAATGAATTTATTGTATAATCTAATGTACCTACGGACTTGTTCCGAAATAAATGAATTAATAATTCGTGAGCCTCCATGTCGCGACACCATAAGTCATAGTCGGCAGGACACATTGGTTATTGAAACATGTTTTAAGACATTTTGGAATAAGCGAATATAATTTACGAAAACTTTACAGTTTTGACCCGCTCAATGCCTAACGTTACCAGTTCAGTTCATTGATTATGAGATGTTGCATTGCTTATTTTTTTAATTGTTCTCCTGTAAATGGCGCTAACGACGCTTTGTGTCGTAAACTGAATCATCTCACTAATGTCGACCCTGACGTGATAAGAGCCTGTAGCCCAACTGGCAGTGCATCCTCGTATCAAGAGGAAGGTTGCTGGTTCAAGTCCCGTCCGGCTTCAAAGTTATTGGTTTTAATAATCTTACAATTTTCCGTAAGTGTCGATAACACAAAATAAAATACTATTAGGATAAGGTACTGTTACGAGCTGAGGGTTCGGGATAAAATAATTAAAATTAATCTAACCAAAATAACACTTTTATTTAACACTAAAATGCAAAATACACGTTCTAAATCACAACACACTAATTCACAACACTATCGCACAATAAACCACTAAAAGTCACCGAAATGTTCGCACGTATCGCCAAATCAAGACTGACTCTGCGGACGTCTCTACGCACTATTTATACCGAGCATTATTTCCTGAACCTTCCACTAATATCTAGAAAAGTGTAGGTATTTCGGTAACTACTATTTCTTAATCTGTGCAACTGTAGGTATAAACGTGGTATGTACGAGTAGGTATATTCCATACCAAGTATTACCTATTCTGTGACACAGTAGGTATAACTTCGAGAAAAGCTGACTATTACTTATTCTGTAACAGTCTCGTCGTAACAGTACCATAGAAAACCCCATCTTTTAGCAACAATTCTGCCACAAGTTTAAAAATTTAATTTATTATTTCAGGTGAAGTCTGCGACTGTTGCAACACTCAAGACAGGTCTTATGCAGACCTTGACTATCAACATCTTAGAGAACACTTCCTTCAATGGCGCACTAGACAACAATTCAATAGAAACATCGGTTAAAGAAGAAATGGCTTCGGACGATGATTACACGATGAATAAAACTGAAGCCTTTACTGAACATTTAGAGTTTAGCGAAATCAAAACAGAAGCAAGCACTAACACAGATATATACTACAGTTGTGACGAATGCCAAATAAAATACACAACAAAAAAGGAACTTATAACACATCTGAAAGTTCATAATTCTGGCAAGTACTGCAAAAGTTGCAATAAGACGTTCTCGTCTTCCGCTGGATTAAGAGCACATAGAAGTATCCACACTGATGAAAGACCTTTCCCATGCCATATCTGCGGCAGAGCATTCAGAAAAAAATCATATTTAACCAACCATTTAAGGATACATGAGGAAAAACCATACCATTGCAATATGTGCGGCACTGCGTTTGCAGAAGTTGAAAGCTATGACAGGCATATGCTGACGCATACGAGGGAGAGGAAGTATGGCTGTCCTAAGTGTCATTTGAGATTCCCATTTAAAAGTCACTATAACAGGCATATGCAAGTACACACGGGAGAGAAACCCGTTGCTTGTAACTTATGCAGTAAAAAATTTTTTGACCACAGTAGCCTCACCAAACATATGATGACGCATACTGGTATTAAACCATTTCCATGCCCCATTTGTAAAACAGCTTTCACTCATGCTGGAAACCTTAAAAGACATATGTATATACACGCAGACCAAAAGCCATTTGCCTGCGACAAATGCGATAAAAAGTACAATGATCCTAGCGCTCTTAATGTTCACATGAAAATGCACGCCGGTGATAAGCCAAAAACCAGTCCTGAAAATCCAAAGAGCCCGATCAACGATGAAAAAGCAAATCATTCTGAAAAAACAAGTCTCGCGCCTGAAAATGACAATGAGACCGTTAAACCTGTTATTTTAGGAAAAACATGCAATAGAAACAGACCGCACTGCTTAGTGTGTAAAAAGAAACAGTACAGTAACACAGGATTGATCGAGCACATGAGAATCCACACCGGTGAGAGACCGTTCACTTGTGATATTTGCAGCAAAACTTTCAGAACAAAAGCTCTCCTAAAAGGGCATTCCATAGTTCATACTGGAGTAAAGTGTTGTTCTTGTGAAATTTGTGGCATTTCCTTCACACAAAAGAGCAGTTTAACTAAACATATGATACTACACACCGGATTGTCACCGTACGCTTGCCATCTTTGTGATAAAAAATACAAACAAAGTGGCCAACTAACGTCTCACATCAGGAACATCCATCATAAAATTAAAAGGTTTTCCTGTGAATTGTGCAATGCTAAGTTTACATCAGGTAGCCACTTGAAGAAACATATGAACGCTCATGCGGGTTTAAAGCCTTATACGTGTGTGAAGTGCAATAATAAGTTCACAACCAATTCTGTTCTGAAACGACATCTGGCTAATACTTGTAAATGAAGCTGTTGATGTATATGAATTTTTGGACAACCCTTCTTGACTATAAGGTGAAGGCCTCCGACATCTGAACAAGCTACTGTTGGAAATGCTACTAACGGTCATTCATCCAAGTGAGGATAGCTGATAACCTAGCTGATATTAAGAACAGGCATGTTAAACGAGGTACGATTATGTGAAGCTAAGCATTAAAGGAAAGCGAAACGAGCCGCAAACATTGACACGGTTAAGTCACGAACGAAGCGAACATCTATTAGGGGAAGAAATATGTAAAATGGTGTTCGATTTTCGATGAGTAATATCTCTGTAATAAAAATAGAACGCTAATTCCTTGTATATATTTTCTTATCGTAAGTATTTATTGATGGAGCGAAGCGAGAATCCTTGTAAGATTATTTGTACCAAATACGGGATATTTTAAAACTCGCAAATCGTGGTAGATTTGTGAGTTTGTAGTATCCCAATATTTACAAAGTGTTTCATAACCTTAATAGGTTTAAAAGTACTAGCTGTTGCCCGCGACTTCGTTCGCGTTACAATACTAAATGTGTATGTATAACTAAAGCTGAACTCGCTGTTGCAACTTGACACCCAATTTTTATCCCATGGGACCTGATTTATGGAATAAAAATTAGCCTGTGTCAATCCAGGTTATAATCTACGTACATACTAAATTTCATCGAAATCGGTTCAGCCGTTACGGCGTGATTAAGTAACAAACAAATAAACTTTCGCATTTATAATATAGTGTGATGATTGTTAGTAAACCTAAATAGGTATGTATTAGGAGGATTGAGGTAAGAAAGGACTTTCTTTAGTTTCGAGAAAATGATTCAGATACTGAAAAAAAACTAGTACTTGTTAAGTAGGTACTTATACTTATTGAATAAAAGTCATTTTTTTTATTCAATAAGTATAAGTACCTACTTAACAAGTACTAGTTTTTTTTTCAGTATTTGAATCACTGTACTCGAATGAATGAGTGTTTTTTAAGGACTGCACCAATGTTAAAATTTTTGCAAAGGTGCGGGTACACATGGTAGCACATTCTCGAACCATTCTTTCAAAAGTTGTGTAAACAAATCATTTAGTGTTGCCGAAATATCGATAGTTTCCCTATCGATAGTTGACGTCATAAATCAGCTACACTATCGATAGTATCGATACTATCAATAGCGTGATATGAGACAATAGTATCGATTTCGTCCAATACTATCGATAGTATCGATAATATTAAACGTCAATGGTGACTAAATTATCGACAGTATCGATAGTATTGCATAAAAACAATCGACACTATTGATAGGTAGTATTTTAGTGCAACATGCTTTAAACTGGTATGATTGTGTCCAGTATTCTATAGGGTACTCGGTTCTGGCTAAAATGGGTTTGGATACATATTGCCTTAGGTCAACTATTGCATTACAATACAACAGATGGTTGTGGTGCGTGAAGAAAAGAAAGTTAATTGAGCTTAGTTTTTTTCTGCTTCATTCGAGGTTGCAGAACTTTCATTTATATCAGATCCAGCTGCAGGTGTTGGAGTAATATTTTGTAATGATAGATAAGAAGAGTATTCTCTTTGGTCCAAATTAAAGGCTGTCTCAAATTCTGTGTTATTTTTAAATACCTGTTTTTTTTTTTTAAATGAGGGATTAACAGTGTGGCTGCTATGCAGGGACTTCTTGATTCATATAGTTTAATTTTCATGGAAGTATACTTTTTTAACGTATCCAAAACCATTATGGCTGGGTCCGTCATTGATTCCTTGTCTAATTGTGCAAACCGCATCAATAAGCCTTTTATCAGAGGAATGATTAGTAACAGAGTTGCGTATGTACTTCTACTGATACAGCTTCCGTACACGACTCTTAGTAGTTCAAAGATATTTTTTTCTTCTTTTAGAAAAATTACTCTTCTGCAGTTAGATTTGGTGGCGCATTCGGACTTTGAGAAATAGCTAGCGTCAATTCTCATTTCGCCAATCCTTCTAAACATTTTCAATGCACTATTCCATCTTGTTTCTACGTGCTGTATTAGTTTAAGTTCTTTTTTCATCATTCCCCCTTTGAATTGACGTTAATTTGTAAAATTGTTTGAAAAATGTGACTATTGTCTTACATTTCGTCATCAAGTCTGTTATACTACGGCCGTTCAGAGAATGCGTTCCTGACACGTCGCGATTGAACTGACGACGTAACTTTGTAATGGCGTTGCAGTTACGATAAAAATATTATTGCTGGTTGTTTACCGTTTTAACAATTGATGAGCATTAAAACAACATCATTATATCAATAATCAATTAATGTTATAATTTTGTGCCAAACTGAGTGTCAAATAACTTGGTAAACAATATTTTTCTAAATGTAAACTGCGCTATTACAAGGTTATGTCAGCGCTTTATATGACTAACTGATAGGTGTCAGGAACGCATTCTCTGAACGGCCGAAGTATAGTGTAGTACACTCATCGAGGGTGTGTTTGATTACCGTATTTAGAGTGTGTTCAAAACACGGATCAGGACGTATTTTTGGAATGTCGGCTACTTTTATCATAGTAGTGGCACTGTCTGTTACGATGGCTACCACTTTGTCGCGTCATTGCCAATCTTCTAACACAGAAGCTAATATCTCAAAATAAAAATATAAATAAAACCGACTTCAATGTTGCTCAGCTATATAGGGAGTTTGGTAATATGTATGTATATGCAAAAAAATGAAAGGGGTTGTTTAGATGAGCATTATAAATAAATTTGTGAAATGTTTACCAAATGTGAAATTTATTTTAGCATGTTAAAACAAACACTTTAATAAACTTATGTTGTGCTATTGCATAATGCTTGCCATCTAACCACAGACTGGTGAGGTCTCGAGATATCTCTTGTTGTCCCTTTCTAACCCGAAACCCGCAGCCGTTTCCGAAAGAGATATAAAAAATACATGCCTGCCTACGGTAGTAGGTACTAGCCTACCATAGATCTACGTTTTGAGTTATAAATAGGTAAGACGTAGCTACTAGGTAAAAAAATATCCCTACAGGTGCCTCTACATTCGCTTGCTCTTTCTTCTTCCACCTACAAGCGATCGGTGTCACTGACTCGAATTATGATAGGTCGGAAGACAGGCATTTTTGGCCTAACCTAGGTACCTACCTACATTAATTTAATTCGTCGTGTCACTCACTAGTTCTTTCTTGGTCACTGTGAGCTAGGTAGGTACCTACGTCAGTGCAGTGATTAGGTTGAGATAGATAGGTATTAGAGCCCAGGTGGCGTTTCACAAATGCCTACCTCTCACTCAGGCAGTGACCAAGACTAAATTAGATAGGGTAGACGTGATCTTTGCAATGACTAGCTAAACTACAGAGAAAAATTTAAAAATAAAAAACAGCTGAAGTAGTATTTTAAAAGATTTATTCAATTCAAAATGAAGTACCTACCTAATCAATTTAGGTAAACTCGAGCTTTCCAACACACTTTTATTAGGCTGTCGACAGATAAATTAACGTGAAAAAGTAGTAGGTAGCTCTTACCTCAAATCGAGAGGTAAGTAGGAGGTGCCTTCACTTAATCAACGATAATTTGGCGTGTTTAAAAGTTCATTAGCTACCTATGTACCTACAAAATATGTACAACACAGCTATCAGTTATTACGACATTTAGTTAGGTACCTATTTACAGAATGTACAGTTACACAGACACTTACACTAGTTACCTACAGTTATTATCACAGATAGGTATAGCTACACTATTTTATTCACAAAAGTTGTTGCACGTACCTACTTGCCTTCTTGCTCTAGAGTCTAGGAAGAATAGCACGGCCAAAGCAATGCACACGAACTCGTGCCAACACGTGACTCTGTCACTTCGCACCACATTAAAAGCGTTCACAATTCGCGTTCTAAGTCACTTTCTATTGTATGGCCATCGTTAATCTATTGTATGGCCATAGTCCTTTACCCTACCCCACAAATAAAAGTCTAAGGGGGTTAAGTCCGGTGAGTGTGCGGGCTGTGCAACCGGCCCTCCGCGCCCAATCCATCGATTACCATAATCACTGCCCAGGTATTCGCGCACTCGCCAATCGTAGTGCGCAGGCGCGCCATCGTGCTGGTAAAACATCCCTTGTCGATCTTCCAAGGTCCGTGCTGCAGCAGACACAAACAAAACCGCATTCTGGTCTCGTAGTCAGGAGTCCAGAGCTCTTGCACTGGTGTAAAACTATACGGGTGCTGGCCTTCCTCCCTAAGACTTCACCCATAAAAAGCGCTATCACCGTACACGCGGGCCGCGTCACAAGTGCTCGCCAGCGGATCCTCTTCAAAAAATTTCAACATCTCGAAGCACGCTGAATAGCGAGGTGGCCTGCCCGCCTCAACACGGGGCTGGAATTCACTGCTCTCCCTGTGCCGCGGAACAGTCCGCGTGCCCTGCCGGATTCCGTGCCATATCTGATAAAAGTCCTGCGCTCTTGACAGGACTACTTTCCGTGTAACACATTGTCATGTTCAGGTACTCCTGATTGGAGTACCTGTAGTTAAGCATCGCAATTTTTCTAAATCCGTCCGCACTATTAGAAATGAAATCAACTACTGGTTCAAAATAATAATTAATTGCGCGAACGCCGACACGTGCCATAGTGCCCGCCTTCTTACACTAGGGCTGTGAAAACATTACCGGAAAGGTATCAATACCGGTTCTGACTTTCGGTGTTGGACGAAAGTCGATAAGCTAGTTAGGATACACAGGTCGACCTAATAAAAGCTTGTTGAAAACATCGTAAATCAAAACCGAACTAGTTTTACAAAATACGCGTAGGTCAATCTGTCATACAATCTGTTAGTAGTAGTAGTAGAGCTCTCTGTGAAAGAGTTTGTCCGGGAAAGTACTACACCATACCTATTTCTGCTGCCAAATAGTAAACTCGCATTTTTGTGTTCCGGTTTGAAGGGTCAATTATATCGGTGAAATTACAGGCACATGAGACTTAACCCTTTCGACTCAGAACTGTGGAAACAATGTAGTGTAATTATTGATCGAGCGAAGCGAGATCTCTAAATCAACTTGGGCAAATCGGCGTTGTATGTATGTATGTTTGTCCGAGAATAACTTTCGAAGTGTTTATCTGATTATCGTGTAATTTTATACATAGGTAGGTAGTGATGTCGCAATTTTGGTGGGACTAAATGAGCTAAAAGCGTTGGGGTTTGTCGAGATATTGGGGTTCTAAATGAAACTATTAGGTTAAGTGGGACGTCAAATGAAATATTCATTGGTACATTTAAACTCCGTTTTTATTTTTGGTAAAGTTTTTATAGTTTTTGAGTTATTAGCCATAATAAAATTGAACTTTGACAAAATTCACAGAGTACACCATTGACCCCACAGTGCTGTAATTTGGTATGTGTGTAGCTTAAGTGACACAAAAGGCAAAAGTCTGAAACCCAGAATAACTGCAATTTGTACCCCAAAAACTAATAACCACAATACATGAACTCCCGTTACCTGTAATTTTAGTGAAACGGTAGGTCAAGTTAATTGGTTATTTATTTCGTGGCAATATTTTGATAGTCACGATGATCCGATCAACGCTTGGAAAGTTATACTCGGACAAACGAACATACAAACAAACAACGGCGATTTGCCTAAGTTAATTTAGAGATCTCGCTACACTCGATTTAAAAAAAAAGATTTTATTCAAATACAATCGATTCAAACATTTACGTTAATACCGGTAACCGGTGTAGCGGGGTATTCTAAGCTGTACATCCCTTCGCGCGGCATATCAAAAAGAACTCGAAAGAATAAGACGTTAGTCAATGGTGCCGCCTCGATGCTTTGAGCTCGCCGCCCCCAATAGGTACTTTGTTTTGTAAACAGGGCTATGACCCAATGATACCTACTCATTAAATCACAGCTGTTATTGCCTTTGTTTGTTTTTAGTTTTAAATTTAGTAGGTATGTAATTTGCATGTTCAATTTGGTGAAATAAACTTTATTCTTATTCTTCTCTTCTTCTTCGGCAGAAACCAGAATTGAAAAAAGACTGATCAATTTTGACAATGCACTAGATACCTATCTCTCAAAGAATTGGATAAAGTAGGTACCTACCTAATTGGAATAATTTCAATAAGTTTACCGTGGCTAAAGTGGGCAGTTTGCAGATAACCAATCCCGGGTCCACAATTTCTAGGCGTTTCCGGGCCAATGTCCACCTGACTGATGAGAATACCATGGGAAAATAACTAATAGCATATCGATATTCCGACATCTCTCCGCTCAGCTTTAGTGGAAACGGTCAAGCGGCATATCTTATTTTCTACAGTGCATTTGCATCGAAGTTCTAAGCAGAGAGCTCTTAAAGAAAGGACATAAGTAGCAAATCTACGCTTTTGTGGATTAAGGCTTTTATTTTTGGATGTCGACTGCAAGCTTAGGCAGTAAGTTTTATATTGAATTAATCACCTAAACTTTGTCGATTTTCTTTAAAATTTGTATATATAGCTAGTAGTTTTTTTTTCGAGAAGTCTTTGTTTATGTTTTGTGAAAACGTCCCTTGAATATCGTCAGTATACTACCAAACACTCTGTATGTTTATCCTCCATCTTCCAAAATAGACTTCAACTTTGATATAAGCAAGAGGAACACAATCGGTAAAATTATACAAAGGTGTACTGATTCTTTATTTTCTATTGCGATTTCCCAATTTTTTTGTTCATTATGTCACTATTGTTCTAAAGGTGCGATGATTACTAACATTAAATTATGTGAACCTCACCTCTTCCATAAGTACCTAGGTAATAAGTATATATAATAAGTATCTTATGTATATATAAGTACCTTAATAAACTTAGACTTGAGGATAACCTGTGACTTCGTCCGCGTGTAAAAGTATTTCCTGCCTACATTTTACATACATACACATTCCACTTACACAGCGCCACGCAGTACCTACCTACTTGCTACAACCCCAACCCCAAAACCTTCATTAAAAAATCAAATTCTATATAGTAAGTTCGTATGTGCTATTGGCCAACTCTGGTGTAAAATTGATGCCATTTTTGAATTCAGCACCCCGAGGAGCCTCGAAATTAACACCCGTATTAGTTTATTCAAAAAATCAATAACCGCCATCTTGGATTTGAGAAATGGATGCTAATATAGTCTATAGCACTCAGGGATAATTTGTATTAGTATTAGTACTAATGGTAAAATATTTGTGGATCAGTGGCTCCGTAGATTACCCCCTACAATCAAACACACAAACTCACTAGATTGCAAACTCACAAGATAACAAAAATTACCTCTTTTTTAACGCCGATAACTTACCGCGGCCAAGCTATCAGCATTGTGGTGCCCTTCAACAACTACTGCTGCCAATAGCGTAAATTCTGAACAGTTTATTATAAAATGGCATGTTATTGCAAGAATGCCTTGATTGCTCGTTGAAGTCCAGGTATCCGCGGTGATCGCTATGTTTCTTACATTTTTAAAATGTCTATCAACTGAACTTTCATTTGTGAATACATTCGGGGTATGTGCTTAGTAGACAACGTAGTTATTCCGGGCATTTCGTAACGTGAATCTAAAGCTTTCACAAAATCTTTTAGTCTTTCTCGTTCTGATAAACGAAGTGGCTCCATGTCAACGGCCACCATTCTTGTAAACTTAGCATCCAACATCTTTTTCCTCGACGAGTTAATATGTACTTTGACGGTTTGGTGTTGTGTATTTCTTCAGAAATTTCGCTTTGGTTTGGATTTTGAGAAGTTGTAGCTAGTAATAGTTCAGGATGCTTTCTTAGAAGGTGGTCTTCCATGTTTGACGCGTTGTGGCTGTATTTGAAATCTGCACTGCACGTTTTACACTGAACACAAGTCCCTTCTTCATTTTTTACAAAGTACATTTGGGACTTTTTCTTTTTAGAATTAGTTTCTGGTTCCATTCTTTAAGCTTTTATCTAAAGTAAGGTAGGTGCCTACGTAACTGACAAATATTATTTCGGCACTAGGTCACCTTTAAGTACATACTAACTGATACTATCGAAATATATGCTTCTATCGATAGCACACAACTATCGATAGTATTGATAGTTTTTATTTTTTTAGATTTCGTCACCATTGATGTTTAATACTATCGATAGTATTGGTCAAAATCGATACTATTGCCTCATATCACGCTATTGATAGTATCGATACTATCGATACTATTGATTTTTCGTGAATATCAATAGGCTATCGATAGTCCACTACCAATCGGCAACACCAAGTCGCGTGCAGGGTTGCCAGATCGGCCCTTGGGAAATTATGTTTGCCCTAGGCAGCCATCGGCCTTATTGTGGCCTTTACCTGCCAATAATAAAAATGCTACTTAAAATTATTAAAACTTAAAAATAATGTCTTGGTAAATTTAGAAATTCCTAATAAATATAGCAGGAAATTGCCATTTTTTTCATTTACATGAACTAATTGGCTTACTGCTGGTTCTCCCATTTTCTAACGCGAGTGTTGAGCGTGTTTTTATACTTGAAAAAACATAGCTTGATCTCTGCGACATTTGTTAAACTGACATTCCTAGGGTTGTTATGATACAGAAAAAAATATCTATAGTAATTATCGATAGAAGCTTTGCAATAAGACCAATTGTTGGAATTTCAAGGGCTCCAACAACCCGTAACGACTGCCATTAGATATTCGTATGGCAGCCGGGACCGACGGCTTAACGTGCTTTTCGTAGCACGACCAGACCAGTGCAAAAATCCATATTCATGCATACAAATATTAATTGCACTGAGCGAGGATCGAACCCGCGACCTCCTGCGCAGCAGTCGTGTTCACTACCGCTTCACCACGAAGGCTGTCTGCCATAATTATATGTATATTGGATTATATTATGATTTGGGTAACAAAATGAAACGAATATTTTAATACATACATTTATTTATTCCAAAGGAGTACACCCCAAATCAATATCCGAATCACTTTCAGAATCGCTAGAGCAGTCTTGTAAATTTATAATGAACTCTTGTTTGCAAATATTATCAAATCGAACGTCCCGCTCCCAATCTTCTTCCATTAATTTTCTGCATTTGGTAACTACCTTTTTCCAATCTTCTACAGATACATTTTCAACCGCAGTGTTTAGTAACTGCTACATTTTATTTGCCGTGAAAGGCGGTGTTGTGTTATGTCTAGCAGCGTAACCTTGAAAGAAAAACATATCTTAATATCATAAATTACACAGGAGTTAATACCTACATAAATAATCTGTCTAACTGAAATTCGAGCAAACAAACCTTTTACTTGGGCCCAGCTAAGCTCGATCGGATTATACTGGCAGTGATATGGAGGCAGTCTTATGACGTTATGACCCTTTTTTGGGCTATGTCATCTAAGACATACGTTGGTGTGCTGGGTTTGTGCAGACCAACGAGTCTCAATATTTCGTTTTTAAGCATTGTTTCATTGGCCTCTATTCCTTTTTCTTGAAGCCATGCAATTATTTCTAACTTCCTGTTTGCCGAAGTTGGTGGTTTGTGCTTTTGGACCGAGTGATATGGGGCGTTATCCATAATTATATAATGTGGCTCTTTCAAATTATCTAGTTTTTTATTTTAATTTCGGCATTTAGGGCCGAAATCGGCCTTTTTCAACAAGGCTTACCGGCCTTTTTCTGATTGAGGTGCTGGCAACACTGGTCGCGTGCGTGTTTGCCGTGTTATTTGTACGTAGTACATCTAAAGTGGTCTGTGGTCTCGTGAGTAATAGTGTTCTGTGTCTGTGGTATTGTAGTAGTTTGTATTAATTTAACGTCTTTGCGTGTTATCATCTCCGTAGGTGTTATAATCTCTTTGTCTTTGACTATTAAGTGAAGGAAGTGTTAAAATAAATTTAAAACATCAATCAATCGTGAACAAACAATCAAGTTATTGTTGTGCTAAATTCAACACGACACCAATAGGTACTGTTTTTTCATTAGAACTGTGTATCAAAGCCTGTCTTACCGAACAAACATCGTTCAGTAGATAATAAAGGCTAGAAAAACATGGCTTCTTCAGAATCGATAGATTCTCCACACTCATGGTGCAGAGTGTGCCTAGCGGTCGACGTGAGAATGCATTGGATTAGAAACACCCGCCTTCTAGAAATAAACGAGAAACTCTCAAGTACAAGGGTATGTTCTCGGTTTCGTGTTGTAACGTGAGTTAGGCCCTGTTGCATATTTTTGTCATAATTAGGTAGATTGGTTCCTACAACGCGGCCACAGTAACTAGACGCTTGACCATGTGACGTCATTTTGGCGCTCAAGTACGGTGTGGAAAAAAAACCGGCCAAGTGCGAGTCGGACTCCCGCACGAAAGGTTCCGAACCATCATCTATAAAAGATAAGTTTCTACCTGTTTATTAAGAGCGAGTAAAAATTGCTTAAAAATTAAGTTTGTTAAATGAATAAAAAATATTTATTTATTTTGAAAGGTAATATAAGTACAACTACATATTCTGTAAAAATTTAAGGTGTCTACCTGTTACCGTTATTAATATTGAGCATAAAAATAGGAAAAACACACATTTTTTGTATGGCTACCCAATTAATATTTATTTATATGGCATTTTTTGCATGCTGACCGTACTGACACTTGCCGGGCGAGAAAAGGGAATGCAGGGGGAAGCGGGCGGGGACCCGCATTCCAGCGATGCGTCGAGTTAATGTGACTGCGTTGTACCTATTCATGTTTTTGTTACATTAATTAGTAAGGTACCTATTCATAACGTTGTTTAGTTCTCTCTTTTCAATATACAAGTAATGTACCTGACATTTGTGTGCTTAGAGTCTTCTGATAAGCCCACCTGTCATCACCTATGTTTTATTATTTATATAAATTAAAAGTTAGATCAATAGCTTCAGTTTTATTCGTAATGATTTACTGACAATAAATACCTGCATCAAACATAAATACATATTGTTCCAGTTGAATGCAGAAGATGGAAGGCCGCACACAATATGCTACATCTGCTACTCACAGCTGCAGAGGTGCTGCAGATTCTCTGACATGTGTCACAAATCTGAAGAAATCCAGAGAGAGCTATTACAATCTGGCACTGAGGTTAGTTGGCTTCTATGTATAACTGTTGTTTGTATTGTAGTGCCCAGCAGGGCTCATGTTTAGGACCAAATTATTTGTAAAACAAACATAAAACAATAAATATCTATGACTGTTGTTCACATTAAATGACAACCTCGTGGTGCAGTGGGCAAATAGCTGGCTGAGACCCAGCAGGTTCCGAGTTCGATTCCCGATACATATATAATAAATAGAATAATTATATTCTATTTAGGTAGATATATTCGTTTAGTTTTTGTTTGTTAACAGGTTGAGGGAGTTGTACCACCAACAGTAATCACCCATAACCTGGAAGTGACTGCAATACCGTTCATGTCAATCATTGATTATTCAAACCAAGAAAATACTGAAGTTAAGGTCAAAGAAGAACTGCTAATTGAAGAAGAAATCGAAGCTAATGAAGAACCCATTGATATAGAGGAGAGCGTCATGGTCGATGACAGTTTAATGAGCTCAGAACGACCCCTGGTTAAAGTGAACTCTGATAAAAACAATGTATTTGCTTTGTCATTTTGTTGTGATGTGTGCAACAAACAATTTGTATCGAAAAAAAACCTCGTAGATCATATGGTGATTCATTTCAGCAAAGAACAGTATGCCTGCACCATAAGCAGCAAATCATTTACTGATGGTAGAAATTTGATTAGACACAAGAGAATCCACACTGGAAAAAAGTCATATGCTTGCAACATTTGTAATGAATCATTTACTAATGGCAGAAATTTGATTCAACACAAGATAATCCACACTGGAAAAAAGTCATATGCTTGCAACATTTGCAATAAATCATTTACTGACGGCAGTTATCTGAGTAAACATAAGAGCATCCACACTGGAGAAAAGCCATAATGCTTGCAACATTTGCAATAAATCATTTGTTCAAGACAGTAATTTGATAACGCATAAAAGAATCCACACTGCAGAAAAGCCATATTTTTGCAATGTTGCAAAAATATGGCTTTTCTGCAATAAATCATTTGCTCGAAACAGTAATTTGATAACACATAAAAGAATCCACACCGCAGAAAAGCCATATGCTTGCAACATTTGCAATAAATCATTTGCTCGAGACAGTCATTTGATAACACATAAAAGAATCCACACTGCAGAAAAGCCATATGCTTGCAACATTTGCAATAAATCATTTGCTCAAGACAGTAATTTCATAAGACATAAAATAATGCATACTGGAGAAAAGCCATATGCTTGCAACATTTGCAATAAATCATTTGCTCGAGACAGTCATTTGATAACACATAAAAGAATCCACACTGCAGAAAAGCCATATACTTGCAACATTTGCAATAAATCATTTTCTCAAGACAGTCATTTGATAATACATAAAAGAATCCACACTGGAGAAAAGCCATATGCTTGCAACATATGCAATAAATCTTTTACACAAAGCAGTCATTTGATAAGACATAAAAGAATCCACACTGGAGAACAGCCATAAGCCTGCATGGCTAGGTAGCCCTGTGCACATTCTCTTCAACACTTGTACTCAGACGCGCACTCGCACTCAATCCCTGAGAGCAGTGCAAGCTCCTGGCGTCCGTGACGATATTGTTGTATTACTCGTGCGCGATAACTTGGGACCTGCTAGGAATGCGACTCCCCGACCGCTTCCCCTGCACTTCCCCGATGGCGCCCGTATTGTACCGTTCGCATCACTATTTTTACTAGGGTTTTTAGTCTCATACTGGCCTACGTCACGTAACGACGCGCTCTGGAATTCTTTTTGTTTTCGTTTGTGTTATTGTTTTGTTGTTGTAGTTTTTGTTGTTATAGTTTGTGGCATTTTTTTGTTGTTATAGTAAATGTTGTAAATTTATCGGATACCTCTTCGTCAAGTGATTATAGTGAGACTGAGGACGAAGAACAACCTCTAGAAGGCATAAATCCACTAAGTAGTGACGAAGATGAGATAATGTAAATAATAGATAAAATAAATGTACAAACTTAAACATTGTATTTTTATTTTATTCAAATAGTGTAAAAAAGATAAGATAAAAAGCGGCGTCCTCCCTGAGTAACATAATAAATTAGGTTAAAAAAAACAGACGAAGCCGCGGGCGGCTGCTTGTTATGTTCGCTTTTTTGCGGGCGCCACAGTGAATCGTCTAGAACATGGTAGCTGGACAAAATTATTTTATGGGTTCACATGATCGCTACAGCCATAATAACATATACTGAATCATTTTTTTTGCGTTATGTGGTAAAATAAAAAAACTTAGTACGAAATAAAAATTTATTGAAAATAGAAGTCTAGAAGAATACATATTAACGAAATAATTTAAATTATATATCTACACAATTTAAAAAACTTAACTTAAATTACTTAACATAACATAACATATCATCACGCCTTATTCCCCGAAGGGGTGGCAGAGGTGTATTACTACACCCACTTTAAATTACTTAACTATAATAATATCTACTATTATAATAAATTACAAATAGAAATCGTCAGATGATTCATCATCGCTGTCACAGTTAGACGAATCAGGTACCACATAATCGTTCTCCTCACATAAAGTAACTTCACGTGGTACTTGATGTGTAGTAGGTATGGAAGGCGGAACTATCAAGCTTAGCACTTCTGCGGGCAATTTTTCAGGTCTTTTCTTAGGAATTTCCCTAAGCGAGTTGATTACAGGATCAGATGTTATCAGCAGCATATATAATAAATCTGTATTCGTGGCAATACGTGACTGTTTTCTGCTATGATGCTCTCGGAATCTACGACAGTCTTTGTTACGGGCTTCTTGAGCCTCCTCCGATAGCTGTCCGATTGGAACAATACAGCTTTGGATGACTTCTGTACTGTGTAATAAGATTTTATGCACAGTAACAGGCATATTATACCACGGATACAGACTAAGGTAAAGAGATCGAGTCTCAGAGCAAACTTTTTCAAATTCTATGCAATTAATATCATACCCAGAAGATAATGTTCGAAGTAATATACACATTTTTTTAATTAAATTAACATCCAATCCTGTAATCTCACCGCTTAGTTCCGGATTCATAAAAAACCTACGTGCAGTGTTACCATCATTTGTGTTACCATAACCCGGTTTTGGTTTGTCTACAATAAGCCCCATCTGAGTTTTAAAATCTAACTTAATTTTCTCTGAACGTAACTTTACACTAATTTTATCGTCAGCGCCCCTAGCTTGCCACTTTTTTATATCCAAACGATAACTAATATGTAGTAAACACTCAAAACAACGTATCCATGCATGTAAAGTAGACAAACCAAAACCGTAATGTTCTTTATTAACGACTACGTCTTTTAAATCACCATTCATCATTGTCGGGGTAGCACCACATATATAACATTTTTGAGGGGAGCGTGTGTCAGTCAAAGCGTTACATACTTTTCCGTCTGTCATAGTCAGTAAGAGGTCATGTTTTATAGTAATTTCATATTCTTCAACATTACAAATAGTTGGAAGAAGCTGAGATATTTCTTCCAAGACTTTGTTGGTTTCGGCTTTGGTGAATTCATTAGTTTCCTTTGAAAAAATAAATTTGATTGGTCGGCAATAGAGAGTTGACGAAGGCCGTGGATTTTGCCATATAATATGTTGGCCGTCACATAATTTCAAAGGAACTAATGAAAACATGAACAGGAATTCATCAGTAGCATTAGCATCTTCGAACCTTTGCTTATAGGTACTGTGGCCTGAACTGCCGTCACAGCCCCATTTGCTAATTAATGTAAGGGATGAATTAGAAGACACAACATTTCTTATAACATCACTTTGCGCTTCAATTAAACGATCAGCAGTTTTGTTTAAAATGCCTTGTAGATTAATTTCAGCGCGCGTTTCCGTCACAGAAATATACTCATCTAAAGGATAACACATTTTTTTAGACTTAACTACACTATGATAAGATGGAAATATCTGATGTCCCGCCTTCAATGACACCTTACGCGTCTGTTTGTAACTATGGCTGGTACACTTAGCATCAACATAATGAGCTAAAGCTTCATCACTGCTCAATTGACGACCACCACACGCAACATTGGTTGTTTTAGCTTTTGGAGAGTTGTCAGATATTTTATGAATTGAACTAGCTACATTTCTTCGACCAGATACTCGATTGGCTACTTCAGCGGCTATGGTTAACTCACTAGCACTTCGCGATTGCACTAAATCTTCAACCCTCCGTTTTTTGGTTTTGAATGACGATTCGTCAAATTCTTTTCTGGGTCTGCCTGTAGTCCGACTTGGTCCAGATGACGAAAACGCAGACGGGCGATGTACTTGAACTTCAAATTGTATTTCATTACCCTCTAACCAATCCTTATTGTTATTCAAAAACCTATTGAGGGTATTTTTCGATGCGGACCACTTTTCAGCAAATTTTGAAGAAATACTTGAAATTTTCGTACAAATATTCTTCTTTGAATCAAGAGTGACATCTGAACAGTTGATTTTGTTCAATACAAACTCTGTGAGCTTTGAATTACGGTCCTCTTTCTTGTGTTTACGCCATTCTTCAAAGAAATCGATTTTTGAAATCGAAATCACAACTTCTGAAAAAAATAATTAAAAAAAATGGGGTGAGTTGGGGTGGCAAAACTATATATCATTTTAAAGTTAAATATTGTGGCTATTACATACGTAAATAACGGCCTGGATATATTTGGATAAAAAAAGTTACACTCGATGAAAGTTACTAAATAGAAAAATTTACACGATATAAATGTCCATTTCTATAAAGCCTATAAACATCAACGTCAACAAGTTAAATGATCCCAATTTATGAAGAAATTTAAAGTACATACCTTCAAGTAGAAAATCCATAACACTCACAATAATATAAATAGCACAAGTGGTCATAAGATGTTGTCGTAAGCACTGCAAACTATCAACTGATTTATTTGCATAAATGCATTTTCCTTATTACCTCACTTTCCAGTACTATGGCGGTGTGCTACAAAGGGTAAGGCACGTGTTATACCTGGAATTCTGAGTTTTGAGGTGTGGTTAATGAGACAGGATTATGATTTAATCGATTCTAGGAATCGACTTTTGTCCAGCTGGCTAATTCTAGGTAATTCACTGTGGGGCGGTACAAACACGCCAATATGACGTCACCGCGCTCAGGTCCCAACTTATCGCGCACGGGTAATATTCACCAAAGCAGGCGGCGTGGCGGCACAAGCTACCGGGTTAGTGCCGCACGCACGACAGTGAGTGGAGCGCGAGCCGGCGCGGCGGCATAAGCTACCCGGTTAGTGCCGCACGCACGACTGAGAGAGCGGAGCGCGAGCCGGCGCCGGCACGGCGGGACAAGCTACCGGGTTAGTGCCGCACGCACGACTGAGTGAGCGGAGCGCGAGCCGGCACAAGCTACCGGGTTAGTGCCGCACGACTGAGTGAGTGGTGATCATATTATATTATCATATAATATTATAGTTTTAGTGTCTAATAATAGTATATTATGATACAAGTGAGCTAATTTGCTCATTATACACGAGGTTGTGGGTTGCAGCCCGAGCCGTAGGCGAGGGCGTAAATCAGCCGAGTGTCTAGTGAGCAAGTTGCTCACGAGTTTCATACGCACTATTTCAACACACTTGCGAGGAAAAAACAAACATGTATTGCATAAATCGTTTAATTATTAAAACAATTGGTGAATGTACAATTTTCAAAACGATATTGGATTGTTTTTGATGGCGATTTCACAGTTTGTCTTACATTGGTACTTGCCACTTCTTTAGTATCTTCATTGACTTCTTGTGTAAATGTCGGGGCCAAATGTAAGTTGATTGATTACATATCGCTCATTTGGTACACTATTGACGGAACTGCCCTTTTGCAATTTTACAGGAGGGTTTTAATTTTTTTTTTAAATTTTGTTTTCAATTTATGACTTTTGTTGCAGACATTGTTGCGTTATTTTTAAATTATAATAAGAACACAATATTATAGTTCTATTTTCAGTTTAGATCAATCAGATGCTACACCACTGTCATGAACTATAAAAAAACTAGATTAGTACCTACAGTTGCGTCGTTATTTCTCCAGGAAACATTTTATTGTATGTAAAGTATCCATACAATTTTGTACTATTTTGTAACAAAAAATAGACCTTAATTTTGATGGACATTAATTATTTATTTGGATCAATCAGACTTCAAGAAAATCACATTTTACTTAGTTTAAATACACTAATGTCTTAAAAAATCACATTAAATTATACATAGTTTCACGGTTCACCTCCTTATCTATTCTCCTTTATTTGAGTAATATCAATAACATTA
This sequence comes from Philereme vetulata, assembly GCA_918857605.2. Taxonomy (NCBI): domain Eukaryota; kingdom Metazoa; phylum Arthropoda; class Insecta; order Lepidoptera; family Geometridae; genus Philereme; species Philereme vetulata. The sequence continues at coordinate 2,848,148 of OU975427.1, read as the reverse complement.
AAATCAAACAGTATTCAATTAGCGGAATTCTCTTAGAGTTTATTAAATTCATATCAACAACCATATTAATAATGAGTATTGTTGACATGAAATATAAAAATACAGTAAGTATACTAACGATTAAGCAGTCTTAAACTTGGCCAATTCAATAAGTCATATTGAATTGGCCAAGTTTAAGACACATTACATTATTAGCTAACAAAATTATTAGAATACTTCTTATTCGGGAATGGCACAGATAATCACATAAACTTCTAGTGTTATTTCAAATAACAAGAGTAACTTATAATAATAAAAGTAACAACCATTACGACGTTATTAAAAAACACTTTCATAGAAAGCAGTATAAAATCTTGGTACGATATTTTTTTGTATTAATTCTTGTAAATCATTCTTTTTATTTTGTGACAACTCTAACCAAGATAAGTAAGCAGGTTCCAAGCTTATGGTTTCTCCTTCGTTACGAAGTCGTGTAGATTTTACTCTCGATCTTGCTTTTATTTCAACTTCTTTCCAGTCATCCTCATACTTCGTTTTGAAACTATAAGTCGCAGAGTCCTTTTTAAATTTTATATTTTTTATGTCATTTGTTTTTATCGTATTTCGCTGTACGTCTTTGCAGGTATTTAGTCCAACCAGTTCAGCTAATTTTTTAAGATCATAAAAATCGTCATAGTTTAACTCCACAGTAAATGGATTACCGCTTTTCTTTGCAGTTCGTATAATTTGGACGTACTGATCGGGTACGTATGTATATAGGCCCTGACTTTTTAGACCTCTTTATTGCCTTTTCTATGATTGAATGCGCGGTGTCACCTTCATTCTATGTATGTCCGCGAATCAAGAATTTGTGGGTTATTGATTTAATTCTCAATGTTGTGACTGCGTATTGATACATGGAAAAAACGAACCTGGAAGCGTTTTAAAATTGAATTATTATAGGTACACCAATATTTAATGATGATGATCAATTGAGTTAGTATTGTAATAATTGGATCTTACTTATTTTTCTGCTGCCCTCCACAATTGTCGCTGTAAAATATAACATCGCTGTCAGGGTGTTTTTCAGCAACTTTTTTTAGAAATCTAAAGACGCAGGTCCCAATTTCATTTGCGCCTCGACTGTCTAAACCCTCATGCCAAAAATAACAAATCGTCCGTTTATTTTTGATATCAGTAACCTGAAACAATCATAATTTTCTTAAAAACACTATAAATGTGCAGTTTATTAACGTAATTCAAAACAACTTACCGTAAAATTGAGACAGTTCAATTTGGATTTGTAAAAAAAAAGCTGACGACTCCCCAATTGGTACAGGCATTACTGCTTGCAAATCATAAATAGCTACTATGATTTCTCCAGTCTTACAAGCTTCAACATCATTTTTCTTTTCAATACGACTTAACTTTTTTTGGCATAGGTGCTCTTTAAAATTCTCTTTTAGATTCTCTTTGTCAATTTTATATGCTTCGCACACGTCGCACTGGTCTTTCTTAGGCACAAAAAATGAAATGTTGAATTCGTTATTGAATATTCGAAAGTACGTGTCATAGTTAGCAGCTTCTTTGTTACTAGATTCCCTTATTTTCGTATAATCTCGATGTAAATCTGATATAGTTAGACCACCATCTATAAATTCACGCTGTGTATTTGCCCTAAGATAATGGCTTTCGATCCTTGCAATGGTGTTAATATGAATTCTAACAGATTCCAAAACTTCAGGATTCATTTTACATTGATTTCCGTGCTTTCCACGTTTGTCAATCGGTGCAATGCCCAAAAATCCATCGTTTGTTTTATTTTCGATGACAGTGCGTAAGGTACTGTCTGCGATTCCAAGCGTGTATAGTAAAAAGGTCTTGCATACTCTTAAATTATTGCCATTATTGATAAGGAAACAATAGGTATTGGGTTTTTTATTCTTTGCTATGCCTGTTTTTAAACGGCGTTGTTTTAATTCTGATACGCATACCACCGAATTCAGGAAATCACGCTGTCTTTGTAATGAACATAAGCCCCAATACATTTTAAAGATTTTTCGCCTCTGCTCCTGTGTAAATTTAGTTGCGCACGAAAGTCTGCACTTATCTGAACAAGGCGGCTTCATTGTTTTAGCAAGGACAGTTTTTCCTTTACGAGATTTGTATTGCTGCCCTGAATTTTTCAAACGTTTAGTCAATATAGTTTCACTTGCAGTCGAATCAGAATCAGAAGTGGGAATTGACCTACGACCAAGCGTTTGCTTCTCGGGGAGGTAATCGTCGCCACTATCATCTGGTGAAAAATCTTCGCAATTTGTAGAATCTGACTGTGGATTCGAGTCTAATTTAGATGTGTTTGGTTGCGGAATGGGTTCATCATGAACTGTATTAACAGATTGGAGGCCAGAATCTTTCGGTTGTGATAATGTGCTATCCCCACCAATAGGTTCAATAGATTGTTGCGTGGATATAGATGATTGATTTTGTTGTAAACTAGTCATCGTTGCAGTCATCGGAAGTGTTGAAGCTTTGGAAGTGGAGCTACTCGATGAAGAGCTAGATGGCGATGAGCTTGATGACGACGAACTAGAACTACTGGATGTGCGCATATTAGAACAATTCCCCTTTTCTTGACAATCATCTCTGCTTTCTGTGATCGCCGAGTATTTGGCAATACTTTCTGTTTCCAAATTCCAAATTGAAATAGGTGTGGGTTTATTTACTAAAAGCAGAAAGTTCCTTATTTACCGCTTGTTTAAGCTATAAAATTAAAGGGTGGAATTATTTTGATTCACTTACCATCTTCACTCTGACCAGAATCGTCTACGGAATCAGTTCTTGTTTCCAATTTTTTTGTGAAAGGTGCCATTATTCTTTTCGCCATTGCATGATCCACTAACATCTTCGCGCGTTTATGCATTATAGTGTGACTGAAATTTCAAATAAATCTGCTAATAATAATATTTCAGTATTGTTATTTTGTTACAATTTTTAAAAACTTGGTATAGTGGTTCGTATCGGACTGTCTATCTCATGTGCGTCTGACATAGACAGTCCGATACAAATAACACTACCTGCCGCCACGAGCGTTGACGGCGAACTGACAGAGCGCAGCAGCCGATTCTCCCCCCCGTCTCGCCGCGCGCATACCTCAGGGAGTGCACAGCACTAATGGTCACACTATAATAGTCAAATCCGACAGTAGCCGGCATCGCGGCAGCGTGACTAATAAATAGTTAAAATTGTATTAACATGACAAAAAAAAGTAAACAAATATACATACGTAATTGCCTAATGTATTAAATAACACTAAGTCAGAATCAGAACACAAAATACGCGCGCAAACTTTGGAAAAACTTTTTATTTAAGTTAGTTTGACATTTCTTTTTTTTTAAGGTGTGTTTACGAAGTAAGTTACTATCACTAATCAAAAATATCCATAGATAAAAATATGCTGGTTTCCACAGCAAATTTGCTGGTACACACACTCAACAATCAAATTTACCCAAATTGACTGTATCGTCATTGTTCCGTAAAAGAATGTTCTTCGGAGTAACAACGTCGCATTTGTGTATATCAAAACAGTTTCGTCAATGTTCCCGCAAAGAAAATATTCACTCGGAGAAACAACGACGCATTTGCCTATTTCTATACAGTTTCGTCATTGTTCCGCCGATAGGAGGTAAACAAAATGTCATAATTACCTTTCCGTCGTTGTAGCACTCAAACACGACCACACTTTGCGGAGCCCCCCGCACTACTGCCAAATACGACGGACGTTTTTTCTCCAGAATGATTGTGATTTTGTATAATGTGACACTAATGGCAACGCCACCTAGCCAAATCGGGAAGAGATGCAATTCCGTCGATTTTTCACCGAACGTAATCAACCTCATCACAAGTTTTGACACATTATAACTCAATTTTGACAAGTGTAAATCCATCATTGTTGCACCAAATGAGCGGTATAGCTATACAGCCTACTTCAAAATTATATTTAGTGATAAAATACAGATATTTTATAACATATTATTGTGAATTATAAGTAATTTGATAATAATAAATATTTTTTCGTCTTAATTAGGGATACATTTATTTATTCAAAAAATTTAATAGGATTTTCAGCGGCATAAAACCGCTTTGTTGTTACAAAAACTGTATTACCCGGTTAAATTGAAAATGCTCTGTTTACTCGCATATAATTCGCAGTTAGGTACTAACTTAACTTTGTAGGGATAATTCTATTACGCACTAGTGTGTTATATTATTACGCACTAGTGTGTTATATTATTACGCACTAGTGTGTTATATTATTACGCACTAGTGTATTATATTATTACGCACGCGTGTGTTATAGTTCGGTTTAAGGCCCTAATAACGATGTACTATGGCGCACATTACGAGCAAGTGTGTTGAAAATTATAGTAAGTTTTTATTTTTATATTATGTAAGTTAGGAGCATTACTTATGCAGTTTGTTTGTATTGCCACGCCCTTACAGGGTACATACTTCTATAGATTACTTTTAGGAAACCTGTGCTGTTGGCCGTTGAAGACAGAGACTCAGAGGGACACAGTTACTTTACAACATATATTATTAGTATGGATTTATAATTATTCCTTTCAAGTTAATATCATAAGTAGTTGCTGAGATAATCAGCTGTGACAGACGGAAAAAGTCACACCATAAGTTTTATAAATATACGTTTTTATTATAATAGGTATGCATAAGACTACATAAGGTATATAAATCTTTATTTATGTTCAACTGTCTTTATACGTTCATTACCATCCTGTAATTTATTTATTTTTGCCCAAATTAAATAATGTAGGTATTATTATAAATAATTTTTCAATTTTGGTCTAGAACCCTAAAAACTTACCTCCTGTCTCCTCACAATCTTCTGGTTTATTTTTAACCAAAACTTTCCCATCTATATTTTCTTCCATATCTTTCCCGAAAATATGAAAAATAATATTTAAAACATAACGCGATAACACAATTGGCTGTTTTGTCGCTGAAAGCAATCTCTTCCAGACCATCCTTAGGAAACTTAGTTTAAACCTATCTGATGGCAATGGCTACTACAACATTTATACATGAGTACCTATTTCAAATTCATTTATTGCATTACAGAACATTTTGTAAAACTATATTTAAAACAAGGATATGTAATATAAAACTGTACCTACCCTACAATATTAAAACTATTGTACACCAAAATAAAATAAGGAACAAAATGATTAAGTACAATGGGCGGTCTTATCGCCAAAATCTATCACTTCCAGACAACCTTTGGATGGACAGGATAAGTAATACATAATCACATGAAGGCGTGTTTTGTTAAGTACGATATTAAATGAAAACACGGATACTAGGGCTAACGGCTAGTACTGCTGTAAAATAAGTGTTTTCAAATTCATTACCAAAGAAAACTTAGAAACTAATATCAAATTCTAAAATATCAATGAAACAGCCTGTATAAAATAGGTTAGTATAAATCATATTCATACATCATGTAATGTCGCAACTTTTATTAAAAAAAAAACAACAATATCGTGAACTCCCGCTACATGCTTTTAACTGGTCTACCACCATTCAAAAGCATGAGCTTTTGTGAACGGGCTCGAGGAAGTGGGCAACACCGCCTTACCTTTATCTGCCGCCAAATAGCAGTACTCGTGCTGCTGTGTTCCGGTTAGATGGTAATGGTATGTTCCTGTAATTACTGGCACATAGGCATACCAGCTAAGTCCTATAATATGGCAACGTATCCACATAGAGATCAAGACAACATAATACCTTGTTTTGAATTCTATGTGGATATCCATGGGCTGCAGTAGCCACTTAACATCTGGTGGACTGCATGCTCGTTTGCCATATAAGTTGTATAAAAAAAAATGTAATTTGAATGACTCTGTAGCCTACAGTTTCATTACTATTACTCGTATTACTCGCGCGTCGCCGACCCTTTAAAATTTTCAAAACGCCCTCTATGAACTTTATATTGTAGTTCCTGGGGAAAGCCTCGGCAGGAAGACCATTCCACAAGCGAATTGTTCGCGGGAGTAAATTCCTCTGGAACCTGACGGTACGCGACCAGATCGTCTCCAAGGTGTGTGGATGGATTCCCTGCCGATGGCGAGCGGTGCGGTGATAAAATGAACCTGCAGGCACCATATCAAACAACTCCTCAGAACACAACCCATTAATCAAGCGGCAGAACACACACAGGGAGGGAAAATCTCTCCTGAGACTTAAGGGCTCAATACCGCTTGTGTGAATGGGATCGTCAACATCTGGATAGCCCTAGTTGGGTCCATCTGACAAAACCTACTTAGCAAAATGACTAGCTAGCAATACATCAACACTTCATCTTCTCTTCATAGCATTTGAACTACATCGCTAAACTGACTTGGTAGCAAAAAGACTACTTTTTCAAAAGTACTGTTAGTAACAAAAACATTTTATTTAGAAAAAATATGTTTAATAACCAACAAAAAGAAAAGATTATTCTTGTTTTTATAACATAAAAATTACACTAAGAATTATACTTAAACATTAGTTTTAAACCCCTCATTGAAAGAGTCGTTTTTACCCTTAAATAAAAAAAAATTTAATCGGCTTACTAAAATTTAAAAAAATATGTTTCTAATGGTTCTGATGAAGAATTTGCTTTTTAATTTCAAAAATGTTTTCTAAGAACTGCATCTCATTGATGTGTCCATGTTTCAGTGATGTAATTTCATTTTTGAGCATTTTATCAAATTGTATGTGGCGACGCAACCGTCGTGATTTGTTAAAATAGTGCTGCTTGATAGCAATATCTTTCAAGCGTGCTTCTTTTCGCAGGATATACAAAAATAAAAGCAACGTGGCCTTATGTGGGATCCGGACGTTAAGGCGTCTGTGCCAGCTCTCCATGCCATTGTTCGTTCTATGCCTTTCAGTAGCACAACAAATGAGTGAAAATGATTTTTCCCATTGCCGTTTGAAGTATTTAATGAACTTGTCATTACGTGCGGTTTTTGGAGCTCGATTCATTAATGCTCTCCAGCCAGCGTCTATATATTTAATTGGCAATAAAGGCAAATTTGCTGTATGTCTAATAATTTCATTTTTAACCTTAAGTTCGCGGCCCTTTTTCCAAACTGCTCGATTGTAGTGGTAAAAACAGCCCGTAACAACTGCCCTTGGAAACACTGCTTTAAAGGCGTTCATAAGACCTGCTTCATAGTCGCATTTGAAATTGCGAATATCAATATTGAGTACATCTCGTATGAGTGTAAAAAGCCTTATGTACGTGACTTCCGTCTTGTTAGGGAGCAAGGCGTATATAACGGGCAATATATTAGTGTACTCACTAGAACTATTCAAATCCACATGTATCGAAAAAAATTGAAAAAATGGTTTCGGACACCTTTTAAATGTTCCGTCGCCGAAGAAATATTGATTACGTAATACTTTCAAAGTTTTTTTGGCTATCTTGGAGCAAAACAACAATATTTTGTCATCTCCGCCATCATCTGCTACCAAAAAATCAGACGCCATAATTTTGGGTATGACTACTTCTTGTATTTTCTTGAATTCCGTTCTTTTCACATTCAAAGTTTTCTTCCGGGCTCTATATAGGTTATCTTTCACTTCCGAGTAAGATGGCATTATTAAATTTTCGGACCCTTTTATTGACGACTGTATGAGAACATGTCTTTCAAATATTTTCTTAACCGGTTCTATTTTACTACAAACTTCTTGACGGCACAAATCCATCATCAACGCTCTCTTATTGTCGTCTGGATGAGGTGCACAACAGTGAGAACTTTTTCGTACTATCTTATCTTTAGTGTCATTTAAAGTCACTGAAGCGGAACATTCACCTTTATTTACGCACCTCCACAAGCTTCCATTTTTATTGTTTTTAGCAAAATTATATCTATGGCTGTTATGAAGAAGTGCTTGTTTTCCTTTTTGATTTGTAATAAATTTAAGGTTATCCGGCATTTTCTTGGCTTTCACTGCTTACGCTTCTATTACAACCAAATGAATCAATAACAATGAAACAATATTCGATGTTATCTTTCAAGCATACTTCAACATGACAGCTTCCTTCTTAATTTATAATTGACCAGTCTTGTTTTCAAACTACGAAGTTTGAAACCATGAAGTATTAACACCGTTGTAGCCGATTTCGTATTTTTTGTTCAAAAAGTACTAGTTAGCAACATGATTTTCTAAGAGGTAATAGTTAATGTCTATATACTTACTTAAAATTATATTTAGTTTAGCGTACATAAAGGAAAGCTAATAATTACCTTTTTGAAACTTCTGTAACCCTAGTACTTTTCAGAAACCGAATCAGGATGCAACATTATAATATATATGATATTTAAACCATAACCACTGCTCATTCTAACAAGTCTTAAAATTTCAGTATTTAGTAAACACGACATGATTAGGATTTCAACTTTTTGTAAATGACTGTACCTGTTTTGAAAAAGTAGTCTTTTTGCTACCAAGTCAATTTAGCGATGTAGTTCAAATGCTATGAAGAGAAGATGAAGTGTTGATGTATTGCTAGCTAGTCATTTTGCTAAGTAGGTTTTGTCAGATGGACCCCCCTAGTTGATATCCAGGTGCTCCTGCCCATAAATGACAGCAATACTCCATGTGGAGCCGGACTTGCACCTTATATAGAAGAAGCAGTCTTTGCCCAGCACTGAAATACTGCTTTGCCCTGTTGAGTAGACAGAGCTTTTTGGATTCCAACTTTGCCTTGTCTTCTAAGTGACACCAAAACTGCACGTCACTGTAGATGTCGATACCCAGGATCCTAATGCTCTTAGAGATAGTAGATTCCGGATGTGTGTTTTTAATTAACGTCGTACATAACTAAACAGGTTGTTATATACACCACATAAAAGAAATAAAACATGATGACATTATGATAAAGAATGGGATTGATCATTTGCAGGTATTGGTCAGATGTCGTTTCAAAGAGGTTTTCGTGGAGAACTTATTATTGCACTTCACACAAGTATACGGCTTAATCCCAGAATGAGAGATCATATGTTTTTTCAAATCGTATCTGGCATTAAATCTGGTATTGCATATTTCACAGGAGAACCTTTTAATTTTATGATGGAAGTTTTTGATATGAGTTGAGAGTTGGGAGCTTTGTTTGTATTTTTTATCGCAGAGTTTGCAGGCATAGGGGAATCTTCCAGTGTGGATAACCATATGTTTGGTTAAACTGCTTTTTTGGGTAAAGGCAACTCCGCAAACCTCACAAGTACACACCTTTTTCCCAGTATGAACAAACAAGTGGCAGTTTAACTGAGTTTTTGTCCGGAATGTTTTACTGCAAAGATTGCATGTGAACGGTTTCTCACCGGTGTGGATTCTCATGTGTTCTATCAATCTGGCATGGGACACCTGTCTTTTCTTGCACACTTGGCAGAATATCTTATAATTTATAATTTTTTTCACACTTTTTTCACCGGTGTGTATTCGCTTGTGAATTCTAAGATTATCAGAATTATTATACTTTTTATCGCATTTGTCGCAGGCGAATGGTCTTTGATCTGCGTGTATATACATATGTCTTTTCAATGATCCTGCATGTGCAAAAGCTTTATCACATTCCTTACAGACAAATGATTTGATACCACTATGTATTATTTTATGATTTCTCAAGTTGTGGTGGTCTAAGAATTTTCTATCGCATTCGTTACAAGCCACAAGTTTATCTCCGTTATGTTCTGCTTGAATGTGCTGAATAATATGGTTTGCAAGTGGAGATTTCAAAGGGCAGATGCGGCACGAATATTTATTCTTTTGATCATGTTTCAGCATATGTCTGTCTAGACTAGCAGCTAGTGTAAAAGAAAGGTTACACATGGTGCACTGGTATGGTTTTTTTGCGTGCACTCTATCGTGATGTGGTTTTACTGGGTGCACTCTATTGTGACGCGGTTTTTCTGGGTGCACTCTATCGTGACGTGGTTTTTCAATGGTTCTAGAGACGTGACTAGTTTTTTGAAGACCAGTTCCAAGCGACTTTTTGGGTACACCTTTCAGTTTCTCGTGAACTCTCATGTGACCTTTAAGAGCACTAGGATCTTTGTAATTTTTATCACATTTGTCACATGCAAATGGCCTTTGATCGGTGTGTATGATTATATGTCTTTTTAAGGATGCCTCATAAGCGAAAGCTTTCTTACAAATTTCACATACAAATGATTTGATACCAGTATGTATTAGTTTATGTCTTCTCAAACTATAGACGTTTAAGAATTTTTTATCGCATCTTGTACAGGTTAGAAGTTTCTTTCCGTTGTGAAGCACTTGCATGTGGTTAATAAGATGGCTTGCTATTGGGAATTTCAGAGGACACATGAAGCACGAATATTTGTTCTCTCGTTTATGTTTTAGCATATGTCTACCAAAACCATCAGCCAGGGTAAAATCAATGTTACACATGGTGCATTGGTACGGTTTTTCTGGGTGCACTCTATGACTATCGTGACCTGGTTTTTCAATGTCAGCTTCAACACGATTTGTTTTTTCAAAACAAGTTCCTCTTGGCTTATCGAGTTCACAATGCAATTTCTGTTCTTCAGCATGAATTCGCTTGTGAAATTCAAGAGTACTAGGATCATTGTATTCTTTATCACATGTATTGCAGGCAAATGGCTTTCGCTTTTCATGTATGTACATATGTGTTTTTAGGGATCTTGCATGTGCAAAAGCAATGTTACACATGGTGCATTGGTACTGTGGTTCTATGTGCACTCTATAATGAACCTCTAAATTGCATTTTAGTTTAAATACTTCTCTGCAAATATTGCAAGTGAAGGGTTTTTCTCCAGAGTGGACATTCCTAATATGTGTTTTTAATGACCTAGAATTGGAGAATTCCCTGTTGCGTTTGTCACATAAGCTGTCAGAGTCGTGTATTTTCAGATGTGCAATCAGTTCTCTTTTTGTTTTACATTTAACTTGGCATTCATTGCAATACGCATCTGTATCCATGTTTGGATTTATTGCTTCAATTTTAATTTCATTTTTCAAGTCAACATCTTCATTAAAATCTTCTTTATGTGTATATTCTTCCCTATTTGTATATTCCTCCATATTGGTAATTTCTTCTGTATCTGTATATGCATCATCCAAACCTCTTTCTTCTTTTACCAGAATTTTAATGGGATTGCTGTTATCAAGAGAGTCATTGAAAGATGTGCTCATCAAGTTGGTAATGGTTAAGCTCGGAGCAAGGCCTATGTTAAACGTTGCAACAGTCTCGAAAGTCACCTGAAAAATAAAAACCAGTTCTTAAGAGTTATATAACTTTGTGAAAGGACTCGCCCGGAGAAGTACTACCACTATACCTATTTCTGCCGCCAAACAGTATTGCTGTGTTTTAGTTTGAAGGATATGGTTGTCAGTGAAGTTACAGGCACACGAGGCTTTACACCAGAATGCCAGAAACCAGAACACTGTAGGGCGTTTCTAAAGTGCGTGACCTATGAGGCAATACTTTGTTATGGGTGATGGCTTCCTCCGCTACCAGGTAATAATAAAAAAATATTTGTAATAAATACATCTTTGACATCTGGCAGCTGTACATACCTCCATATTGTTCTGCAATAGACTCTCCAGGAGTTTCTCTGATCTATGAGCCATGTCGGAGAATACCCGACATCTTCGGATCTGGGAGCAGCAAATGTAGCATATTGTGTTAGGCCTTCCATCACCTGCGTTAAGCTGAAATATATAAATAACAAAAATTATTTTGAAAATATTCATAGAAAGATCTGGCAATTCTTTGTGTAATTTTTATTGTAAACAAACGCCTTCAGTATTCAGTAGTTTGCGATGCTCGTAAAGGGCAAACAAGTATAGTGCCATTACCTAGTTTTTAAGACCTTATTATTGATCATTTATTTTGATCAACAGATTATGATCATAAGTACAATTGTGTTAGTATAATGAAAACTCCTTAAATAAACTAATGGTATATCTAAAAACTACAATTAAGCTAGATATTTTTGTTTGCCAGTTTCTGCACTATCCAGCAATGATTCATATACTGGCAATCAAACCTATTTACAAACACGCGTAGGATGCTGCTGGACCTAGCCTGAATCCTGCCCAACAGAGATGTACACCGTTTTCGCACGACTGTGTAGAAACAGTCAACTCGCGCATCAGTAAACATCCCTGAAGCGCTGCAGAATTATCAGCACCCTGAACGCATTATTATATCGAATATGTAGTGTGTTGTACTGCTCGTGTAGAAGTTAGTGCAGTAAGCTCAGAGAGAGAGATTAACTTAACTTGAGCAACGCGCGAACCTGTGGGCTATCATGGTCGCTCTAACAGATAACGCCCTACGCTCTCTCAAACTTATTGTACACTTGTTTATGAAAATAAATTACTAAAAATTTCAATTTTGTTTGTTTTCTTAGGTGGCAGATAAGAAGGTAGGGAAACCCTGGTCTAGGCAGCAATGTACCCCCAGCTGTACCCAGCTTTAGACTATTACGGAACTAGACAATTTATTTATATAAAATGGTACATACCTTAGCATTAGTGAGCTTTTCATATATCTGTTGCAATTGTAGGTCTTCAATCCTCAGCAACCTGACATCACCAACCAGACACACACGACAAACATCGGACATTGTTTGTTTTTCTTCGTAACCTTTCGCGTCTCTTTTTACATAGTATAATCTTGTAAAAAATGAGACAGTGGTATAATGGAAGAATCCACGAGTCAATATTGTTGTTTTGCTAGAAAATAGAATTACAAAATGTCGAAGCGACGCGAATACTTGCTAGCAAAATGCCTTAAATTGCTAGGCAGGCTAGCCCTAGCCAACTAATAATTGCTTCTTGCTATGTTAACGGCTGGCTGGTGTTATTTTCACTATAAGATATTTTGAGGTCCAAATCAAGGTAGTTGTGCTTTATGGTAAGACCGCATTAGAGCGGCGCTGCGCGGTGCTACACGCCGCACCACAAAGCGTCAAAATATTGTTTTAATGATTTTAAATGGCGCGTGTCGCACTAGAGCGGCGCTGCAGCAGGCGTAGCTGCGCGTCGCGGCATAGTTGCCTCCAAAAGAATATTGTGACGTACAGCGACGCGCCGCCCGCGCCCCGCGGTACAGCGACCAGTGTTGCCACATGCCTAGGTGCTAAATCTGGTAATATGATGTTTTAGATCCGTATAAAATCTGTATGGGTGTTTAGCTAATAACTGTATAATATTTTGTATGATAGTGGGAAGGATAGGAGTTACTTTACTTTGAAACAAAATGAAGTTATGTTACATTCTGTATTATTATTAACATACATACCTATCTTTGTTCATTTTGCCAATCATTTTACTATTTACATTTAATTTGAAGCATGGATCATCGTTGAGCAGCTATTTAGTTAAGAGTAAACCTTCAATGGTATCTCTATGTAAATGATTGCGTGTTTTGGTTTTAATCAAATTAATTGATGAAAATATTATTTCCACTGTAGCACTAGAATTCGGTTGACATAATATCACGGACACAATTTTTTTAAGCGTAAGATACAGTATGTTTCCGTCTACATCTTGTGCGCGAAAGATTTCTTTTCAAAATTTCTCCACATCGTCTTCGTCTGATGCCAGCACCATGTTGTTAAATTTTAAGTGTCACCACTCGTTGTCTAAAGTGTGCGCTTCATTGGGGCTAATGACATTTGTAAACCTTCCTGCAATATCCACTATAGATGCAACATTTTGGCGCTTGACTATTTGTGGGTTGAGGAACGTATCTTTTAACTGAAAGTAACGATTACCGACTCTGACTATAATCTAATAATTCTTGTAGTTCGTTGTAACTTTTTTTATATACGAGTTGAATGAATGAAAGGTAAATTACGAAAGGTTTAGGATTTATGACATATTAAAAAAACTACTTACTAGATCTCGTTAACACCAATTTTCGGAGGAAGTTTCATGGTAATCAGTGTTGCCAGCACTTCAATCAAAAAAAGGCCGGTAAGCCTTGTAGAAAAAGGCGGATTTTCGGCCCTAAAGACCGAAAATTAAATAATAAAACGTTATTCAACTAAAAAATATATTTAAATGTTGGTTATAAAAATATATTTTATAACTTATCATTTCTGGCGATGGCTCGAAATTTATTATACCACCACAGTTTTATATATTTGCAGTGAAGTAGTCATTAGAAAAGCTATCGTCTTCGTATTGAGACGAGTGCGGCTTTCAGTTTTTATTCTCTACAGTTTAATAAAAACATGCTCAACACTCGCATTAGAAAATGGGAGAGCCAGCAGTTAGTTCATGTAAATGAAGAAATTAGCGTTTTCCTGCCATATTTTATAAGAATTTCTAAATTTACTAAGACCTTATTTTTATTTTTAATAATTGTAAGTGATATTTTTATTATTGGCGGGTAAAGGCCACAAAGAGGCGATGGCTGCCAAGGGCCGATAATCGGCCCCGTAGGGGCCGATCTGGCAACTCTGCTCCTGACTCCCTTCACAGACATCCACCCAGTTGACTGACTGAAACAAAACAAATGAAAATGAAGATTAATGAGTAATGACTGATGACCTGACTGATAGTGTTCCCACCTTGCCGTAAACAATTTCACTAGTTTTGGTCTGAAATTTCCCCAGATTTTGGGATATTTTTAACTATAACAAATCCCCAGAATTCATTAAGTAATTTAAAATGAAACACAAAGTAGGTAATAAAATAAAATATTATTTGTCAAAATATTAATGAAAATAAACAACATAAGCAAAATCAACATCAAACACTTCAACTGGTATTTCTTCATCATCTTGATTGATTGTTGAAATTAACGGAACATCTAATATTTCCATGTTCAACTAGATAATGTTGGTATACCACCACAAAATCTATTAAAAAAAATTTGTTGTCTGTAAAGTCGGTTTACGGACGATAATTTTACGTGATAGCGAGTGGAAGAGAGATAGAGGCGTCACAAGCCGAACGCTTAGGCCGATCGTGCCTATCTATCGCTTTTTCCGCGTTCTACGCTCGGCTCAGAGGAACGTGACACTTTGTTTATGCGTGCAGCGTTACGAATTATTATTTTATAACCAACCAAAGTTACCTTTTATATTTTTTATGGTGCAAAATTTTGCGTTGTTTTTTGCGTCTAACTGAACTGGCGAATGTTTTTTTATATTTGAATTCTATCAAATCGTCAACAAAACAGCACAATTAAATCTAGCTAGCAGCCACTTCTTAAGTTCTACGTCACGTCTGCGTCAAACAAAATGATAGGTGGCAACAATCGAAACATACAATGTTACAGGGTAAGTTATATTTAGCTTCTTGTCGCCAGGCAGCGGTCAATGAGATACAAAACAAAAAGCTTCTACACAATATCTTTGTTAACTAATGAGTTAAGAACTGTCGTAAGATAAGTACTTTTCACCTCCCAAAGAACCAACATAAGTTACAATATTCCTCTTGTGTCGATCTGCCGATAACGGTAACTGCTCTAACATCTAGTGGGAAAGAGAAAAATGAATCATGATAGGATGAAACGTAGTTCTATGTTGGGTAATGTCAATGTCACTAATCCACTGCACGCGAGCTTCTGGACCCCTGGTCACACCGATCGGTGACGCCGAGCAATAGTTAGGAAAAAGAAAATGAGAAAAGTAAAAGTGCGTAACGCCACCACGATGCGCCAGCCTATGCCACAAAATAATAAACGAAAAGAGTCAACGAACCGCCTTCTGCAAGATATGCAGGCAACGAAGAGACCTAGAGACCCGGGTTTCGTAGACCCCGAGAATATACCTAGTCAGGTCATAAATTCTGTCACATGTTTAATATAAAATAATTGAAACAAGTTTATTCATTATATAACCATTTATATACCAAAATGAACTTAACAAAACATAGATTCTTATAACACTAAAGTTTATTCAAATGACCTCCGTGATTTTGAATACATGACTTCAATCTGCGCGGCCAGTCGTCTATCGCAGCACGAACGAGGTCCATGTCAATATCGGCGGCTGCCTTAATCAAGGATGTCTTGAGTGACTCCAAATTGGGATGAGGCTTTGAGCACGCCTTTTCCTCCAAGTGTTGCCATATCTTGTAATCTAACGGATTCAAATCTGGACTGGAGGAGGGCCAGTCTTCGTGCCGGATGAAGTCGATTTCACGCGCCGCCAGCCAGTCTTGTGTGCTCTTCGCTCTATGAGCTGGCGCCGAACCTTGTTGGAATACCCAGTGCCTGTTATTGAACATGGTATAAGAAACAGGTTCCACAAGGTTCGTCAGGACTGTATTTTGATACACAACTGCATTCGTTTTTACACCTTTCTCACAAAAATGTACCTCTGTTAAGCCCCAATAAGAAACTCCCAACCATACCATGAGCGAGGATGGAAAATGACCTCGTTGGACACGCGGAATACGGTTGCTCGCTTCTTCACTACTGTGTGCGTACACCTTATCATTTTGTTTGTTGTAGCTCTCTTCTACGGTAAAATTTTTTTCATCCGAAAAAAGAATTTCCCGATATTTTTTTCCCGCGTACCGCTTCAACAAAGCGCGGCATCTCTTCAGTCTCAGGTCCATTAGACGAGCATTCAAACGATGTCCTGTTTTTCTTCGATATGCCCGAAGCCCTAAGTCTTCATTTAACACCCTTTTCACCGTGGTTCTGCTTAACCCCATCTGAAGGGCCAACAGTTTCTGCTTACGTTTGGGATTTCTTTGAATTCGCGCCTTCACAGCTTTTATCACTGCTGGAGTCCTAACAGACCGAGGGCGACCACTTCTTGACCTGTCATCTACACTAGAGTCTTCATTGTATCGTTTGATGGTGCGATAAACGAATCTTTTGGTTATATTCAAATTTTTCAGTATGTCAAAAATTTTAATTGGCGCGTAACCGCAACTATGCAACGCAATAACTGCAACACGGTCTTTTTTAAGCGTCCACTCCATATTTAAAAATGAGTAAAATTCTAAAAAATATACATTTTTATTTTCATGAACAATTCGAAATTGGAATTCTATAAACTTTTTTGTGGCCAGCATTCTAAAAGAAAAGTTTTTACTGTGTGACAATACTTATGACCTGACTAGGTATGCCAGGGTTATGAGTCACATACCTGAGCCCTTACCTGCAGCTCACACAAAGCAAAGCACCACACATACTGCATTACGAGCCTGTAGACAACGATGATGAAAAAAGGGCTATAATGCGCTCTATTTCACGAAATTAAATAATTCTAGAAAAGTAACCTTCCGAGTCGAGTAACCTGAAAGTAACTGATGAAGGTAAAGTGGTACATGAAGGTAAAGAGGTTACAGAAGAAACCTTCTGGCAACGCTGCCAGATAGACACCTACCTACCACACCTACTACCACAGAATAAACTAAATACAAGATTTTTTGAGGTGAAAACTTCTTTAGGCGCGTTAGGTATTTTTTGAGATGGGAAAAAACCATTAAACTCGCGACACTGTTACCGACACCTTTGTATTTAAGTACCTGTAGTGTAGTCTGCTTTTAAATTTTGAATACCCAGACATTGAGCGCCAAATTATTTACTCCTGTCGGCCCTCCCGGATAGCCACAGACCACTTAGATGTACTACGATAGCCACTTTTTTAATCATTATCATAATCACAATCATTTATTCGCATGATTGTATGTACAATAGTTCGTATGTCAATTATAAAATAGGATTCAATTACATTCTGTCTCTGCCTCATCAGGGCGTGCGAAATTCTAAGATACAACAATAATAGTAAAAAATAAAAATGTCAAACTCTACGATAAAATTGAATACAAATATAAAAAATAATAATACATAATTTCAAACCTGTCAAATCCATACAAAAACCAATAATAATAATGTCAAAATTACAACTTAAATATTAAAAATGTCAAATTCTTTAAATAATAATAATGTTAAAATTAATCTTTAAAATTTAAATATTCATTCATGTCATAAAAACACTTATCCATTAACCAAAGCTTAAGTCTTCTTTTAAATAATAGAAAAGGCAAGTCCTTGAAACCATTTGGCAATTTGTTGAAGATAGTAATGGAATGATAATAGGCATTCCGCTTAACAAGTTCAAGCCGGCACGGCGGCACATAGAGTCTATGCTTGTGCCTCGTGTTCCTGGTGAGAACTTCAGAATGCTTTCCAAAATATTGAGGATATTGCTTGACAAACACACATACATCCCTGATGCACGGTAATGGTAGAATATTAAACCTCTTAAACAATGGTCTGCATCTATCCTCTCTCCATGCACCACAGATAGCTCTTACGCATTTTTTTTTGCGTTTTAAAGGCTTTTTCGACATCAACCGAGTTTCCCCAAAGAATTAACCTGTAACCGAGGGCTGATGAAACATAACCGTGGTAAGCGCTGAGTGCCGCTTCTACTGATACACGGAGTCTGAGGCTTTTTATGGCATACACAAACTTATTTATTTTGTTGCACACATGCTGAATGTGTGTCTTCCAATTTAAGTGTTGATCTAAAATAATCCCCAAAAATGTTGCTGTCTCGACTTCTTCTACAGGTTTATTGTCATGTTTGACACTAAAAATTATAAATTTGGCGATGTGTTCCGTATTGTATAACATGTGTTTTATTAATATTTATTTGCAAATTATTATTATTCAACCATCTCATTGTATTATAAAGTGCATCATTTATTTCCCTTTCGAACGTCAATTTATTTTGTCCCCTGATAATAATCGTAGTGTCGTCAGCAAATAATATTGATTTATGTATATTAATATTAGGAAGGTCATTAATATACAAAAGAAATAAAAAGGGGCCAAGAACACTCCCTTGTGGAACTCCATATCGGTTCGTTTTGAAGCTAGAACGCATAGTAACTTTTTATTGTTTAATATTTTTGTTATCTCGACACATTGTTGACGGTCTTCCAATAACTTTGCAGCCATCCAATTGCTAATTCCATACTTTTCTAGTTTGTATAACAACGCTCTGTGGTCAACAAAATCAAAAGCCTTGGACATGTACAAAAAGAGCGCTACTACAGGAACTTTGTCATTGATTGCTTCTGTGATCAGTTTTACTACGTTGAAGCAGGCAAGGGAGGTAGTGCTATTTTTCCTGAATCCAAATTGTTCTGTTTTTAATATGCCATGTGTAGTTACAAAATGCTGAAGTCATGTCAGCATAATTTTTTCAAATATTTTTGATATAACAGGAATTAAGGTCACTGGTCTGTAAGTATACATGACAGTTTTTTCGCCTTTTTTAAACAGCGGATAGTTTTAATTTATTGGGAAAAGTACCCTCTTCAAACAACATATTTATTATGTGGCTCAGTGGTCCACATATATAGTGGGCACTATGTTTAATTATTTTAGTGTTCAAGCCATCTATGCTAACTGAATTGGTATTTCTTAGGTTTTTTATAACCTTTAGAACCTCATTTGGATCAGTTGGTTGTAGAAAAATAGATGAACAATTAGAGTCAATTTAATTGTTAATGTCAGTAGATTGAAAATTAAAATTAGTCTTGTTCGTCATGTCTATAAAATATTGATTAAAAATTTCACTCATGTCATGTGGATCTTTAAATGTCAATTTGTCTTTATTGATACTATCTAGTTCATTACTTAATTGCGTCTTACATATCGTTTATGACATTCCAAAGAGCTTTACAAGTATTACCACTATTTTTTATGTAGCTGAAATGTTTTAGCTGTTGCTGAAACAAACTGTTGTTGAATCTTTCCGTATGCTTGACCTTTTTAGACCCTTCGTAAGCCATCCACTTTTTTATTTTTTAAATGATCGTTAGGCTTTTGAAATTTGAAAACATCTACTTAACTTACGCTCATCTGTTTAGCAGGCAACTTATCCAATTGGTTTTCCCCTAAAAAAGCTTATCTTAATTTAGTTTTTATGCCGATAACTCAATCTGTTTACTTCCAGTAAACTGTAAAATTGCTTTAAACCTTTTTATTTATAACTTATTATTTCTTTATTTTTCACCAGAGAAGGTACTCACCACTAGATGGCGCCATTGCATTCTGGACGTTGCAGTCTTTTCCAAATTATGTAGGTACGTAGGTATATTATTCTCTTTGGGTGGGTGCTTCTGTGAATATTGCTATTTGCCAATAGATGTCTGTACTAGAATGTTGAGATGAAATACTCAATTCACTTCAGGAAATTGTTTTTTTTCACTAAGTGGGTTCCTATATCCGTTGGTAACGAGCTACGACTCAGTTCAGTTCAGTTCAGTTCTTGATTGTGGCATCTGTGACTAGGGAGTGTCACAATTCCGCCAATGTCGATGTCGCGATATTTTCATAAACTTAATAGGAGCTAATGTAGGTCAAGAATATGACCGGTATTCTAAATTTGGCAAAAACCTTTGATAATTCTAATACAGAAGAGACCACACAACATATAAAACAGCACAATATTAGTTGTTAGTACTATTATAGATAATATGGGTTAGTGAGCTAATAAGTAATATATACATCCTAATGTTGTTATCATTTATAAATTTACATAAAATATAATTAATTAAAGAGGAGAAGGTAAGGGTTAATAAACATTTAAAGGAGGTAGGACGAGGGATTTCAGGAGGAAGGATTTCATAGAGGGAACGCCGCAATCTATGACAGTCGAAGAATATGTGGTCCACGTTTCCTTCGTCCAGGCCACACTCACATAGGGAGTGGTTCCTAATCCTAAGTTTGGCCAAAAATATAGGGGTACACGAGTGGCCAAGTCGAAGACGACAAATTGTGGAGGTGGTAATCCTACTAGCCTTCCGGAATTTAAAAAACCAAGGAGTTCGAGGAATATCGGGTTTGATGTCTGCATTATGTTTACCCTTATCATTTTTGGAACGATTTCAAACTTCAGTCCACGATTTTTCCAGTTGTGATTTGGAGAGAAGGCATAAGTCATGTGAGAAGGCTTTGAAATGTTCAAGGGAACCTATATGAGCAGCATCTTTTGCGAAAGAGTCAGCTGACTCATTACCAGGAATTCCAGAGTGCCCTGGAATCCAGGAAAGCACAACGTTTATCCCGAGATTGTGGCATTCAAAAAGGAATTGCCTAATTTGAAGAATAATAGGGAAACGAGATACAGAACGGAAAGGGTTGGATATAATAGATTGCAGACAGCTTTTAGAATCAGAAAATATAATAGAGTTGTTTAATTGGTGGGATTTAATGAAGCAGATGGCTTCTAGAAGCGCAACAGCTTCGCCAGAAAACACTGATGTCGAGGAGGGACATTTAAAACTAAGGGAGATTTTGGTGAATGGAATCCACACAGCTGCTCCCACGACACTGCCTGTAGATAGTTTGGAAGCATCAGTGAAGATGGAGTGCCACCCATTAAATTCTTTCCCTATTAGAGATCTTTGATGAAGTCAACTTGTGCCTACTCAATGATGGATCACCTACTCGGAGAGCACTTCCTTCTCAAAATCCGAAAAGCGCTGTCGATCTCTCACTTTGCTCTCCATCTCTTTTCTATTTGACTTTATGGAAAAATTTTCCTTTGGCTTATGGAAGTGACCATTTCCCTATCTTAATTTCTATCTATGCTAATTTTTCGAACCCTTTCCGTAACCCTAGTCCTTTTCTTAAATACAAACTTTCTGGAGCTGATTGGTCAGCTTATTCATCTTCACTTGATCTTAAAATAGATTTTTCCACTCACATTCAACATAATGACTCCCTTGCAGCATATAACTCCTTTGTTGATAATATTACTACATGCGCTGATCTCCACATTCCCCTTAAAAATCCCTCCAAAGATTTTAGAATCTTTACCCCGTGGTGGGATTCTGAGTGCACAACAGCTGTATCGGAACGGAGAGAAGCTGAAAAAAGTTACAAGGAATCTATGTATATAGAAAACTTTTTAGTCTATAAAAATCCTCAGCGAAACTCAGAAAGTTGGTCTCTAAAAAGAAAAAACAGGGATAGATTGGGTTTTGCGAAAACCTCTCGCCTAGAACACCATCATATATCATCTGGAACCAGATCAGACGATTCAGAGGATCATGTAATATCGAAAATATTTCAGCTAATGATCCTTCATCGTGGCTCGAGGCCTTTTCGGACAAACTCGCCCCTCCTTCAGTCCCATCTATTTACTCCTTCCCCTCGATCCCTTCGTCGATCCCTTCTGAAAATTGTTTTGATCGCCCCTTCTGTTTTAATGAATTGACCTTTGCACTTGACGGACTGACTGACTCGTCCCCCGGTATCTATGGTAATCTTACTCCTTTCTTACGAAATCTTCTGAAAACACAAAAAAATATTACTTATTTCTTATTAATTCCTTCTTTGAAACCGGCCTAATTCCTGATCAATGGAAAACTCAAACTATCATCCCGGTACTGAAAACTGGAAAGGATCCATCTGACCCTAATGGTCGTAGACCAATAGCTTTGTCCTCCGTCATGGCTAAGGTTATGGAGCACATGATTAAACACAGTCTTGAGTGGTTGGTTGAGAATCGTTCACTACTTGCTAATTCCCAATTTGGCTTTAGAAAGGGCATGAGTACCATGGACAACCTTAGTCTCTTAACAACAGACATCCACATCGCGTTCAAAGAAAAGAAATTTCTAGTTGCTGTATTTTTGGACATCGCATCAGCTTATGACAACGTCCTGCTTCCGGTTCTCAGGAGTATGCTCGTTCAGCTGAGAATACCTGAGAAGCTGGTTCGTTTTATATGCAACCTATTGATGGAAAGGTCTGTTGTTATTAAATCCCACCAAGGCCTCCTCCCTCCTAAGACGGTTTGGAAAGGACTACCTCAGGGTTCTGTCCTGAGCCCACTTCTTTACAGCCTCTACACCTATGACCTTGAGCAATCTGTGAATTCTTTTTGTGAGGTTTTACAATATGCTGCCGATCTGTCACTTTATATTACATCCGTGTCAACAGAAGAGGCAAGTAACCATCTGAACTCTGCATTGTCCTACCTTAGTGACTGGTTACTTGATCACGGCTTATCTATTTCTGCTCCCAAAAGTAATGTTGGAATATTTTTCAGAAAAAGAATTTCCCTATCTATTCAATTATTCATTGACCAAGAGATTATCCCTCATTCTAATAGTGCAAAATTTTTAGGTGTTACATTGGACTCAAAAATGACGGGCGTCCCACATTTTGTTATGACCTCTCAAAAATGCGAAAAGAGCATTAACATCCTTCGCTCCCTTTCGGGTGTCTGGTGGGGTTCTCATCCGTATTCTCAAAAGCTTCTATACAACGCCATAATTCGGAGTCATTTTGATTATGGAACATTCCTTCTGAATCTTTGTAATAAATCTAGTTTAGACAAGTTAGACAAAATTCATTCAAAATGCTTGCGTATAATTCTTGGAGCCATAAAGTCATCCCCCATCAATGCTATGCAGGTTGAGTGTGGTGAGCCTCCATTGTATTTGCGTAGACAGTTCCTATCTGATAGGTTCTTTTTCAAATTAGCACAAAACTGTAATCACCCACTTCTTCCAAAATTGTCTCGCCTGCTTAACTTATTTGATAATTACAATCCTGATAAAATACCCTGTCTCCTCCGTAGTTTCAAACAATTTTCCCAACTTCCTAACCCAGTAATTCAGTTCCCAACTCATCCACTTTATCTCACTTCTTATGAAGCTTTAACATTTCAGCCTAATATCCTCCTGTCCTTTGGTATAGATAAGGAATCTTCCAATGCCCGAGAAAAATTTTATGAACACCTGGATGCTAAATTTAATGGGTGGCACTCCATCTTCACTGATGCTTCAAAACTATCTACAGACAGTTTCGTGGGAGCAGCTGTGTGGATTCCATTCACCAAAATCTCCCTTAGTTTTAAATGTCCCTCCTCAACATCAGTGTTTTCTGGCGAAGCTGTTGCGCTTCTAGAAGCCATCTGCTTCATTAAATCCCACCAATTAAACAACTCTATTATATTTTCTGATTCTAAAAGCTGTCTGCAATCTATTATATCCAACCCTTTCCGTTCTGTATCTCGTTTCCCTATTATTCTTCAAATTAGGCAATTCCTTTTTGAATGCCACAATCTCGGGATAAACGTTGTGCTTTCCTGGATTCCAGGGCACTCTGGAATTCCTGGTAATGAGTCAGCTGACTCTTTCGCAAAAGATGCTGCTCATATAGGTTCCCTTGAACATTTCAAAGCCTTCTCACATGACTTATGCCTTCTCTCCAAATCACAACTGGAAAAATCGTGGACTGAAGTTTGAAATCGTTCCAAAAATGATAAGGGTAAACATAATGCAGACATCAAACCCGATATTCCTCGAACTCCTTGGTTTTTTAAATTCCGGAAGGCTAGTAGGATTACCACCTCCACAATTTGTCGTCTTCGACTTGGCCACTCGTGTACCCCTGTATTTTTGGCCAAACTTAGGATTAGGAACCACTCCCTATGTGAGTGTGGCCTGGACGAAGGAAACGTGGACCACATATTCTTCGACTGTCACAGATTGCGGCGTTCCCTCTATGAAATCCTTCCTCCTAAAATCCCTCGTCCTACCTCCTTTAAATGTTTATTAACCCTTACCTTCTCTCCTTTAAGTAATTATATTTTATGTAAATTTATAAATGATAACAACATTAGGTTGTAAATGTATATATTACTTATTAGCTCACTAACCCACATTATCTATAATAGTACTAACAACTAATATTGTGCTGTTTTATATGTTGTGTTATCTCTTTTCTATTAGAATTATCAAAGGTTTTTTCCAAATTTAGAATACCGGTCATATTCTTGACCTACATTAGCTCCAATTAAGTTTATGAAAATATCGCGACATCGACATTGGCGGAATTGTGACACTCCCTAGTCACAGATGCCACAATCAAGCACTGAACTGAACTGAACTTAGTGCTTTCGGCAGTTCGGCACTAGATCTAGTGCATTTATTGATGTTTTAGGGCTCAAAATTATAGATTTTGAATCGTTGTAAATACGCCCTATGGACTAAAGCTAGGTTCATATTGCTGTGTTGGGGTGTGTCGGGGTGCCGTCTGTTGTGTCGCTGAGCGTTCATACTGATGTGTTGTGTTGGGGCGCAATATGGCGCATTTTTAGATCATTCATCGTTTGAGAGTTGTGGTGTCAAAACGTATTGGTTTTAAAATGGAATCATCTGATACTGAAAGTGATTTTGATGAAAATATTCAATTTCTACTATTAATGACTCTTCTTAAAAAAAAAGAAAAAGAAAAGGAGATATTGGGTTCATCCTATAAATCGCTTAAGAGAGACTAGAGGCACATTTCACTGTCTCGTTCAAGAATTAGAAAGTGATGACGAAAGATTCCATCGATATTTCAGATTTACTAAAATTCAGTTTAAGCAAGTACATACTTTAATAGAAAAGGATATAAAAAAAATACACACGCAGTTTCGCCGACCTATAGGAACAAAGGAAAGACTTGCTGTGTGTTTAAGGTATGTATTAATCAGCAATCACATAAGTTTTTATTATAATTAGGTACCCACCTACTTTTATTTACTCGTACTCAAACTCAACATAAATTGCTGACGAGTAATTAACACTACAGTGCACGCGCCCCTTTATTTTACATGGGTGCTCGCGTGCTCTACCATAGTAGAAAACAATATATCAGATATTTGAAAAATGGGTAGTTTTAAAATGATAAAACTAAATAATATGTGTCAACTATTTATTATTACACACAATTATTGCAAAAAATCACATTTTTAATAGAATACACATTAATTAGGAACAATTTACGATATCAAAAAGATAATCAACATTTTTGGCATGGTTGTTGAGATCAGCTCAATAAAAATATCTAATAAGCGATGACTATCTTATTGGTCCCTATCCTCGCGTTCGATACAGATCACAACTTGGTGATCACGACAAATCCACCTAGCACATCGCTTATACCACTTTACTTACATTCAGTTTTATTACGCCAATACTCGCATGTACTAAATACAATGGTAGAAGCCAAACTTAGACACCTAATTACGAGAACATGCGCTTACGCTGCCAGTGGGCGCTGTACCAATCCGTTCCGCGATTATGTCGACGAGGCTTATCTAGTAGCGCGGGCAATCAGGTGTAAGAACGAATATATAGTGATAAAATAAGTAAGTGCATTCTACTATAGTAGAGCGCGCGTGCACTCTAGTGTTAATCACAATCATTATAATCAACTGAACTGTAGTACACCGCAAGGTTTTCATTATCAAATGAACCTATCTGTGGTGGTGATGTTTGAGATGCCGATGTAGATGGAGTTGCATGGTAACTGATAGATGAATGAGACTGTTCGTATTCTTGATATGGTGGTGATACTTCTGATGGGCTAAAAATTTGCCGTGGTGGAATAATGCAGGATGTTATGTTGATTGGAGTTCGTAGAACTTTAGCTGTCTGTTATTTTTCCAATTGGCGGATTTGTGCCTGAGATACTGCTGAGTGCAAATCCAGTTTGATTTTAGTTTGTTCAAGGATCGAAAGACTTTTCACCGCTTTACTCATACTCAAAAAGAATAGATCATTTTCATCCATATCTTTCTCTCGTCTTGCGTTTTGTTTTTGAATTCTGAGATCATTTGATGTCTTCATAAGTTCATAAATCTCCTGCATGCCAGGCTTGCCAGTATTCTGGCGAGATGAAGTGGAACTCCTGAATGAACTTTGAGACTCACTTCTATGATACGGGCTAGCTGGTGGACTTTCCAATGCCGATCCTGATGGTGACTGGACTGATTCAGGTTGAGATACTATATTTGTAGTCGTGTTTCGAGATTCCATGAACGGACATAAAAAACTCATTTGGTCTTCGTATTTCCAAGGTGTGACTGTCGTAGCAGCTTGGCCGCTTTTTTTAGTTCTTGCTAGCTTTTTTAGTTAGGAATTGCGCAGTTTAGTCCATTCATCTCTGCAACTATCGGCTGAAACAATAACAATAAATAATGCTGGACAGTTCACACATCATTATTTCGCCCCAAGCTAAGCAGAGCTTGTGTTATGGGTACTGGATAACTGATTATACATATACAATATACATAATACAATATTATTACATAGATATATATTTTTTATTATTCATAGAAAACGACCAGACACCCTGAACAAATATCTACAGATCGTACAGACATTTGTCTCGAGGCGGGAATCGAATCGCAACCTCCTGCGACGCAGGCGGACCTTCGCCCACCACGCCACAGAAGCCGTCTATTAACTAATGTAACATTGTTTGATTACAGATTTTTGGCCAAAGGAAATTCATTTCGTTCAATGGTGTTCTGTTTTCGCATGGGAGTATCTACAGTAAAGGCAATAGTTGAAGAAGTTTGCGATGCAATCTGGAACAATATGTCACCCATTGTAATGCCCCAACCAACTGAACAAGTATGGAGAGATATTGCAAAAGGATTTAAAGATTGTTGGCATTTTCCAAATTGTCTAGGAGCTTTGGATGGGAAACACATAAACATAACTTACCCAATAAATGCGGGTTCTACTTTCTACAATTACAAACAAGAACATTCTATTGTACTACTGGCTCTTGTTGATGCCCATTACAAGTTTATTATGATAGACGTAGGAGCATACGGTAGGAACAGTGACGGTGGTATATATGAAAAATCGTTAATGGGTCAAATGTTTGCGTGACAAGAACTAAATGTTCCACCAAACGAACCGTTAAGTCAGAATACAGAGCCTTTACCATCGTCGCGGACGCAGCATTTCCATTGAAGACGTATTTATTAAAACCCTACAGTAAAGTTAAGCTAGTAAACAATGATTCAAATAAAATATTTAACTATCGTTTGTCGCGTGCACGTCGTACCGTAGAAAATGCATTTGGAATATTAGGGCAAGATTCAGAGTCTTTCAGGGACCTTTGCAAGTACAACCATACATGGCGGATAAAATAGTTCTTGCTTCTTGTTGCCTTCATAATTTTTTAATGGCTCAAAACACGTACGAAGAAGATCTAAGTTCAACGGAACTCAATAACAGTAGTCCTACTGCCTTGTTAAATATTCCTCCCACGGCAAGAAATCCAACTCAAGAAGCTGTCTACGTCAGAGAAAAATATAACAATTATTTTATGAGTCCAGAGGGACAAGTACCGTGGCAAATGGAAACTATTAGAAAAAAAAAGATAGGTAGAATGAATTCATAAATAAACAACTTACCTGATTTATTTAATGTTTTTGCTATTTCTTCCCAAACACCATTCCTTATACCTTGATCCTTGTATTCTTTACATTTCGTGTCATAGAGTACACTATATTGCCGTACTAACTCTATAAGTTCATCAGACATTATTTTAAGTAGGTATAACTGCGTAGAACGACCAAAAAATTCAATTTACGGAATGATCTGCATCCCACGCGATGAAAATGGCAGATACACATTGATGTGGTGTATGGCGCGACAGATCCCCCACCACCTCTCTGGCGCGACCGAACGTCGAGCGATTTCACCGCGACAGATCGCGCCATACCCCAACACAAGCTACTAATGTGAATCTAGTCATAGGTAATAAAGGAAACCGATTGCGTTCTGGCGCGCCCCGACACACCCCAACACAGCAATATGAACCTAACTTAATAAAGGAAACCGATTGCGTTCTGGCGCGCCCCGACACACCCCAACACAGCAATATGAACCTAACTTAAGGAATTTGTACTAAAGCACATCTTCCTTGATTTGGACGTCAAAATATCTCGCAGTGAAAATAACACCAGCCGGCCGTTAACATAGTAAGAAGCAAAACATAATATTTATTAGTTAGCTAGCCTACCCTAGCCTAGCAATTCAAGGCATTTTTCTAGCGTGCATTCGCGTTCCTACGACATTTTTTATTTCTATTTTCTAGCTTAATAACAAGGTCGACCTCAATTCGTCTAATTTCTTACAAGATTGTAATATGTAAAAAGGGACGCGAAAAGTTACGAAGAAAAACAAACAATGTCCGATGTTTGTCGTGTGTGTCTGGTTGGGGATGTCAGGTTGCTGAGGATTGAAGACCTACAACTGCAAGAGATATATGAAAAGCTCACTAATGCTAAGGTATGTACCATTTTAGAAAAATAAAGTGCTCTAGCCCTGCATGATGAGGTGCACAAAGTTCTCGTAGTTGATGTTACCCTGCGAGTCCTCCTGGCCTTGCAGCAGCTGCTCCACCTCCTCAACGCTGAGCTTTTCCCCGAGAGTAGAGAGCAGGTGGCGCAGCTTAGCCGAAGAGATGAAGCCTTTGACAAAGATGGCAATGGCTTCATCTCTCTAGTGCGTAATAGCCTAAAGCTGGGTCCAGCTGGGTATATTGCCGCCTAGACCAGGGTTTACTAACCTTCTTATCTGCCACCTAACAAAACAAACAAAATTGTAATTTTTTGACATGATACATTATATTTATTTTCATAAATAAGTGTACAATAAGTTCGAGAGAGCATAGGGCGTTGTCTGTTAGAGCGAACATGATAGCCCACAGGTTCGCGCGTTGCTCAAGTTAAGTTAAACTCACTCTCTGAGCTTACTGCACTAACTTCTACAACAGCAGCTTGTGGGTGAATCACATGCTTAAACAGTACAACTTACTACATATTCAATATAATAATGCGTTCAGGGTGCTGATGATTCTGCAGGGCTTCAGGGATGTTTACTGATGCGCGAGTTGACTGTTTCTACACAGTCGTGCGAAAACAGTGTACATCTCTGTTGGGCAGGTTTCGGGCTAACTTCATTTTTTGATTCATTGGTTTGATTGCCAGTATATGAATCATTGCTGGATAGTGCAGAAACTGGCAAACAAAAATATCTAGCTTAATTGTAGTTTTTATATATACCATAAGTTCAAAATAAAAAAAAATCAAATTAACTTTATTTTGGAACAAAAACCGGGTAGGTAAAACAATACTGGAACACTATTGTATTCGCAGAAGTTATAAACTGTGTCGCGAACTATAATGCCCCCTCCGAGTTTATTATTTACAATTATTTAAAAAAATATATACAAGTTAAGCATGCGTGGTTATGTGTGAGTATGTGTGTTTGTGTGTGTGTGCGTGAACTTGCGTGAGTTTGTGTGAGTATGACCAACAATCTATATAGCAACTTTTATAAAGTCTTCAGTTTCTTCATACGACAGTGTTATGAGCCACTGAAGACATTTTTGTTGACATTTAGGTATAGCAGGATAAGGGAAATACATATATTAATTTGTTTGTAATTAATTTAAGGAATTTTCATTATACTTATACAATTGTACTTATGATCGTAATAAGTTGATCAAAATAAATATATCAATAATAAGGTCTTAAAAACTAGATAATGGCACTATACTTGTTTGCCCTTTACGAGCATCGCAAACCACTGAATACTGAGGCGGCTTTTTTACAATAAATTATTACACAAAGAATTGCCAGATCATTCTATGAACATTTTCTACATCATTTTTGTTATTTATATATTTTAGCTCAACGCAGGCGATGGAAGGCCTAACACAATATGCTACATTTGCTGCTCCCAGATCCGAAGATGTCGGGTATTCTCCGACATGGCTCATAGATCAGAGAAACTCCTGGAGAGTCTATTGCAGAACAATATGGAGGTATGTACAGCTGCCAGATGTCAAAGATGTATTTATTACAAATATTTTTTTATTATTACCTGGTAGCGGAGGAAGCCATCACCCATAACAAAGTATTGCCTCATAGGTCACGCACTTTAGAAACGCCCTACGGTGCTCTGCTCTTTGGCATTCTGTGTAAATCCTCGTGTGCCTGTAACTTCACTGACAACCATATCCTTCAAACTAAAACACAGCAATACTGTTTGGCGGTAGAAATAGGTATAGTGGTTGTACTTCTCCGGGCGAGTCCTTTCACAAAGTTCTACTCCTCTTAAGAACTGGTTTTTATTTTTCAGGTGACCCTCGAGACTGTTGCAACGTTTAACATAGGCCTTGCTCCGAGCTTAACCATTACCAACTTGATGAGCACATCTTTCAATGACTCTCTTGATGTCAGCAATCCCATTGAAATTCTGGTAAAAGAAGAAAGGGTATTGGATGATGCATATACAGATACAGAAGAAATTACCAATATGGAGGAATATACAAATAGGGAAGAATATACACATAAAGAAGATTTTAATGAAGATGTTGACTTGAAAAATGAAATTAAAATTGAAGCAATAAATCCAAACATGGATACAGATGCGTATTGCAATGAATGCCAAGTTAAATGTAAAACAAAAAGAGAACTGATTGCACATGTCAAAATACACGACTCTGACAGCTTATGTGACAAACGCAATAGGGAATTCTCCAATTCTAGGTCATTAAAAGCACATATTAGCAATGTCCACTCGGGAGAAAAACCTTTCACTTGCAATATTTGCGGCGAAGCATTCAAACTAAAATGCAATTTAGAGGTGCATTATAGAGTGCACATAGAACCACAGTACCAATGCACCATGTGTAACATTGCTTTTGCACATGCAAGATCCCTAAAAACACACATGTACATACATGAAAAGCGAAAGCCATTTGCCTGCAACACATGTGATAAAGAATACAATGATCCTAGTGCTCTTGAATTTCACAAGCGAATTCATGCTGAAGAACAGAAGCTGCATTGTGAGAACAAATATTCGTGCTTCATGTGTCCTCTGAAATTTCCAATTGCAAGCCATCTTATTAACCACATGCAAGTGCTTCACAACGGAAAAAAACGTCTAGCCTGTACAAGATGCGATAAAAAGTTTTTAAACGTCTATAGTTTGAGAAGACATAAACTAATACATACTGGTATCAAATCATTTGTATGTGAAATTTGTAAGAAGGCTTTCGCTTATGAGGCATCCCTAAGAAGACATATAATCATACACGCCGATCAAAGGCCATTTGCATGTGACAAATGTGATAAAAATTACAAAGATCCTAGTGCTCTTAAATGTCACATGAGAGTTCACGAGAAACCGAAAGGTGCGTGTGTACCCAAAAAGTCGCTTGGAACTGGTCTTCAAAAAAACGAGTCACGCCTCTAGAACCATTGAAAAACCACGCCACGATAGAGTGCACCCAGAAAAACCACATCACGATAGAGTGCACCCACAAAAACCGTACCAGTGCACCATGTGTAACCTTCCTTTTACACTAGCTGCTAGTCTAGGCAGACACATGCTGAACTGAAACATGATCAAAGGAATAAATATTCGTGCTGCATCTGCCCTTTGAAATCTCCATTTGCAAAACATATTATTCAGCACATTCAAGCAGAACATAACGGAGATAAACTTGTGGCTTGTAACGAATGCCATAGAAAATTTTTAGACCACCACAACTTGAGAAACCATAAAATAATACATAGTGGTATCAAACCATTTGTATGTAAGGAATGTGATAAAGCTTTTGCACATGCAGGATCATTGAAAAGTCATATGTATATAGTATATACACGCAGATCAAAGACCATTCGCCTGCGACAAATGCGATAAAAAGTATACTAATTCGAGCTGTTCCCAGTAGTTTTACCGAGTAGTCTTACCAGTTGAACTACTGAGAATTGTCTTCCCAACAGACTTACTGATAGTAAGACTTCGCTAGTGTTATTTTTTTCCCATTAGTTTTACTTTATAAAAATGTATAAAACATAGACCTCGTAATTGATAGACAGTAGCTTTATTCGTTCGTTTACCGTGGTACCATTAGATAGTACCACTGATTGTACTGTGGTAATTTTTATTTGCTGTTGAACCATTAATGGTACTACGGATTTCTTTTTTTCTGCCGTGGTACCATTGTTGGTACTACGGATTTCTTTTTTGCCGTGGTACCATTGATGGTACTGTGGTATTTTTTATTTACCATTGTACCATCACCACAAAGTCAATGCAATTATTATTTTAATTAATTGTCTTTTTTTTTCATTTTATTTTATTGTTTATTTATTTTTTTAATTTAAGTTTTTGAATGATGATTTCATAAGACATGTACAGATGGAGTTAATTAAGGCCGTACCCTGACCATATAACCTTGAGCACTCGTTCCCTCTTTGGCGCACCCCACCTCTACGTGAAAATTACTAGCGCCATCTGGCGAACAACTTACGAACTATGAAACTGCGACTAGTAAAAATCTCAGACCTGAGAATACACAGAGACGACATTGAATATTTTTTTATTATTTCTATGAATGAAAGAAATAAATAATATTGGTCATGAATTCAGTGACTATACTTATCTCCATGAATACCTACTTACTTTCTAATTTTTTAACGAAAAAGCGTTACGCGATTCCACGAGACTTTCTCTCTAACAAAAACCTCCGAAACTAAAATGGAGACAAAATCAGAAATCAAGATGGCGCCACCAAGATGAATTCAAAATTTTTACCCTCGTTGGTGTTGTTTTTATAGTTTTCGAGGGTGTTGACAACAATTATAGGGTCAAAATCGTAATTCAAGATGGCGCCTCCAAAAATTTGCCAATTTTTTGTCATGGATGTCGTTTTTGAGGGTATTGACAACGATTATGGGGTCAAAATCAAAATTCAAGATGGCGCCTCCAAAAATTTGCAAATTTTTCGTCATGAGTGTCGTTTTCATAGTTTTCGAGGGTGTTGACAACTATTATGGACGACGATATCAAGATTATGTAGAAATTTAATATATTTTTTATTAGTTGATATTTCTTTTAACCCTTAATCAAATGGTAAACTTTTAAGAGAAAAATGCAAACTAAGATCGGTTCTTAGTGAGTAGACTTCAAATTGTATGATAAAAACTTGGAAAAGTGGGGAAAAGGGGGGTTTTGCGATGGTAAATAATTTCCCTTTATTCATAACGGCATTGCAAAATATCAAAATATGGTTGCCATTGCTACGTGATGTCATTCCAAAAAATATATTGATATTGCTCATCCGTACTAAGTGGGAAATTATTTCCCCGTATTTGATTAAGGGTTAAATAACAAGTAGATAGCTCTAAAAAACTGCACAAAAACGGCTTGCGTGGCGTTTTGGTCGGGGAGGCGCCTTAATGATGAGATTGTAGTTGGATTTTAAGTTTAGTAAATTAAAAATCTGTAAAGCATTGGTCTAAAAAATATCAATTTTATTTTAAGTTCGCCATACATTTGTTTTTACGTTGATGACAATATCAACATTGAATTACATATTGGTTTTTATTTATTTTCTGAATATACGATTAACAAAAAATATTATTTGACCATCGATGTAATGGAACGACGGCAAACAATAAAACAAACAACAAACAATTGACCCAGTACCATTGATTGTACTATCTAATGGTACCACGATGAATGAACGGCTTAAGAGAAAAAAACAAATATTAAAATAATTGCATTTTTATTCCTACGTCATCTATTCTACCAACGTAATTTTTACAAAAATGGCCAACGCTTATATTCCCATTAATTAGTTGCATTTGGGAATTATGAATTACCCGGTCGCGTTCAATGTAGGGGAGCATTGGGCACTTTTTTATATAAATATTAATAAAACTGTTATTTTTTATCACAATTGAAATTTTATTCCAAATATATCGAGCCCACATATTTGGCAGTAATTATTGCTAAGAAAAGTTTTGGTATTATAGTTAGTCTCAAAGTTACAAAAGATCTACGAACACATGTCTAAGGTGCCCAAACCTCCCAGTGGTCGGGAGGTTTGGGCACCTCTGTAGGGAGGTTCGGGCACTTTATTTAATATGCACGATATTGCTATACTATACTACTACGCTTAAGTATTATATAACATTGCTATAAAAAATTGTAATACAAAATTTTTTTCTTATCACAGACTTTAGAAAAATTAAACAATGTGACTTAGAATCAATACTGCACAATGTTGGACTTATTTAAACTTATCTTTTATTTGGTATGAGACACAGAGAGGCTTGTTAAATTTATATTTTAAGCTGCCACGTTTCATCCATGTCGTTGGTATAGGTAATTTTGTCTTTATATCCTCCAGGGGGACGCTGGCTATGTCCTCGATGTCAGGAAATATAAACGTATTTCTTATCTTACTCGCTCTCATGAATTTGACAGTTGCCATGGAGTGATTAACCTCTTCGATTATTCCAACATAATGATAGACAGTTTTTTTGGTGTCAAATTTAACCAACACAAAGTTATTGATCTGGAAATTTCTATCCATAACGATCACATCGTCTTCATCAAAATCTTCTTCCGATTCAACAAGGGCTTCGTCAGAAACGGAATCATTTTCTATTTCATAATCGCTGCTAATCTTCTTGTTTTTCTCTGGTTTGGAAGTAAATTCATCAGCAAGCTTTGGACTTGTATTCTGTCCTGTATTTTTAGAGCATTTTCGATTTTTGTTGAGCTCTTTGATCTTATTTTTTCTTTGTCTTTCTTCTTCTTCCATTTCTATAAGTCTTTTCTCGGGCGTGTCCGTCAATATTCTAGTTTTTCCCTTCTTCCGTTTCATTCCATGCAATTTCCTGAGGCCGGCCTTTGGATATGGTCTTACTAAATCAGGTGTTACATTGACAGTACCGCTAGTCTGGCTTTTAGATGGAGATTCCAGGTGAGATGGCCAGTGACTTCTACATTTGAACTTGTACAATCCTCTAGACTCTGATTTTCTTCTGTTGAAGGCTGTTCCATGACAGGTTGGTCTGAAATCGATTGTTCTGTAGGAACATTATCCTTTTCCGGCAGGCATAGATCAGTTACAGAAGAACAAGCGAAATATTCATCGGAGAAAATGTTTGAATTGAATGGCCATATGCCAGGTTTTTCAAATCCTCTTTCTGCAACTTGAATGCAAGTGGGATGGCTTTTGCTGCTAATTTTGGGATTTCATAAATTGTTACCGTTTTGCCAGGATTGCTAACCATCCAATCTGTTACAGCAGCGTTATAATAAGTTTTGAGTGGTCCATAGACAGTCAAGTCTAGGGGTTGCAGTTTATGGCTGCAGTGCGGTGGGAAAGTCATTAAAACAATACCTGATTCTTTACAAAAGTCGAGAACTGGTACTGAAATATGGCTCTCGTGATTTTCCAGCAGCAAAAGAACTGGCGAGGAAGGCGTTGGTTTTGCGTGTTTTGCAAAATGGTGCATATATTTTAAAAAATTAGGTGCTGTCATCCACCCTGAAGGATGTGCTGCTCCATCTGAACCAACAGGGGCATCATTTAGCATATATGTTTTGAAATTAACCCGTGGGAATATGAAAAAGGGTGGTATTGAGTTACCCAATGCATTAATACCGCAGCAAACCGTTACAAGCGTCCCTCTTTCAGCTGACGTTACTTGCCCAACTTGCTTAGTGCCTCTGAGAGCAATCACTTTCTGGGTTCGTTGTACTGTTGATAATACTGTTGATACTGTTCGTCTATATTGTAAATAGACTCAGGGCCGAAGCAATGCCGTGCATATAGAGTTTTAAGATTTTCAAAAAAATCTCCTACATTTTTCTTATTGAAACTTGTGGCCCGTGAGAGACTGGTAGCTTCTGGGGTTCTTATCGAAAGCTGAGGTTGTCGTTTCAAAAATCCCCTTAACTAATCTTTGGATACAATTTTGTTCTCTGTCCAGTTATCTGGTATTTTCTTTTCAATGGCAGTGGCGTATTCGTAAACCAATTCGCGTGCCTTCAGTTTTGACAGTCCATGGTTTAGTTTA
Source organism: Philereme vetulata (assembly GCA_918857605.2). Taxonomy (NCBI): domain Eukaryota; kingdom Metazoa; phylum Arthropoda; class Insecta; order Lepidoptera; family Geometridae; genus Philereme; species Philereme vetulata. The sequence continues at coordinate 2,811,417 of OU975427.1, read as the reverse complement.
AACGATGTTACAAGATATTCTGAAATTTTTTCTTCTTCATCTTGCGCGAATATTTGAGATGATATAAATTTAGAAGAAATATCTTTCACGACGCCACCCTGCTTTATGTATCTTTGAAGGTTAGACCTGGGTATATCATATTTAAGTAGTAGTTTTAATTTTTCCTCCTTTAGATACCTCTTCCAATGCGCGCAAAATAACATCTTTAGGGATTTCACGTCGCTTATTTTTCTTTTTAAATGAAAACGGCATTGTCCTGAAAAGAAATGATTAACCATTCAATCCAATAGGCATAACAAAAAAGCACTAAAGTATGACACCAAAATACACTAAACACAGAGGGAGCATTGGGCATGCCCAAACCTCCCTCCTACCTGCGTTCCCAATGCTCCCCATAACCTCACCTTTCAAATAGATTTCAATAAGTTTATTTTTATCAAATGTTGAATCCTAATTGACAGGTAAATATAACCTTCATTAAACACAAAAGAAGAAGTTAATACAGATACTTACACTTTCTTGCAGATTTTGTTGTTATGTTTCTTCAAATCACAAACAAAATATTTACTTCTGTACGTAACAAACCGTTAAGCGCATATTGTTCAGTTCTTGATTGTGGCATCTGTGACTAGGGAGTGTCACAATTCCGCCAATGTCGATGTCGCGATATTTTCATAAACTTAATAGGAGCTAATGTAGGTCAAGAATATGACCGGTATTCTAAATTTGGAAAAAACCTTTGATAATTCTAATATAAAAGAGACAACACAACATATAAAACAGCACAATATTAGTTGTTAGTACTACATATTATAGATAATGTGGGTTAGTGAGCTAATAAGTAATATATACATTTACAACCTAATGTTGTTATCATTTATAAATTTACATAAAATATAATTAATTAAAGGAGAGAAGGTAAGGGTTAATAAACATTTAAAGGAGGTAGGACGAGGGATTTTAGGAGGAAGGATTTCATAGAGGGAACGCCGTAATCTGTGACAGTCAAAGAATATGTGGTCCACGTTTCCTTCGTCCAGGCCACACTCACATAGGGAGTGGTTCCTAATCCTAAGTTTGGCCAAAAATACAGGGGTACACGAGTGGCCAAGTCGAAGACTACAAATTGTGGAGGTGGTAATCTTACTAGCCTTCCGGAATTTAAAAAACCAAGGAGTTCGAGGAATATCGGGTTGGATATCTGCAAAATGTTTACCCTTATCTTTTTTGGAACGATTCCAAACTTCAGTCCATGATTGTTCCAGTTGTAATTTGGGAAGAAGGCATAAGTCATGTGAGAAGGATTTGAAATGTTCAAGGGAACCTATCTGAGCAGCATCTTTTGCGAAAGAGTCAGCTGACTCATTACCAGGAATTCCAGAGTGCCCTGGAATCCAGGAAAGAATAACGTTTATCCCAAGATTGTGACATTCAAAAAGGGATTGCCTAATTTGAAGCATAATAGGGAAACGAGATACAGAACGGAAAGGGTTGGATATAATAGATTGCAGACAGCTTTTAGAATCAGAAAATATAATGGAGTTGTTTAATTGGTGGGATTTAATGAAACAGATGGCTTCTAGAAGCGCAACAGCTTCGCCAGAAAACACTGATGTCGAGGGGGGACATTTAAAACTAAGGGAGATTTTGGTGAATGGAATCCACACAGCTGCTCCCACGACACTGTCTGTAGATATTTTTGAAGCATCAGTGAAGATGGAGTGCCACCCATTAAATTTAGCATCCAGGTGTTCATAAAAATTTTCTCGGGCATTGGAAGATTCCTTATCTATACCAAAGGACAGGAGGATATTAGGCTGAAATGTTAAAGCTTCATAAGAAGTGAGATAAAGTGGATGAGTTGGGAACTGAATTACTGGGTTAGGAAGTTGGGAAAATTGTTTGAAACTACGGAGGAGACAGGGGATTTTATCAGGATTATAATTATCAAATAAGTTAAGCAGGCGAGACAATTTTGGAAGAAGTGGGTGATTATAGTTTTGTGCTAATTTGAAAAAGAACCTATCAGATAGGAACTGTCTACGCAAATACAATGTAGGCTCACTACACTCAACCTGCATAGCATTGATGGGGGATGACTTCATGGCTCCAAGAATTATACGCAAGCATTTTGAATGAATTTTGTCTAACTTGTTTAAACCAGATTTATTACAAAGATTCAGAAGGAATGTTCCATAATCAAAATGACTCCGAATTATGGCGTTGTATAGAAGCTTTTGAGAATACGGATGAGAACCCCACCAGACACCCGAAAGGGAGCGAAGGATGTTAATGTTCTTTTCGCATTTTTGAGAGGTCATACCAAAATGTGGGACGCCCGTCATTTTTGAGTCCAATGTAACACCTAAAAATTTTGCACTATTAGATTGAGGGATAATCTCTTGGTCAATAAATAATTGAATAGATGGGGAAATTCTTTTTCTGGAAAATATTACAACATTACTTTTGGGAGCAGAAATAGATAACCCGTGATCAAGTAACCAGTCGCTAAGGTAGGACAATGCAGAATTCAGTTGGTTACTTGCCTCTTCTGTTGACACGGATGTGATATAAAGTGACAGATCGTCAGCATATTGTAAAACCTCACAAAAAGAATTCACAGAGTGCTCAAGGTCATAGGTGTAGAGGCTGTAAAGAAGTGGGCTCAGGACAGAACCCTGAGGTAGTCCTATCCAAACCGTCTTAGGAGGGAGGAGACCTTGGTGGGATTTAATAACAACAGACCTTTCCATCAATAGGTTGCATATAAAACGAACCAGCTTCTCAGGTATTCTCAGCTGAACGAGTTTACTCCTGAGAACCGGAAGCAGGACGTTGTCATAAGCTGATTCGATGTCCAAAAATACAGCAACTAGAAATTTATTTTCTTTGAACGCGATGTGGATGTCTGCTGTTAAAAGACTAAGGCTGTCCATGGTACTCATGCCCTTTCTAAAGCCAAATTGGGAATTAGCAAGTAGTGAACGATTCTCAACCAACCACTCAAGACGGTGTTTAATCATGTGCTCCATAACCTTAGCCATGACGGAGGACAAAGCTATTGGTCTACGACCATTAGGCTCAGATGGATCCTTTCCAGTTTTCAGTACCGGGATGATAATTTGAGTTTTCCATTGATCAGGAATTAAGCCGGTTTCAAAGAAGGAATTACTAAGAAGTAAGTAATATTTTTTTGTGTTTTCAGAAGATTTCGTGAGAAAGGAGTAAGGGATACCATCGATACCAGGGGAAGAGTCAGTTAGTCCGTCAAGTGCAAGGGTCAATTCATTAAAACAGAAGGGGCGATCAAAACAATTTTCAGAAGGTATCGAGGGGAAGGAGGAAACAGATGGGACTGAAGGAGGGGCGAGTTTGTCCGAAAAGGCCTCGAGCCACGATGAAGGATCATTAGCTGAAACATTTTCAATATTACATGATCCTCTGAATCGTCTGATCTGGTTCCAGATGATATATGATGGTGTTCTAGGCGAGAGGTTTTCGCAAAACCCAATCCATCCCTGTTTTTTCTTTTTAGAGACCAACTTTCTGAGTTTCGCTGAGGATTTTTTATAGACTAAAAAGTTTTCTATAGACATAGATTCCTTGTAACTTTTTTCAGCTTCTCTCCGTTCCGATACAGCTGTTGTGCACTCAGAATCCCACCAAGGGGTAGAGATTCTAAAATCTTTGGAGGGCTTTTTAGGGGAATGTGGAGATCAGCGCATGTAGTAATATTATCAACAAAGGAGTTATATGCTGCAAGGGAGTCATTATGTTGAATGTGAGTGGAAGAATCTATTTTAAGATCAAGTGAAGATGAATAAGCTGACCAATCAGCTCCAGAAAGTTTGTATTTAAGAGAAGGACTAGGGTTACGGAAAGGATTCGAAAAATTAGCATAGATAGAAATTAAGATAGGGAAATGGTCACTTCCATAAGTCGAAGGAAGAATTTTCCATAAAGTCAAAGAGAAAAGAGATGGAGAGCAAAGTGAGAGATTGACAGCGCTTTTCGGATTTTGAGAAGGAAGTGCTCTTCGAGTAGGTGATCCATCATTGAGTAGGCACAAGTTGACTTCATCAAAGATCTCTAATAGGGAAAGACCAAACATATCAGAGTGGCTATGACCCCAGATAGTGTTATGGCCATTAAAATCACCCATGAGAACCATGGGGGGAGGAACAGATGATAAGAGGAAAAGGAGATCGGGAATCAGGGAGGAGTTGGGATGAGGAATATATACAGACACAAAGGAAATATTAAGGGATCTGATACCAACAATGTTGATATCAGAAGGATGGGAAGGGAGAGTGATTTGGGAAAAGTGAAGGCAGCGCCTTACTAACAAGGCGCTGCCGGCATGCCCTTCAGCCCTGTCGTCCCGCAGACAGGAGTAACCTGAAATCCGATAACGGGTTCCAGGCTTCAGCCATGTCTCCGAGACGGCAATGACTGACGGGCGGAATTTTGAAATTAAGTGGACCAATTCATGCTTTTTTGCACGCATGCTCTGGCTGTTCCACTGCAGAGCGACTACTGGATCAATTATGACCGAATAGTGAGACTAATTGAGTAAGTTTAGAGGCAACGTTGGACGGTAGGGATGAGGGTTCATTAGTAAAATGTTTATTATTAAAGTGATTAATGTTTCTAACATATTTTCGTTAGGGGAAACTCCTAACGGTTGGTTATTACCAATGGCACAACCATTGGGCATAGCTGATTTTGGGTCTGTGACGATCTCTCGGTGGGCAGCCTTGTCATAAGACTTACCCAGTGGGGCTCGCAGGAGGGGGTTCGCATAGACAGTTTTACCATATGACTTAGTGGGATGGGACTGAGATGAACCTGCAGAATAATTATTCTGCGAGGCTTGGTATGGAGAAGGCTGGGAGTATATCTCTTGGGCAACCTGTGAATATGAGCGAGATACCTGAGGAAACTGTGCAGCTGATTCTTCGTGTGAGATGTTGTTCTGGGCCATAACTGCTTTAATGGATTTTTGTCTACCTTGCTCCGGACAAGATTTGCTTGTAGCAAAATGTGGTCCTGAGCAATGCAGGCAAGCGGCTTCAGCCTCAGGGATGTTACAGCTATCACCAGTGTGATCTTTAGAACAGCGGAAGCATCTGGGTTTCGATCTACATTGAGCCTTAGTATGGCCATACCGGCAGCATGTGTGGCACTGAATTGTGGGGTACTGGTATAGCTCAACTGGCAGGGAGGTGTAGTAGAGGAAGACCTTGGAAGGTCACAACAACAGTTTGGGTTGGCACCCATGTTACTGTGCCTTCTGCAACAGTTTTTCTATTTAGACGGCGGGCTTTAATAACAATACCACAACCAGAGGGGAGAACAAGGGACTGAGCAAATTCGTCCATTGAAAGATCAGTTGGCACTTGGCGAACTAATCCCATTCTTGTCACATTATAAGTGGGGATGGAAGCTATGTACTTGCACATTGGTAGAATTGGGGAGGTGATAAATTTGTTAGCATCATCAGCTGAAATAAATTCAACTGATATTTTATTGCGACCTACTCTCTTAACACCTTCAGCACAAATATTCGTAAATTTGTGAGTGGTCAAAAATTGACCAAACTTAATTGGTCTGATCGTGGTTCCAGCGGAGGGTTCTGGTTCTGATCGGGAAACGTGGACAACATATGGACCCTTATCCAAAGATGAGTAAGCTTGAATAGCTCCAACTACGATCGATGGGTGAGTGTACACAGTTTGTATAGATGGTACGTCTAACTCAGCAGACGTCACAGGTTTTTTAGGTGCAGATTGTTCGGCTGATTCTAATCGGCGTTTAGATCCTGTTGCTACAGAAGGAGTAACAGGGTCCGGGGGATCAGGCGGGGCCGGCAGGGCCGGCGTGTCGCAATCCATGCTTGAAGCTAACCAAGCTCAAACACAGATCTTTCGACTCTTCTATGAAAATAAATACAATTAGAATAATCTTACCACCACCTTAAAAGGACAACACAACACTTAGATTTATCAAACAGTTATAAAGTTAAAGAAAAGAGGCCAAAATCGTTAAAATAAAGCACAATTTTCTCCGTTCGGCTTATTCGCTATCACTCCAAACGATCTCCTCCGTGCGTAACGTTGAATCACAGAGTTGACGAATTAATTGACTACTTGCAAAGTCGCAAAACACAAGCGAAAAAACGTCATCAACGAATGAATGATTGAATTGTCACTCCAGAAGCTAAGCGCATATAACTTGACAACTAAGTAAAATGACAGCTGACACTTTTAATAAGCGATGTTACCAGTTATTAAACTATAGTGCTGTGGTAGAAAACAAAAAATATCTCGAATAGATTTTGAGAAATGAGGGGGTGCCCAAACCTCCCGACTGCCCAATGCGCCCCTACCTCCCCTAAACATTGTCTCTTTTATTTAAATTCAAATTGTTGTTGACTTGTAGGTATACTACGCACTTTTTGATACGATGCGTCAGAAATCAAAATGTTTAACAAATGGTGTAGGTTGCTTTTTTTCTTACCAACTTCACCATTCAATACAAAATGCCACGATTCCAAATAATTGGTAGTGCGATGCCGTTGGCCAAATACGCAAATCCTCTCAATTATATTTTTTGACAGCCAATTTCTGGTCATATTTTTTTAAATATGTTCATATTTTCTTGCACATATGTGTTTTTCATCTCATCCATTATATAACTCCAACCGTCGCAAAATATTTTCTTTAGGTAACAGTGGCAAAAGTTTGCAAAGTGACACTATTCTGTATGCCTTTAATTTAAGAGATTTGCTTTTTCTCTTCAGACTCTCACAATAGTGATCCGCTTGGTAATATTTGCGGGAAAACGTACCTTATCGCCTTGACCATGGCGTCTTCATAGTCTGTTTTAAATTGCGTAGGGCTCCAGTTCGGTATTTGGCTTTTTATTAATTGCAATAGCGTAATATATTTTTGCGTTGTTTTATCCGGGAGGAAGGCGTAGATAACGGGTATTATATTTGTAGTCTCCTGAGAACTACCCAAGTCGCAATGTATAGTATAAAGCTGAAAAAACGGTACTGGACTTACTTCAAATGTGCCATCACTGAAATAGTCCTTACTTTCCGTCATAACTTCCTTTGCCACACTGGATGCAAACACTAAAATTCGTGCACCGTCATCACGATAGTAGTTCGCTAACAAAAAAGAATCAAATTTAGGCGGAACCTTAATGTCAGAAAAACTTTTTTGATATAATTTTTCTACTTCCAGTCTTTTATTTCGATGTCGGTAAAGTGTTGACTTTACACTGGAGAATTCTGGTAACTTGCTTATAATATTATTCCCAGAATTTTCGAGTGAACCCACGGCTTTTCTGTAGATCCTGGGTACTGACACCGTGTCTGATTCGCTTTCTTGTTTTTTACAATCCTACATCTTTATGTCTATTTCGTTTTGAACATGATCAGGAGTGCACGTTATTAAATGTGATGTACTTTTTACGACAGCATTACTAATAATAGCAACAGAACCGACACAACTGCCTTTACTATATAGAACACATTGCCATATAATGCCTGCTTCTTTATAAATCTTTAATTTATAGTACTGGTACCCATTTAACAATAGTACTTCACCTCGTCCCCTTTTTATCACATTTATATCACACATTTTGAAGAATTCACAAAAAATTACAAGCATTATTCATTACGTATTCATTGGTGATTTGATAATTATTTGACAAGATGTCAGTCAAGCAAATGTTTTATCTTATGTCATGGATGCAAGTCCACTATGTAGGTTGTCTATCAATTGCCTAAGTCTACATAAGAGTAGGATTATTAGGAGTTTTGTTTTACTGGTAAGTCTGCTGGGTACAATGTTCCCAGTGGTCTTACTAGTAAGTCTGTTGGGAAGAAAATTCCCAGTAGTTCAACTGGTAAGACTGCTCGGTAAAATTACTGGGAACTAACCAATAATTCTGATAATCTTAGAATTCACAAGCGAATACACACCGGTGTTGATACTATAGTAGTACGGGGTTCAAATAAAGGACTCGTGTCCCGCTTGAGTACAAGACATTTAAATCAAAAACTGCGCTTGTTTAACAAAATACACAAAACGCATCGTTAGCGCGTTCTAGGATCGGAACGTTTTTACTAGCGCCATCTAGTTCTGTTTTCAGTACACAAATTGGATTATTACGTAGAACATGCCGCCAACCAAGGGCATAATGAATGTCCTTAACAATTACAACCGCCCACCATAAGGTGGGATCATTACAATAATTGTGTAACATAGTAGGACTGCATGTAAACATTGTCCTATACAATGTAGACCTTGTGGACTGTATACAATAGGTGAATATGAACTTTACAAACTAAATTAATCTTATATAAATTTAAAATGACTAAAACAAACTCTAATTTTTAACTTAATTAACACTTAGACAAACTATAACTTAAACACATTTCTTAATCAGACACAGGTAAAATACACAATTTTGACACGGGCCGTATAATTATAGAACCGTTACATTTGAGCGTCACTACGCGACAAATTTTGTCCAAACCAGGATGCTTTTCGGTGAACTTTACCAAAAGCCATCGAGCTGGGGGCAAAGTATCCTCCTTTACCAGGACAACATCACCAATGTTTGGTTCTGGAATTTGTTTGTTCCATTTGTGCCTTTGGAGTAAGTGCACCAAATACTCCTGCGACCATTTCCGCCAAAACTGCTGCAGCATACGCTGCGTTACCTGCCAACGTTTCAGACTTCCCATATTGAAATCTTCGAAATTACGATCAGACACTGTTACTAAGGGTTCCCCTATTAGAAAATGACCAGGTGTTAGAGGTATTGGATCATTTGGACCATCTAGCATCATTGACAACGGTCGAGAGTTAAGGCATGCCTCAACCTGAGCCAAAACCGTAGAAAGTTCTTCATATGTGAGTATTGAGGTACCAATTACTCGTTTCAAATGGAACTTCGTCGATTTTATTCCTGCCTCCCGTAAACCACCGAAGTTAGGGGTGTGGGGTGAAATAAAATGCCAGAAGATCTTGTTATTGCCTGACCATTCTTGAATTTCAGTAGCTACTGACGATCGTTCTATGTCGACGAGATGAAGCAGTTCCTTAGATGCACCTATAAAATTGGTTCCGTTGTCACTCCAGACATCAGTGACACCTCCTCTTCGGGCGACAAACCGCTTGAATCCTGCTATGAAGGCTTGCGATGACAGGTCACTAATAGCCTCTAAATGGACAGCCTTAGAAACCATGCAAATGAAAGGGCAAATGTACCCTTTGTACGATTTATGACCTCGCCCTTTAGAAGTACGAATGCTAATTGGTCCAGCGAAATCGAAACCGCTGTGTCGAAACGCTCGTGCTGGAGTGACCGTGCTGGCTGGCAGCTGTCCCATCAACTGGATTCGAGTGGTTGCTGCGTATCTCTTGTATTTTACGCAATTGCGCACGTACATTTTTACCTGGGTTTTGGCCGAGATGATCCAAAACTGTCTACGCAAATGGTACAACATTAAGGTTGGACCTCCATGCAATGTTGTTTTGTGTGCCTCAGCAATCAGAAGATGTGTAAAGTGGTTGTTGTGCGGCATGATGATAGGGTGCTTAACATCTTCATCTAACTCAGCGTTATGTAGACGACCACTTACACGCATGATCCCATCATTGTCGATCATTGGGCAGAGGAATTTCAGTTTTCCGCTAGCCTTTGCCCTTCCTGTTTTTCTGATTGTATCCATTTCTTCACCAAACTCTTGCTTCTGGACGTGATTTATGCAAGTTTTCATTGCATCTGCTATTTCTTCCTTTTTCAGAAAGATTTCGTATCCTCTTGTTTCATCTCCCTTAGTCTTCCATTTCAACACCCTTCTTCAACAAGCAATAACTCGCACCATCCGTTGTAATGAAGAAAATCTAGTCCACAGGGAATCTTCTTGAGATTCTACTGTACCAACGTGAGACTTGATACTTCTTTGCTCTGCGGTCGTAGCGATCGATTTTGGTCTCGTGTAAACGATAACCTTTTTCAGCAACCACGATGGTCCCTGTGCCCACAAATCACTACAGGCCAGTTCTTGGGGAGTGACTCCTCTAGATGCTAAGTCTGCAGGATTGTAAGCTGATTGGACATGTGCCCAATGCGAGTTATCTAGTTGGGTGAGGATTGTGGAAACTCTATTTCCGACAAAGGTTAACCAGCGGCTTGGGTGGCTGCTAAGCCACGCCAACACCACTGTTGAATCAGTCCAGGCATGAACGTAAGCTTGTGTAACGCTCATGACTTCAGCCACCTTCGTTATCAACTCGGACAACAATACAGCTCCCATTAGTTCGAGTCTGGGAATTGACTGCTGTTTTACAGGAGCAACTCGTGTGCGAGACGTGATGAGACTTGTCTTGATATTTTCCTGTAAGTCTACCACCCTGATGTACACTACTGCAGCATATGCCGCCTCAGATGCGTCACAAAACCGATGCAATTCGACTAATAAGTCGTCAGTCCTTATGTTGACCCATCTTGGTATTTTAAACTTACTCGTCTCTAAAAGATTTCTCCTATATGATTGCCATTCTGTTGACAGTTCAGGCTTTAACTCCTCTTCCCAGTCTAATCCAGATAGCCACAGCTTCTGAATGAACATTTTTGAAATGACAACACAAGGTGCTGCCCAACCCAGCGGATCAAATAGACGAGAAATATCTGATATTACCTGTCTCTTTGTGATTGAAGTCTGCTGTGGCGGAAGTATGACAAAATACCTAAATTCATCGCCTTCTCGATCCCATCTGATTCCCAATATTTTCATTATTTCATCCATTTTGATATCCTTATCTCCCTGTTCTTCATTCCTCTCTCCTACATTAACAGTTTCATCTGAAATTACTCCATTTAATTCCTTAGAACTGCTCACCCATTTCTGCAACTGAAAGCCTCCCTTGGTAAGTACTGTTTCTATATTTTTATACAGCTGTAGGCCTTCCTCAACTGTCTGGCATCCCGTCTTCAAATCATCTACATAAAAATGATTCTTTATGATTTCAGAGACGTCGGGGTACTGCGCGCCTTCATCAACTGCAATCTGCTGCAAGGACTTCACAGCAAGGTAAGGAGCTGAGGCTGTACCAAAGGTAACTCTGAGTAATCTATATTCTTTTATTTCAGATGCGGGTTCATCGCGCCACACTACTCTCTGGACGATTTCCAGAGAGTAGTCAAATACAGTCATACAGTCATGTGTACAGTTTAAAACGATGATGCCTGTATTAGTATGAAAACTGTGTTACAGACACCAACGCCCTCCTCCTATATATCTATGAGTTCCAATCAGGTAAATGGTACATTATCATAAAACTAAACTAACAATTCTAGTTATTCTCCAACAGACCAGAAGGATCTGTGTGGGTGGATGTATTTGTGAGTGTGTGTGTGTGTGTGTGTGTGCGTGTGTGTGTGTTTGTGTGAGGGGGGTATGTGTATGTATGTGTGTAATGGAGTGTGTGTTTTTGTGTGTAGGCACTATTTGGGAATCTTTAGGAGGTCCTCAGTATCTTCGTAATTTAAAAATTTAAGCCACTCTAGACATTTAATCTTACATTTGTTGTGGGGTAGCGGGTAAATGTTAATTTCCTTGTTAACTCTGTTGTACAAGGAAGAGCTAATAAAAAAGAAGTGACGACTTGCCACTGCTGTACGTCGTTGAGCTATTTTGCAAACTTTATCTGCTCTCCGTTTCGAATGTTTCAGGTTAGGGTCATAGAACAACTGAGAGTGCTTGCGAAGAATAGTTTGCAAAATGAATGTTTGCCGAACTGTGGGGACTGAACAGATCGAGTAAAGCTCAGTAGTAGGGAACCAGATAGGTTTTTAAATTCATCACTTTAAGAACAGCTCTCTGAGCCCTTTCTAGTCTTAGCATCGAGGTTTTAACTGAGCCACCCCAGGAAGTGATGCAGTACGCTATGATGGATTGGGCTAGTGCCAGGTAGATAATTTTTAAGGATTTTAGGTCAATAACTGTTCTTAGAGTTTTGAAAACGAATAACAGCTTTCTTATGCGGGATACTGTTTAATCTATCTGCTTCTTCCAATTTAGAGCGTTGTCAATCATGACGCCAAGATATTTGAGACAAGATGTTTGCTCTATGTGCGTACAATTGCAAGTGGTGGGGACTGCATCTCTTGAACAAACATGGGCACATACAGATAGAGAGGAAGGTGGAGTGGATAGATTGGGAGTGAAAGCAATAAATTTACTTTTGGATATGTTAAGGGTGAGAAGGTTTGTGCGTAGCCAGTCCATAACAAATTTAAGGGCATTTTCAGAGAAATCACAAACTTCTGGCCAGCTCCTACCATGGACCAAGAGAGCCGTGTCGTCAGCGTATGTGATTATCTTACAGTTAGGGAGATGTAAATTACAAAGCTGGTTTATGTATAATAAGAATAAAGTAGGTCCGAGAACACTACCTTGTGGAACGCCAAAAGATACGTGTTCTTCTCCGCTCTCGTCATCTATCTTTACATATTGTGTACGATTTTCTAGGTAGCTACTGAACATGTTCAGAGCGACACCTCGTACGCCTATATGTTCCAACGTGTATAGAAGTATAGGGACCGAAACAGTGTCAAAAGCGTGTGAAAATGATGATGATGAGACGTATACGGCGAGCTGATAAGAGAAGGTCTGATTAACCTCTTATCAATCAGACCTTCTCTTATCAGCTCGCCGTGAAAATGATGATGATGAGACGTATACGGCGAGCTGATAAGAGAAGGTCTGATTAACCTCTTATCAATCAGACCTTCTCTTATCAGCTCGCCGTATACGTCTCATCATCATCATTTTCACACGCTTTTGACACTGTTTCGGTCCCTATACTTCTATACACGTTGGAACATATAGGCGTACGAGGTGTCGCTCTGAACATGTTCAGTAGCTACCTAGAAAATCGTATCAGCTCGCCGTATACGTCTCATCATCATCATCATATCAGCCGTAGGACGTCCACTGCTGGACAAAGGCCTCCCTCATTGATCTCCAGGAACTGCGGTTGGAAGCGGCCTGCATCCAACGCCGACCTGCGGTTCCTACCAAGTCGTCTGCCCATCTTGTGGGTGGACGTCCTACGCTGCGCTTGCCGGTCCGTGGCCTCCACTCGAGAACCTTTCGGCCCCATCGGCCATCTGTTCTGCGCGCTATATGGCCTGCCCATTGCCACTTCAATGTGCTAATCCGTCGGGCTATGTCGGTGACTTGAGTTCTCCTACGTATCTCCTCATTTCTGATTCGATCCCGTAGAGAAGCCCCGAGCATAGCCCTCTCCATAGCTCGTTGAGCGACTCTGAGCTTATTCATAAAACTAATAGTGAAGGACCACGTCTCGGTTCCATATGTCATCACTGGTAACACACACTGATTGAAGACTTTTGTCTTAAGGCACTGAGGTATGTTGGACGAAAAGACGTTGCGAAGTTTCCCAAACGCTGCCCATCCGAGTTGGATTCGACGATTGACCTCTTTCTCGAAGTTGGACCTACCTAATTGGACTGTTTGTCCTAGGTATACATACGCGTCGACAACTTCAAGAGCCGAGTTCTCAACCATAATTGGGGCAGGGACGACATGGACATTTGACATGATTTTCGTCTTGTCCATCTTCATTTTAAGTCCTACCCGTTGGGAGACTCGATTGAGGCCTTCGAGCATCGTGCTGAGCTCTTCCATCGACTTTGCCATGACCACAATATCGTCGGCAAACCGAAGGTGAGTGATGTATTCGCCGTTAATATTGATGCCCAGTCCTTTCCATTCCAGAAGCTTGAAGGCATCTTCCAATGCGGTCGTAAACAGTTTCGGAGAAATGACATCTCCCTGTCTTACGCCTCTTTTTAAGGGAATCGCCTTCGAGCTCTGTTCATGTACTCGGACTGACATAGTGGCGTTTTTATACAAACACTTCAACACTTCGATGTACCGATAGTCAATACGGCATCGTTGGAGAGACTCAAGCACTGCCCATGTTTCGATCGAATCGAAGGCTTTCTCATAGTCCACAAACGCGAGACATAGCGGCAAGTTATACTCTTCGGTCTTCTGTATGACTTGCCGCAGCGTATGTATGTGGTCTATGGTACTGTAGCCTTTACGGAACCCGGCTTGTTCGGGCGGCTGGAAGTCATCAAACCTGCGCTCGAGACGGTTCGCGATGACCCTCGAAAACAGCTTATAAACATGGCTCAAAAGCGAGATGGGTCTGTAATTCTTAAGCAAGGTGTTGTCACCTTTCTTGAAGAACAGAACCACCACGCCCCCAGTATACGTCTGCTCCAAGCAAAATGTCTATTTTGCTTGGCGTGTGGAATTGCGGATCAGCGAGCGTGATCTCTGCAAACTCCGGCCATTCCACATGATTTATCTTCTTTGACGGCAAAGGACTAGTAATGGTACTAAGAACATGCGCACGTACTTGGATTTGAAATTCGGGATCATGACGAGATTGGATTTTTATCATGATGACACACTTGGAAGCTAATGTTCCCTTGTCGCCGCCTAGCCCCGAAACACTACTTGTACTTGCTATCTTCTTCAAATCAAGTAACTGTGCAGCTGACTCTGTAACGAAGGATGCCTCAGATCCTGGATCTAACAGAGCTCGGAGAGTGTACTCATTTCCATCTCTTGCTTCGGCCTCCACGAGGGCAGTGCCAAGCAGCATTGTCCTCGAGGAAGTTCCCCTTGAAAAGTGAGCTAAAACTTTAGTTGTCTCAGGAGTGTCCATTGATACCTTAACTCTCGAAACCGCTTCGCCAACCTCTGCTTCTAATCCTGACTTTGCTGACTCTGACGTACTACTGGATTCCGATGGTTTCAGATGAAGCAATGAGTGGTGTTTTCTTCGACAGATACGACATCTTACTATTGATGGACATACCATGGAGGAATGATTGGGGCCTAAACAATTGAAGCAAAGCCTGCTGGTTTGGACATAATCGTGTCGCTTATCGTAGCCTAAACTCGAAAATGTCTTGCAATTGGACAATTTATGCTCACCTTTACAATAAGTGCACTTGACATGATCATTAGAACCTGTTGCCATAGCGTGCAATACATTCTTTCTTTGAATTTGAATATTTGGTTTCGAGACCTTTTTTGTGTCAACGAATTCGAGGGATCGGAATCGAGTTTCCAAGAACTCCTTTAGTTGTGATAAAGTTGGTAGCTCATCTGATGATCCGATATTTGATTCCCATAATTTTCGGGTTTCTGCGTCCAACTTTGACGCAACTAGGTAAATTAGAATCGAATCCCAAGTGTTCACATCTATGCCCAAATTTTTCAACCCATTTAACGTGTCATTTACTATATCCAACAAGTTTTTTAAAACACTGCACGATTCGGCTGCAAGGATCGGATGGCTCACAAAACGCTTCAATAGACAATTAGCTAGATATTTCTTATTGTTATACCGGTTATTGAGCGTCAACCATGATGACTTGATAGTTAGCAGCCGTGATAGGAACATGTCGCAACAGCTGCTCGGCATCTCCCGATAGGATGCCCCTTTAGATAATGCATCTTTTGCACATCGTCTATGGAAGAGTTATTGTGAACTAACGATTCATATAAGTCTTTGAACGTTGTCCATTCTGCGTACGACCCGTTGAAGGTAGGGATCGATATTTTAGGCAACTTAACATTATAGTTTTCGGCATGTGTCTGAGATGTACATATTGAGGTGCCTGGTTTACTAGATTTTAACATGAACAAGTATTCCCTAATCTCTGTCTTATATTCTATGTATTTTTCCTCGAAACACTCGTACATATTTTCAGAAATGTACTGAGAAGCTGCTAGTTCCTCGGTAGAAACTTCGGTTATTAATTTCAAATGATAATCTGAAATAACCCTCCATTTTTCTTCTAAAGACTCCATTCTTGTAAGCAAATAGGATTCTTTAAGAAGCCTTTCTCTTGGAGATTTTTTGAAATTTACATGAACTCGTTCTATCATAGACTTAAAGCCTAGCTGAGCCTTCAGTAATGTTGACAAAGACATAGTGATAAATTCCAATGCAAATCAATTTAAATCTCAAACACAAGGTCAGTTTAAATTATGAACTCTAATTATTTTTTTAGTCTATAATAAATATCTGAAAATTTTACAAGTGTTTGAAACTTGTACAATTCGGACCGAAATCGGGCATAGTTCCCCATCGGTTAACTTTTTGTAAAACTATTTAAGTCTAAAACTAACACAAAATTTGTACAAATCCAAAATCTTCAAGAAATTTACTAAGTTACTTTTAAACTGAACTCGAACACAAGGTCAATGAATTGCACTCAAATAAAAGGTCAATGTACTCACGTTTTTTCACTTGATTACCCACTTGCTGCTCCACTCACTTCACTTCGAAGACAATTCCTCCAAACGCCACTGCTGTGACGTTGGTAGCGCGGCGTGCGAGTCACTTCCGACCCACCGTGTCGCGCTTGCTCGTAGCCCCCGTTGGTCGACGTACGCGCTCTCGCGTCGTCAGCACCGATCAGTAAGTGCGCGCCAGCAGAAGCCAGCGCAGGTCTTTGCGGTTTTCCGTTGGATGGTTGCACAACAAACACCACACTTCACTGCAATCCAACTATCATCCGTGACAGGTCTCCGAGCCAAGCAAGGCAGAGACGCCACCCGGTGCGCACCATTTTAATCAAAAACTGCGCTAGTCTAACAAAATACACAAAACGCATCGTTAGCGCGTTCTAGGATCGGAACGTTTTTACTAGCGCCATCTAGTTCTGTTTTCAGTAAACAAATTGAATTATTACGTAGAACACCGGTGACAAAAAAAAGTGGAAAAAAATTATAAAATATTCCGCCAAGTGTGCAAGAAAAGACAGGTTCCCATGCCAGATTGATAGAACACATGAGAATCCACACCGGTGAGAAACCATTCACATGCAATCTTTGCAGTTTATCATTCCGAACAAAAACTTAATTTTACTGCCACTTGTTTGTGCACACTGGGAAAAAGATCTAAGTATACTTGTGAGGTTTGCGGAGTTGCTTATACCAAAAAAAAATCAGTTTAACCAAACATATGGTTATCCACACCGAAAGATTCCCCTATGCCTGCAAACTCTGCAATAAAAAATACAGACAAGCTCCCAACTCTCAACTCATATCAAAAACTTCCATCATAAAATTAAAAGGTTCTCCTGTGAAATATGCAATACCAGATTTAATGCCAGATACGATTTGAAAAAAACATATGATCTCTCATTCTGGGATTAAGCCGTATACTTGTGTGAAGTGCAATAATAAGTTCTCCACGAAAACCTCTTTGATTATTTATCACAATGTCAAAATGTTTTGTTTCTTTTATGTGGTGTATAGAAAGTGTTGCAATTTAAACTACAAATAATGACGGAGTATAGTTTTGAGACGATAAATAATAAATAAATAATGTTTCATTAATACAAAAAAAAAAAATTTTGATTTTTTGTGCCTAACATGTAGCTACTTCCTGCCCTGCCGTACGCACCTTACGTGCTCTATTGACTGGTTGGGTACATTGACTGGGCAGGGTCATCGACTGGTTGCGATGACCCTGCCCGATGGCGATGGTTACCACTTAACATCAGGTGGGCCATAGGCTTATTCCATCTCCGTGTGGTATAAAAAAACTGTGGCATCGTAGTTCGCCAGTTCTCTAACATTTCGTCGAGCAGTATTTTATCGATTTTTATTTATTACTTACATTTATTTTTATTGATTGTGTAGAAACCGTCACTTCATTAACGTCGTTTAAATTGAAACACATATACATCACCGTCATGTAATTAGATAAGTATTATCCTGTCCATCCAAAGGTTGTCTGGAAGTGATAGATTTTGGCGATAAGACCGCCCATTGTACTAAATGAATTTGTAAGAAATTATGTTCCTTATTTTATTTTGGTGTGCAATAGTGTAATATTGTAGGTAGGTACAGTTATATTTTATCCTTGTTTTTAATATAGTTTTACAAAATGTTCTGTAATGCAATAAATGAACTTGAAATAGGTACGAAGTATAAATGTTATAGTAGCCATTGCCATCAGATAGGTTTAAACTAAGTTTCCTAAGGTTTGTCTGGAAGAGATCGCTTTCAGCGACAAGACAGCCAATTGTAACAACGCGTTTTATGTTTTAAATATCATTATTTTTATATTCTCGGCAGATATATGGATAAGAATATAGATATGAAAATTTTGGTTAAAAACAAACCAGAAGAAAGTGAGGAGACAAAACTGGGGGCACCGGAGGGACAATCGCCCATACAACACGTACTACCAAGATCATTTCTAATTTGAGCATATTTCTACCTTAATAAGGTATTATTTTAATTTTAATAGTAGTTATTTAGGTTCCCAACCATATATTAGATCAAAATACTTACCTAAACTGAAATAGAAGCGTATCGCATTCTGCATGTTTTTACGTCATAAAAGACCTGTTTTCAACCTAATTGTTTCGTATTAAAAACAACAACATCTTACGTATCCTAGTCATGGGAACATAGATTATATCGTCTAGTTACAGAATAACAACACAATGAGAAAAATACAATAAGTTTTCAGTCATCATTTTTGATATTACGGAACACGGTCAAAATCTAATCAAATTTAGAATCGTTCGTTTGCTATCACTGTCGCTCTGCGTGGCTAAACTTCGTCACTAAACAGGGATAGCAATATTCAGGCCAAAGTTTTTGACGCGGCCGAATTGAAGTTGCGCTCAGGGTTCGCCGGCGCGTTAAGCTTTAGTTATAAGGATTGTTTACATTGTAATTTGTAACAAGTGTAAGTTAGACTTGTTTTTAAACGATAAGCTGTGGCCAAGTGGTATTACGTTTAGGCGTTTTGTGTATTTCATGTACAAATCGCCTACACCTGAGCATTTAGTTAAAGTTAATTTTATGTATTTAAGCCCTAACTAATATTTTAATTTTGTTAGTTTTAATTGTAAATCTTTGAAGCTGTCGATTGATAATGTACGGTACATGTGTTAAACAAATTGAATTATTACGTAGAACACCGGTGACAAAAAAAAGTGGAAACTAATAGTGTCTGACGTATTGGCTCTTCAAGAGACATGGCTACTGCCCCATGACGTCCCATTGCTAGGAACTATATCTAGTAATTTTGAATACACCGGTAAGTCTGCTGTAGACACGTCCGCTGGTCTGTTGAAGGGAAGACCATATGGGGGAGTGGCCATTCTTTGGAGGAAAGGCATTTTCGAAAATGTAACGGTCCTAGAGTGTAATAGCGCCCGTCTGGTAGCCATCAGAGCTACGATTAGTGGGCGTTCTATTATTATATTCTCGGTATATATGCCAACCGACTCACTGGATAATTTGCCAATTTTTTTTGAGGTACTGGGTGAAATTAGTGCAGTTGTAGCGAGCGGAGATGTCGAAAGTGTATATATATATATTAGGGGATTTTAACGCTCACCCCTACGAATTATTTTATGACGAACTGTGTAATTTCTGTTTGGATCAATCTTGGATCTGTGCTGATTTTGAAAAACTAGGCCTGATGTCGGATACCTACTCTTTTGTCAGCGAAGCCCACGGGTGTAGGAGATGGCTAGATCACGGTGTTGTTTCACTGTCGGCCTGGCAAACTGTTGTCGAGGTAGGTGTCATAGAAGATGTTTTCATATCCGATCATCTACCTATATTTGTTAAATGTAATTTAAATATTGTGAGACATAAAATAGTGACGCACGCCTTGCCCCGTAGCTCAATAATATGGGGAGTGAGAAATGAGTCTCAAATAGGTAAATACCAGGAGTTGTGCCACAATAGACTTCGTGACATTGACTTTCCTATTGAGTTTCTGGAGTGCAGTCGTGGGTCATGTGGTTTGGCGGAACATACGCTTGTGTTAGACAAAATGTATGATATAATTTTGTGGATACTTTTTGTAGCGCGGCCGTGAGAACAAGTAGGAAGGCATATAATAAGAATACCAAGAAGAGACAGCTGTGTGGATGGAATGAGCATGTTGGTGAGGTCCATCGTGAGGCCAGGCTTAAGTTTAAAATGTGGTTATTATATAACCGACCTGCTTCAGGACTGATTTATAAAGAAATGGTCGAGTCACGAAAAATTTTCAAAAGTCGCCTGAGTTGGTGTCAGAAAAACCAGGAGCAACTAAAGATGGACATTTTGGCTAAACACAGATCGGCAAATGACTTTAGTAAGTTTAAGAAAGCTACTGGAAAGCAGGAGATTAGGCCTGGCCTCCCGGTGAGTGTGGGTGGAATGAGTGAAGCTGTGGACATCTCTAATATGTTCATGGAGCACTTCAAAGTGTCCTCGCCGCTAGGACCCTCATCTGCTTCGATGGATGTGTCTGGGTGTGCGGGCGATGAGCCGCTTGTTCTTTTTACTGCAGGACAGGTTAGGGAGGTCCTGAGGAAAATAAGCGGCGGCAAGTCTCCCAGGCATGACGGGCTCAGTGTTGAGCATTTGAGGCAGGCGGGAGTACACCTTCCGAGCATTTTGGCCATGTTCTTCACAATGTGCATTAGTCACTCTTACTTACCACCTGACTTAATGAAAACTATCGTAGTGCCCATTGTGAAGAACAGGACTGGAGATGTCGCAGACATTAAAAACTACCGCCCATCTCGCTGGCAACTATAATTGCTAAAATACTGGACGGTTTGCTTGATTCTTGCTTAGAAAAACATTTAAATCTCCATGACACCCAGTTCGGGTTTCGGCCCGAACTTTCTACTGAAAGTGCGATTATAAGTCTCAAGCATACCGTCCAGTATTATACAGACCGTAGGACGCCTGCTTCCTTGACCTCTCCAAGGCCTTTGACCTTGTGTCTTATGATGTGCTCTGGAGAAAGTTGAGGGACCAGGGTATACCGGCTAAAATCCAAAATATATTTAAATTTTTGTATGACAATCAGACCAACTATGTGAGGTGGGCCAATTCTCCCTCGAATGTATATAGGTTGGAGAGCGGGGTGAGACAGGGGGCTTGAGTTCTCCCAAGCTCTTCAATCTCTATGTAAACGACCTTATCGTCGGGCTGAGCAGCATGCGTGTCGGCTGCCGGATGAACGGCGTTAGCATCAACAACATTAGTTACGCCGATGACATGGTGCTGCTGAGCCCGACAGTGGGGGGTCTCAGGGAGTTGCTGAGGGTCTGTGAAGCCTATGCTGTTGAGCACGGGCTTATATATATAATGCGAAGAAAAGCGAATATGTACATGGTTTTTAAGGCCGCCGGTAAATGTCCCGGTTATACACTGAATATAACCCTAAACGGCTTGAACTTAAATCGTGTTACGAAATTTAAATATCTGGGACATTTTCTTGCCGACGACCTTAAAGACGATGCAGATGTTGAGGGAGCGTAGGGCTTTGGCGGTCCGAGGTAACATGTTGGCCCGTAGATTTTCCCGTTGTACTGAACAAGTTAAAGTAACGCTTTTTAAAGCGTACTGTCAGAGCTTTTACACGGGAAGTCTGTGGGTCCGACATACCAAAAGATCATTGGAGGTCCTACGCATCCAATATAATAACATCTTCCGGATGATGTTGCGGCTGCCCCGATACTGCAGTGCATCGGGGATGTTTGCCTACTATCACACAGATGGCTTTCACGCCATCATGCGCTAAAAAACGGCATCGCTGATGAGTAGAGTTCGGGGCAGTCGCAACAGCATCCTGACGACAGTGGCTGAGTGCTGCACATCTCCGCTCTGGAAGTGTTTTGTGCGGAGGGTGATTAATGAAGGAAATAATTTCCTCAGTTAGTCACCCTTGGCACAAAATGGTGTTTTTCTATTTTCACCCAGCGCCTATTTTTAGCTGTACTTCTTTGTTGTTTTATTTTTTTGTGTGTGTTTTAGTCTTAAGATATGGACTCTAGTTGTCTGAAGTAAAATATTTTTATTTTATTTATTTATTTATTCATGTTTCATATTGCTAGGATTAACATTAGGGATTAATATCTAATGTGTAGCTTGTGCCGCCACGCCAGCGCCGGCGCCGGCTCGCGCTCCGCTCACTCAGTCGCGCGTGCGGCACTAACCCGGTAGCTTGTGCCGCCGCGCCGGCGCCGTGCCGCCTGCTTTGGTGAGTGGAAGCCTTAACAATATCGCCACGGACGCCAGGAGCTTGCACTGCTCTCAGGGATTGAGTGCGAGTGCGCGTCTGAGTGTTCGTGTTAAAGAGAATGTGCACAGGCTACCTAGCCATGCAGGCTTATGGCTGTTCTCCAGTGTGGATTCTTTTATGGGTTAACAAATTACAGGCTTGAGAAAATGATTTATTACAAATGTTGCAAGCATATGGCTTTTCTCCAGTGTGGATTCTTTTATGTGTTATCAAATTACAGGCTTGAGAAAATGATTTATTACAAATGTTGCAAGCATATGGCTTTTCTCCAGTGTGGATTCTTTTATGTGTTATCAAATTACAGGCTTGAGAAAATGATTTATTACAAATGTTGCAAGCATATGGTTTTTCTCCAGTGTGGATTCTTTTATGTGTTATCAAATTACAGGCTTGAGAAAATGATTTATTACAAATTTTGCAAGCATATGGCTTTTCTTCAGTGTGGATTCTGTTGTGTTTACTTAATTCAACGCCGGTAGTAAATGATTTATTACGAATGTTGCAAGCATATGGCTTTTCTCCAGTGTGGATTCTGTTGTGTTTACTTAGTTCACCGCCAGTAGTAAATGATTTATTACGAATGTTGCGAGCATATGGCTTTTCTCCAGTGTGGATTCTGTTGTGTTTACTTAGTTCACCGCCGGTAGTAAATGATTTATTACGAATGTTGCAAGCATATGGCTTTTCTCCAGTGTGGATTCTGTTGTGTTTAGTTAGTTTACCGCCGGTAGTAAATGATTTATTACAAATGTTTCAAGTATATGGTTTTTCTCCAATGTGGATTCTGTTGTGTTTACTTAGTTCACCGCCGGTAGTAAATGATTTATTACGAATGTTGCAAGCATATGGCTTTTCTCCAGTGTGGATTCTCTTGTGTTTACTTAATTCAACGCCGGTAGTAAATGATTTATTACAAATGTTGCAAGCATATGGCTTTTCTCCGGTGTGGATTCTCTTGTGTTTACTTAGTTCACCGCCGGTAGTAAATGATTTATTACAAATGTTGCAAGCATATGGCTTTTCTCCAGTGTGGATTCTCTTGTGTTTATTAAGTTCATCACCGGTAGTAAATGAATTATTGCAAATGTTGCAAGCATATGGGTTTTCTCCAGTGTGGATTCTGTTGTATCTACTCAGATCAATGCCAGCAGCAAATGATTTATTGCAAACTAGCTGACCCGCCGAACTTCGTACCGCCTTGACATGCATAGACATGCACGCGGGCTACCAATGCCCCAGTAGAATTGTCAATCGGCCATCATTAGCAGTATCTATGTATGAGAAAATGAATTTTCTTCATATTTTTTTTGTTTTGCGTGAATTTTTCCAATATTTTAATAGTTATTCTGCTATTCAGGGCGGAAACAAATCCAAAATATCATAGATCATCAAAATCGGTCCATTCGTTCTTGGGTTATAAATGGTGTAACTAACCCGACTATGTTTTATTTATGTACATGTCGCAAACATATGGCTTTTCTCCAGGATGGATTCTCTTGTGTCTACTCAGATCACTGCCAGCAGCAAATGATTTATTACAAATGTTGCAAACATATGGCTTTTCTCTAGTGTGGATTCGCTTGTGTCTATTTAGATCACTACCAGCAGCAAATGATTTATTGCAAATGTTGCAAGCATATGGCTTTTCTCCAGTGTGGATTCTTTTATGGGTTATCAAATTACTGGCTTGAGCAAATGATTTATTGCACATGTTGCAAGCATATGGCTTTTCTCCAGTGTGGATTCTCATGTGTCTACTCAGATCACTTCTGTCAGTAAATGATTTATTACAAATGTTGCAAGCATATGGATTTTCTCCAGTGTGGATTCTTTTATGTCTTATCAAATTACTGCCATTAGAAAATGATTTATTGCAAATGTCGCAAGCATATGGATTTTCTCCAGTGTGGATTCTCTTGTGTCTAATAAAATTACTACCGTCAGTAAATGATTTGCTGCTTATGGCGCAGGCATTCTGTTCTTTGCTGAAATGAATCCCCATATGATCTACGAGGTTTTTTTTAAATACAAATTGTTTGTTGCACACATCACAACAGAAGTACAAAGCTCGAGCTCGTTCTGAGCTCATTAAATTGTCATCGACCATGACATCTTCTGCATATGTACTCTCCTCTATATCAATGGGTTCTTCTTTAGCTTCGATTTCGATTTCTTCAATTAGCAGTTCTTCTTTGACTTTAACATCAGTATTTCCTTGGTTTGAATAATCAATTATCGATAATGCAGTCACTTCGAGGTTATGTGTGATTGCTGTTGGTGGTACTGCTCCCTGAGCCTGTTAACAAACGAAAAGTAAATGTATCTATCTACTTAAATAGAATTTCTGATATAGTTATTCTATTTATTATATACTAACAAAATTTTATAAAATGTTAATTTACTTATTTCGTTTACGCTAAAGACATGATATTCCAAAAACTAAGTTAATTAAACCGGTCCACATACGGCCTGGTGAAGGAGGATGCTTTGTAGTTATTTCTGTAGACAATTATTGAACTGACATCGTCGTAAATTCTCCAAAAAAAAGATTTAAAAAAAAATTCAATTAATGTGGGGGGGGGGAATCTTTCCGGGGTATAGTTTTCGTCAACGAGAAAAAATGGTGTTGACTATCTTACCTGCAAATATGTCTATTAAATTAAAATGACTTTATTTTAGAAAAGTAATGCTAATTTGGTCTATAATACTAATAATGCTGGACATTTCACTCAGCCCCTGAGCAGAGCTTGTACTATGGTAACCAGATAACTGATATAATAATTATGAACGGTTGTTTTTGTTAATACATAAACAATTTATGGCACTGATGGGCAAAGTATGGCCTGTGGGCCAGCTCCGGCCCGGCGACGGTCCTTCGACATGAATAGTACCTATATGGCCCGCGAAGTATAAAGTAGATTCTACTTAGTACCTACAGTGCTCCCTCTCTATAATTCCCAACTCGGGGCTAAAGTTCTAAGAATTTCTTCTTAGTGAGGAGTCTTCTGTTCTTAGTGTGTAATGCTGTAATGTTTATATATGATTAATAGTTTCAACACAAAATGCATTTTTCCTATAATTCTGGCCCTCCTCTGAAATTTCCCCCATTAACAAAGTTTGCCCACCACTGATGTATGGAAAGACAATCAGACCTGGAACAATCTTTCATGAAAACATTGGTTCTGCCGCGGGAATCGAACCCCGAACCTGCTGGGTCTCAGCCAGCTATTTGCCCACTGCACCACGAGGTCGTCATTTAATGTGAACAACAGTCATAGATATTTATTGTTTTATGTTTATTTTACAATAGATGATTTAAAAAAAATGTTGGTCCTAAAGATGAGCCCTGCTGGGCATTACAATACAAACAACAGTTATACATAGAAGCCAACTAACCTCAGTGCCAGATTGTAATAGCTCTCTCTGCAATTGTTCAGATTTGTGACACATGTCAGAGAATCTGCAGCACCTCTGCAGCTGTGAGTAGCAGATGTAGCATATTGTGTTCGGCCTTCCATCTTCCGCATTCAACTAGAACAATATGTATTTATAAAACTTGAGCAAAACAAAAATAAAACTGGATAAGTATTGTATTTGATGCAGGTATTTATTGTCAGTAAATCATTATGAGTAAAACTGAAGCTGAACTAAGCACACATGTCAGGTACATTACTTACATAGTATATTTAAAGAGAGAAATAAAAAACATTAAGAAATACCTTATAATTAATGTAACAAACCTACCTAATTATGACAAAAAAATGATAAAACACGAAACAGAGTACATACCCTTGTACCTGAAAGTTTCTCGTATATTTCTAGAAGGCGGGTGTTTCTAATCCAATGCATTCTAACGTCGACCGCTAGGCACACTCTGCACCATGAGTGTGGAGCATCTACAGATTCTGAAGAAGCCATTTTTTTCTAACCTTTAGTCCTTTTACTTTACTGAACGAGGTTTATTCTGTAAGACAGGCTTTGATAAACTATTATAGCTAGTTTTAGTATACACAAGGTTATGAAAATGACAGAATTGGTAATTAACTTTTTAAATTTTCGCGAACTATACTCAACGTCGAGGTTAGTCAAAATTATAATTTATAAATCTGTGCGCGAAAAGACCCGTTTTGTCTCATAAACATGAGTATTGGTATTGTGCTAAATTTAGCTTAACATTATGTTGATTGTTTGTTCACGATTGATATATATATATAAGTTTACTTCCGTTCCTTGATCCTTCACAAGGACCCAGTTGACTCAAACAAATGACTGACATCTGACACTGACATGCACCGCACCGCACATGAAAATGATTGCTCTTTTTAATTCATATTTTTTTTTTTAATAAAATGAAATGGGTATTTTTTTTTTCACTGCTATTCACCTGTGAAAAATTACAGTCAATGGTTTTTCATTAAGATGTCACACTTGCCATTGCTATTATAATAACAATAATATTTTTCTTACTAGTTGCTAGAACTTATACTGAGTGACGTTATGTATGACGTTGTGTAGTGTTCTACTAAGGCGCCTAACTACCTAAATACCCATCCACCACCACTGATTAATATATGTAATACAAGAGTTTTTATTTAAATTATCGCTAAAGGCTAAATAAGGTTTTAAAATTACATATTTTAATTTTTATGCCGTTAGCTCTATCTGTCGACTTGCAGTAAAATTGATTTAAACTAGTACCCTTTCTATCGTACCCAACACTAGATGGCGCCATTGCATCTGTACGTTGCAGTTGTTTCCAAATTCAGACTATTTAAACGACTGTGAATATCGCTATTTGCCAATAGATGACAGTACTAGAATGTTGAGCAGAAATACTCAAATAACTCAGGCAATTGATCTCTTTCATAAAACTAAAAAGATTATTTTGAATCGTTGTAAATACGTCCGTTCCTCGCGACCGAGACGCGACCAATCACCAATATACTTGTGTGTATAATATAGATTGCTATTCGACAATAGACGTCGCTAGTGGTCATAAGAAAAACACAACTCTTTGTCATCCGTATTACTTACACGCGGGTCATTATTTTATTTAGTACGACTATAGAGATTACGATTACGTCTCGACGAGTTGTAATCAATCAGGATAAAAATACATTAATTGGCCATTGCTAAAATAAGTGCCATCTCTGTGTCATCAGCAGGTACCGTAGGTTGAGATTCCTACTCGACGCTAGATGTCGCTAGATGTCTTAATTAAAACTAAAAATATGTACATGGTATATAACTAAAAACCTACATAAATATATTGTTTTACCAATAATCTAATATTTTTTTGGTTTATATTGTGTACAATAAAGTGTTTTCATTCATTCATTCATAATTTCAATGCGGGGCTTTGTTGAGATAGTCCAGGATAGTCCCAGGATAATACAACGTACCTACAACTGACTCAGTAGCTAAGTACATCATTTCTCTGTGGGGGAATTAATTATACTGAATATTTTTTGTGTTATGCTAGTCGAAAGGATGATAGCGATATGGTCTTTCACGTCTTAGTTAGGTATGTTTGGTGGAGTAACGAAGATAGGGGATAAATCCTAGAGCTCCGCCCTGAACTAAAGAGCACTACGCATATTCTAATCCTATGGGGCCTACCGTCTAAGACCTGCATAGAATAGGGTTGCCATTCGTCCCGATACGTCGGAACATGTCACCGTTATTAACAGTGGTGTCCCGACGTCCCGACAAGCTCTAAAATGTCCCGACATACCTACATAATCGAGCGCGCCGCGCAGGACGCGCAAGCAACTAACAGACGACTTTTTTTATTTTAATGCAAATTTAAAAAAAAAAATCTTATTTGTGCTATTTGGATCAGATTTTCTATTATGTATCATCTACACTACACAATCTATCATCTATCTTGGGTATTTTTTTCAGGTGTGTAGGTTCCTTACATCTAGCTAGAGATACAGATGTGTATGACATAATAATACCTAGAATTTTTTTCCATGATTTCTGTTATACGTTGTATACAAAAAAAAGGACTCCTAATTGTAAATGTCCCGACGGGGCCTTGGGGATTTATGGCAACCCTAGCATAGAACAACTTAAAGTTACGAGTGTGTGGTCTATTGCAAGTGTCTATTTACAAGTCTGACAGCCTGATATCCGCTAGCAGTCAACTAGAATTAAACTTAGAATTAGAAGGACGAATCTGGATCGCGAAGACCAGTCAGATAGGTAGGTCAAAGCGATACTTCACGGCGAGGCAGCGTCTTGTGCTCTACAAAGCGCAAATCCAGCCCCAAATGGAGTACTGTTCTCACATCTGAAACGGTGCACCGAAATACCAACTGCAGCCCCTAGACTCCTTGCAACGCAGAGCCGTTCGTATCGTCGACGACCCAGTAGTATCTAAGGATCTGGAGCCGCTGAGTCTGCGCCGTGACATCGGAGCGCTCAGCGTTTTCTATAAAATATATAACGGCGAATGTTCTGAAAAGCTGTTCAATTTAATCCCTGCTTCCCACTTCTACCATCGAACCTCCCGTAACCGGCAACGAGCTCATCCACATATTGTAGATGCGTGGAAGTCTCACGCGGTGCGTTTCACCCGCTCGGTTCTTCCACGCACCTGCAAGATGTGGAATGACCTTCCTCCGGAGATTTTTTCCGGTGGGCTTCAAAATGAACGCCTTCAAGAGAGGTGTAAATAGGGTATTAAGTGCTAGGCAAAGCGACTGCGGTACCACGAGTGCTGCAGGAATTGGCTATAGGTGTATATAGGTAGGGAATTGGTGCTATAGGCGGCGGTGACCATATAACATCAGGAGGCCCGTCAGCTTGTGTGTCTACAAGATTAATATAAAAAAAGGTAGGTAGTAGGATCTTTTTTGGCAAACTTTACAAAACTAGGTACCTAGTCTATTCGGGCTGGTTCTTAGCTATGTTAGTTTTAACCCCCTGATGCAAAACGAGGGGGTATTTTTATCAATTTGAAAAATTAATTTTTATTTGTGAAAGGTCAAAATTTTTATCATTTCTATGATGTACGTACCTACCTACTAACTCACTGATACTAAAGCCGGCTTAAACAACGATCTCTAAACGTATTTAGCGACTAAACATGTTAAAATTTGACGTAGGTACATATTTGTATGATCTTTGAATCATATTTAGCCACTAAATACGTTTACATTCGTTGCGCAAGTCACCCTAAGTCTGTGTGTTAGTAAAGGCCTACCTAATAATAGGTACCTACCTTTGTGCATTTGCGAACATTTTATAGGCAGGTATACTTACCTAGTATGTTTAAGAAAACACTAATTTGCAAATATACCTTTGCGTCCGTCCAACGGATGTTTGAGAAGCTTATGGTTGCTTTACTTATTCCAGAGAAAGCACTTACATACGTAAACCAAATAACTTACTAATCCTGTGGGAATTTACAACAGAATTCCAGTTATTTCGATAGAAACTGCGAATTGACCAATCATGTGTTAGTTACCGGATATTCTTTCAGAAGAATTCACGAAAAAAATATTCCCGGTACTTGAAGATAGCGATTACAATCTTACACAATAAGCTCTGCACCTTACAAAACATTATCACACAAATAAAACCTCTTTTATCCTTTACAAAGTGGTTTTCCATTCATGGTTGTTCGGCGCGATGTTTTGTGAACGCATCCGTTTAGTTGGCGCCAAAATGTTGACAGATTGGTTCTGTGGAGGCTGTGGGCGGACACAGACAGAAGTTTTGCGTTTTTCCGTTTCTGCTTCGGTTGGTGGCCATGA
The DNA here is from genome assembly GCA_918857605.2 of Philereme vetulata. Taxonomy (NCBI): domain Eukaryota; kingdom Metazoa; phylum Arthropoda; class Insecta; order Lepidoptera; family Geometridae; genus Philereme; species Philereme vetulata. The sequence continues at coordinate 2,781,455 of OU975427.1, read as the reverse complement.
AGCTATAGTACATAACCTCGTGGCCTCTTTTATTGGTTCCGTACCCAAAGTATTACTAAGACTCCGCTGTCTGTTTGTCCATCTGTCTGTCTGTCCGTCTGTCTGTCTGTCCTTCTGTCACCAGGCTGTATCTCATGAACCGTGATAGTTAGACAGTTGTAATTTTCACATATGATGTAGGTATTTATGTTGCCGCTACAACAAATACTAAAGAAAGAATAAAATAAATATTTAAAGGGGCTCCCATACAACAAACGTGATTAAGTCTGTTATAAAAAATACAGTCGAATTGAGAACCTCTTCCTTTTTTGAAGTCAGTTAAAAATCTGCTGGTTTGTTGTATACATTTGATTGGTGTACCGCGGCGCGCGGGCGGGCTACAAATAAAAGCCAGAAATATAAAAAAGTGACCGATTCGTATAAAAAAGTAGCCGAATCATAAATAACTTGGAATAGCGCCGACGTGCCTAATACCTACCTATTTCTATTGATATGATTACAGGTAGATTTTTGCCTTTTGCGGCCATTTGTTTAACGTGAGTACGTCTATGGCCAAAGGAGTGCCCGCTCGAGCGAGACAACCGTCAGGCGGGGTGGAGCGTTGTGCGCGCCGGCGCGGCGGTTACAACGGGAGTGACGCCGCCGGTACTGACATACTGCTAGGCGTACTGCTACGTTGCGAATATTTAGTATTATTTATTTGTCTGAGTGCGCGTGAAGCGTTCTGTTATTATTACCTAACGTCAAAGTAATAATAACATTTCATACAGCGCTATCTCGCCCCAAACCAAGCAAAGCTTGTATTATGGGAACCAGACAACTGGTAATTAATACTTGAAATTACATTACATTATTACATTATTTAACCTATATTTTCCCACTGCTGGGCAAAGGTCTCCCCCCCGTTCCTCCACATCTCACGATCACTCGCCACGTCCCACCAGCCATCTTGGAATGCATCGAGGTCGTCACGCCAACGCTTCCTCGGCCTTTTTTTTTCGAGGAGGAAATCTGCACCCAGATACCCTTATTGCATGTAGGGCACAATACGGGTTATGTGGGGTTGTCGAACTCGACGACCCACTAAAACCTCCCCGGTGGCCAGCCTCCATGCATGTTAAAGGGCTCTGGGACCTCACACGAAACGCTCCAGAGCCCCCTCTCACGCATCGCCCATAAAAAGTACGTCCCGGGGGCAGTTGCCCCCAGCACCCTCGCGGTGCACAGCTGCACATGTCACATTGTGTGGCTGCCCTCCCTGAGTCCGCTATCCGGGTTGGCCAGAGCCTTCACTCCGACTACCCACGGACCCGAATGGTCCCCTGTTTGGCAGGGGAAACCATTACTCTGCCCCTTTACGGGGCGGGCGGCGCGGGGCGGCTGTTGCCTGCCCCCCGCCGCCGCCTTCTCCGAGTAGGATCGGCCTTCTCCCGATCTCGCTCAGCGGCCTCTTTCCGAACCAATACGGTCTCACAGAAAGAGGCCACGGCCTTCCAGCCGTCCTCGTCTGCCAACATAGCTGCTACTACGCTTTGCAGACGGAGGTCCTGCCCGATCCTGGTGATCAGGTTCCGCCTTTCCACGCACCACGCTGAGCATTCCTCGAGCGTATGCTGGGCGGAATCCCGATCCCTCCCACAATGGTGGCATTGCGGTGTCCGTTCGCGTCCAATCCTATTCAGGTATTCACCGAAGCACCCGTGCTCGGTAAGTACCTGAGTAAGTCGATAGGTGACATTACCATACTCCCTCCCTAGCCAGGCTTCGAAGCTCGGCAGAATGCGCCAACAATGCGCTGGCGCGAGTACCGCGGTTCGTCGAACCGCTCGCGCCATTCGACGAGCGCACGTTGTCGCTCCTCATGCCTCACCTCCACCGGCGTTGGTCCGCCCCCGTCATCCTGTCAAAGACGAACGTACACACGTGCGTCCATCGCCGCCAAGATGTCAAAGGGCGGAATCCGCGCCAAGAGAGTTGCTGCCTCATACGATATCGAACGGTATCCTCACGCGATACGAATAGCTTTAGTGCGCTGCAGCCTATTGTACATAGTCCTGCAGCGCCTAACATCCGTCAGTCTACTGGACTACACGGGTGAACGCTTCCTCGGCCTGTCCCAGCTTCGACGCCCATCTGCAGGCACCCCTGTGAGACGACTGTTGCCCATTTGTCTGTGACCATACGACTGACGTGACCCGCCCAGTCACACTTCAGCCTGGCAGTCTTGTCACCAACATCTGCGATGCCAGTCTTCGCGCGCAGTTATTGTTTGTTTATTGCGGATCCTGTCGATTCTCTTTACCCCTAACACGCTGCGTTCCATGGCTCTTTGGCAAATCTTGAGTTTGGACTTTTGAGATTCTGCCAATGACCGGGCACCATACGTAAGGACGGGCAGAATACACATGTCGATGAGTTTACGCTTAAGGGGACACCGGAGGGACAATCGCCCATACAACACGATTATTTCTAAATGGAGCATATTTCTACCTTAATAAGGTATTATTTTAATTTGCGCGCTATATGGCCTGCCCATTGCCACTTCAACGTGCTAATCCGTCGGGCTATGTCGGTGACTTGAGTTCTCCTACGTATCTCTTCATTACTGATTCGATCCCGTAAAGAAATCCCGAGCATAGCCCTCTCCATAGCTCGTTGAGCGACTCTGAGCTTATTCATAAGGCCAATCGTGAAGGACCACGTCTCGGTTCCATATGTCATCACTGGTAACACACACTGATTGAAGACTTTCGTCTTAAGGCACTGAGGTATGTTGAACGAAAAGACGTTGCGAAGTTTCCCAAACGCTGCCCATCCGAGTTGGATTCGACGATTGACCTTTTTCTCGAAGTTGGACCTACCTAATTGGACTGTTTGTCCTAGGTATACATACGCGTCGATAACTTCAAGAGCCGAGTTCTCAACCATAACTGGGGCAGGGACGACATGGACATTCGACATGATTTTCGTCTTGTCCATGTTCATTTTAAGTCCTACCCGTTGGGAGACTTGATTGAGGCCTTCGAGCATCGTGCTGAGCTCTTCCATCTACTTTGCCATGACCACAATATCGTCGGCAAACCGAAGGTGAGTGATGTATTCGCCGTTAATATTGATGCCCAGTCCTTTCCATTCCAGAAGCTTGAAGGCATCTTCCAATGCGGTCGTAAACAGTTTCGGAGAGATGACATCTCCCTGTCTTACGCCTCTTTTTAAAGGAATCGCCTTCGAGCTCTGTTCGTGTACTCGGACTGACATAGTGGCGTTTTTATACAAACACTTCAACACTTCGATGTACCGATAGTCAATACGGCATCGTTGGAGAGACTCAAGCACTGCCCATGTTTCGATCGAATCGAAGGCTTTCTCATAGTCCACAAACGCGAGACACAGCGACAAGTTATACTCTTCGGTCTTTTGTATGACTTGCCGCAGCGTATGTATGTGGTCTATGGTACAGTAGCCTTTACGGAACCCGGCTTGTTCGGGAGGCTGGAAGTCATCAAACCTGCGTTCGAGACGGTTCGCGATGACCCTCGAAAACAGCTTATAAACATGGCTCAAAAGCGAGATGGGTCTGTAATTCTTAAGCAAGGTGTTGTCACCTTTCTTGAAGAACAGAACCACCACGCCCTCGTTCCATGCTTTTGGCGTCGTACCTTCAAGCAAGGCGGAATTAAAGAGCTTCTGAAGGACTTTAAGTACCGGTGATCCACCCGCTTTCAGAAGCTCTGAAGTGATTCCGTCCTCACCCGGCGCCTTGTCGTTCTTAAGCTGCTTCAAGGCCATCCTGATCTCATACAGGCTGATGTCCGGAATATCTTCGGTATAATGTCGGGTCAGTTTGGCTCTTGGGTCGTTGGCCGCACTGCAAACAGGTTTAGTGACCGAATCGTAGAGCCGTCCATAGAACCTTTCGACTTCCCTTAACACTTCCGCTTTACTTGACGTTATGCTGCCATCTTCCCTCTTCAGCTTCGTCATGCGGCTCTGCCCAATATAATTATCTCTCGCGAACACTTTGGAGCCTTTATTCCGCTCTATCGTATTTTTATTACGAGATGTATTAAAGGTACGAATATCGTGCCGCAAGGATTTCCAAATCTTTCTATTGAGCTGCCTATGTGAGCATCATCGGGAGACTGCAGTCGCAAAGAACGTCGTTCAGCCTTGAGGTTAAGGGTGTCATCAGAGAGTTTCTGAGGTCTATTGGTACGGGGGGTCTTAAAGAACTGGGACCCCACCGTATAGACGGTTTCTACGAACCTGTTATTGATCTCGTCCACTGATGCATCTACTTCTAGACAGTCAAAGCGATTTGCAAGTTCGAGTTGAAAGCTCTCGAGGTTTTGGATATGTGCGCGAGTGGGTCGGAGCGTAGATTTCATCAACCCGTTTGATGAAATCTACGCTTTCAAGTTTAACGTTCATATTCAATGTGGCTCTAACAATTCGGTGATCACTGCCGGTTTTCACCCTGTGAATCACAGAGACATCATTGAATATCCGTTTCTTGTTGGTCAAACTGAAATCAATCTCATTTCTCGTGGAACCGTTGGGACTCATCCGGGTCCATTTCCTGTGAGGCGGCTTCTGGAAAAAAGAATTCATCATAAAGAGTCCTTCTTTCACCAGAAAACGGCCAGCCTCTGTCCCCTGGGGTTGCGTTGCCCATATCCAAATTGCCCCACTCTCAACTCATCATCGCTTCTCATGCCTAGCTTTGCATTGAAGTCCCCCATAACAACAATAAAGTGAGTTTTGTTCATATGTATGGCTCTACTGATGTCCTCATACATAGACTCTACTTCTTCATCTGGGTGTGAAGAGGTCGGCGCATATACCTGAACGACCTCCAGCAAATATTGCTTAGATATTCTGAGTGTCAGGTACGCGACCCTGCTCGACACACTGTCTATGGTGATAATGTTGTTGATGAGTGACTTGTGAACGAGAAACTCAACATCACCTTGGGACTGTTGGTCGCCCTCCCGGTAGTAAAGTAGGTTACCAGACTTAAGGGATATCGTGTCCTCGCCCTCTCTACGGACTTCTGATAATCCCAAAATGTCCCAGTGTAATCTACTAATTTCTTCTTCCAGCTCAACAATCTTTTCGTCTGTCCTCGAAGTGCGGATGTTGTGTGTTACCAGGGCCAGTGGTCGTCGTAGGCCGTGATTTTTAGCCCCCCTGGCCCCACCGTTACCGTGACTGCTACCGTAGCCAGGATTAGCGGGGCCGCCGGGGACTCTTGGCCTGGTTTTATGTTGTAAATCCATGAGGGGTTGTTGCCATACTCGCCTCGCTTGGCAGGCGGGTTGGCGAGCGCAGTATAGGTATTGAAAACACGAAAAGACGCTGCTGCCCATCTTTCGGAGGTATCCCTTAGCAGACTCCTACTGCATCCACGGGCAAGAGCGGAGGGGCAACATTCTATTGCCGGCGCCCCACGGCAAGTTCTCCCCCACGGTAGGTTCTCGAGTGGAGGCCACGGACCGGAAAGCGCAGCGTAGGACGTCCACCTACAAGATGGGCAGACGACTTGGTAAGAACCGCAGGTCGGCGTTGGATGCAGGCCGCTTCCAACCGCAGTTCCTGGAGATCAATGAGGGAGGCCTTTGTCCAGCAGTGGACGTCCTACGTCTGATATGATGATGATGATGATTTTAATTTGAATAGTATTTATCTAGGTTCCCAACTATATATTAGATCAAAATACTTACCTAAAATGAAATAGAAGCGTATCGCATTCTGCATGTTTTTACGTCATAAAAGACCTGTTTTCAACCTAATTGTTACGTACTAAAAACAACAACATCTTACGTATCCTAGTCATGGGAACATAGATTATATCGTCTAGTTACAGAATAACAACACAATGAGAAAAATACAACAAGTTTTCAGTCATCATTTTTGGTATTACGGAACACGGTCAAAATCTAATCAAATTTAGAATCGTTCTATTGTTATCACTGTCGCTCTGCGTGGCTAAACTTCGTCACTAAACAGGGATAGCGATATTCAGGCCGAAGTTTTTGACGCGGCCGAATTGACAATGGAAGATCTCCCTTCATTAGCGTCTTCATAGACCAGAAGCTCCATTGAAATTATAATCTTTTTCGTATACATACTTATTTTAAGTATGTATACGAAAAAGTTTATAATAAAACCAAAAAAAAACCAAACCCGGAAGAAATATCTGTAAATCGTTGAAACATTTGTTCCGCAGCGGGAATCGAGCCCGCAACCTCCTGCCTCTCAGTCGGCTATCCGCCCACTGCGCCTCTGCTGTGTGTCTGCAAGGATAATGACGATTCAATAATCATGAAGTAAAACTTCATTACGCACGCTTGATATGGGGAGTAAGCTGGTAAATGCGTTACTAAAAGTGCGAACGGAATAGAATAGAATAATTCTTTATTGTACACCAGAAATACCTAAAATAAACTAATTTATGTTAAATATAGTACATTGGGTGGCCTTATCGCCGAAAGCGATTTCTTCCAGGCAACCTTTGGATTGAAAGTAAAGAGCGAAGCAGTAATGGACAGCGGTGCTCAGAGTATAATTACAAATGAAATAAATGCTTGTAATCATAATACATAAATAAATACCTAAAGAGTTACGAACGGAAGTTGAGACGGAGATATAAGTTAGTGAAGATAGCTTTCCATCTTCACTAACTTATATCTCCCTAGAGTTCCATTTCGTATATTACTGTAGGGGCAAGAAAGAGAGGTGCGAGCACACATTTTCTCTCTCTCTTTCTCTCATAGCCAGTTGATTTGTCGCAAATCAAATATCGCAAATCCCAAATTAGTCTAAATTATACAAACTGCAAAAATAAAACAGTCCTTCATGCTGTATAATAGAGTTCACTTTGTTATAGATAAAAAAAATGTATTTACGACGTTTCGTATTTTGAATCTACCAGCTTCGATTTACGAAAAAGTTCAGCTATTTCACAACAGACGGCAGGCAGCAGCAGAAAATAAGTTATGTACCTACCTAATTACTGTATGCGCTTCGAAATAAGGTAGACATTTCCTTAAAACATTATTTTTACCCCTACTCAGCCAGTGCGGTGACACAAAATATTGTCATTATCGATTGGACCCGATTTTGGGTTTGATTAAAATGTTATAGAATACTAAATGGAGCTAAAGAAGTTTTACTTCAGTCATGTGTAGGGCTTGCAATCCGGATATCCGAATATCCGAGTTATTCGGATATCCGTGTGATTTTAATATCCGGATAGTGACGAACAATATATTTGGATAATTCAAAAAAAGAATTGTACATTTCATCAAAAAAAAACACGATTCGAACATGGAATTAACTAGATCAAAACCATAACTTCCGAGTTATGTGCAAAAGTATATCTAATAAGTAATCTGAATTTAAAACACTGTTTATCCTTTATTTTTAATATTTGTCGCATTATAAAACATTCAGAATATCGTGACTGACAAGTTGCTTACTTATTGCTTGAGTTTTGTGACAGAAAACGTGATTTTTAAATCACATTTTCTGTCACAAAACTTAGCAAATTGCTTCAATGAAGCCTATTTTTTGCGTATTTGATAATGCCATGATAGGACAAATAATATGATGCAAATAGGTGCAAGAACCATGTTCGAAATTCAAAATTGTTCTGAAATACGAAATGTTTTTGAATTGCTAATGAGAGCATGGAGTTCCTAAACTTCTTAATCGCTACAGTATTAATACTTCTTTAATGTGCAATTAGAATCTAATAAAATGTTTGTAGAAGGAATGTTGTTTGTCCTGTTGTATGAAAATACTTTTTATCAAATTTGACTAACTTCCGCTGTTCAGATTTTTTTCATCCGATACAATAAAATAATCCTTACAAAGGAGTGCATCGATCGGCATCAAAAAAAATTTTACCAACTTGATTCATTTTAAGGCGCTACTCACACTTAACGCGCCGGCGAACCCTGAGCGCAACTTCAATTCGGCCGCGTCAAAAACTTCGGCCTGAATATCGCTATCCCTGTTTAGTGACGAAGTTTAGCCACGCAGAGCGACAGTGATAGCAATAGAACGATTCTAAATTTGATTAGATTTTGACCGTGTTCCGTAATACCAAAAATGATGACTGAAAACTTGTTGTAGTTTTCTCATTGTGTTGTTATTCTGTAACTAGACGATATAATCTGTGTTCCCATGACTAGGATACGTAAGATATTGTTGTTTTTAATACGTAACAATTAGGTTGAAAACAGGTCTTTTATGACGTAAAAACATGCAGAATGCGATACGCTTCTATTTCATTTTAGGTAAGTATTTTGATCTAATATATGGTTGGGAACCTAGATAAATACTATTCAAATTAAAATAATACCTTATTAAGGTAGAAATATGCTCCAATCAGAAATGATCTTGGTAGTACGTGTTGTATGGGCGATTGACCCTCCGGTGTCCCCTTAACCAAAAAAATTTAATGCAAAAATGTTTTTCTTCAAAAACGAGCTGATGTTTTAAAAGAAACTGCACCTATATCTCCTCTGGTTATGGGTGCTGCCGTACTGTTACAGTTAAAAAAAAACACTCTGTATACCACTGTGTAACTGAGCCCGCTACCAGCCCGGCGAAAGACCCCAGAGCCAGGCTGACCCGACACTATACAACAAAAAACAAATAGCTTAAGAACATGGCACCTGGTGATGATGGAATCACGTCAGAGCTTCTGAAATCAGGTACTTAAAGTCCTCAGAACTCAGAATCTCTTTAATTGTGTTATCCTCCAGGGCAAAACGCCGGAAATATAAAACGGAAGCTTAGTGGCACTGTTTTTCAAGAAAGGTGATAAAACTTCAATGAAGAACTGCTGAGCCAACTTATTAAGTTGTGAGTCATCACGAATCGGTTCGTTGGGAATTCTAATATCGAAGTTGTTGACGAGTAAGTGGTCTCTCACTATGTGTTTCATAAGGCTCATTGTCGCTCAGCGTGTTGTGGAGGGAGTATGCTTGGTATTTCTCTACGAGATTAATTATCGATCGAATTTCATTATTGTCAAAAGTGATTTATATTTTAATGGTGAATGTTAGCATAACTTAATTAATGTATAAAGCTATTTTTATAACAATTATTTTAGTTTTTAACGCTTTTCACAAAATTATTCGAATTATCCGTAATATCTGGATATCCGAATAGTAAAAAATCACTACTATCCGAATTATTCGAATACCAAAATCTTACGAATAATGCAAGCCCTAGTCATGTGGTCTGAAGCACACTCGTTTTTAAATCGGTTCAGTAGTTTTGGAGCCTATTCAATACAAACAAACAATCAAATCTTTCCTCTTTATAATATTAGTATAGATATCATGATCTTTAGAATTTCATTGTACTTATAAAAAAAATTTGACTTGACTTAACCCCTCATTTTTCAGAGACGTGCTCGCGTTAATGTATTCGGCCGAGCCCTTGCAAGCCTACCACGGCTACCGCCCATTTTTTTCACAACTCCAAATCTATTGTGTGATGGGAATTTCGAAATATAACAAAGTTAATCACTTACTCCAGTTCGTGGTTTGTCACTCTCAATCGCGCAAAGTATGTGATTTCTGGTCCCACGACCAAAGGACATCCGTAGGCCTCCATAGATTCCTAGGGCGACCGACCTTGTGCCTTCAGGATAAAGAGACAGTGGAGCACGTGTTGTACTGTAGGTATAATGCGCGTAGCCAAAGATGAGACCTGTCATACCTGTCACCCACCTTAACTTGGGACTACAGCGGCGTGTGCGGGGGCTGCGGGGAACGACACACGCACGACTTAATACGCATGCGCGGACGCCATACCTCGCCGTCCCTCCCCGCTTGCCTCGCATACCGCCAAAACCGCCAAGAACTATCTACTGCGCAGGTATGACCACGTGACCCGTCAAGTCTCATCTTTGGCTGCGCGCATTATAAGCACCCACGAAGCCAGACGGAAGACGGGACCCATCGAGTCATCTTCGACGTCAGCAGCGACCTCGGGGACCCTGGCAAACTGCTGCCACCAACCCAAAAATCAGCGAAATACCAGCTAGAGGATCTAGATTCAATTGAGAGAAGAGCCAAGAAGCTCATTTCACGAGTTAGCAGATTCAAGGCCACGAGCATCGTCGAAAGGTTGCAAGCCTCTCGGTTTTGTATTGGATACATTTCGGAGAGTGTGCTGTGGAGCTTTTCCACCTGATCCCACCATCCCCATTCTATTGTCGGAAAACCAGACGCTCCGCGGTGCTCCACCGCTGAAGACCGTTGCAAACGACATACTTTATATAGATAGCTCAACTGTTCCATATCACTGTCAGGCGGAAGTGGCCAAGACACTGGCTGCAATGCAGCCATTGTCTTGGTGTCTGAATTGCAATGCTTATGCGTTGACCGAGATAAGCGCCAGCTCACGGATCACACGCACACGTCGCTTCGATCAGACGCTCAGAAAGTATTTTGAAAACGCAGTAACGCCTTAGGTAACTAGGGGCCCCAGATAATCATTACGTCATAAGTTTAAAGAAACAAATATATGACATTCCCTTGTCAATACATCTATGAAAATCTGATGTATGTTCACAAAAATGTTAATTCGTTTAAGAAAAATAGCGATAATCATATTATCAAGAAATAAAGATAAATTCGCTGTTGCCATTTGTAAACTCAAGAAAGTTAGTAAATCGTTTTTTTAAAGGGCAAGCTGTACGCTTTTATAACAAACTCCCAAGTGATGTACAAAAATTGACAAAAAATTATCAAATCTAAAAACGTAATTAAACAAAATCTTTATATAAAAGCCTACTTTATCATATCGGATTATTTAGATGATAGAAATTGCTCCAACTCGTTCAAAAATGTTACAATTTAGATGTAGGTAATTTATTGTTATTTATTAAAAATGGATCATTAAAAAAACAACCAGCCTTGTTTCATGCCTTTCTTTCCTGGCTTGGTCGCGAAGGAACAGGCATTAAAATTGACGTTTCAAAGTGATCCTTGTGATTTTAATGATTAAAAATATTTTGATTTTGGTAGTGCACAGAAATGGGACTAATGATTTGCACAGTACTAATAATAATATTCTAAGAAAGAACTCAAGTTGTACGCACTCGTTTGAGAGACTTTCATGAACAATCTGCATAATCGGTCGTCATTCGCAGTTATCAAAACCTCATAGCAACCAACCTGTTTCGTCGAACACCGGACAAAGATGGCGTCTTCGCGCCAAAACAACATCCGCAACGCACGTGAGAATATTCAAATTACTCGTGTATTTTCAACAAAATACTGCGTACAATAGCAATTGTTGCAAAAGTCCAGAAAAAATACCTTATTTGAGGATAGATGAATTGTTATAGACAGGTCAAAGAGTTGCTTTTAGGTTATTGTCAGCCGGTTTTGGCGCCAATCAGCTGAGTGGTAAAACAAGTCTGACCGGTGCCGGTACCATGTTGTTTTACGACAGCTGATATCGTTTCGCAAACACTTGATAATGCTCGCAGTGTCACTAACTGGTAGGGTTGCCACCTTTTTCTTAAGCAAATAGAGTAAATTTCATTTTTTAGGATAAAAAAGTACAACATCTGAAAATAACGTACTATTTATTTACCAGACTCTCCATAATTATCTTCCAAATATTTGTTACTCTTAAATATTAACGGCATCTTTACAATCAATCCCTAAATTTAAATAAGTATCTATATAATTAGTTTTTTATTAGGATAAGGGACGCTCTATTGCGTTCATCCCGCCACTTAGCATTCATCAGGGAAAAAATAAGGAAAAACTCTCTCTGTGAATGCTGAAGTGGCGGGAATGTAGCAGAAAATACAAAATATTTTCACAATTCGCAACATTATACATGGTATTGACATTGACGTTTTAGGTTACGTTCCAAAGCAGTCCGTTCCGTTACACGTAAAAGATATCGTACTTTAAAAAAATCGTCACAAGTAAACATAAAGTATTTTGACGTGCTTTACTGCCCCCATAAAGTATAATGTACGATTGGCTAAAATAGAGTATAATAGTTTATTATAAAGTACCTTACGGGGGGCAAACCTACTAACTGGTGTTGTTTAAATATTAAAAGATAGATTTTATCTTAGATACATATAAATAAAATAAAGTACTTAACTACTTAGGGGGCGTCCAATTAATTACCTACGTAAGACGTTTTTTAACGATTTTTGCCCCCCACCCCAGTGGGATGTCGCGAGATTTGTTTCGACCCCCTCCCACCCTTTATCACACGTGAGTTTTTAATTTTTTTATTTTTTTTTAATTTTGTATTCATAGTGTAAATGCGTTGGGAGTTGAGACTTATTTAAAAAAACACAATTGCCTTCAATATTTCAAGATTGCTTCGTAATCTAGATTCATAGTGAAAAACTTAAAAAAAACATTAGGTGATATTATTTATTTGCAAGAATGTGGATACAATAGTTCAATATACAAACAATTTATTTATCTATTAGGCAAAGCCGACAGCACACATTGTAAAAAAATAAAAAAAGCGGCCAAGTGTGAGTCGGACTCGCCCATGAAAGGTTCCGTAGCAGCAAGTAACATAATATAAATAGTTCTTGTAGTTCGTTGTAACTTTTTTTATATTGGAGTTGATTTAATGAAAGGTAAATTGCGGTTTACGATTTATGACGTATTAAAAAAAACTACTTTCTAGATCTCGTCCAAACCAACTTTCGATGGAAGTTTGCATGGTAGGTAATGTACCTACATCATACAGTTCTCTTAGTTTTATCATTCTCTTATTTTAGAAGTTACAGGGACACACATTTTACCACTTTAGAAGTGTCTCTCGATCAAACTATTCGGTTTAGAAAAAAAATATATTAAAAACATCAATATCATTTTTGAAGACCTATCCATAGATAGTTGACACATATGGGTTTGGTGAAATTATTTTTTTGAGTTTCAATTCTATGTATGGGGAACCCCCAAAATTTATTGTTTTCTATTTTTGTGTGAAAATATTATTGCGGTTCACTGAGTACATCTACTTACCAAGTTTCAACAGTATAGTTCTTATAGTTTCGGAAAAAAGTGGCTGTGACATACGGACGGGCAGACAGATAGACATGACGAATCCATAAGGGTTCCGTTTTTGCCATTTGGCTACGGAACCCTAAAAAAGACTTTCCAACCATTAGCATAGAGAATCATAATTCGCAGGAAATACCTGGTCCACATCTAACGTGCAAAGTTAACAAAGCCGCGAGTTCTCTCACGATATTTTCCTTCGGTAAAGCATGAGACTAAATGCTTGGAACAAACGCATAGGGGATAAATATTTGTTTGGATTGCAAATATTTGTTGTGTCTGGGCGTTTGGTATGTATTGCTCGTGCGCGATAACTTGGGACCTGCTAGGAATGCGACCGCTTCCCCTGCACTTCCCCGATGGCGCCCGTATTGTACCGTTCGCATCACTATTTTTTACTAAGGTTTTTAGTCTCGTACTGGCCTACGTCACGTAACGACGCGCTCTGGAATTCTTTTAGTTTTCGTTTGTGTTATTGTTTTGTTGTTGTAGTTCTTGTTAAGTGTTTTTGTTATCATTATGAAGGGTAAACCTTTGCATAGCGGAGAAAGAAACCTCGTGCTAAAAGTGTTAGAGTTTTTTGAAAACGGAACAAACAGTTTTGTTTACCTGTCCACTAAGTAGTGACGAAGATGAGATAATGTAAATAATAGATAAAATAAATGTATAAACTTAAACATTGTATTTTTATTTTATTCAAAAAGTGTAAAAAAGATTAGATAAAAAGCAGCGTCCTCCCTGAGTAACATAATAAATTAGGTTAAAAAAAACAAAGACGAAGCCGCGGGCGGCTGCTTGTTATGTTCGTTTTTTTGCGGGCGGTACAAACACGCCAATATGACGTCACCGGGCTCAGGTCCCAACTTATCGCGCACGGGTAATACCTAGCAACTACTCTAGTTCCCAATACCCCATAAACTGGGAGACCTAGGTGAGGGATCACTCACGACTGTGTACCATACTTCTACTTCTGATACCTGGTAGGTAGATGTACACACGGCTACACATCAAGCTATACATTTCCAGTATAAGCTTACCTCGCATTGTGTAGGCTTTTCGTAGAATGAGAGGTCAGCTTATACTTACTGGAAATGTATAGCTTGATGTGTAGCCGTGTGTACCTACCTTACTTAGTGATATGGAGCAGTTCTGTATAGATTGTAACTAATAGATTGTAAATAATCTTTAGATAACTCAACTGTTTTTAGGGTTCCGTACCCAAAGGGTAAAACGGCACCCTATTACTGAGGCTCCGTTGTCTCATGAACCGCGATAGTTAGACAGTTGAAATTTTCACAGATGATGTATTTCTGTTGCCGCTATAACAACAAATACTAAAAACAGAATAAAACAAATATTTAAGGGGGGCTCCCATACAACAGACGTGATTTTTTCGCTCGTTTTAGCTCGATAATGATAACGGCAATAGGTAGACGCTTGAAATATTCACAGAATATCAAGTTATATATTCACTTTAAAACTAAATAAGTATATTAAAATAAAACAAATATTTAAGGGGGCTCCCATACAACAAACGTGATTTCTTGATGTTTTTATAGATTATGATACGGAACCCTTCGTGCGCGAGTCCGACTCGCCGGTTTTAATTGAATGTTCTTTTTTTAAGAGAATCTAAATCTATATATAAAACAAAGTCGGGTTAGTTACACCATTTATAACTTTGTTGGATTTGTCTCCGCCCCGAATAGCAGATTATCTATAATACTATATAAAATATCGGAAAATCTCACATAAAAATAATATTTTTTTCAACCTACATATGTCATCCCACTGCTGGTATTTTACATAGGTCTCCCCCACTGTCATCCAGGACTTTCGCTCGCGTGCCAAATCCCACCAATCTATCTCGAAGGCACGCCAGCGTCTACTAGGCCTTCCTCGGCGCCGTCGCCCGTCTTCAGGCACCCACTGCGCGACGATCGTTGCCCATCTGTCCGGGTGCATTCGTCTTACGTGGCCCGCCCAATCCCATTTTAGACTGGCAGCCTTATTTCTTAAAAAATATTTAGAAGAAAATTAATTTTCTCATACATAGATGTAGTTAATGATGGCCGATTGACAACTCCACTGGGGCGACGTACTTAAGCCCTCTTTCGTTAAAGCCTGGTTATCCTGTGGGTTATCCCGTCCAGAGGGACCGGCGCTGGCGTATATCGAAGAAGAGATGTGGTTCCAACAAGCCATGTCGGATATCTGTGACTGTAGTACCCAAGTATCTAGTATCTATCCCTAGTATCTGTGATGTGAATCCTAAGTAGTTACCTACCTAACAAATTATTGGAAAAAAAATCTATATCAATAAAATTTTTGATTGAGCGAAGCGAGATCTCCAAATCAACTTGGGCAAATCGACGTTGTATGTATGTATGTATGTTTGTTTGTCCGAGGATAACTTTCGAAGCGTTGATCCGTGAAATAGGTAGGTAGTGATGGCACAATTTTGGTATGACTAAATGAGTTAAAGCTGTTGGGGGGTTGTTAAGATATTGGGATTCAAGAGGGGTTCTGTAATAAATGAAAATGAGACTATTAGGTCAAATGAGACGTCAAATGCTGAGCCATTCTCCTTTTTCGGCACAGGGCTCATAGTGACTCGGTATATACGTATCTTTTGTTTTAAGTTTTATTTTATTGTTGAATTATGTTAACGTGTTTTTGATTGTCTGAATGTAGTTTCTGTGTGTTTGTAACTTGTGTCGAAATAAATGTATATATCTATCTATCTATCTATCAAATGAAAGGTCTTCATTGGTACATTTCAAAACTGTTTTTAATTTTAGTTTAATCCTTGTACTTTTTGAGTTATTAGCCATAATAACAAAATTTTGAACAAAAAACACAGGGTACACCAGTGACCCCACATTGCTGAAATTTGGTAAGTATTCGTGTAGCTTTCGTGACACAAATATAGGGAAAGTCTGAAATCCAGAAACAGCATTTTGTACCCCTAAAAATAGTAACCGAATAACATGAACTCCCTTTACCTGTAATTTGAATGAAATTGTAGGTCAAGTCTGTGGTTATTTATTTCGTGGTACTATTTTGATAGTCAAAGAATTACGAATAATATATTTTTGTTTTTATGGGAGACTCGCGAGATCTCAGTTCGGGCCAAACCACTAGTTTATTACTTGTCAAACATAACTCACGGGGTTATTTTCAAATCGCGATTAGCCGACAGCGATCGGTGTTTCGTGGTACGGGGGCGCCTCAGTACTTCTTTCGGCAATCAGCTGAGCAGGCCGCCATGTTTTTTTCTTGGCGCGCCTTTTTTCGCTTCAACAAAACAGGTTCGCATTCCTGCCCCTTATTCTAAGAAAGAGAGCGGCATTACCGCTTGCTTTTAGAGTTCCGTTTCATTTTGATACTACACATGTTGTATTGGACATGTTAGCGAGAGTCCTTATTAGTGCGTTGCGATGCGTTGCGTCGTCGCAGAGCGTCAACGCTGCGACGCTTTACATTACATACCTATTATTATATTTTGTAGTGGCATGCCACATTATGCGTTGCGCAAGGGCGGATCCAGCTTTGGTGATGGGGGGGGGGGGGGGGGTCACATAGTCGTGGTCAAGTCACAAGAAGTTATAATTTAATTTTTATAATCATGGATACAAGTAAAAAGTAGGTGTTTTATTAATGTACTTACATACTGCACTTAAAAATACCTATATTTAAATAACAAAATCAATTTTTCAAATCAAAATATTAATTTTAATAAATTAAATATTGAATGTACTCACATAAAATCTATATTGTGACAAAAAAATATGAAAACATTATGTTTAACAATTTTAATTAGTGGTCCACCTAGGTCCTGGACCCAGCCCAGGGGGGGTCATGACCCCCATGACCCTCCCCCTGGATCCGCCCTTGGCGTTGCGTGTGTCTCACGCGACGTTTCAACGGATCGACAAAACGGGGGGAGGGTCATGCGCTGCGCTGTCGGAGCTCCGGTGCGATGGCGGACACTATTTCTTGAGGAAACACCAAGGGCTAGAGAATTGAAAAATATGTATTTGTAAAATCTATTGCCGTCGCGCAGTATGGCGCAGTATGCGCGATAGAGACAACTGCAGCTTGGACTGAAAATACCTATTAAATTTACACAAAATCAACGATTCGTAGTCCCTTGATTTCTTCTCCAAAACTTGACCGATTTAACTACTTTCTTCATTATAAAGTAAAGATAGGCTTAGACCGTGTTCTTATGTTTTCCTTTTTTAATACAATCTAGTCTTTGTTTTCTGGATGTTTGAACACAGCGGAAAATCTGACAAATTTTATACCTTTCTGAATGTTCATATCTCTTTTAATAATTAATTTATGAAAAAAAGGTAAATATAGGGGCATGCCAATAGTGGCCATAGCTTTTTGAGAAAAAAAGTTATTGCTGTACTGGCATTATCCAGGGAGGAAACAGGGAACTACGTCTGTATGGAAAAACGGCCCTTGTGTTTTCTCTTAATGCAATCAAGGGACCTTTGCAACCCAGAATCGTTTACTGTTTCTACGTTTGTTTCGGCGGTGGCGTAGCAAAAGCAACATAGAACATGTTTGTTCCGATCCATTGTCGAATGAAGACTGAAATTCACACTGAGACGCTGCGCTGCGACGGCGTGCGTCGTCGCAACGAAGGTGCGTCATACAATGCGTTGATCCGTTGGGACGACGCAACGCAACGCAGTAATGATGCCTCACCCTTATCCGTAAAGAGAAGTCAATGAAGCGTCTAGTAGTGCAAGGCAGATTGGCGGTCGAGAGACCGTGTGGCCGCTCTCCTACGAGATGGTCAGACCTCATCAAGTCCACACTCTACCATGACTGAATGTTCTCGCAACGCCTTCTGCGCAGTTGGGTAATAAATAGCCTATGTCCCGGTCATAATCTATCTATTTTCCAAATTTAATCGAATTCGGTCCAGCCGTTTAGCCGTCAAAACGTAATAAACAGACAGAGAGATAAGAGTTACTTTCTAATATATAATATATTAGCTAACCAATCCGCAGCTTCGCACGCGTAGTTTTTCAATAAAAACATTACCCTCCTTCTGCGCAGTTGGATAAAAAGTAGCCTTTGTCACCCGGAGATAGTGTAGAAGAAAGATTTTTTTAAATCGGTCCAGTAGTTTCGGAGCCTATTCAATACAAACAAACAAATCTTTCCTCTTTATAATATTAGTATAGACTAGTTGGTCCGCCCCGAACTGAGATCTCGCGAGTCTCACATAAAACTTGCGCATAAAAAAAAATATGTTATTTGCAATCTTTGACTATAAAAATAGGCCACGAAATGTTATTCGTCTCACTTGACCTACAGTTTCATTCAAATTACAGGTAACGGGAGTTCATATAAATTGGTTTTACTTTTTTGCGGTAGAAATTGCAGTTATTCTGGATTTCAGACTTTTCCCTATGCACTGTGGGGTCACTGGTGTACCCTGTGAATTTCGTCAAATTTCAATTTTTATTATGGCGCATAACTTAAAAATCTAAACGGTTATCCTTTGATTAGGAGCATTTTTTTACCTCTCTTAAATCCCAATATCTCAACAACCCCCCGATATTTTTATCTCATTTAGTCACACCAGGATTGTGCTATCACTACCTATATATCAAACTAGCTTAGCTTCCTTCTGCGCAGTTAGGTAAAAAGTAGCCTATGTCACCCGGGGATAGCTTCCCAACAGTGAAAGAATTTTTTAAATCGGTCCAGTAGTTTTTGAGTTTATTCATTACAAACATACACACAAAAATACAAATATTTCCTCTTTGTAATATTAGTATAGAAATATAGATACAGATTTCACGATGATCGGAGCAACGCTTCGAAAGTTATCCTCGGACAAACAAACATACATACATACAACGCCGATTTGCCCAAGCTAATTTGGAGATCTCGCTTACCCGTGACACAGATCCAAAAAAATTCACGGCTATTATCAGTATATTCTCGCTGTATTCTCCAGTGAACCCATAGACTTACATCAAACTCGCACTTGACCGTTTTTTTCTTCCGAGCCCTACAGCAGGTACATAGTTCCGGAGGCCAAAGTAGTTTTGGTTATTCTGGTCAGTATAGACAGGGACAAGAAAATTACATACCATTTTTACCTATGATGGCCTTTCTAAGGCGATATTATTAGACGAAACGTTTTTGGACTGTCAGTGTCTGTTTTCGAGAAAGTTGAGATTTGGATTCGTGGTCGAATATTTGGAACATAAGGTTAGAAGGGGGGTAATTAGTGTTGCCAACCCTACTATATAACATAGTAAGTATCCTACTATATTAGGGGGTTAAATACTATTTTTTTCAACCTACGTCATCCCACTGCTGGGCAAAGGTCTCCCCCACTGTCTTCCAGGACTTTCGCTCGCGTGCCAAATCCCACCAATCTGTCTCGAAGGCATCGAGATCGTCACGCCAGCGTCTACTAGGCCTTCCTCGGCGCCGTCGCCCGTCTTCAGGCACCCACTGCGTGACGATCGTTGCCCATCTGTCCGATATACCTACTATATCAATATCATATCAGCATCATGTAGAATTTTTTAAATCGGTCCAGTAGTTTTTGAGTTTATTCATTACAAACATACACACAAAAATACAAATATTTCCTCTTTGTAATATTAGTATAGAAATATAGATACAGATTTCACGATGATCGGAGCAACGCAATACATACTATATATCCAAAAAATATACTTATAGTAGGCGAAACTACTATATTCTGCGTAAAGTGGCTGCGCTCCGCTCTAAAATTAGAAATTGCTGAGAAACTAAAAATTAATTTTAACAATTTGTACACTGAAATCTATCAAATGAACAAAATTTTGGATGTTATAGGTACTTTCTGCCCAAAAGTTTTGTACTAAATCAGCTGTTGAAAAATGACAAGAAGTTCTTCTCTTAAACAGTTCAGACTTGCTTATTATTTTAATAATTGTATCATTTCTTCTTTCAATTCCTGCAACATCAGCATTCACAGAGCGCATTTTTCTGTCATAAAGATGAAATGGAGAAATGAGCGTAACAGGGCCAGTTTGAATTTAATTAAAGCAGAATTAATGGTGTTTTTCAACTTAAATTTGGACTGCCATCAAGCATATAAATGATTTCTTAAAAATAAGAATTTAATTATTAAGGCAAATAATATTCATTTAAAAAATAAATATTGTAACCAAATACCTTTTTTATTTAATTTTTTTGCCATCTACTATATTTTTAGAGGTAACAGCTTCGAAAATACTATATTTGATAGAAAAAAAGTTGGTAACCCTAGGGGTAATGCACAATACACCCCAATGCGGGACGTCAGTGCAGATCTTATTCCCCCCACTCTAGAATTTGATTTGAATTACGAATCTCAAAGTTGATGACGAGTACCTACGACTTCCTTCCACGGTTTTTTTTTCAGTCCACGGATCAAACTCCGCTGGACAGCGGACCTGCATGACCTGAAGTTGGAACAAGTCTGACCAAGCCTGGCCAACCTGATGTTAAGTGGTAACCATCACCTATAAGAAAGTATTGCCTCATAGGTCACGCACTTTAGATGCGTACCCTACGATGCACTGCCCTGCGTCCATCAACATGAGGCATAGTTAAAGCCTTGTATCTGCCTGTAATTCCACCGGAAACCATACCCTGCAAACCGAAACACAGCAATGAAGAATAACACTCTAATGTACACCAGGAACATGTATTTATTAAAAAAATTGGAACTCCGTGAGTGCCGGCAGAAGTGATCATCATCATTTTCAGCCCGTGTCGACCCACTGCTGGGCATAGGCCTCTCTTTGTTTTTGGCATTCTTCCCGATCCTGTGCCAGTCTGAACCACGTACGACCCACGGTCTTATGGATGTCGTCGACCCATCTCGCTGGTGGACGTCCCCTATTTCGATACCCAATTCTCGGCCTCCACTCTGTTAGTGCCTTAGTCCACCTGTCGTCACTACGTCTGGCCAAGTGTCCTGCCCAACTCCCAATATTCGCTTGCTGACGTCTTGTACTTTAGTCTGCTTGCGAATTTCAGTATTGGGAACTCGATCTAAGAGTGTGATGCCGAGCATGGCGCGCCCCATGCCTCTCTGTGCTACCCTTATTTTGTACACAGCCTCCTTCGGGAGCCTCCATGTCTCGGCACCAAAGTCATAGTTGGCAGAACACATTGGTTATAGAGACGTGTTTTAAGACATTGTGGAATACGAGTAGATTTTAATATATCAACTAGTTTGGCGAAAGCTGCCCATCCAAGTTGAACACGCCTGATGACTTCCCTCATCTGATACTCCACGCCAAAAGATAAAACATGGCCAAGATAAACGTATGAGTCGACTATTTCTAGTTTCTCGTTTCCAATAACGACGTTTGGGACAGAAATTCTAGTATTAATGTAGGTATATAAAATTGAGTATGGCTACTTAATTAATAAACTTATTTAAAGACAAGAGGTTTTCACCAGTTAAAAAGTAAATTCTTTGACTAATAAATCCTTAGATATCGTAAAAACACAGGTAAATGATCTAACGCAACGGCCATAGAGCACTAGCCTTCATAATAGTTCATCCCGCGCCAATGTCACACCACAAACACAAGCCAAAACCACCCCTAATACCTTGAAATAACGATTAAAATCAATCGTCAGGCGAGTTACGACTTTTTTGCTGCATTACAATAATATCGATCGTGAGAACTTATTACGTACAAATCAAAATCAATTTAAAACCAACAGCTTAAGGTTTAATATCGTTTATCAATAAAATAAATACCTGTTCTTGACCGACAATGACCTTATGAAAAAGCGCGGGAAATGGGCTTACTGATAACTCTAACTGATTTGCGAATTTCTATCTTATTAGTTAGGTATAGGGTATTGATTCGTTTGGAGATGTGAAACATATGATGTAATTGAGGATTTAATAGACAAGAATGAGATAGGTTATCTAAGAAAGATTCTAGATCTGTTCGCAATGTACAAAATATGAATAGATGGTACAATTGAAAATTAGCGGCTGAAAGCGATCAATTATACCAGAGCTAATTAGGTTATTAGGGTGCTAATGATCGCTTGCTAGCAAATAGGTGGGCTAAGGTCGTAACTGGATGGATCCCTGTGGATGGAAAGCGACACCGTGGAAGGGAAGGCGCGGGACAAATACAAGAGGCGTCGATTGGAGGTGCAGGCGCGACGCCACTTCTTTGATATTTCATACAAAATGTATAGAAGAGCGTAGGTATGTATAGGGCGCGAAACATACTGAGACATTGGCGCGGGCGCCGCTTCCTCGCCCTCGGCGCACCCGCAGCTAGCAGTGGCATGCTCCTGTCCTGCTTGCCACACAGAGTGGACCGCATATCTTCTGATCTTTAGTTAGTTCTCCAAATGCACCAGAGCTTGCAGATCCTCTTCATCTGACGAAGAAGACGTCATGTTGTCGTGATAAAATCAAACACTAGAATGCCCCAAATGCATCCACTGTGTTAGCCCGCGGCTCGCCTTTCCGACACCGTTAGCGCCTGGCGTGCCCGAACCTCGCCCGCGCTTCGCTCTAGCCCGAAGCGTTTTGGCGCGATGATTTGGACGTTTTTAATCGGGACTGGCGGGATTTGGTATAAGATCGAGATAAGTGGAGAGATGAGTGGGAGGCCTTTGCACAACAGTGGGACAGCATAGGCTAGATAAAAAAAAGACCGCTTACACCCGAGTCTAGCTCATAACTTCACATCGCGAATGTGAAAAGTATTTTCTAACAGTTTGTGGGTAAAAAGACCCGCGTTCCCGGTATCCATTGTTTTTTCACAACTGGACTGTGGCCTCTTCAAGTTTTTTATCTTCCTGTTTCAGAGCATAGTGATGAAAAAGGAAGGTATTTGAACTGTGCCTGTGACCAATTTCTGGAAACCGGAACTAAAATTTGCAAAATTCATTAGTAAATGACTAGAAACATAAATTTAATAACTTCAAAAACGTTTTATGACCGCATATTATTTGACTTGATAAAAAACTTTTCAATGCAAACTTATTACACAGCCAAAACATGGTATTATTCAAATATAGATTCTAACCCCTTGGAATAAGAATCAACTTGTAATGTTGTGTTGTACGAAAGTATTTCTAGTTGGCGGGAGTCGGGAACCAGTGAACCACAGAATAGAAACAGAATGAAAGCTTAGACTATAGACTGCAATGTTAGTGGAGGACATCGCGTTACCAGTAACAATACGGCAAGCCTCATCCTTAGCCTTATTTTAATCGCATTATTCATTTATAGGTATAATGTAATCGCATTTGATCAGCATAACTTATGACTGACATAATATAATGTTTATTTTATATGTATTTTTTTATATTTTTTGGAACGGAAGTTCCTTATCGCGGCCGTTGCGAAAGGGGGCAAGACGGAAAAAATTAAGACCAAAAGTTGTAACGACACTTTTTGCTATAGTTGTAAGCCGTGCGGCGTGCGCGTGTTTCTCTGTCTGTCTCTCTCTCTCTCTCTCTCTCTCTCTCTCTCATAGAAAGCAAGCCAGTTATTTTAATTTCGTCTTTCTTTTTCGCATTGAACAGGTGGTTGTCGCGACGATTGTTTTTGTGAGTGTATACAGGTTTTTTGTACATAATAAATAATAACAATAATAAATCCTGACAGTGTTTCTGCATAAGATCCGGATATTGCTGATGGAGTTAGGTAAGTAGAGATTTTATATAGACAATAATAAATGCTTATGTATTTTTAGCAAGTACACATTATAACCTCTCTTTACTATTGTGCTAACCAAGTTATACGCGTTATAATCTCTCCATTATTGTATGTTTAGCAAGTGTACGCGTCATAAATTTAATAAATTTAAAAGCTATTATATTTTATTATTACAATATCAATGCGTATGTATTTAGAAAGCCGTGCGTGTTCTAACCTATACGCTGTTGTGTTTACGAAGTCTGTTTTGTGTCAACAATATATAATTACTACTATCGATGCAGTTTTTTCAAGGACAATTTAAATAAAATAGAATCCCAAACATATGTTTCCTACTTCAGTTACCACAAGCCAATTATTACTAAAATTGAGGCTACTGATTAAGTTTATATTACATTATATTTGCTAATAATAAATAAATATTATGATAACTTAAAAAAAATAACATTTTATTACAATTCTTTCACTAATTAATCGAAAAGAACTTCGTTCCATCCGGGTGTCCCTTGACACCTCTCAAGTGATATATATATATATATATATATATAATGTAAGTACATTATGTTCTATTTGTATGAATATTTATTTACAAATTTTAGTATTTAGTTATATTTTTATTTTGGTGTTAGACGCACTCTCTTCATAAATAGTTTAGCCATAAATGTATGTACACATTATCTTTGTTATAACAAAAATCCTCTCCATCTAGGTAAATGTTGTCAGGAAGAGATCGCTTCTAAGCGATAAGACCGCCCATTGTACTATTTTGCTTTATGTTATAATTTTTTTTTGTTTATATTGTGTACAATAAAATGTTTTCATTAGGTAATTCATTTATCTAGTTTAGCTCTTATCATTTGGTACATACAATATTTAATTCACCAAGTTCACGTTCTCATTTGTTTTTGTTTTACGTTTATACTAGGTATTTGTTTCTTTTTTTTTCTTTTCTCTGTCCGGTAATGTAACGATATTGTGTGTTAATGTAGCGAATGAATGATTGTCTATTCTATGTCTATTTTCAATACTGATCTGTGTAACTAATGCACTAAATTCAGACTGTTTTAATTCAGCATGTCGATTATGATGTAAAATTCTAACTGATAATGTCTAACTGGTTAGTACACATTACGTTATGCAGTCTTTTTATTAAGAAGCTTTATAAAAACGAGCAATCCTTGTGATTTTAATGAAAAAAGTATGTACTAGTTGTTCGCCCCGAACTGAGATCTCGCGAGTCTCCCATAAAAATAAAAAAATATTACATATTTGTAAAAAAATTTAAATATCTTTGACTATCAAAACAGTGCCACGAAATGAAGAACCAAATTACTTCACCTACAGTTTTATTCAAATTGCAGGTAACGTTCATGTTAATTGGTTACTCTTTTTTGGGGTAGAAATTTCAGTTATCTGAATTTCAAACTATTCACTATATTTGTGTCACAAAAGCTACACGCATGCAAAAATTTTAGTACTATGGGGTCACTGGTGTACCCTGTGAAATTGTCAAAGTTAGGTTTTTATTATGGCTAATGACTTAAAAACTACAAGGTTTAAACTAAAAAACAAAAACGGAGTCAAAATGTACTCACAAAGTCCTTTTATTATACGTGCCATTTGACCCCTCTTGAACCCCAATAATCTCCAACAACCCCCCGTTAGTTTTAGCTCATTTAGTCACACCAAAATGGCGCCATCATGACCTACCTATGTATCAAATTTCACGATGATCAGATCAACGCTTCGAAAGTTATCTTCAGATAAACAAACATAATATATACATACAACGCCGATTTGCCAAGTTTATTGGAGATCTCGCTTCGCTCGATAAATTCGATTTGTAAATTCTTTAATGAACCTAATAAAATAATACATAAGCGAACGCAATGCTAATTAACATTTCCGCTAATTGCGCCCGTCACTGTCCTACACTGCATTCTTGTTCTTCTGTCCCTATCTATTTCGTGTACATTCCAGATTTGAAAGTTAACGCCCGAGGAACGGTACCGTAACCGACGGCCTTTGGTTTCGCGCGCTTTTGCATCCTGTACCCTGAATGCACCGTCAAAATACACTCTATTAGCAAGCGAAACGGTACAATGTCGCTTGAAAGTTTTTTGTTTTCACACGTCACTTTTGACAAGATAACTTTTTTCTAAGAGCGCGGCATCAGATTATCTGTCTATACTTCTACTAGGTCTTTCTCGGAATGTAGTTGATAATAAAATTACCGTTGGTTATATCGAACACAACTTTAGCGATTTTTATGTATATCAGGTAACATGTAAAAATAAAAAAAAAACAATACAAGGACTTTAAAATTTTATAACTTACAGATTAAATAATATTAATATTACTTATGTTCCTTGCCAAATTCCCACCATTCCTTTTCGAATCCACGGATGTCGCGCCAACGCTTTTGCGGCCGACCCTGACGTCGCTGTCCATCCATACTCCGGTACCCAAGGTGTTATGTTAGACCAGAGGTTCCCAATTTTATTTGGCCATGGAACCTTAATTGATCATACATTTTTTGGCGGAACCCTGGCTGGCTATTTTGATAACTAACGTGTTTACCTTGTAGGTTGAATATATTCCTGTTAGACTCGAAGAATGAACAAATTATAAATGAAAATAATTATTATATGTATTGTAAATAATTTATTGTAAAGAATGAAATTTTTTCACATTATTTCTTATAATAGCCGTAAAATTAGGCTGTATGTCTGACAATTGAACGCAAACCAATCTCGCATCGGTAAGTCTTCACAAATTTAATCAGAACCAGGACAGCTTTCTCAACGATTGCCGGGTATTCATCTTTAAGTACAATTCAACTTTAACTCTCGGACAGACCGCGGAACCCCTGTGACCCATCCACGGAACCCCAGGGTTCCGCGGACCACCTTTTAGGAATCACTGTGTTAGACCACCTTTTTTGGGGAGGCCTTTGCCCAACAGTGGGAAAATGTAGGCTAGCTAAAAAAATATGATGTTGATCTGCATTTATTCTCCGTATTATCTGTAGGAATTGTGTTTGCGTGTACCTAAATATGTAATGTAGGTACACGCATACACAATTCCTGCAGGCCAGAATAATATAGGTATCTAGTTACTAATGTTATAATAAGTAATACATATAATATCTCTCAAATGACACAGTATATAGATAGCTCAACAGCTTCCGATCACTACCAGGCGGAATTAAGTGTCCCCAAGACATTGGCTGCATTGGCCCTTCAGTAGGTATACTGAAGGGTTTTATTGTTTCAATTGTTTTGTCCTGCGTAGTAAAAGCAATATCTATAGCTTTTTTGTGTAATTTTTAAGCGTTTAATAGCATTTTTTTTAAATTTAAATATAGTTAGGGTCGCCGTCATCGAAATCGATGAGGAAGATTATTAAAGCGTTTACTATTGCATACCTACATATGACGTAGATATTGCAATACTGTGTACCATATTTAGATTCCATTTTGTTAGGGTTCCGTACCCAAAGGGTCAAACGGGACCCTATTACTAAGACTCCGCTGTCTGTCTGTCTGTTCGTCTGTCTGTCCGTCGGTCACCAGGCTCATTGTATCTCATGAACCGTGATAGTTAGACGGTTGAAATTTTCACAGATTATGTATTTCTGTTGCCGCTATAACAACAAATACTAAAAACAGAATAAATTTAATATGTAAGGGGTATCATACATCAAACAAATGATTTTTTTGCTCGATATTGATAACTGCAACAGGTAAACGCTTGAAATATTCACATAATATTTAATTATATTATTCAGTTTAAAAATAAATTAATTAATATAAACTCCCATACAACAGACATGATTTTTTGCCGTTTTTATAGATAATGGTACGGAACCCTTCGTGCGCTGGTCCGACTCGCACTTGGCCGGTTTTATAATAATATTAATAATACATAGAGTATCTCTCAAATGACACCGTTGAAGAACGTTGCAAACGATCTATAGATAGCTCAACTGCTCCCGATCACTACCAGGTGGAATGGAAGTCAAAGTCAAAGTCAAAATCGTTTATTCATTAAAATCACAAGGATCATTTTAAAACGTCAATTTTACTGCCTGTTCCTTCGCGACCAAGCCAGGAAAGAAAGGCAAGAAACAAGGCTGATTGTTTTTTTTAATGATCCTTTTACAATACAGGTAATAAATTACGTCTAAATTGTAACATTTTGAATGAATTTGAGCAATTTCAATCCCAAGCTTCTCTATTATCTAAATAATCCGATATTTTATGGTAAGCTTTTTTATAAAACTTTCGTTTTTTAAATTTGTTAATTGTCAATTTTTGTACATCACTTGGGAGTTTGTTATAAAAGTGTATACCTTGCCCTTTTGGCTTACTAACTTTGTGGAGTCTACAAGTAGCAACAGCGAGTTCATCTTTATTTCTAGTAATATACTACTAACTGTCTGGTTGCAAAACTATAAGTCAACTTCTGGGTGGCCACGAATTTGGTGGGCCCAACAAACCACTCCTTAGATAACATTCAACAATCAATTTGATAATATCGGATATAAACTCATACGTGTGCTATAAAATATAAATAACTCGCTGACAATTCTACCAATACGTGATTATAACCGTCAGAGTGACGTCATCATCCGCCATTCCAGTTCGGAGCAGTTTTAAGAACGGAATGATGCTTACCAAGTTATTTATTCTTTGAGGCACAGAGACTTTAGGCTGCTTTTCCACCAGAGATGTGCTATGCTACGTTGCTATGGCTGCGTTTGATATCCACCAATCTTATTCATTGGTCCACATAGTATAGATAGATAGATAGATAGATAATTTCTTTATTGCACACCATTAAAAATAAAACAAACAAAAGAGAATACAAAATTAAATCAAAGGTACAATGGGCGGCCTTATCGCTAAAAGCGATCTCTTCCAGGCAACCTTTGGATGGACAGGATCTGTGTGAACAAATGAGAACGGCGGCGTTAATCAAATAATAACTAACAGAATTAGTACATAAATGACTAAAATAAAATATACATATAAATAAATATAAATAATTTTATAATATTAAATAACCTACTTCAAAATACATTACAGTACTGGTGGAAACGGATTCAACAAAGCTATGTTTTTTTAAGAAAGGATGCGTGCTATGGATGCGTGCTATGGATGCGTGCTATGGATGCGTGCTATGGATGGTCGCGAGTGGTAGCTATGTGAAGAGCAGAGGACTCCGTAGGCCCGCGTTTGTCACTGAAAGTAGACATGCCGTCGTCTTCTGCTGCGCGACAGCTGCGCATCTTCCTCGCACAGCTACTTTGCGGCGGCGCATCTTCATAGCACATCTTACTCGCTCCGCTACATAGCTTAGTATCAGTGGAAACGGTCACATAGTTTCATAGCTTAGCTTTTACATCCTCGCAGCATAGCTGCATAGCACATCTCTGCCTGAAAACCAGCCTTACACCTGTACGCCTCAAGTTGATGGACGCAGGACATCGTAGGGCACGTTAGGTGCGTAATCTTCGAGGCAATACTTTTTGTGGTTTGTTGTTGTACTTTTTGTAGGCAAACTCGCTGTTGCCACTTGTAGACTCTATAAAGTTAGTAAATCGTTTAAAGGGCAAGGTATACACTTTTATAACAAACTCCCAAGTGATGTACAAAAATTGACAATTAGCAAATTTAAAAACGTAAATAAACAAAATATTTATAAAAAGCCTACTATAAAATATCGGATTAGTTAGATGATAGAGAAGCTCCCAAGATAACTTTGAAACGTTGATCCGATCATCGTGAAATTTAATTCATAGATAGGTACTCGTAGTGATGGCACAATTTTGGTGTGACTAAATGAGCTAAAATGTTGGGGGTTTGTTGAGATATTGGGGTTCAAGAGGGGTAAAAAACTGAAAATGATACTATTAGGTGAAATGGGACGTCCAATGGTGGGACGACACAAATATAGGGAAAAGTCTGAAATCCAGAATAACTGCAATTTCTACCCCAAAAAAGTATAACCACACACGAACTCCCGTTACCTGTAATTTGAATGAACCTGTAGGTCAAGTTAGTTGGTTATTTATTTCGCGGCACTATTTTGATAGTCAAAGATTACAAATAATATTTTCTGGTTTAATCGGAGACTCGCGAGATCTCAGTTCGGGGCGAACCACTAGTTATTTTAATTTAAATCATATTTTATTTGGTGGGCCCTATTTTGTTTTGAGTAGTTTACATATATATATATATACATACATACAACGCCGATTTGCCCAAGTTGATTTGGAGATCTCGTTTCGCTCGATGAAATAGGCTCTCTGGGCTAGAAGCACATGCATCGTCAAAATAAAAGACGTCATTCATTATCCTTCCCATACTTAGGAATATCTTTATGATATCTCCCCTATCACGCCCATGTTCCTTCCGGGATAGATTATCGCGTGACCGATAAGAACTATGGAGGGAGAAGCCTATGCCCAGCAGTGGACACCCTCTAACTGATATATTTCTTTGTCCACCCCTGTTCCCATTTATTGGGGTCAGGTCTGTCCACATTTTTGCGCCAAGACAATCTATCTTCGGTTGTCGGCTCGGGCAACTGGGCTTTCTCTCTTTATATTGGACCACTAGGCCTAGCACAGTAACTGTAGAGAAGGGTTTTGACTTGAGTCATTTTTGGGAAGAAATAAGAGACTTGTCGACCGTCTCGAGCACTACGATTGCCAAGTTCATCAAGCTCGCTTCCAAGCGACATTATGAACTTGCCACTCATCCAATCCGAACCCTTTGGTACATACCATTCCGGACTATTCGATAGAACCGTCTGAACACAGCAAAACCCTCTGTCGTTCGAGACACGTTCTCGGAGACCCGGATGACGAAATCACTTCCGCTAATGCGGAAGAGTCATCCACATTAGACAGAGCAAACACTTCACAAATACACCGACCTCGCCGGCGAGGTCGACGAGTCCCTTCAATCGCCACCTATACGAGGTACAAGCACGTACCCTGGCGTTTCTCTCCTATCCCCGTCCCGGCAACAGCCTAAGCCGAGGTTCGTACCTAAGTGGTGCCCTTGCGCTAGTTGCCTCATCAAAAAACATTACAGGGCTGAGCGCCTTCTGCGCTCGCCAAAAGCTCGGTTAAGCTGCAACGGCCTCAGAGGCCAAAAGCGAGATTAATCCATTCGAAAAAACAAAATCGAGCACTACGATTGCGAGAGTGAACGGGAAGAAACGTTGTCGACACTTCCTCGACAGTAGTCTACAACGCCGAGCACGATAGCCATCATTTTCTTTATCTTTGACTAGCTGACCAATCCGCAGCTTCGCACGTGTAGTTTTTCAATAAAAACATTACCCTCCTTCTGCGAAGTTGGGTAATAAGTAGCCTATGTCACCTGGTGATAGTGTAGCTTCACAACAGTGAAATATTTTTTTAAATCAGCCCAGTAGTTTTGGAGTCTATTCAATACAAACAAATCTTTTCTCTTTATAATATTATAGTTTAGATATTTAAGGATTGATAACTTTATTTAGAAATTGTCTATGTCTTGCGATGCCTAGACAGCGCTGTCTTCAAAAGTTGTCTCTTTCGCACTCTTCTCAATCGCTGCTGCTAACAAGTTTTGGTTAGACATTTATTTAATTATATACAACGCTATATACAGAGTATCCTTCTCTTGTCTAGGATGAAACTATGAAGAACGTGCTCGGGGCAAAGATAATTTCCGAAGAATCGTCAGAAAATATAATACCGCTATAATATACATACATCACACTTACATTAGAAACCAATATACATATTTAGTGGTTTGCCTCGAACTGAAATCTCGCAAGTCTCAGATAAAAACAAAAAAATATTATTTGTACCTAATCTTTGATATCAAAATAGTACCACGAAATGATTATCCAACTTAGTTGGCCTACAGTTTCATTCAAATTACAGGTATCGGGAGTTCATGTATTTTGGTTTTTTTAGGGTAGAAATTGCAGTTATTCTGTATTTCAGACTTATCCCTATAGTCTAACTTTTTATTAGCTGCAGTAAAATGACGTTTCTAAATGTCATTCCGTAAAATAATGTTGCCAGCCTAATCTCAATAGGGATGTGATTCAGTTCACAAAAATTAATTAAATAACATTATTATGACGTTTTTGTTTCATTTTGAATGTACCTCCCTATACTTCCACTAAAAAAGATCAATCCTCTAGTATAGTAATAATAATAGGTTAAAAAAATACATTACAACTTAATATTAAATCTCAAAAAAAAACCAAACTGATTATTCATTTATGATTCACTCATTTAGCTACATCCCTATTTATTTTTCTTCAAAAACCGGCAACCCACAAAACGTCATTTTACTGCAGCTAATAAAAAGTTAGACTATATATTTGGGTAATTAAAGCTATATAGCTATTATAGGTACACACACCGTGGCGCAGTTGGCGTATAGCCGGCTGAGAGGTAGGAGGTAGCGGGTTCGATTCCCGTCGCGGAACAAATGATCTATAGATATTTTATCAGTATCTGGGTGTTTTTCTATATATTATATGTATGAATTCACAAAAACAAAGTATTTATGTATTCTATCAGTTATCTGGTTACCATAGTACAAGCTCTGCTTAGTTTGGGGCTAGATAGCGCTGTGTGAAATCCCCAGTAATATATATATTTTTTAATATATTATAGGCTTGCGTTTGACCACGATCTCGCCTGATGGTAAGCGATGATTTATTTCATAAGACGTGCCACTTGACCGGTCCCATTTTGGTTATTTTTTACCCCTCTTGAACCCCAATATCTCATCACCCCCCCCCCCCCCCCACCACCCACATTTTTAGCTCATTTAGTCACACCAGGATTTGACCATTACTATCTATCTATATAAGTACCAAATTTCATGATGATCGGATAAACGCTTCGAAAGTTATCCTCGGACAAACAAACATACATACATACAACGCCGATTTGCCCGAGTTGATTTAGAGTCAAAAAACAAAACAAATAACCATACACGCAGACATACAAGTTGCGGTCAGAGCCTTCTCGTCTCTTCGAAGAGTAGACAAGGGAATCGTTGTGATAGCCTTGCAGGTGGACGGCGGGCGTCCTCTTTCTCTCCTCTGGCAAATTAAGTGTAATTTGTATCACATGGCACGCATTCCGCCCATTTAAATGGCCGTACGATCTAACTAAAGCGTATCTCTGTGAGTTTATCAGTAGTTGGGGCGACCATAAAGCTTCCTCGTAGATTACTCATTACCATTGGGAATCTTGAGTCACCCCTCCTTCCTACCCACCTTAGCATCTTCTTATCATTCCCATGTAGTTTTTATTCATGCGTCTTCTTTTCTTCTTCATCCAGGCATCATGATGATGATAAAAAGCCTACTATAAAATATCGGATTATTTAGATCATAGAGAAGCTTGAGATTGAAATTGCTCCAACTCGGTGAAAAATGTTTTAATTTAGACGTAATTTATTTTCTTTATTGTTATGTTATCTACAGATAACCTCCGTGGCGCAGTGGGCGAATAGCCGGCTGAGACGCAGGAGGTAGCGGGTTCGATTCCCGCCGCGGAACAAATGTTTAAATGATCTACAGATCTGGATCTTTGCTTTTATACTGGATTAAACTTCGTTTGACCACAATCTCACTTGATGGTAAATGATGATGTGGTCTAAGATGAAGCACGAAGATCTAGAAGAATCATATTCACTCTTACCTTCTTTTGGAATACAATCTGACAGTAAAGTGTTCCATACCTTATAGTTGAGCGTATCAAGAACGTCGAACCAAAACACACACAGCCACAGTTACACGGAGCCGAGTACTTATCTGTTTCGGGTCTGAATGTTTTTTCCATATATATTTTAGGTATACAGTTGTGGAAAGCTATACATCTAGTGCACGAGCCAGTAGAGCGCAGATTCAGTCACTCAGGGAGGCCATGGTCGAGCGCTTAAACTTGTCCTTGAAGGCAATCTCCGACTGGGGTGATGCCAATCTGGTCAAGTTCAATGCGAATAAGACCCAGGCGTGTCTGTTCTCCGCAAAACGAAGTCAATTTAATCTGACTCCTACTTTCCGAAATGTACCCGTGCCGATATCTGACCACCTCGAGCTTCTTGGTATCACATTAACTCCGACTCTCAATTTCGGCTCCTACATTGAGTCGAAAGCCCAGTTGGCTGCTAAAAAGCTTGGTATACTCGCAAAGGTGAGGCACTACTTCACACCGGGACAGTTGCTCAACTTGTACCAAGTACAAGTCCGTTCGTGTTTGGAGTACTGTTCTGACCTGTGGGACGGATCAGCGAAGTACCAACTTGAAGCTCTGGAATCAATTGAGAGAAGAGCCAAGAAGCTCATAGGCAACGATGAGCTAGTTGATGCAAGGCTCCTCAGCCTGGAGCATCGACGAAAGGTTGCTAGCCTCTCGGTTTTTTATCGAGTACATTTCGGGGAGTGTGCGGCGGAACTTTTCAACCTGATCCCACCATCTCCTTTCTATCAACGGACAACCAGACGCTCTGCGGTGCGCCACCACTATATGGTAGAAATACCTCCCAGTCGCACAAAGCGGTTCTCTTCGACCTTTATTATGCGCACCGCCAAAGAGTGGAACGACTTGCCAGAGTCTGTGTTTCCTGATAGCTACAGCCTGGGTATCTTTAAGTCGCGAGTGAATAGGTTTCTTCTAGGCAAGCGTGTACCATCGTAGACTGCATCATCGCGCGCCATCAGGCTAGACCGTGGTCAAACGCAAGTCTATAATATATAAAAAAAAAAAGTAAGTAGGTATTTATTTACAAAAAAAAGTATTTAAGTATTCTATCAGTTATCTGGTTCCCTTATTACAAGCTCTGCTTAGTTTAGGGCTAGATAGCGCTGTGTGAAATGTCCAGCAATATTAATATTCATATTTAAGTATTCTAAAAGGATCATTAAAATGAACAACCAGCCTTGTTTCTTGCCTTTCTTTCCTGGCTTTGTCGCGGAGGAAGAGGCAGTAAAATTGACGTTTCTAAGTGATATTTGTGTTGATTTGATGATGTTACAATATATAAAATATTACAAGCAAGAACGGTATTTACAATACTTAGAAACCGACCGGCCGGCGCCGGCGGTGAGTTGTATCATCAATGATTCATTTAAATTCAACCCGTCGATCCACACCAAACTTGAAAGTATGTAGTTATTTTGAATAGGTACGCCGACCTATCTAAAGCACCTTCTAAGAACACATAAAATTTGTAGTAGGTTTAGTTTTTTTTGTATTAATGTACCTACTCTTAGATTCAGTATATAAGATCTGTCATTCATTTTTTTTTGTGTCACCATCTTCTTTTGTAAAATATATCGTGATAAATAAATGATTTTTCGTACCACTTGCTCAAAAAAGTGACATTCTATGCCACAAAAAGCGAACATAACAATAGTCATTTTTAATCTGTTATGGTGCTCCCACATTGCCGTTATAAAATGTTTGTAAACATTTTATAACACCAAAACATTTACTAACAAATGTTAACAATTGTTGCACTTTGTTAGAAACTGTTACATGTTATAAGTGCTCCTACATTGATGGAAAATGTTTAAACATTTTATAACATCTAGTATTGGCTCGCAGTTTGGTTTCGCCTTCTGAGGGCCGAGGACGTCTACACGAAAATGGAAGAAGATTTGCTCATTGGAATAGCTTTTATTTTTTGTTTAAAAAAGGAGAAAAAGCGCTCTTATTGGATGCGCCAAAAGCTAAAAGCTAGAGGAAAATATAGTGCCACAGACTATCTCAAGGATTTGGGTATTGACGGTTGCTTAAAAGATTTTATAAGAATGAACAGTTCCGAATTTGAATATCTACAAAATTTAATTGGGGCAAAAATAGGCAAACGAGACACTACATTTAGAAAATCTGTAAGTGTGACGGAAAGACTTGCGGTAACGTTAAGATTTTTGGCAACTGGTAGCAGTTATAAAAGTCTTGGAAATGTGTTCAAGTTGTCAGACCAAGTGATATCTATTATCGTACCAGAAGTGTGCGAGGCTCTCAATGAGGTTTTAAAGGAATACATACAGGTAAGTCAAACAACATTTTTAATTATTTTTTTATTTACTTTTAATATGATCTAATCTAATCATACTTTAGGTAGGTACCTACCTTACCTTACTAATAATTTTTTTAATAATTAACAAACCAAACATGTATTTTTTAATTTTTGATTGATTCCAACAAATCGTTTAATGATTGGGTCGAATCTTGGCTTGATTCCGATAAATTAGACGGACTCTGTGTTCTTGCGCTGGTACGAGTATGTGTCCTGGAGTTATCCGAAGAACTGGTTTCAAATGAAGCCGAGGGACTCGGTGCGGTGTAGTATCCTCTCGAGCTACAGTCAGCATTATTTTCCGAAAAAGTGGATAGATTTGGTTCAGAGTTGTATCCCCAGGAACTACTAGCGGTTGGGTCTGTCAAGGTTGTTGGAAAATCATATTGTCCCATTGTCGCATTGTACAAAATATTGTTAATGTGATGTTGAGCAGTATTCTTAGCATGACTGTTTTTTATTTGTTTCAGTTTCATCGAGACATACTCTCCAAATGCGTCATTTTCATCCCTGCTTTTTCTAGATTCGTACATTCTTTGTAAAATATTTACAGCTTCTTGTTGTGTTGGATCTTGTTCTACTTCAGGCCGTCTTCTTTTCCGAAATGGTTTTTGGGTGGCGAAAGGCGTGCCCGTAGTTTCATTTACAGTGACAGTATTTCCTGTTTCGTTCAAACTGAGAGTGTTTTCTGAAGCAATTCTGTTTTCTTCGTTACCCTGAAAGAATAGAATTAAACGATAATTTCAAGTTATAGGCGCGTCAAATTAGCTAAAATTGTAAAAAAATCTATAACCGCGATTTTCTTTTTCTATTACTTAACAACCCTTAACTGAAATCATATTTTTGTATAGTGTATTCTATTAATATTTCATACTTAATAAAAATATCCAATAAAATTTGTTAGAATAACGAGTTATAAATTTATTTTTCGCGCCTATTTCTTAATCTTCTATTTTTGTTCCAGATACCAACAACACCTCAAGAGTGGCTACACGTGGCAAATTCATTTGAAGAAAAATGGAATTTCCCAAATTGCTTAGGAAGTATCGATGGAAAGCACGTAGCCATACAAAAGCCAATTGATAGCGGCAGTGAATATTACAACTATAAAGGATTTTACAGCGTTGTACTTTTAGCGATAGTGGACGCAGAATACAACTTTCTGTACGTGAATATTGGCTGCCAAGGACGCATAAGTGATGGCGGAGTTTTCGCAAACACAAAATTTCGAAATAAAATTAACGACAATAGTTTGAAAATACCCAGTGACAGCTCACTACCAGGCAGAAACAAACCTGTTCCTTATGTGTTCGTAACAGATGATGCGTTCCCTTTAGAAAAACACTTATTAAAACCTTTTCCAGGACCACAGGATAGCAATTCTAAGGAAAGAATCTTCAGTTATAGACTGAGTCGTGCGAGGAGAACAGTAGAGAACGCATTTGGGATTTTGTCAGCCAGATTTAGAGTTTTACGAACTACAATATTATTAGATCCAGAAAAAACTACTACTTTAATTATGACATGCGTGCTACTGCATAATTTTATAAGAAAAACTGAATCGAGCATGATTTACGCTCCATCTCAATACTATGATGGAGATGACATAGTAACTGGTACACGTATCGATGGACAATGGAGATTAGAACAGCAGCAATTAACACCACTTGAAGCATGTGAATCCCTGACAGATGATGGGAAAGAAATAAGAAAAGAATTCGCAGAATATTTTTCAAATGAAGGGTTTTTGGACTGGGCATCTAAATATTATTAAAAGACGTTAAAATAAAACTCACCTGCAACCCTCCATCGACAGTTAAACTTGGAATATTTTTGCCTTTAAGGAACATGAGTTTTTTAAATGCAAACCATTTACTTGACTCATTAGCTCCTGCACCAGATTTATTAGATTTACATTCTCGGTTAAATTGACCTACGAGTGATCGAATCTTTTTTTCAATTACTTTTTTATCCATATTAAATTCACTGGCAATTTCCATCCAAGCATCGTGTTTTTTATTTCGGTCTTTGTAGCTCTCTGACATCGTGTTCCATAGTACTTCTCTTGCTTGAAACATTTCAATCAGTTTGTAAACATCATCGTTATTCCAATTACCGGACATATTTTATTGCTTGGCGCACGCGCAACCACTAATACACACGCACAGCGATGCACGCTGACACAAAGGGACTGACAAGCGAGACACCACGCGCAGCGACCTGCGTACTCTAACCCCCACCGCACCGCACCGCCTATCCCGCCATCACCCTTATAAAATGTTTACAAACAAAAGATAACACATGTTTTATTTTGTTATAATTTGTTTTGTTATAAAATGTTTACTAACATTACTAAACATTTTCTAACATGAAAATTTATTTGTGATTAAATGTTTGCTAACAAATGTTTACTAACGTTATTAAACATTTTATAACGGCAATGTGGGAGCACCATTAAAAACAGGGAAAGAAAATTGTACTGAATTTCATTCATCCTCTAGGGGGAGAATGTGATTTAAATTTGGAATACTTACCGAAATTTATACTGATCTACATCTGTGTTTACACCATTGAGTTTGTATATAAAGCATTATACATCTTTTTGAAAAAGGAATACGCATTTATTATGCAGTTATGATTATTAAATAAAATTACGAAAACCGACGAGGCTGTATGAGCTTGATGCCTTTGCTTTTCCGACAAAAAAATATTAGTCTAGGAATTTGCCGCGTTTTTGTTCTCTTCAAATACATAAACGTAACATCAACAAGTTCATCAACAATAAATGTACCAAACAAAAATGTAACTGTCTCTATCAATAATTGGACCAATGTTTCGAATGTTAACTTTTACTTTTAATTGTCATTATTTTTAATAAGTAAATGCTTATCTCATATTATTATTGTGTTAATTTTTTCGCAAATGGTACGAAAAGTAGAGTATTTTCCTCGGTGATAAAGCTGTATTAGTCTTGGGTGAACTTAAATCCCTCGCTACACTCAGGACTCGTCTTAAATCCCTCGCTTCGCTCGTGATTTAAGTTTTTAACACCCTCGCTACGCTCGGGAGTAAACCTCGAGTCCTTCGTTACGCTCGCGATTTAAATCGTCACCCGCGACAGAAGACACTGCTTTATCCCCTTGGTTAATAATCTACTATAATTATCAGGCACATTTTTGTTTAGCTCGCACGGTATTAATACCTATATAGCCTTAGGCTAGTTTTCCATCAGAGATGTGCTATGCAGCTATGCTGCGAGGATGTAAAAGCTAAGCTATGAAACTATGTGACCGTTTCAACTGATACTAAGCTATGTAGCGGAGCTAGTACCTAAGATGTTCAAACGCGGGCCTACTGAGTACTCTTCAGCTCGCTACCTTAGACTCGATAGAACGTAGGGCTTTTAGGCTTATAGGTGAGCAATATATGGCGGAGGCTAAGACCCAAAGTCTCGAACACCGCCGTAAAGTTGCAAGCCTATCGATCTTTTACAGAATACATTTCGGGGAATGTGCCCAGGAACTTTACGATCTGGTTCCGCCATCTCCTTTCCATCAAACGACAAGCAGGCGCACGGCTCAGTACCATCCGTACCTAGTTGATATACCACCCATTCGCACACACCGTTTTGGTTCTACGTTCTTGATGCGTACAGCTGAGTTATGGAACGCTTTGCCGTCGTCTGTTTTTCCTAAAGAATACAATCCGGGCCTCTTTAAGATACGTAAGAGTGAATAGGTTTCTTCTAGATCTTCGTGCTTCATCTTAGACCACATCGTCGCTTACCATCAGGTGAGATTGTGGTCTAATGAAGATCTATTTAGTTTAAAAAAAACTGCTCTTCACATAGCTACCACTCGCGACCATTCATAGCCCGTTTTCATTCCTTCTATATAAAACACATAGCTTAGTTGAATCCGTTTCCACCAGTGCTATGCTATGCTATGTGGACCAATGAATACGATTGGACGATCAAACGCAGCCATAGCAACGTAGCATAACAAATCTCTGGTGGAAAAGCAGCCTTTGGGCCTTACGCCCTTAGGGCGCCTTCTTTGCCGCAACGTGCCGCGCGGAGGCAGCTCGTCTGCAGCGCTGCCGTCGCTAGGTTCGAGAATACATATACATGTGTTGTACATAGAGTTTCACGATGGACTCGAAGAAATACTGCTCTTAGTGCCTCAAATATTGGTTTGCCAGAAATCATTACTAATGAATGTTTGTTGAATGGAACAAATGTTTGCATGATCTTTAAATATTTGTTTCGGTTTTTCTATATGTTGTATGTATTACAAAAAACAAGGTATGTATTCTATCAGTTATATGGTTCCCATAGTACAAGCTCTGCTTAGTTTGGGCCTAGATAGTGCTGTGTGAAATGTCCATCAATATTTATTAAACATATATATTTATTTAAAGAAAAAAACAAATATAAGTAAGTATAATGGGCGGTCTTATCGCTTAACAAAGCTATCTCTTCCATACAACCTTTGGCCATGGATGAAGATTTTTTGCCAGTTTCCTATTGCATAATTAGGAACTACCATAACACAGAGTTGGAGAATTCATACCTACATGAAAAAAATATTTATTACACAAATCTTTCGATTTTTTTTTAAATCTGAGTATCAAAAATATAATAAAAAATGATTTGTGAACATTATATTCTATCAGAAACCTACTAAAATGGTAGAATAAAATTCCCGCTATCCAGACAATACGGCAGGCATTGATATGGCAACATAGGGGAAAAGCGCGCGCGCGCAGCTGTCTCGAACAAACAAAACATTTGTTTCATTCAATTCAGTTGCCGTCCGACCGCAGTGCCGTTCGCTTGGCGCGTCGTCAAAAGCTTCCACATAAAACAGCTGATAAACTTGCACGGCTGATTAGATAAACATGGACTTGTGAATCTATTTATTGTGTAAGTGCTTAGAACTTTGTGACAATGTGGGGTGAGAGCAGCGAGAAATGCGAAAACAACTGTCAATGTTCCGGGTAAGTTTTCAACTGAGAATCTAATTGGAATATCAAACCTCTGGGCTTTTATGAAATTAAACTTTTTTCAGGACCAGAGATAAAAGAGTACTGTAGTGTATGTTCGAATTTGGAATATTGAAATTTTTTTTAGTACCTAGTTTCATGATAACGGGTAGTGTACTTGGAATATAAGACAATCATGCGTCTCATCATAGGTTTTTTGAGTACAAATACCTAAAATGGGTACCTACCTAGACTAGTACCTAACCTAACGTGTACTTAATGGTTTAGTAACTATCTACGTGCGTACCTTACCATCATAGCTAAGTACGTATCTACTTACTCATTTTTACTTACGATAATCATTTTTTGAATATTATTGTGTTCTAATAGGTAGGTAGGTAGGCATTTATATGCTAGCTTCCTCCAGCTTACATAGCAACTAGGCTGTTTTTTTTCCAAAACGAATGATCCCCTCCCTTAAACTCACAACAGATGATTTATCAGAAATGCCTTCCTAGTAACCTTAAATGATCAATAAAAACACACTTGAACTTTTCCTAGCAAGGCGGCAATGAAATAACAAATTACCACGATCCAAAAGTAACCTATTATCTGTCTAACTTTAGTTAAACTAGCGAGCGTTTAATTTAGAGGGATCCTTAAACTTATAACTGCTTGGTACTGATAAGCTCGTCAAATTACGTCATTCGTGGCAGCCTTGAATTTCGCCAAGTTGGCGAGAGGGCGCTGACCTCTAGTCTATGGTCGGAGAAAATAGCGCGAAAGTTTTCATTTCGTTGAGCGAAAGGGAAATGGAGAACTCTATGGCACAGTACTCTACTGTCTATGGGTGCAGAGTAAGCTACATTTTCAGATACTTAAAATCACGAGTTTATTTTTTTTAAGTTTAGAACAAGAATGTACCACAATGACTGATGGCGCAATGCCTGCATCACAAAATAGGTAGGAACAGAATTGAAGTTCGGGCCGATTTTGATTTAAATTACAAAGCTAGATTATTTTACAAATACACAACAATTTTGATAAAAACGTTTATAACAAAAGGATTATTTTTTTGGCATCCTACATTTTCCTACTGCCGGGCAAAGGCCTCTCCAACTCCTTTCACCTATCGCGATCCTTGGAAGAGTCCCACCATTCCCTTTCGAATCCACTGATGATGTCATCACGAACTTAATTATCGCAAGTAAATCCACAACCAGCTAACAATTTTTTCCACTAAACGTGATTTACGCCAAACCTCAGCACTCGCCACTGGCGTTCGACAGACTTGATCCGATATCCTCGAACGCCCGCGCCTGTTTTCGCTCGTTATTGTTCCTAACTATTAAGTGGCATGTGACGTCATTTTATCTTATAAAAGCTGTCAAAAGACCGAGATCGATTACAATTGTAAACAAAAAATACATACATACTTATCGCCAGAACTAGCTTAATTACATTTAATAAAACCGTTAATTGGGCCATATTGATAAACCGAATGTTCTCATTTACAAAAACATTAGTAAATAATAATACAATACAATAACCATTTTGAAATATATCTACCGACCCAAATAGTTTCAGATTCAGAAGGCCAATTCACCTATCTTAGTTGTATAAATTGGACAAATAGCCGCGCAGAATCTCCAGCCTGACAGTGACATAACAACGTCAATGTCAACGGTTGCAGGCAAAGAACTGTATGCCATTCTACCGGTCTTCGTGGCTTGGTCAACTGTAAATCGCTGATGCGTGAACTGGGGAAGGAAAGACATTGGGTAATCAGCAAATCAAGTGAAGGCCATCTGTTGGTATAATGCTCTTTCTGTAGCTTGCCTGTTGGCTTAGTACGGCGATTCTATTCTTCCGAGCAATACTAATACACATACATTAATAGTTTTCGTAAGAAATGCTTATTCTAATGATATAAGCATTTGTAAATCTAGGACAGCCACCTAACATTTGTCTAAATTCAACTACCTACATTATATAACACTAGCTGATAAATCCGCAGCTTCGCACGCGTAGTTTTTCAATAAAATTCTCCTTCTGCGCAGTTGGGTAAAAAGTAGCCTATGTCACCCGGGGATAGTGTAGCTTCCCAACAGTGAAAGATTTTTTTAAATCGGTCCAGTAGTTTCGGAGCCCATTCAATACAAACAAACAAATCTTTCCTCTTTATTAGTATAGATAATATACAAAAAACTGCATTGAATCATGCCACAGACAAACAAAGACAAACAGATATACACAGACCTTGTTGTCTGTACGTTTCAATATCTTTCAAGACACAAATACAGAAAAATAAAAATAAACATGCTGGTCTTATCGCTACAAAAACCTTTCACTTCCAGACAAACCTTTGAACGGATAGGATCTTTACTTTATCTTTGGTTGATTCTAAATTCATACGAAAGTTCATATTTTAACAAGCTTTTATTTAGTGTGTTATGTTAGTTATGTATGTGTGTTGGTTTAGGTAAATAAGTATAATGGGGAATGTTCTGAGGAGCTATTTGATCTCATCCCGTCCTCGAGATTTTACCACCGCACTTCTCAACAACGTAATAAAGCTCATCCACATAACATCGACAATTGGGTATCGCGCACCACACGCTTCACGCTATCTTTTCTACCCCATACTTGCAAGATGTGGAATGTGCTACCATCTGAGGTTTTCCCATTAGGCTACGACATGGCACGCTTCAAGAGAAATGTAAAGAGGTTTCTACAGTGTAGGGAACGCATCGACAATACTCCGGGTGTTGCCGGTGTCAATAGGCGACGGTGACCGCTTACCATCAGGTGGGCCGTAAGCCTGTTTCCCCGCAAGTAATATGAAAAAAAAGTCAGATCTTGCTAGCTGAATTAGAATCACTTCCTCATAACCTACGGAGTTGAAATTCGACATGTTGGTTCAGTTCCGATGACTATGCATTTTTATGGTAAGCATGACTTGATTCTAGAGCCTGGATGGCTCCAGACGAAGGAACTC
This sequence comes from Philereme vetulata, assembly GCA_918857605.2. NCBI lineage: Eukaryota > Metazoa > Arthropoda > Insecta > Lepidoptera > Geometridae > Philereme > Philereme vetulata. The sequence continues at coordinate 2,737,560 of OU975427.1, read as the reverse complement.
CTCAACGGTCAACAGCACAGACACGAAAGTATTTGCATTTAATTATAATAGAGTCCTTTCTACGAGCGATGTGGCCCGCCCATTGCCACTTCAACTTGCTAATTTGGAGAGCTATGTCGGCAACTTAAGTTCTTCTGCGGATTTCCTCATTGCGGATTTTGTCACGCATAGAAACCCCGAGCATAGCCCTCTCCATAGCTCGTTGAGCGACCTTGAGCTTGGTCATTAGGCCATGAGTAAAGGACTACGTTTCAGTGCCATAGGTTATCACTGTCAACACACACTGGTTGAAGACTTTAGTCTTCAGGCTCTGGGGAATTTTGGTCGAGAAGATATCGCGAAGTTTCCCGGACGCTGCCCAGCCGAGTTGGATTCTTCGTGTGACCTCTTTGTCGAAGTTGGACTTACCTAATTGGACAGTAGTACAGAGTTTCGCCAGTTCCTCGAGCGATTCCGCCATAATGACTATATCATCGGCAAAACGAAGAACCGATAACCGTTGGGGAAGAAAGGTTCTCGAGTGGAGACCACGGACTGGAAGACGCAGCGTAGGCCGGCCCACAAGGTAAACCGACGATCTAGTAAGAATCGCGGGGAGCAGTTGGGCGCAAACGGCTACCAACCGCTCGTTGTGGCGATATAAGGGGGAGGCCTATGTTCAGCAGTGGACGATCCGGCTGATGATGATGATGATGATGAGGATCCTTTCTAAGTTCCACTATAAAATGGCTGCTGCTCAGGGTTGGCTTCCGAAGAGGCAACTCCTCAACGTTCAACAGCACACGAATTTTAGTAATCGCATAGATCACATAAATAAATATTTTTTACTAATAATTTATTCCACGAATAGTCGAATAGCAAAGACGTAATCAATGTTACCTATTTGTATTTTAAGTCATGCTAACATCATTAAAAAAACATGGCCTATGATTAACCGCTGTAGAAACCCTATTTAATTCAGTACACCCCCGGAACCGTGACCGTGACGTGCCGTTAACGTATCGCTACGATACGTACGTTATAAAACTAGTGGTTCGCCCCGAACTGAGATCTCGCGAGTCTCCCAAACTCCCAAAACACAAACAAAAATATTCTTAGGGCGACTCGCGCGACAGTGTCTAAACGTATTTAGTGGCTAAATATGATTTAAGGAGTTGTCAAATCATATAAATACGTAAAATTTAAACGTGTTTAGTCGCTAAATATACGTTTAGGGAACTTTGTCTAAGCCGGGGTAAAAAAAAATTATTTGAAAAAGGTATAGATGTATGTATATCTATCTATTTAAACTAATATTATAAAGAGGAAAGATTTGTATTTTTGTCTGTATGTTTGTAATGTATAAACTCAAAAACTACTGTGCCGATTTCAAAAATTCTTTCACCATTGGAAAGCTACATTCACCCTGAGTAACATAGGCTACTTTTTACCCAACTTCGCAGTAGGAGGGTAATGTTTTTATTGAAAAACTACGCGTGCGAAGCTGCGGATTGGTCAGCTAGTATGTAATATATGTAAAGGTATATATATATAAGTAAATAAGGTATAAATGGGTTTCGGAATATAAATTCGTTGGGTCTGTACAACATTAAAAACATAAAACCGGCCAAGTGCGAGTCGGACTCGCTCACGAAGGGTTCCGTACTATAAAATATATCTATATATATATATAAAATAATATATAATATATATATCTATAAAATCGGAAAAAAATAACATTTGTTGTCCTTAAATATTTGTTTTATTATTTATTTTGAAAGTTTAAAGTGAATATATAACTTGTTGTTATCAATATCGAGCAAAAACGAACAAAAAAAAACGTTTGTTGTATGGGAGCCCTCTTTAAATATTTTTTTTATTCTGTTTTTAGTATTTGTTATTATAGCGGCAACAGAAATACATCATCTGTGATAATTTCAACTGTAACTATCACGGTTCATGAGATACAGCCTGGTGACAGACAGACAGCGGAGCCTCAGTAATAGGGTGCCGTTTTACCCTTTAGGTACGGAACCCTAGAAAGATTCCGACGAATTGAGAACCTCATTGTTTTAAGACAGTTAATAAACAAACATTCAAGGCTAATATGTCGCTTGCAGTAAAAGTACGAGCTCCTACGCATTTGTAAAAGTATTTTATCATTCTCTATCATGGTATTTAGAGGTGGATTCGATACGGGTGCATTGTGAGCCATAGACCACAGCTATTAAACACACCCCAGAGTCGCTTTGTCTATTCTCCTTTTTGTGGGCTCACGCCAGTTCTTGATTATGTCAGAAATGAAAACATATTCTGAACATAAAAAGAGTGTGCTTTAAACCACACGACCAGTATGCCGCCACGTTCATGCCAGCGTCGGAGCAGTTCATCAGTTGCCCCATCGTGCAGGTGGTGGGGCAGGATGGGCATGCAAGGACGTGTGACATTGTTTGGAGCTGGGCACCACATTGGCATTACCGATTTGTACCGAAGGTAGGTGTTGACCAGAGGGGGGGGGGGGGGCTTTATTTAGTTTCCACAGGGCAACAACACGGGCATCATTTGCATTATTTGGCAAAATGTCAAAATGGCTATTATAATCTTGAGATTTCTACACGAAAGAAAAGGAGCCACACAACTGAAGTAAAATTTCTTTTTGAAAGTATTAATTTATAAAATTGTTCAGGAACGAAATGAAATTACGCTAGCAAACTCTCAAACGAACTACTGACTGAGATATATAAATATTTCATGCACTGGCTATGAGAGGAAGATACGAGTAGAAAGAAAATGTGCGCGCGCACTGCTCTCTCTTGCTCCTACAGTGTGATACAGACAATAGGCCTGCACTGTGTCTTAGATATACGAAACGTAACTGGCTATGAGACAAAGAAAGAAAGAATACGAATCTATACTAACTTATATCTCCTTCTCATCTTCCGTTCGCCTCGCCCAATCACACTTTTCGTAACGCTCTCGTCACGCATTCACCAGCTTAATCCCCAAGTCAAGCGTGCGTATAGATGTTTTACTTTAAAAAATCTGACATAAAAGAAACACAATAGCTATAATTTAGCTCGCAAAATTTGACCTAAACGAACTAACAAGCAAACATTGCAAGCTAAATAAAAGCTTGTAAAAAAACCCCGTATGAAAACCTCCCAAAATACAAAAAAAAATACTCCTAATCTTTGACTAGTAATAAAATAGTGCCACGAAATGCACAACCAACCGACTTGACCCATAGTTTCATTCAAATTACAAGTAACGGCAGTGGCGGATTTTCCCACAGGCTGAATAGGCTTGAGCCTAGGGCGGCAGATTTTAGGAGCGGCAAATTTGGGGACCGTTTTTTTTCTGATAAGTATTTAGCAGAAAGAAGTCTATAAGCCATCTTTCCGATGACTTTTCCCTCTTCACTTTCATTGTACATTCAAGCAACCCAGTTCGCGGCTCCCAACCAGTAGCATACTACATTTAGCCACCTTATCGATTCGCTCAGAAATATAACCAAAAACTATAACTTATCTTATTGGAGTGAAGGGCGGCAAAAATTTAACAGCCTATACTCGGGAAATGTGTGAATCCACCACTGAGTAACGGGAGTTCATGTTGATTGGTCATTTCTTTTTAGGGGTATAATTACAGTTATTCTGAATTTCAGACGTTTCCCTATATAAATAGATAGATAGATAATACTTTATTGCACACCACGAATCAAATACATATAAAAAACAACTACGTAAATCTATGGATACAATTGGCGGTCTTATCGCTAATTAGCGATCTCTACCAGACAACCTTTGGATGGAATGGACTGTGTAGACATTACCTGGGGTGTAATGGTGTACCTAACATACTATATATACATACATACTAATACTAATTATATAAAAATAAAAAAAATATATATATAACTTACATAAATGAAAGTTACATGAATCTAAATAATAACTACTCATAATAATTTATAGATACATACTTAGACTTATTTAAGAAACAAATAATTAATAATAAATACATATATATTTAGCGACAAATACTCAGATAGTGTTCTCTGAGCATACGTTTAAAAATGGCAAGTGACTTGGCACATCTGATAGCCACCGGCAGCGCGTTCCATAACCGGACAGGCTGCACTGTAAAATACTTATCAAAGTAGGAGGAGGAGTGTACAGGTGTCCTGAGTTGGAGTGTGTCAGATGAACGCAAGGATCGAGGATTGGATTGATAGATATATGTGTCACTAAAGCTACACGCATACCAAACTTCAGCACTGTGGAGTCACTTACCCTGTGAATTTCGTCAAAATTCCGTTTTTATTATGTCTAATTACTCAAAAACAAATACGGGGTTAAAATGTGCTAATTAGACGTCCCATTTGTCCTAATTAAATTACATATCATGTAATGTAATTCCTAGCTATAAATGCATATTTATGGTTAAAAGTTGGTTGCTAGGTTTGAACTACCTTGAAACTGAGAGTCTGTTAATCATACTATCATAAGTAATGTATGATAAGTCAACACACAACAAACTCACCCATTTAATTGCACACACAAACTGACACCCTCAAACACACTCACACCCCACACTCACACCACACAATCGCACGCAAACACTCGCCACACACACTCGCACTCAAATTACGCAATGAACACACTCCCACACTTACACATACATTCACTGAAGATTCCATTATGACCATAGTCCGGAGGGAGGTATAGGTATGCCATCATACAGGTCCATCCTAGTTTAGGTACCTATGTTTTCCATCCTGACTTATATTATACCTAGTAAACCATTGTAATTTTTGTTTGTGAAATACTGAAGTATGTTGCTGAATAAATAAATTATTAATATATTTATAGTTGATTTTTTTTTACCCCTCATGCACCCAATATCTCAACAAAGGGGTCGTACGAAGTCGCGGGCAACAGCTAGTCAGTTAATAAAGAAAAGAAAGTTAACACTGCGTAAGGAAAAAACTATTGCAAGTTATTGCAAGTAGGAAATAGCTGCGCGCGCAGATCGATACAACCCCGCACCCTCGGGGTTGTTCAACTCAACAGATGCGTACGCGCACCCTCTGGAGGGCAGAGGGTGACGTGCTAACGAAGCCATTCATTAGCTTCTACAGTTTCAATACTTTTTTTTTGTTTGAATTTGCCTCTGACTACCCAGTGGGATATTTTCAGGGCGTTCTGAGTAAGAGGTCTGGGTGCCAATTCCCGTAACTTAAAGTGAGTATCATATCGATCATACTAATAATCATAATCGTTTATTTATTTGCAAGCATGTTGGTACATATACTTATAGGTTAAATATACTAATGCAATGTTTAAAAGCTCCTTTACATTCTGGCTCGTCAAGGCGTGCAAAATTTCCAATGTAAAATTATTAATAAGTCAAAATGTCAACTATAATATTAGTCTAAAAGTAACAATGGCAAAATAAATTAATAATCATAAACCAGCAAAACAAAATTAAATAAACAATAAAGAAATGGCATCATTATATCTCTATTTTATAATTTAAATATTCATTAATGTCGTAAATCTCCATTAACCATCCTTGAATTTCGAGTTGCTGACGATACGGACAAAATTTATTAGGACACAGTGTCCTAATTGACACTTTTGATTTTAATATTTTTTTACTGTCTATTCGGACACCATCTAATTATGAAAGCTGTTGAGTGCAGTCAGGTAAAAAATTATTAAGCAAAATATTATATAATATGATAATGCTAATCAAATTGCTTTGCGACTTACATTAATGTTAAAATAAACCACAAGTTTCATTCAATGCGTATATTTGGTGTAAATCAACATATAAGATATAAGTATACAAAATTATCGAATAGAGGCCACGGACCGGCAAGCGCAGCCTAGGCCGTCCACCTACAAGATGGGCAGACGACTTGGTAAGAACCGCAGTTCGGCGTTGGATGCAGGCCGCTTCCAACCGCAGTTCCTGGAGATCAATGAGGGAGGCCTTTGTCCAGCAGTGGACGTCATACGGCTGGTATGATGATGGTGATACAAGATTACTTAAACATATCTCAAATAAATCTATTTCGTCATTTTGCTGTGCCGCCGCCGCGCCTCGGTAAAAATCTGTATTTTTAACTGACTGTACAAAGCAGCTATTTTTAATGGTGTCCGAATCGACAGTAACAAAAATATTAAAATGAAAAGTGTCAATTGGAACATTGCGTCCCAATATATTTTGTCCGAATCGACAGCAAGTCTGAATTTCTTTTGGCAGTTTATTGAAAATCGTAATGGCATGATATTAAAAATTGCGCTTAACAAGTTCTAAGTCGAGTAAGATCGAGTCTTATTCCGTACTGACAATACAATTGTATCAGTATTTTGTTACATTGGATAAAGTGGTAACCATCGCCTGGTTTTGTCTGCATATCTATATTGATTACAAATTGAAGGAACGAAGTATCAATAAATTCTGGCTATCTGCAAAACAATAAAATATGGCGGACAAGTAATTCAAATCAACAAAACCAACTCTAGGGGTCCTTAATGGCGATATTTTGATTAGGGGTTGAATTGATACCACCTGCCCTATTTTATGCGAAATGGATTCAATGTAAAATAATCCCTGAACAACACAATATAAGGTTGATAATTGAATGCGGTTACGGCTCATTATATTTTTTTTGTAATTATCGATTTTGGGTTTTTGCGTAATACCAACCTCCGGGCAATATTTTTGTTGGAATACTAAAGCCGCGCGTTGCCAGAAAGGAATCAAACCTCCTTTGAACAAAGCGTGAATGTTCGAAACTTGAATTGACACGCGATGCTTTCAGACAATATTGTGAGTGAAATTTTCTGAATAAAAGCTTGCGGTTAATTTTGCAATGTCATTGTGTTTTCGGAAAGAGGTAAAAGAAATAAAGGAAATACTATATTTGACACACACACACACATTCACCATTCAGAACAGTACAAACATACCTACTTACATAAATATTACTAGTGGTTCGCCCCGAACATACATATCTACATACAACGCCGATTTGTCCAAGTTGATTTGGAGATCTCGCATCGCTTGATCAATAAAGATTGTAACAAGTTTGTATCCACCCAAAGGTTGTCCAGCAAAATCGCCTTCAAAGCGATAATACGTCCCAATGTACTGTTTGTACTGTCTCTTTTAATAAGTATCTAGTTTCTTTTTTATGTACAACAAATGAACGAACAAATGAATTAATGAGAATGAATGAAGACGCATTTATATTCACTCATTCAAATCTGTCTAACATGTTTATATTCTCTGACTTCAAAGGCTTTAACCAGTTATTTTTTTGTAGCTACATTAGAAACCTGCAAGTATGGGAACGTGAACTAGAATGACGCCATTTTTTCTCCCCCACCAGTAATAGGCAGAGCGCGGGAGAAAAAAAGGATAACAGGCATAATAGACAATCCGAGAGATGTTTTAAAAAAAGAATAATGATATCCTTCGGAAGGCGTTCGGAAAATTACACTCATTGCTGGTACTTACGTAAGTGCTTCGTACAGAGTAGGTAGGGAGTAAAGTAATACTGTAGGTATTACCTACTAAACTATAATGAGTAGAATAGAAAAACGTTTATTTTGCATCACAAGTGTACATCACAGCTTAGACAAATGAGTATAATTTATAGAGCTGTGAGCAAAAACCACTCAGCATTGTGCGATGGTAGCATATTTATATTAGACCACTATAGCGCTGGTCTTCCGTGGTGTCAGTCTCGTGTGTGCAGGGCACCAACTGTGCTTACAATTATCGATTGCAAGCATTTAACATAATACTAGTCGATATAAACTGTCAGACTCGTTTAAGTATCATATCAGCCGCAGGACGTCCACTGCTGGACAAAGGCCTCCCTCATTGATCTCCAGGAACTGCGGTTGGAAGCGGCCTGCATCCAACGCCGACCTGCGGTTCTTACCAAGTCGTCTGCCCATCTTGTAGGTGGACGTCGTACGCTGCGCTTGCCGGTCCGTGGCCTCCACTCGAGAACCTTCCGGCCCCATCGGCCATCTGTTCTGCGCGCTATATGGCCTGCCCATTGCCAATTCAACGTGCTAATCCGTCGGGCTATGTCGGTGACTTGAGTTCTCCTACGTATCTCCTCATTTATGATTCGATCCCGTAGAGAAACCCCGAGCATAGCCCTCTCCATAGCTCGTTGAGCGATTCTGAGCTTATTCATGTACGACGAACTATTATAACATGTACATAACATGAAAATACAAAAAAATATAAGTAATAAATAAGTAACTTTGTAATAAAAAATAACCGACTGCAGAAATTCAATGAGGCCGAGGTTAAAAGTTATTGCCGAATCCTACATTCATACATCTACGAGTATACTAATATAATAAAGAGGAAAGATTTGTATTTTCGTGTGTGTGTACGTTTGTAATGAATAAACTCAAAATTTACTGTGCCGATTTGAAAAATTTTTTCACCATTGGATAGCTACATTCACCCTTAGTGACATAGGCTATATTTATTTCTAGAAAAGATTAGGGACCCTTACTAAAACTTAAGTAACGTAACCCAAGGTGTAAAAAAGTGCCCTAAAACGTGTTTCGTCACATGCGCTGCGGAAACTATTGATGATAGAACAAAAGTATGTTCTACAATATTAAAGAACATATCAATATCTACAAAAATAAGAGGAATAAAGAGGAAAGATTTGTTTGTTTGTATTGAATAGGCTCCGAAACTACTGGACCGGTTTAAAAAATTCTTTCACGGTTGGGTAGCTACACTATCTCCGGGTGACATAGGCTACTTTTTACCCAACTGCGCATTGGTCAGCTAGTAATAAATAATGCTGGACAATTCACACAGCGCTTTCTAGACCCAAACTAAGCAGAACTTGTACTATGGGAACCAGATAACTGATAGAATACAGGTGTGTGAGTGGGGTGCCAAATCAAGATGCAACAGCGAGTTTAGCTTTATTTCTAGGTTACCTACACATTTAGTAGTGTACCGCGCACGAAGTCGCGGGCAACAGCTAGTAATCTAACGTTTGTATGGGAAATTCATTGTACGTTGGACCCTTTACCTGTTAGTATTCTGTTAGTACCACAGATACTATATTTGGCGTTCATCTGAAGGCCACCGGAAGGCCAGGAATACCGGAAGCGACTGAGTTATGTCACTGGGTAAAAAATAAACGGAAGTCAATAGACGTACTTTTAACAGGTGAAAATAAAAGTTGAAATGATAGTGAAAGTTTATTTTTAAGCGACTTCAAAAAAGGAGGAGGTTCTCAATTCGACTGTATTTTTTTATGTTACCTCAGAACTTTCGACTGGATGAACCGATTTTAATGATTCTTTTTTATTTAAAAGCTGCTGCTTCCCGTGTGGTCCCATTTTGATTTTACAAGACTGCGCAGAAGGGTGATGTTTTTATTGAAAAACTACGCGTGCGAAGCCGCGGGCGGGTCAGCTAGTCACACCAATGTAATAAATGTGAAAGTTTGTATGTTTGTTTGTTACTCAATCACGTCGCAACGGCTGAACCGATTTCGATGAAATCTGGTATACCTACACCTAGATTATAACTTCGATTACCACATATGGCTACCTTTTATCCCATAAAACAGTTCCCATGGGATAAAAATGGGGTGTCCATTCAAGTTGGAAGAGCGAGTTTAGCTTTATTTCTAGGTTACCTACACATTTAGTAGTATAACGCGTACGAAGTCGCGGGCAACAGCTAGTATGCTATATTTTATTTTAAAATGTGCGCGAAGTCGGGGCGGGTCGGCTAGTAAGTAATAATAGTAAGATATAAGATGCCGGTGCGTAACTTCTAGGTCTATCTCCATCATGTAAATGTAACCAGTTCCGAGACCACATAAAAAGTCAACGAAATCTCGGATGATAAAAAACTAAAGGACGTGATTTAGCCGTTATCTTGCATCCTTCTCTGGTGCCTCTCCCTCGCACTGCGGTTACATTCCTTGGTCACGTATAGAGTATTACCTACATCCTTCTATAAGGTTTGTATGAGATAATAGCCAAACATGTGCCTTTAAAAATATTGGATAATAATTCTCTGGAACCCATATTATAAATTGCACGAACAGCCCTCTTATGCAGCACAAAAACGGTGTGTTTATATCTGCAGCACTCCCCCACAGCAGTATACCGTATGACATAATGCTGTGGAAGTAGCTGAAGTAAACTAGTCTAGCTGTATCTACGTCTGTAAAAGACGGATCTTTTTGGCTGCGTATGCAGAACTAAGTCTCTGCGACAACTTATCAATGTGATGGCCCCATTGAGGCTTATTATCTAGGGTTATACCTAAGAATACGGTAGTGTCCACAAGAGCTAACTTGTGCACTAGCTGTCATCCTTTTAAATATAAATTGTGAGGAATATGTATGCCTCAATTCGATGGACGCAGCGCAGTGCATCGTAGGGCACGTTTCTAAGGTGCGTACCCTACGAGACAATACTTTGTTAGGCGATGGTTACCACTTTGTTTTTTATACAGGCCTGCGTTTGATCTGGATCTCGCTTATGGTTAGCGATGATGCAGTCTACGATGGTACACGCTTGCCTGGAAGAAACCTATTCACTCGCGACTTGAACTACACCTTGAAGATCCCTAGGTTGTAGCTATCAGGAAACACAGACTCAGGCAAGGCGTTTCACTCCTTGGCGGTGCGCATAATAAAGGTGGAAGAGTACCGCTTTGTGCGTATGGGAGGTATGTCTACCATGTAGCGGTGGCGCACCGCGGAGCGTCTGGTTGGCCGATAATAGAATGGGAATGGTGGGACCAGGTCGAAAACCTCCGCAGCACTATCGGCGATGCTCGAGGCTCATGAACTCGTCATTGCAAATGAGCTTCTTGGCTCTTCTCTCAATTGAATCTAGAGCTGGTATTTCGCTGATCCGTCCCAGAGGTGAGAACAGTACTCCAGACATGATCGGACTTGTGCTTGCTATTAGTTGAGCAACAGTCCCGGTGTGAAGTATTACCTCACTTAACATCAGGTGGGCTATAAGCTTGTTCTATCTCCAGGTAGTATAAAAATACACGTTCATAACCCAACCACTTTTCATTGTGACGTCATTTCCTATTACCTCACCGTAAAGACACTATTTAAATGAATTCTGTGAATTGAATTACTAATGTATTACAATTCTGTAGACAATCAAAATGCTAGCCCCAGAAATGCCCAGAATGTTATTAAAATATATAAATAATGCTGTACATTTCATACAGAGCTATCTAGCCCCAAACTAAGCAGAGCTTGTATTAAATAACCGATAGAATAGTCTCTAAACGATCTAAACGCTGCGCGCCATATCGTCGCTGTTCTGACTAAGTGACGTAACCGACATTTTGGCGTAACTGACGTTTGTAATGTTACTTTTATCTACTTTTGAAGACGAACCGATCTGTCTAATCGTCGTATCTGTATCTTCTACCTATGTGTAGATGTATGTTTGACGTATCTACATATCTTAAAATTATAAATCATTCGAAGTGTCCTATGCACACTTACGACTTTTAGTTATGTTTTCTAAAATTTCGGTTACGTCACTTAGAACAGCGACGATATTTGAATATAGTTCGAAAAAGCGCGATATTGACTACGACGAAAAATTAAGCCCCCGCCCCTGTGACTAAGCGTGGTATTTTGAAGACCCCTTCCCCCCCCCCCCCCTGAACGTTCCTATAGTTACATTTTAAAAAAGATCTATTATATTAAATACTAGCAGTTGCCCGCGACTTTGTACGCGTTACACTACTAAATGTTTAGGTAATAAATTATAAATGCGAAAGTTTGGATGTTTGATTGTTTGTTACTCAATCAAGCCCTAATTTGGTATATACGTAGATTATAACCTGGATCACCACAAAGGCCAAAATGGGATGTCAAAGTTTATATATGTAATTTGCACCCCAGAACAAGCCGCTGGCAACAACTAGTCTAGAAATAAAGCTACACTCGCTGTTGCAACTTGACTTAACACCCCATTTTTATCCCATGCGAACTGATTTATGGTATAAAAGGTAGCCTATGTGGTAATCCAGGTTATAATCTACGTATATACCAAATTTCATCGAAATCCGTTCAGCCGTTACGACGTGATTGAGTAACAAACCAACAAACATCCAAACTTTCATATCTATAATATTAGTGTGGATGATTAGGAAGTTATACCCTTCTTGGGATAGGCCTCCTCCAGGTTACTAGCAAAAGATAGAGATACATCTTTTGCTGTAAATTTAAGACCTTATAAATAGTTATATGGGTTTTTTCTAAGTGATCTCATTTTAAAAATACTAGTAAGTATTAGCCAGTATTATAATTTTTTGTCTAATAAAAACCTGGTCCAGTCTTCAGACCACTAATATTAATAAAGCGATTTCGTTTCTTAGTCGCTATTATAGTTTTACAAAGTCAAGTTGTTTAAGGACTTTGAACTTCGAAGTGGAACCAAAGACAACAGAAAGTAAATACTTTAGGCATTTTATTTTTAAATTTTAACTATTTGCCCTTCTTCACCCGTTTTAACTACACTCTTGATCGTAACGCCCACACATTCGAATTTCAAAATGCTGACTAGACGAAATCTCATAAAAACAAACCTGTTTCGGACTGGCCACCTGCATTCCCGAATCAAATATTCAAATTGAGAACTCTTAATCTCAGCGTCTAGTCGTAAAGAGGATGTATGTATTATGTAGGAAACGGTCACTCTAAAAAGTTTTTATGCTGTTTTCAACTCAATACATCTTAGTGGATATATAATGTCTTTTATGGAAATTCCGATATTAGACTTGCTCAAAAATACTCAAGATCGCTCTTATAGTAGAGTTCGGTTTTTTTAGATTTGTTTACCCATTTTTTAGACACTATCGTAAAATTACTATTTGTAAAGCAATTGGTTAGGTTTTTGCTATTTCTTGAAATGCAGGTGCAAGAATAAATTTTATCAGTCCCAGTTCGAGTCACTTCAGATGAAAAGGTGACATTCTGTCAGGTGAAAATATGGAACAAGTTTATGGCCCACTCGATGTCCCCATCCGTTCCCTAGTCCTGCTCCGTGACTTCAAGGAGCTAGGATGGCTGGTTTCAGGTTAGAAGGACTTGCTGTCGATTCGGACAAAATATATTGGGACACAATGTCCCAATTGACACTTGATTTTAATATTTTTGTTACTGCCGATTCGAACACCATTAAAAGTAGCTGCATTGTACAGTCAGTTAAAAAAACAGGTTTTTACTGAGGCGCGGCGGCGGCACTGCAAGATGACGAAATATATGCTTAGCAAGGTGATCTCTCTATCTCTTTATTTGAGATATTTTTTAAGTGATCATTATAAAGATGCCTTAGTATACTAGATGTTGATTTATACCAAATATACGCTATGAACGAAACTTGTGTTTTTTTAACATTAATGTAAGTCACCACACGCTCGCAAAGCAATTTGATTAGCTTTATTACATTATATTATATTTTGCTTAAACATTTTTTACCTGACTGTACTCAACAGCTTCAATAATTTGATGGTGTCCGAATAGACAGTAAAAAAAATATTAAAATGAAAAGTGTCAGTTGGGACACGGTGTCCTAATAAATTTTGTCCGTAAGGGGGGTAATGCACAATACACCCCAATGCAGGACGTCAGTGCAGATCATATTCCCCCCACCCTAGAATTTGATACCCTTCTTACCGAAACACAGCAATGCTGCTTGGCGGCAGAAATAGGTATGGTGGTACTTCCCCGGGCGAGCCCTTTCACAAGGAACTCTAATCTAATCTAAAGAGCCCGCTGGATCCCACTGCTGGGCAAAGGCCTCCCTTCCCATCTTCCATTCATCCCGGTCTAGGGCTTCTGTGGACCAGTTCGCACTGTGCGCGTCAAGTTCGTCCCGCCATCTCCGCCTGGGCCGGGCACGCGGTCTCGCGCCTTGTGGGACCCACTCGGTGGTTATCATAGCCCACAAGCCATCGCGCATTCGACATACGTGTCAATTTAGCTGTCTTTTGCGTGGCATCGGCGATTTTTGTCTTAGAGCACAGAATGGTGTTTTTTATGCAATATGTAAGTCTAACTCCCAATATACTGCGCTCCATCGCCATCTGGCAGACCCCAAGTTTGGCGTTTTGAAGAGCCAACAAGGCACCCTACTCTTAAAAAGGTATAATACAGTTAGCTCGCAAAAGAAGCCACGAGCCGAAACTAGTCTTACCATAAAAGTTCGTTATTTGAATTCCGAACGGGACACACCACAGGTTCATAATTTGTAAATAGAAAGGGCGTGTTTACTTTTTTTCTGACAAGTGCACACGTCAACACAACATACAGCCATGTTGTAATGTCAGTTCTGAAGTTGTGTTTAACTAAGATTTTAGAATGAGTGTGGTAAATGTCTTTTATGGAGATTAGCGGTATTAGGTTGGGTTAAATATTTCGTAATGAAGGTAGGTAATATGTATTAAGATAGACCATTTTATCATTGAGCAATCAACTACATAAGCTGTAGCTTACAGTTCAAATTTTGAACTGTAAGCTAAAGCTTATGTAGTTGATAACAGGCAGTAAAATTGACGTTTCATAATGATCCTTGTGATTTTAATGAATAAAAAGATTTTGATTTTGAAGTTCAAAATATCCTTCGCGACCAAGCCAGGAAAGAAAGGCAAGAAACAAGGCTTGTTTTTTAATGATTCTTTTAGAATACATAACAGTAAAGAAAATAAATTACGTCTAAATTGTACCTAACATTTTTGAATGAGTTGGAGCAATTTCAAACCCAAGCTATCATCTAAATATTCCGATATTTTATAATACCTAGCCTTTTTACTAACTATATGGAGTCTACAAGTGGCAAAAGCGAGTTTATCTTTATTTCTAGTATTAAAATTATGATTATCGCTATTTTTTCTTAAACAATTAATATTTTTTTTGTGAACATACATCAGATTTTCATAGATGTACGAGTATTGACAAGGGAATGTAATATATATTTGTTTAAACTTATTGCGTAATGATTCTCTGGGGCCCATATAATAAATTGCACGAACAGCCCTCTTCTGCAGCACAAAGACGGTGTTTATATCTGCAGCACTCCCCCACAGCAGTATACTGTATGCCTCAAGTTATGATGGACGCATATTTGTAAAGTGTGTGACCTATGAGGCAGTTGGTCGAGGCTTGTTATATCTTCATCACACTCTACACTAATATTATAAATGTGAAAGTTTGGATGTTTGTTTGTTACTTAGTCACGTCGTAATGGCTGAACCGATTTTGATGAAATTTGGTGTGTTGATAGATTATGACCTGGATTCAAGCATATGCTACTTTATGTTGATAAACAACGCGTGCGAAGCCGCCGGCGGAAGCTAATGTAGTATAAAACTGTGTCACCTTAAAGCTTGTAAGGTCCAAAGAATTAATTTCGCCCCAATAAAAAAATAATATCTAGAAAAGTTTCTCTTCGGAAAGATAGAGTAAATTTACATATAGCGTAGAGAGTAGAAACATTTGTAGTGGTGTGTCTACTCTCTACTCTACGCTTAAATGTACTGGAGATACAACAAGTACCTGATCATGGCTTGTCAAGTATTGCCTCCTAGGTCACGCACCTTAGAAACGTGCCCTACGATGTACTCCCTTCCGTCCACCAACTTGATGACTTGAACAACCAACTTGAGGCATACAGATGCTGTGTTATGTACACACGGCTACACAACAAGCTATACCCTCATTCTAGCTCTACAGCTTCGAACTCCCATCCATAGTTCACAATTTTATGGTGACTCCTTTACAGTACAAGCTGTGCGACTGTGGAACGCCTTACCTTTGTCTGTAAGGTCGTCCCAATCTCTTCCTATTTTCAAAGTCAAGGTATACAACCATTTCCTTTCGTTGTCTCGTAACTGCTAGTTAGTGTTTATGTTATTTATCCTCTTTATGTAGTGTAGTTTATTTATTCTTATATTATTTGTATGTATTTAAGTTTATGTTTATTAGTATAATTAATAGGTATATTTTATTTTGTGGATTCTGTTTATGCCTGTAGGTACTCTTACACCGCCGTCTTTTGATTTTGTTTATCCTGTCCATCCAAAGGTTGTCTGGAAGAGATCGCTTTTAGCGATAAGACCGCCCATTGTACCTTTATTTATTGTTTATTTCCATTATTGTATTTTTATTTGGTGTGCAATAAAGAGTATTTCATTCATTCATTCATTCATTCTACGAAAAGCCTACACAATGCGAGGTCAGCTAATACTGGAAATGTATAGCTTGATGTGTAGCCGTGTGTAACTGTAATTTCACCGGTAACCATACCCTTCAAACCGAAGCAGCAATGCGGCTTGGGAGCACAAATAGGTATGGTGTTAACTTCCCCGGGCGAGCCCTTTCAGAAGGAACCCTTCCACTCATTTGGACTTATAGATATTTGTTTGCTTGCTTGTGACTCAATTACGTCGTAACGGCTGAACCGATTTTGATGAAATTTGGTATGTACGTAGATTATAACCTGGATTACGTAGGCTACCTTTTATCCCATAAATCAGTTCCCATGAGATAAGAATGGGGTGTCAAGACAAGTTGCAACAGCGAGCTTAGCTTTATTTCTGGGTATTTTTTTAATCATTATTATATTTAATGAGGGTTTAATCATCATGATTATGGCACCCACGAAAATACACTTAAACCGAATCATCTTCTTATACCTATTTTAACAACCTTAATTAACAAGCCAAGATGTTATTACATATACCTACAGAAAACAAATCAACATCGAATAGGTAACAAAATATTATTCTTTCTGCTTCGTTCCGGACACATTCCACAATAATATGATAAGCATCTTCCATCACATCACACTCAGCACAGTTTGGAGAACTGGTCGTTCCCATTAGGTATCCATAACTATTTAAAGGAATGTGTCCCGATCATTATTTCTAGGTTTCCTACACATTTAGTAGTGAAACGGTTTGCTTCAACTTTCCTTGTTAGCACTAGTAAG
This sequence comes from Philereme vetulata, assembly GCA_918857605.2. Taxonomy (NCBI): domain Eukaryota; kingdom Metazoa; phylum Arthropoda; class Insecta; order Lepidoptera; family Geometridae; genus Philereme; species Philereme vetulata. The sequence goes on along the minus strand of OU975427.1, from coordinate 2,720,530 downwards.
GAGTGGAACTCACTTCCGGCGTATGTTTTTCCAGAGTGAATAGGTTATTTCTAGGCAAGCGTCACACCATCACTTACCACCAGGTGAGGTAGTGGTCAAGCGCTTGACCATCATCAATAAATAATAAATAAATAAAATAACGCGTACGAACTCGCGGGCATTAGCTAGTACCTATAAAGCATTTGGTCTAGATTAATCCCCGACTGAAAATACTTACTAAGCTATGCTCATTAGAACACCATACATTGATATGTCATGGAGAGGATATCGCCTACGAAACAGAGATAGCTGATGCCTAGACGGAGACGGAACATAAACAACGGCCGTTAGACCAGTTCCTTAGAGCGAGTTGTTTTTTTTTAAACGAATTGTTTTCTATTCCTGAGATTGGAGGCGTAATGGAAGACGTTACGTTTTGAATTTAGACTGATGTATCAGGATGAAACATCTTTACATAGTATAAAATGAAGTCGCTCCCGCTGTCTGTTACCTTAGATCTTTTAAACTACTCAACGGATTTTAATGCAGTTTTAGCAATAGATAGAATGATTCAAGAGGAAGGTTTATATGTACAATACATACATAGTAACTGCGAAAGTAACTGTTTGTTAGTTACCTTTTCATAACTGAACCGCTGAACGGATCGCAATGAAATTTAGCAAGGTAGTAGTGGGGAAGAACATAAGCTACTTTTAACCCGAATGCGCAAAAGGAGGGTAATGTTTTTTATTGAAATACCACGCTTGCGAAGCCGCGGACGAATCAGCTAGCTCTTCATAAAATAATCGTTATATTATGAATTCAGAATTTTAGTTACACTGAATTAAAATTTATAATTACCTAGGTACAGTCAGAGTAGAGTTTTCGCAACAAAAACGATCACACTGACATCTTTTTAGTGTTAAAGTAGATGAATATATCAGTGGGCGTTTCAGCAAAGCATAGCCCTACGTGTCTGCACAGGAGCAGGACGCTACGTCAGGAACGACGTCATCGCCCGCGATGTGCAGATGTCCAGCGTCGAGGACTTTGTGGCAATGTTAGCGCGAGGCATGTACGATCGCGCCGACCCGCCACGCTCACCTCAACGCCATCGCTCCGCTGCACGCACGCCCACCTGACATTCAAACTCCCTAGCTTCCATTACCGCGAGAGCTCCTGTGCTCACCATCCTCTCCATAGCGTATACCACATGAGGACCAACGTAGACATCGGCCACGTAACGTCTGAGAGGCCAAACTGCAAGCCAGGATGGCACTCCAGACATCACCCCGTGACTCAGAGATTGTCGTCTCTGACGTTGAAGCCGGACCCTTACCCCACTTCCCAAACAAAAATGGTCGCAGTATTGAAGACCCATGATAATGGGTGTTTTTTATAAAATGATAACAGCTATGTCCAGTATAGTAATAATGCTACACAAGGAAGTGAATATGTCAACAGGGCCAAGTGATTTCTTCCCGTGATGCAACGCGTGGGTGTAATTGGTAATTGTCTTGTGCGAGGCAGATATGTGTCAACTTTATTAACTGTGACGACGGAGCCATAGTTGTTTTTAAACCTCGATAATACGGTGTTAACTTCGAAGTCCATAATGTAATAGGTACTAGCAGACCTACCCGCGGCTTCGGACGCATGGTTAGCCAATAAAAACATTACGCTCCTTCTGCACAGTTTGGTAAAAAGTAGCCTATGTCACCCGGGGATAGTGTAGTTTCCCAACAGTGAAAGAATTTTTTAAATCGTTCCAGTAGTTTCGGAGCCTATGCAATATAAACAAACAAACAAACAAATATTTCCTCTTTGTAATATTATTTTTGTAGATATTGATATGTTCTTTAATATTGTAGAACATTCTTTTGTTCTATCATCAATAGTTTCCGTAGCGCATGTGACGAAAGACGTTGTAAGTCACTTTTTTACACCTTGGGTTACGTTACTTAAGTTTTAGTAAGGATCCCTAATCTTTTCTAGCAATAAATTATAGTCTATGTCACTCAGGGTAAATGTAGCTTTCCAATGGTGAAAGAATTTTTGAAATCGGCACAGTAGTTTTTGAGTTTATTCATTACAAACATACACACGCACAAAAATACAAATCTTTCCTCTTTCTATTATTAGTATAAACTAGCAGACCTACCCGCGGCTTCGGACGCATGGTTTGCCAATAAAAACATTACGCTCCTTCCGCACAGTTGGGTAAAAAGTAGCCAATGTCCCAACCCCGGTTATGATCTATCTGTATGCGAAATTTCATTGAAATCGGTCGAGCCGTTTAGTCCTGAGAACGTAACAAACAGACAGAGGGAATTTACATTAGAATTTTTAATATTAGTATGGGCAAGCTTCCGCTCGCGGCTTCGCACGCGTGGTTTGCCAGTAAAAATAGCCTATGTGGTAATCCAGATTATGATCTACGTACATACTAAATTTCATCGCAATCGGTTCAGCTGTTCCGACGTGAAAGAGTAACTAACATCCATACATACATACACACAAAATATTAGCGTTTATTGATCGACATAGCTCTCAAAATTAGCAAGTTGAAGTGGCAATGGGCAGGCCACATCGCTCGTAGAACCGATAACCGTTGGGGAAGAAAGGTTCTCGAGTGGAGACCACGGACTGGAAGACGCAGCGTAGGCCGGCCCCCCACAAGGTGGACCGACGATCTAGTAAGAATCGCGGGGAGCCGTTGGGCGCAAACGGCTACCGACCGCTCGTTCTGGCGATCTAAGGGGGAGGCTTATGTTCAGCAGTGGACGTCAGCCGGCTGGTGATGATGATGATTGATCGAGCTAAGCGTGATCTCCAAGTCATCTTGGGCAAATCGGCGTTGTATGTACATACATGTATGTATGTTTGTTTGTCCGAGGATAACTTTCGAAGCGTTGATCAGATCATCGTGTAATTTGGTATATACATAGGTAGGTAGTGATGGCACAATTTTGGTGTCACTAAATGAGCAAAAAATATGGATTGGTTGTTTAGGTTTTGGGGTTCAAGAGGGGTAAAAAAACAAAAATCAGTAAATTGGTTATGCATTTCGTGGCACTATTTTGATAGTCAAAGATTACAGAAACATTTTTTTTTTATTAGTAGTTTATTTTATTCGAGTACCTAAAAAATATTTCCGCTCAGCTAGTCTACACTGCTAGAACTGCTATAGAATCGTCATGCTGTGTACACACACACATGCTTTGGGATACAATCTAGGTCTAATAGTTGATAACTAAACTAGTGGTTTCGCCCCGAACTGAAATCTAGCGAGTCTCCCAAAAACAGACAAAAATTCGGCTCACAGTGTATAATCTGTACTTTGTTGGTTGGTAGGTCGCTAGAGGGCAGGGTGTTATTGAAACCACCGTACTGTATTAATTTGAGCCTTTCTTATTTTTTTTTTTTTTCGAATGGACTTATCTCGCTGTTGGCCTCTGAGGCCGTTGCAGCTTAACCGAGCTTTTGGCGAGCGCAGAAGGCGCTCAGCCCTATAATTTTATTTTTGATGAGGCAACTAGCGCAAGGGCACCACTTAGGTACGAACCTCGGCTTGGGCTGTTGCCGGGACGGGGATAGGAGAGAAACGCCCGGGTACGTGCTTGTACACGAGGTACAAGCACGTACCCGGGCGTAGGCGGCGACAAAAGGGACTCGTCGACCTCGCCGGCGAGGTCGGTGTATTTGTGGAGTGTTTACTCTGTCTAATGTGGATGACTCACCCGCATTAGCGGAAGTGATTTAGTCATCCGGGTCTCCGAGAACGTGTCTCGGACGACGGAGGGTTTAAATTAAAGGGGTTTCCCAGACCGGGAATCGAACCCGAGCCTCCTGGGTGAAAGCCAGGTATCCTAGCCACTAGACCATACGGGATGAGCCTTTCTTATTAAAATCGTAACAACAACCTTACCCGAAATGCAAAACGCTTCGATAGCGCGATTCAGGAATCTGCACTTTTTAGCAGCGACATCTAGTTATGATTTTTGAACTACATACTATAATAATTGACTTTAAGCTTCTGAACACATAATCTTTGACTAATAAAATAGTGCCACGAAATGCACAACCAATTGGCAATTGGTATCCATCCCTATTATACAAAAAATATTGAGACAGCAGTGTTTGGACTAAGCTCGGCTTGCACAACGACCCCTAAACGTATTTGGCGACTAAATATGTTTAAAATTGACTGCTTAAATCATATTTAGCTACAATACGTTTAAGCATCGTTTCTCAAGTCGCCTTACGCTTTTAACTTAGCAAGGAAGCTTTATTCACATTTCACACAGCGCTATCTAGCCCCAAACTAAGCAGAGCTTGTACTATGGGAACCAGATAACTGATAGAATACTTATATACATTTTTTTTGTAATAACTTTCTATATTTCTATACTAATATTATAAAGAGGAAAGATTTGTATTTTTGTGTGTATGTTTGTAATGAATAAACTCAAAAACTACTGTGCCGATTTCAAAAATTCTTTCACCATTGGAAAGCTACATTCACCCTGAGTAACATAGGCTACTTTTTACCCAACTGCGCAAAGGAGGGTAATATTTTTTATTGAAAAACTACGCGTGCAAAGCTGCGGATTGGTCAGCTAGTATTATATAAAGAAACAACCAGACCGGGAACAAATATCTGTAGATCATGCGAACATTTGTTCCGCGGCGGGAATCGAACCCGCTACCTCCTGCGTCTCAGCCGGCTATTCGCCCACTGCACTACGGAGGTCGTCAAAGCTCGAAATGTTCAAAGCTTATCTCATTAGAAGTTGCAATATACATATGATTAAAATGTAGACCAAACATAACTTTACGAAGCCGGAGCGTCGACCCTATACAGAATAGCAAATAGTCTGGAAACCGACACGAGAGCGTTGGTTCTGCTATCGGCAGGATGTAGGCAATAATGCTCCTTGTACCGGCAAGCGGGCAAATAGAAACAGAAACAAGAAAAAACCTCTCATTCAAGGCGGGTGTGTGTTAGACAGACACTAAGTTTTCACGGACCGAGATTTCTAATACGATTTTTTAAGTGAAAACTTCTAAGCGCGTTGGGTATTTTTTGAGATGGGAAAAAAACATTGAACTCGTGACACTGTTACCGCTACCGACACCTCTGTATATAAGGTGTTTGATAATATACGCACAAAAATGAAAGGGTTTATTTGGATGGAGCGGTGGGTCGACGACATAAAGAAAGTCGCGGGCAACTCCTGGATCCGCGCAGCACAGGACCGGGAAGGGTGGCATTTACAAAGGGAGGCCTACACCCAGCGGTGGGGTACTTATGGGCTGTGGATGATGATGATGAAGAAAAGATAAAAGCTGACCACTTTCTAATACCTTGGGAACAATATTATCCAATAAAATTGTTTTAATAAATAATAGATCTACCGATATCTTTACAACCGCCAGTAAAAACTAGGAACCAATCGATTCCACGGTCACTCTCGGACATCTGCGTAAGCCCACAAACATCTTATGTGAACAAGATTAAAATTATAACAATTTACCCCCTAACGTTTGCACCCCGCCGAATAAGATATGTACCGTTGCCATCCGGAAGCTTGAGAATTATAAAAAAATAACAATAGACACACAGATGATCCAAATTCGCACGGGAAGCTATTGTCGGGGTCGTGACCCCGGTAGAATGGGCATGTTACTTGTGCCATGGGAAATTAAAAATTTGCGAGTGTCTATGGCGTTCGAAATTTTAAATGTTTGACAGGTCAAAGGGATTTTGGCGATAAAAGTTTGTAAAGATATTCCAATGTTATATTGCGCGCCTCCTCCTCCTATACTTGATGTCACTAGCTTCGTTATTTGTTTCGAGGTGGGATTTGAACCCGCATTCACCTGAGACTCAGCCGGCTAATCGCCCACTGCGGTCGTCAAGGCTGAAGAAGATCTTCCCTAGATTATTTGCATCATTATCAAAATGATTAACATGCATGACATTCTTAAAATGCTTCAAAATGTGCGCAAAATGTCACCTTCGATGTTATTCAATTGATCCCTATTAAAAAGGATGTCTTAGTTCGTTAAAATTAACAAATTTTTGTACAGTCAGTTCGATTTACAGATTAGATATCATTATTGTTAGTACTTAAACAGGTTCCTAAATTACTTATTAAAATCAATGCGCTGATTTGGGTTTCTCTTCTTATTAATACAACGATGTGGCACTTTTAAACATCCAAATTGTGATGTCTGCATAATAAGAGTAGACACATATGTAACTGCTATATTACGGGTAGTTGGTTTTGCCCAGCACTTGGGTCAGTACATTTTTAATTAACGTGGATTTTACCAGAACCCTTTTGGTTTCAATAATAGATCCTGGACTAACCTAACCAAGATATATTTCACAAATAAGCTAACAAATTACGACTCTCCTTCCCAAAAATACAACTCTTTGTGGTCCTAGTTTGGGTGCCTCTGTTTCTTTTGCACCTAAGTTTTCATATTTAACTAAAATACTGAATCTGATGTACCTACCATAGTGTGGTGAAGTTTGTTACCGAAAATAAATTATATTTATCTTATCTTTAACAATAGCGTTAGAAAAAAAGTACAAAATAATTGTCTATGAAAGGGCTCGAATCCTAGTTATTATTTCATTATTCCGCCGGCAGTCGTCAGGACAGGTAGTGCGAATCTTTGCATAATTAAGGGCGACGTAAACAATAGCAAAAAATACTTGTTTTAATTTTTTTTCCTTTTGTCATCACTGAGAATAGAATTCATGAATTGGTAATGTCAACTAGTTTTTATGGACATGTTTAAAAGCCAGAATATATAGCACTTTATGATAAAGCGCCTGCTAAATTTCCATAGATTTCGAACTATAGTCTAACTTTTTATTAGCTGCAGTAAAATGACGTTTCTAAATGTCATTCCGTAAAATAATGTTGCCAGCCTAATCTCAATAGGGATGTGATTCAGTTCACAAAAATTAATTAAATAACATTATTATGACGTTTTTGTTTCATTTTGAATGTACCTCCCTATACTTCCACTAAAAAAGATCAATGCTCTAGTATAGTAATAATAATAGGTTAAAAAATACATTACAACTTAATATTAAATCTCAAAAAAAAAACCAAACTGATTATTCATTTATGATTCACTCATTTAGTTACATAACTATTTATTTTTCTTCAAAAACCGGCAACCCACAAAACGTCATTTTACTGCAGCTAATAAAAAGTTAGACTTTATATATGTACATATTTGACGTATAAATATATATATATATATATATATATATATATATATATTATCTATATGTATTTGACGAGCTCCGTGGTGCAGTGGGCGAATAGCCGGCTGAGACGCAGGAGGTGGCGGGTTCGATTCCCGCCGCGGAACAAATGTTTGCATGATCTACAGATATTTGTTCCGGGTCTGGTTGTTTCTCTATATATTATAAGTATGTATTTACAAAAAAAGTGTTGGTTTTCTAAGAGAATATAGTTCTTACTCCCGTGCCACAATTGGTGACGTAGGTATTTGCGTAGTTGAAGCCAACTCCAGCGGCGCGCCGACAGCATTATTTCAGCGGATAGTGCGGCGGATTACAGGCACGTTCCGAATGTCCAAGTAATGTATGAGGAATTGGGGACTGTTGATGATGGCGCCACCCAACGGCGAAGCCAAGCAACACGGATGGCGATGTGGAGGGAACACAGCACACTATTGTATAAAAGCCATACGAACTTTGCTTCAAACCCTCTGTCGTCCGAAACATGTTCTCGGAGACCCGGATGACGAAATCATCTCCGCTAATGCGGAAGAGTCATCTACATTAGACATACCAAACACTTCACAGATACACCGACCTCGCCGGCGAGGTCGACGAGTCCCTTCAGTCGCCGCCTATACGAGGTACAAGCACGTACCCGGGCGTTTCTCTTCTATCCCCGCCCTGGCAACAGCCCAAGCCGAGGTTCGTACCTAAGTGGTGCCCTTGCGCTAGTTGCCTCATCAAAACTTACAGGGCTGAGCGCCTGCGCTCGCCAAAAGCTCGGTTAAGCTGCAACCGCCTCAGAGACCAACAACGAGATAAGCCCATTCGAAAAAAAAAATCGCTGTCTCATTACGCGAAATCTGCCAAACTGACAACTTGTCTTTATACATAGATACATTTTATAATTTATTATATGTATTAATTTTATCATTAAATCGTATATCATTTTAAAGGCCAGCGCTCCCGATAAACTGTCGATTCCAAGACCAGAAAACCTCAAAACCTACCCACGCAGGAGTGTAGGTACACAAAACGAGACTAAACGGTGGTGTAAAGGTCCTAAAAAATTGAATACTTTTGCCATGGTGACTTCCTTGCATTAGTTATTTTTATCCTCCTTGTTATTAAACAAACATACCCAACCGCTGCGATAAGCGGAAGGTCAAACGAATATATATTATTATACCTATATGCGTTGATAACCTAACGGAAAAACGCTATCCTCCTAGCCTACGGACAAACAAGTCCCACTGCTGGGCAAAGGCCTCCCCCTCATCTCTCCACTTTTCTCGATCTTGTACTAAATCCCGCCAGTCCCTATAAAAAGCGTCCAAATAATCGCGCCACCGCTTCTTAGGCCTTCCACGGTGTCGCTTTCCATCCACAGAGATCCATTCAGTTACGACCTTAGCCCACCTATTTGGTTGCACGCGGGAGACATGACCCGCCCAATCCTACTTCAACTTGGCAGCCTTGATACCGACGTCAGCGATGCCGGTTCTTGAGCGCAGCGAGGTGTTCCGAATCCTGTCTATTCTCTTGACACCCAAAATGCTGTGCTCCATCGCTCTTTGGTAAACCCCGAGCTTGGACTTTAAAGATTCAGTCAGTGACCAAGACTGGGCACCGTAGGTTAGGACAGGCAGAATACAGGATGTCGATAAGTTGACGTTAACAAATATTATAGACGTTTTATAAACGCCGCACTAGTGGTTCGCCCCGAACTGAGATCTCCCGAGTCTTCCAGACACAAATACAAAAGAAAATATTCTTATGGCGACTCGCGCAACGATGCCTAAACGTATTTAGTGGCTAAATATGATTTAAGGAGATAAATCATACAAATAAGTAAAATTTAAACATGGTTAGTCGCTAAATACGTTAAACTAATAAAATAGTGCCACGTAATTAGAAAACAAATAACTTGACTTACAGTTTCATTCAAATTACAGGTAGCGGGAGTTCATGTATTGTGGTTATCTTTTTTGGGGTACAATTTGCAGTTATTCTGGATTTTAGACTGTTGCCTATATTTGTGTCACTTAAGCTACACGCATACTAAATTACAGCACTGTGGGGTCACTGGTGTACCCTGTGAATTTTGTCAAAGTTCTGTATTTATTATGGCTAAACTACTCAAAAACTATAAGGTTAAAGAAAAACGGAGTCTAAATGTACTAATGAAGACCTTTCATTTGACGTCCCACATGATCTAATAGTCGCATTTTCATTTTATTAACCCCTTTTGAACACCAATATCTCAACAACCCCCCAACATTTTTAACTACTTTAATCACACCGAAATTGTGCCATTAGTACCTACCTATGTATCAAATTTCACGATGATCGGATCAACGCTTCGAAAGTTATCCTCGGACATACATACATACATACAACGCCGATTTGCCCAAGTTGATTTAGAGATCTCGCTTCACTCGATCAAATATGTTTATATAGAATATACGTACCATCATTTACATATCTCCTGACGACCTCCGTGGCGCAGTGGGCGAACAGCCGGCTGAGACGGAGGAGGTAGCGCGTTCGATTCCGATACAGATATTTGTTTCGGGTCTGGATGTTTTTCTATATATTATAACAATGTATTCCCAAAAAAAAAGTATATACCCTAAGTATTCTATCAGTTATCTGGTTCCCATAGTACAAGCTCTGCTTAGTTTGGGGCTAGATAGCGCTGTGTGAAATGTCCAGCGATATTTATATTTATTTTATTTATTTATTTATCTCTTTATGAATACAAAAAAAATATTTGAATTATCTAAAGACCGTTGCAAACGATCAATAGATACTTCAACTGCTCCAGATGATCTGTCAGATCACCAACTAGAACTGTTCCCAAGACACTGGTCGCATTGTCATGCTGAAATATTTAAATATGTACATACATATATGAAACACGAGAAACAATATACAGGGAACTTTGTCACATTATGGAGCGCTTACTTACAGACATTACTTTCATTCAACTTGTTCTCACTATCTCCATTCTATCATCGGACAACCAGACGCTCCGCGGTGCGCCACCGCTACATGGTAGACATACCTCCCATAAGCACAAAGCGGTACTTTTCCACGTTTATCATGCGCACCGCCAAGGAGTGGAACGCCTCGCCCGAGTCGTGTGTTTCCTGATAGCTACAATTTGGGTGTCTTCAAGTCGCGTGTGAATAGGTTTCTTCTAGGGAAGCGTGTACCATCGTAGACTGCATCATCGCTTACCATCAGGGGTGTTTGGTAATATACTGACGATATTCAAGTGACGGTTTCTCGAAACATAAAAAAAGACTTCTTTAAATAAAACTACTAGTTATATAATTAAATTTTTAAGAAAATCGACTAAGTTTAGGTGATTAATTCGATATAAAACTTACTGCCTACTCTTGCAATCGACATCCAAAAATAAAAGCTGATTTGACATCTCTTTCGGAAATAGCTGCGGGTTTTGGGTTAGAAAGGGACCTCAAGAGATATCGCAAGACGCCACCAATACAGTATATGTGGTTAGATGGCAAGCATTATGCAATAGCGCAACATAGTTTAATAAAGTGTTTGCAAAATAACATTCCAAAATTAATTTCATATTTCTAGATATAGTAAACATTTCACAAATGTATTTATTATGCTCATCAAAATAACCCCTTTCATTTTTGTGCTTATATTATCTAATATATAAAATTCTCGTGTCACAGTTTCGTTGCCATACTACTCCGAAACGGCATGACCGATTTTGATGAATTTTTTTGTGCTTATCCGGTATCTATGAGAATCGGCCAACATCTATTTTTCATCCCCCTAAATGTTAGGGGTAGTCCACCCCTAATTTTTATTTTTTATTTTTTAGACAAAATTTTTAATTTCTATTTTTTATGATACAACATACAAAAATACATACAATCCTCAATTTTCACCCTTCTACGATCAACCCTTATTTTTTAATAGCAATTATTTATATGGCAAAACAACGTTTGCCGGATCAGCTAGTCAAACACTATAAAGACGAGTAACCTACACGGTCGTCGCACAAATCAGTTTAATCCGACATAGTTCTAAAGTCTAATAAACCGCTTAGAATCTTATTGCACTTCCAGAAGCTGTGTAGTTTCAGCGATAACTAACACACAAAAGCACGTTGATAAACAATATGACTCTGTTCTAATTTCGAACGACGTTTCAGATGACGTCAGCCGTAACGGTTTTCGCGCGCTATGCCGCTCGCATGACACTAAAATGGCAGATGGCTTGCACTTAAATTACTGTACTAATTGGAAAAACGAGCCCTGTTGAAGCTTCTCTCCAAATCAACTTTGTCAAATCGGCGTTGTATGGTGTTTGTCCGAGTATAACTTTCGAAGCGTTTATCCGATCATCGTGAAATTTGGTATATATAGGTAGGTAGTGATGGCACAATTTTGGTGTGATTAAATGAGCTAAAAATGTGTAGGGGGGTAATATTGGGGTTCAAGATAGGTGAAAAAAAAACAAAATGCGACTAAGTATCCGGTCTAGTGGCACGTCCAATTTAAACCTTGTGGTTTTTAAGTTATTAGCAATAATAAAAACCGAACTTCGACAAAATTCACAGGGTTCACACCAGTGACCCCACAGTGCTGAAATTTGGTATGCGTGTAGCTTTAGTGACACAAATATAGGCAAAAGTCTGAAATCCATAATACTGCCATTTGTACCCTAAAAAGGGATAACTAAACACATGAACGCCCACTGCGCCATGGAGTCGTCGTATTTATTTGTGCGATAATACTTTTTTATTTTCATTTAATACATTTATCAAGGTCAATAAAAAGGAAAACTGTTACGCAATAACAAAGGTATCGAAGAATATTGAAAAAAGTATCCTTGCATTGTTTTATTGATCGATCGAAGCGAGATCTCCAAATCCACTTGGGCAAATCGGCGTCGTATGTATGTATGTAGGTATGCTTGTTTATCCGATTATCGTTAAATTTGGTATAAAGGTGATGGCACAATTTTGGTGTGACTAAATTAGCTAAAACTGTGTGTGAGTGTGGGGGGGGGGGGGGGTTTGAGATATTGGGGTTCAAGAAAGGTAAAAAAAATTAAACTGTATCAAGTGGCACGTCTAATGAATGAACTTCATTAGAACATTTCGACTTCGTTTTTATTTTTAGTTTAAACCTTGTAGTTTTTATGTTTAGCCATAATAAAAACTGAACTGTGACGACATTCACAGGTTTCAAGTGTAACCAATTAACATGAACTCCCGTTATCTGTAATTCGAATGAAACTGTAGGTCAAGTAGTTTAGTTAAGCATTTCGTGGCACTATTTTGATAGTCAAAGATTACAAATAATATTTTTGTGTTTTGGGAGAGTCGCGAGATCTCAGTTCGGGGCGAACCACTAGTTATATTAGTTGAGGCGTCGCAAATCTCTTACTCATTGCATTACGCAGACCGTGTAGATATCCTACAAGTCTAAGGCCGGCTTGCACAATGATCCCTAAACGTATTTAGCGACTAAACATGTGTAAATTTTACGTATTTGTATGATTTGGAAACTCTTTCAATCTTAGCCAAATACGTTTAAAGGCATCGTTGCGCAAATCGCCCAAAGTGAATGAATGAATGAATGAAATACTCTTTGTAGCAAACCAAACAAAAATACAGTGTAATGGAAATAAACAATAAATAAAGGTACAATGGGCGGTCTTATCGCTAAAACGGATTTCTAAGTCTGCTCATTCATCTAGCTAATTCAAATGACCGTGTTATAACCATGGTAAGTTTTTGAGAGTTGACAGGACGCGTTTTGCTCGTTAGAAATTCAAATGGCTTGAACACGTGCACTGAAGTTTTTGTGACCCGTCCCACCCGAAACTCAAGGACACGAGGCTAACGCCTTCATCCCATTATTATTCCTGCTAGATCAGCCTCAAGAGGTTTACTCCACACAATTAAATAAACTAGTGGTTCGCCCCGAACTGAGATCTCGCGAGTCTCCCAACAAAACAAAACATTCAAAGGGCGACTCGCGCAACGATGCCTAAGCGTTATTAACGCGCCTGCGAACCCCGAGCGCAACTTCAATTCGGCCGCGTCAAAAACTTCGGCCTGAATATCGCTATCCCTGTTTAGTGACGAAGTTTAGCCACGCAGAGCGACAGTGATGGCAATAGAACGATTCTAAATTTGATTAGATTTTGACCGTGTTCCGTAATACCAAAAATGATGACTGAAAACTTGTTGTATTTTTCTCATTGTGTTGTTATTCTGTAACAAGACGATATAATCTATGTTCCCATGACTAGGATACGTAAGATGTTGTTGTTTTTAATACGAAACAATTAGGTTGAAAACAGGTCTTTTATGACGTAAAAACATAACAGAATGCGATACGCTTCTATTTCATTTTAGGTAAGTATTTTGATCTAATATATGGTTGGGAACCTAGATAAATACTATTCAAATTAAAATAATACCTTATTAAGGTAGAAATATGCTCCAATTAGAAATGATCTTGGTAGTACGTGTTGTATGGGCGATTGTCCCTCCGGTGTCCCCTTAAGGCTAAATATGAATTAAGGAGTTGTCAAATCACACAAATACGTATAATTTAAACATGTTTAGTCGCTAAATATGTTTAGGGATTGTTGTGCAAGACGGCCTTAATCTTTGCACCTGCAGTTTCATTTAAATTACAGGTAACGGGAGTTCGTCTCGATTGTTTCTGTTTTTTGGGGTACAAATTGCAGTTATTTAGAATTTCAGACTTTTGCCTATATTTGTGTTACTAAAGCTACACGCATACTAAATTTCAGCACTGTGGGGTTTCTGATGTACTCTGTCAATTTTGTCAAAGTTCAGTTTTTATTATGGTTAATAACTTATAAACTACAAAATACGAACTAAAAATAAAAATGGGGTCGAAATGTACTCACAAAGAACTTTTATTAGACATGTAATTTGACGAGATTGTCCCATTTTGTTTATTTTCTCTTGAACCCCAATATCTCAACAACCGCCCCACATTTTTAGCTCATTTAGTCACACTAAAATTGTGCTATCACTACCTACCTATGTATTAAATTTCACGATGGTCGGATCAACACTTCGAAAGTTATCCTCGGACAAACATACATACATACAGCGCCGATTTGCCCAAGTTGACCTAGAGATCTCGCTTCGCTTGATCAAATAATCCAAACTTTAAAAAACCGGCCAAGTGCGAGTCGGACTCGCGCATGAAGGGTTCCGTACCATTATTAGTCAAAACGGTAAAAAATCATGTCTGTTGTATGGGAGCCCCACTTAAATATTTATTTTATTCAATAGTACAATTTTATTTATTTACCTTATTTGAGGTTGGTGCCGATTAAGCTAGTCCTCTAAATTGTATGAGCGCCCATACAACTCAGAGGACTATCTTAATTGGCGTCAACTATGTATGTATGGGGACACCCTTTCATTTTCAATTTTCTTTATTTTTTGGAAATTTTTCTTTTATTTGTGCTGTAAGACATTGCTTTTTGCCAAATTTCGTGATTCTAGATCAACGGGAACTACCATATAGGTTTTCGACCCAAAACCTATAGGGTACTTCCTGTTGACCTAGAATTGTCAATTTTGGTTAAAAGCAAGGTCTTACAGCACAAGTAAAGAGAAAATTCCGAAAAATTCAATTAAAATGAAACAAATATTTAAGTGGGGCTCTCATACAATAAACGTGATTTTTTGCCGTTTTATAGATAATGGTACGGAACCCTTCGCGCGCGAGTACGACTCGCACTTGGTTTTGTATACTAATTCGAAAATCAGACTATCTGGTCTGATTTTTTCTTTTCATATGTTTTGAATAATTTTGTCAGGCTGTCGTCGTTCGACCTATATACACTGCCTAGTCTGACGTAGGTCATATATATTAATCCAATTTTTTAATTGAATTAATGAGATATGGATGCTGGCCTTTTGGCCTCTTTCCAATCTAATCTCAAAACGTCCGTTACAATACGATAGTAGAGTCCTTGGCCTTATTAGATCAATTGAGCTGGGTTCGAAAAGTGGGCCACCCGTTTGAATTGGTAAACAATCATTTGCTTAGTCTTGAGTAAGCCCGGCTTGCACAGCAATCCATAAACATAGCTACATGTTTAAATTTTTCGTATTTGTATGATTTGACAACTCTCTCGATCATATTTAGCCACTAAATACGTTTAGGCATCGTTGCGGAAGCCGGCAGGTTAGTTATAAAGCTTTTATTTATTGTGCAACTAGCTGTTGCCCGCGACTTCGTACGCGTTACACTACTAAATGTGTAGGTAAAGCTAAACTCGCGGTTGCAACTTGACGCCAGCGGCGTAGCGTAGTGGGGGCGGCAGGGGCAGCCCGCCCCGGGCGGCACCTTTTAGGGGGCGGCAAAATTTCACAATAAATAATAAAAATATTTGAACCATCATATTTTTATCGCAACTACAAATTCGGACCGATAGAATTGATTCTGATGATGATGATTGAGCACGGAATTGTTCATCACATAATGAAGTAAAATAATTTTTGTATTAGGAAACGTGATTGTAAAACTTAGATAAACTTTTTTATTTAAAATCTAACCTGTATAATGCTAAATAATGATGACTGTTCGTGATGAATAGTTCTCTAGAATAAATTTATGTAATATACAGTCATTAAATTGAAATACCTAAATAAGAGGACGGCAAAATAGTCTACTGCCCCGGGCGGCCAACACCCACGCAACGCCGCTGCTTGACGCCCCATTATCCCATGGGAACTGATTTAAGGGATAAAAAGTAGCCTAAGTGTTAAACCCTCCGTCGTCCGAGACACGTTCTCAGAGACCCGGAAGACGAAATCACTTCCGCTAATGCGGGTGAGTCATCCACATTAGACAGAGCAAACACTCCACAAATACACCGACCTCGCCGGCGAGGTCGACGAGTCCCTTTAGTCGCCGCCTACACGAGGTACAAGCACGTACCCGGGCGTTTCTCTCCTACCCCCGTCCCGGCAACAGCCCAAGCCGAGGTTCGTACCTAAGTGGTGCCCTTGCGCTAGTTGCCTCATCAAAAATAAAATTATAGGGCTGAGCGCCTTCTGCGCTCGGTTAAGCTGCAACGGCCTCAGAGGCCAACAGCGAGATAAGTCCATTCGAAAAAAAAAAATCCAGGTTACAAACATGGGATATCACACTTGCTTTTTTCCTTCGTATAACCAGCTAAAATCATTCCAGTGAAATCACTTTGGGTTTTCATCGTATATCGGTCGCAGTAATACAGTCGTTCGAATTTCTTCGGAATTTATCGTGCGATTTCGTTGCCCGTGATTTTTCACATGTGAATTAGCACTATAATATAGCAAGAATAGCGAATCATAATCATTACGGCATCATAATGAAAAATCATTGCCTGTAATTTTTCACATGTGAAATAGCAGTGATAAAAAAATATCATACGAAAATGATTTAAAAGTATCAATCACTAGCTGACCAATCCGCAGCTTCGCACGCGTAGTTTTTCAATAAAAACATTACCCTCCTGCGCAGTTGGGTAAAAAGTAGCCTGTGTCACCCGGGGATAGTGTAGCTTCCCAACAGTGAAAGAATTTTTTAAATCGTTCCAGTAGTTTCGGAGCCTATTACAAACAAACAAACCTTTACCCTTCTTTCAAATCTTTCCATGCCTATTACCGAATAGTTCCAATCGCTATAGCCTAATTGCGTTTGCGGCTCAATGATAAACACGCATGATTGGTCATCTGACCCATTTGTTCACTCTATTACGGAAATAATCGTTCAGATGTTAAAATCTTGTAAGTACATAAGTAGACACAGACAATCATTTATTCACTACATTAGCACACAATATAAATTTCAGTTACATTTTAAGAGAGAGAAGATACAATTAAACAATTTAATTGTTTAACAGTACAAACGTAAAACATAACCTAAAATAAGGCAGAACTCGGTAGATACTGTGTGCTACACCAGTAAATGGGACCTCGACTCAGCATTATGCCCGCCGTAATGGTAAGCGTCGATATTCTGTCGAGACCGCTCCATTTAGCCACTTGACCCTGAGTGTATTGTGTTGTCAATACTATGTGTCATGGTAGATATGTCATGTTGTGTCAAAATATAATCATATATAGTAGAAACTGTCAAAATATTATATTATGTAACAAAATAAATAATGTCAGAACATATATAAAACAAATTGATAAATTGGATAAAGGAATACCCCAATCGGCTAGCACGAAAGGTGCACTAATGCTTCCCGCACCAGGCAACCCAGTTTTTTGTTTACTAATAATTATGTATTTTAAACGTTTTTTAAAGACTATCTGTGATTTTAAATGTCGAAGTAGTTCGTAAGTAGTAACTTGTAACAATAACAAAGAAAATTCAAACCTTTCAAAGATCTGCAGAAAGAAGCATGCTGGGATTAAAAATAAGCGATAGAGAGAGATGTAGAGATAATTATTGATTAAAACGGGTATTTATCGCGTATGTACCTTTTTTATTTGTTATCCCGACGTTTCGGCTGTGTTGCAACAGCCGTGGTCTCGGGTTGACTGGAGTACTTGGAGCTACCGTCGGGAAGTGTGGGTAGCTGCAGCAACTACCCTCACTTGGTCTTCAGAATTAGAAATGTCCTCGTTCATATTACGACACACTACACTAACCGTATCTACGCACTGAGACGACCGATCACGACGCGCACACCTAGCAATCACCGGGTTCCAGGACGCTGAGAGTCTATAGCCGTCTTCCCGATTGATTTCTTGATTTCAATCGCTTCACGAACTATTCTCTTGTAATAATGGCGTTCACTGGAGAGAACCTTAGGATCATGAAGTTCAATCCAATGATTCGGTCCCGAGTCTACCAGATGCTCTGCTATCGCTGACTTGTTTACCTGGCGATTTTTGACAGCTACGATCTTAGCTATGGTACGTTTGGTTTGCCCGATGTAAGAGCGGCCACAGCTACAGTCTATCTTATAAACACCAGGCATCTGCAGAGGTATAACATCCTTTGATCGCTAAAGATGTACAGATATTTGTAATGATACAGATTATGTTTAAGACCAAATGCCGGACTTATTCCCATACAAACTGAGGAAGTCAAAAAAGCGCTGCAAAGAATGTCCAACAAGAAAGCTGGACCAGATGGCATTCCTGTCAAGGCGTAGAAATGTTTAGGTTATAGAGGCAAAATGATATGTCGCCTTAAATGGCGATGGGCCGGACACATAGCGAGAACTACAGACAACCGGTGGAGCGAGAGGCTGCTGTACTGGTACCCGCGAGGCGCCCGCGCCGCCGCTGGGCGAACGACATCGTAGCCACTGCTAGGACCACGTGGACGCGCCTAACAGAGACGAACGGAAAAAGGTGGAGGAGGCCTTTGTCTAAAATTAGACATCCCAAAAGAAAAATAATAATGACATTCAATGAATAATGATTTGTTACGATACAATTTATAATTATTTTCTAGATTTGAAATTTTATTTGCAATTGTTTTTTGGGAAATAAAAGGCTATAAAATTAATAATAAAATCTTTAAAGCAGAGGTCCCCAAACTTGTTGTCTTGTTGACCACTTGTCATATTTTTCGGTTTTAGGTCGACCCCTTGCTCACATAATATTAAATTTTTGCAAATCCAACGACTTCAATCAGTTTTTGTCAGTTGGATGGCATAGTACACACAGGTACTACTCTCTTTGTAATATTTATTTTATTGATCGAGCAAAGCGAGATCTCCAAATAAACTCGGGCAAATCGGCGTTGTATGTATGTACGAGTATGTATGTTTGTTTGTCCGATGATAACTTTTGAAGCGTTGATCCGATCATCGGGAAATTTAATACATAGGTGCGACTAAATGAGCTAAAAATATTAGAGGGTTGATGAGATATTGGGGTTCAAGAGGGGTAAAAAAATGAAAATGAGACTATTAGGTCAAGTAGAACGTCAAATGAAAGGTCTTCATTAGTACATTTTGATTCCATTTTTATATTGTAGTTTTTGAGTAGTTTTTGTCTTAATAAAAACTGAACTTTAGAAATTCACCAGTGACCAGTGCTGAAATTGTATATAGGCAAAAGTCTCAAATTCAGAATAACTGCAATTTGTACCCCAAAAAAGAATCACCAGATTACATGAACTCTCGTTACCTGTAATTTGAATGAAACTGTAGGTCAAGTAATTTGGTAATAATTTCGTGGCACTATTTTCATAGTCAAAAATTACGAATAATATTTTTTTGTGTTTTGGGAGACTCCCGAGATCTCAGTCTAAGTATTTAAATTTGTTAATAGTCAAATTTTTTACATCACTTGGGAGTTTTAACAGTTTGCGCCATTCACGCAGTAAAGTCATGCGCAGGACCTCCTGTGACGCCCTCCCGCGTCGCCGTCGGCCATATGGGCCGTGTTTACTGAAATATTACTTTACTTGGCCGTTGGGTGATTATTTTAAGTTCAGTGCGTTAGTTCGCTATTTGTGTGCCTTCAAACTAGAGGCGGGGAAAATAAATAAATATTGCTGGACATTTCACATTTCATTTCAGTTAGCTAGCTTCGGAAACAGGCAAAATAAGGAAATCGATCGCCGTATCGAGAATGCCTGGAAGAACTACTGGTCCATGAAGGAGCACATGAAGGGTGACCTTCCTCTGACACTTAAACGCCAACTCATCGACATGTGTATCCTGCCCATCCTAACTTACGGTGCGCAGACATGGTCTCTGACTGAAGCCCAAAAGTCAAGGTTCAAGATTTGTCAAAGGGCAATGGAGCGCAGCATTCTCGGCTTTAAACGTGTCGACCGAGTGCGTAACACCATGCTGCGCTCACCTACCGGCATTGCAGATGTAGAAATGAGATCGGCTGGGCTTAAGTGGGACTGGGCGGGCCACACTGCCCGAATGCACTCCGAGAAATGGACCCATATTGCAACACCATGGACGCCTGAAGACGGAAGGCGACGTCGGGGTCGGCCGAGAAAGCGTTGGCGGGACTATTTCGACACCTTCCAAAGAGGATGGTGGGAAATAGCGATAGATAGATGCTTGGAGGGACTTGGGGGAGACTTTTGCCCAGCAGTGGGACGAGATAGGTTAGGAAAAAAAATCACACAGCGCTATCTAGCCTCAAATTAAGCAGAGCTTGTATTATGGGAACCAGATAACTGATAGAATACTTATATACAATTTTTTTTGTAAATATTACTCGTGCGCGTTAACTTGGGACCTGCTAGGAATGCGACTCCCTGACCGCTTCCCCTGCACTTCCCCGATGGCGCCCGTATTGTACCGTTCGCATCACTATTTTTTACTAGGGTTTTTAGTCTCGTACTGGCCTACGTCACGTAACGACGCGCTCTGGTATTCTTTTAGTTTTGTTTGTGTTATTGTTTTGTTGTTGTAGTTTTTGTTGTTATAGTTTGTGTCATTGTTTTGTTGTTATAGTTCTTGTTAAGTGTTTTTGTTATCATTATGAAGGGTAAACCTTTGCATAGCGGAGAAAGAAGAAAGAAAGAAGCGTGCTAAAAGTGTTAGAGTTTTTTGAAAACGAAAAACGGAACAAACAGTTTTGTTTACCTGTTGACCAGGCAGTAAAACGAACATGCATGGCAACGGGAATATTGAAAACCACGTTGATGAGAATAAAAAACGAAGCCAAGCGCTTACATAATACTTCACCGACACCAGGTACTTCTGCAAGTTCTACGGTAGTAAGTGAATTAGGTTAAAAAAACAAAGACGGAGCCGCGGGCGGCTGCTTGTTATGTTCGCGTTTTTGCGGGCGGTACAAACACGCCAATATGACGTCACCGCGCTCAGGTCCCAACTTATCGCGCACGGGTAATACATACCTATAATATACTCGTATAGAGAAACAACCAGACCCAGAACAAATATCTGCAGATCATGCAAACATTTGTTCCGCGGTCATCGAACCCGCTACCTCCTCCGTCTCAGCCGGCTATTCGCCCACTGCGCCACGGAGGTCGTCATATGATGTGTAACATCATTTTTATTGTACACCTTAAAAACAAAACTCTGAAACTTTCCTTACTCTGAAACTTTCCTTACTCTGAAACTTTCCTTACTCTGAAACTTGGTTATTAGACTATATAATTAAATTTGTTCGTTGCACACCATTAAATGTAAACATAAAAAGAAAATACACTTTTAAATCATAGGTATAATGCGCGGCCTTATCGCTAAAAGCGATCCCTTCCAGGCAACCTTTGGATGGACAGGATCTATGTGAACAAATAAGGACGGTGGCTTTATTAAAGATAATATAAAATAAAATGAATGTAATATATAATACATAATATTTATAAAATTACAAAAATATAATCCTATTAATATTATAAACGCGAAAGTTGTATGGTATGTAATGTAAGTATGTATGGATGTTTGTTACTCTTTCACGCCGGAACGGCTAAACCGATTGCGATGAAATTCGGTATTTACGTAGATCATAGCCTGGATTAACACATAGGCTACTTTTTATTGGAAAACCACGCGTGCGAAGCCGCTGGCAACAGCTAGTAATATTATAAAGAGGAAAAATTTGTGTGTTTGTATTGAATAGGCTCCGAAACTACTGGACCGATTTAAAAAAATCTTTCACTGTTGGGAAGCTACACTATCTTCGGGTGACGTAGGCTACTTTTTACCCAACTGCGCAGAAGGAGGGTAATGTTTTTATTAAAAAACTACGCGTGCTAAGCTGCCGATTGGTCAGCTAGCTTATTATAAAGCTGTGCGCCTTCGTGAACTATTGTTTATTAGCCGTAGTTCGTACGACATTTAGGTAAGACAAGAAAGCTAGCGCGACGCGTACTTCGCTTTGTCAATTCCTTTGCTTTAGTGAAAGTTAGATTAGTGTGGATTTATTCAGGATTTATCGAACGAGAATGCATGTAGTATGTGTAAACAATTGTTTTAAGGCGATATGTAAAAAAAATTGAGCCGCTAAGTAACTGTCGTATTCAATAACTAAATATATTACTGATTTCATATTTAAGCAATATTTACTTGAAGATTTAAACTACATAAATGAAAGTCAGAAACGCAATTGGTGAAACATTTCTCGATACAATTATTTGTCAAAATCGGCTCTTCTAAAACACTAATATCGTTCATTCTCCGACTCTAGAAAAGATTTAAAGTATTTTTTTACATAGTTATGTAGGTAAATATGGTACCTAAATTAATGGAAAAGCATTTTTTTTTTCATTTGTTGGTTCTCTTCCAATTCGAGATTTTATCTTTTGTCGCTTACGTCATTTACTCCTGCGACGATGCGGCGCGGCTATGATACATGTTTGTCTCGCTCTTCACCTAAGCAAGTAAATAGCACTGTCACTTTCTTGCATTTCCGGATGCTCCGCCCAATCGTCACCGAAATTAAATTTGTATATCTTAAGTTCATAGTTTTAGTTTCTTGGTATATTTTATTAGGTGATGTTAGATATGGATAGTTAAGTTAAGACATGATATGGTATGGTTAATATATATCTGACTCATTATGATCTATTTGCATCTCTTTTGCCCTTGCGCAACAATGAATGAAATACCTACCCTGTTTACTAGCTGACCAATCCGCAGCTTCGCACGCGTAGTTTTTCATTAAAAACATTACCCTCCTTCTGCGAAGTTGGGTAAAAAGTAGCCTATGTTAGTCAGGGTGAATGTAGCTTTCCAATGGTGAAAGAATTTTTGAAATCGGACCCGTAGTTTTTGAGTTTATTCATTACAAACATACACACAAAAATACAAATCTTTCCTGTTTGTGATTTATTAGTATACATATATGTTGGTCAATCACAGGCTGTCGATGTACAGAGGAGATAACCACATCCTAAGGAAATGTGACCGCAAAAAGCTCATTTTACTCACATCCACAATACTTGGATTACTATCGCGATGTATCAAGTAAAAGGCTCCAGTTACTGCAACGAAATGTCCAAATAAAAACATGATTTGAATGAATGAATGAATGAATATTCGTTACTTTACAAGTTAGATACAACGACAGTTAAAGATAAAGAAGAATTTATTATATATATTAACTGACCCGGCGAACTTAGTAACGTCTTGACATGCATATGACGCGGGCTGCCAATGTACGTCGCCGGTAAATGTCAATCGGCCATCAATAGCTGTAACTATGTACGATAAAATTAATTTGATTCATAATTTTTTTATGCGTAAATTTTTCCGATATTTAATCGAGCGGAACGAGATCTCTAAATCAACTTGGGCAAATCGGCGTTGTATGTATGTATGTATGTTTGTTTGTCCGAGGATGGATAACTATCGGAACGTTGATCCGATCATCGTGAAATTCGGTACTTATATAGATAGATAGTAATGGTCAATACCTGGTGTGACTAAATGAGCTAACAATGTGGGGGGGGGGGGGGGGTGAGATATTGAGGTTTAAGAGGGGTAAAAAACATCAAAATGAGACTTTCAGGCCAAATACGATGTCCAATGAAAGGTCCAAATCAGTACATTTCGATCCCGTTTTTAATTTTAGTTTAAACCTTGTACCTTTTGAGTTATTAGCCATAGTAAAAACTGAACTTTGAAAAAATTCACAGGGTGACCCCACAGTCCTGAAATTTGGTATGCGTGTAGCTTTATCGCTACAAATATAGGGAAAAGTCTGAAATCCAGAATAACTGCAATTTGTACCCCAAAAAAAAAACTCCCGTTACCTGTAATTTGAATGAAACTGTAGGTCAAGTTATTTGGTTATTATTTCGTGACACTATTTTGATAGTCGTAGATTACATATAAAATTTCATTTTAATCGGAGACTCGCGAGATCCGAGTTCGGGGCGAACCACTTGTTCAGCTTAATTTTAGTTCACACTCAGCCGCTGTGCGATCTTAGAATAGTATCAATCAATATACAACGACCTTCAAGAGCATTATGACAGGTCAACTTAAAATAGCAATTGTCAAGTTGTATAGAAGAACCAATGTATCTTGATCTTATCGTCGATCCTAGACTTGACAGGTTAACTTAAAATGGCTTTTGTCAAATTTACACCAAAACCAATTTATCTTGATCTTTGTCGTAAGAGATTAAGGCAGGTCAACTTAAAATGGTATCATTTCAATTGCTAAGAGTGTCCAACGTATCAAGACCCGTTTTTTATTTGAAGGGGCTCAATCCAAGCTTGAATCCGGCGTGGTCACTGCCCACGCCTTCCGGCGTACAGTCGCCGAGAGTAGTACAAAATTAAATAACATAAATAATTTTTTTGTTGAAATATTAATTTTTCAAAGCTTTTATAGAATATAAAATCGGAACGGTAACAGATTTTGAAAATTTTAGGAGTAGTTGAGTTCCTTGTGAAAGCTCGCCCGTGGAAGTACTACAATCGTACCTACTGATGGCGCGCCAGATGTTTTCTATAAGTATTACTCGTGCGCGATAACTTGGGACCTGCTAGGAATGCGACTCCCCGACCGCTTCCCCTGCACTTCCCCGATGGCGCCCGTATTGTACCGTTCGCATCACTATTTTTTACTAGGGTTTTTAGTCTCGTACTGGCCTACGTCACGTAACGACGCGCTCTGGAATTCTTTTAGTTTTCGTTTGTGTTATTGTTTTGTTGTTGTAGTTTTTGTTGTTATAGTTCTTGTTAAGTGTTTTTGTTATCATTATGAAGGGTAAACCTTTGCATAGCGGAGAAAGAAACCTCGTGCTAAAAGTGTTAGAGTTTTTTTAGACTGGCTTCGACAAAAGTATTGGGACGATGACCTCTTACAAGAGACGAATGAATCGCAATTAATTGTAAATTTATCGGATACCTCTTAGTCAAGTGATTATAGTGAGACTGAGGACGAAGAACAACCTCTAGAAGGCATAAATCCACTAAGTAGTGACGAAGATGAGATAATGTAAATAATAGATAAAATAAATGTATAAACTTAAACATTGTATTTTTATTTTATTCAAATAGTGTACAAAAGATTAGATAAAAAGCAGCGTCCTGCCTGAGTAACATAATAAATTAGGTTAAAAAAAACAAAGACGAAGCCGCGGGCGGCTGCTTGATATGTTCGCTTTTTTGCGGGCGGTACAAACACGCCAATATGACGTCACCGCGCTCAGGTCCCAACTTATCGCGCACGGGTATCTATGTAATTAATGGGTAGCTGCTCGAGTGCCTCTAAGCACACCTCTAGCGTTTAACATTGCTTTAAATACAAATTTTAGTCAGTATGTAACTTTTTGTCAAATAAACTAGTGGTTCGCCCCGAACTGAGATCTCGCGAGTCACCAATAAAAACAAAAAAGTATTTGTAAATAGTATTTGTAATCTTTGACAATCAAAATAGTGCCACGAAATGTATAACCAAATAACTTGACCTACAGTTTCATTCAAGTTACAGGTAACGGGTGTTCATGTTATTTGGTTATTTCTTTTCGTGGTAGAAATTACAGTCATTCTGGATTTCAGACTTTTGCCTATATTTGTGTCACTAAAGCTACACGCATACCAAATTGCAGCACTGTGGGGTCACTAGTGTACCATGTGAATTTTGTAAAAGTTCAGTTTTGATTGTGGCTAATAACTTAAACACTACACGTTTAAACTAAAAATAAAAACGGGGTCGAAATGTACTCACAAAGACCTTTTATTAGACGTGCCACTTGACCGGATAGTCCCATTTTGATTATTTTACCCCTCTTGAACCCCAATATCTCAACAACCCCCACACATTGTTAGCTCATTTAGTCACACCAGAATTGTGCACTCACTGCCTACTTATGTATAATATTTCACAATAATCGGATGAACGCTTCGAAACTTATCCTCGGACACACATACATACAACGCCGATATGTCCAAGTTGATTTGAAGATCTCGCTTCGATCGATCAATAAAATACAATACATCTATTCTATTCTATTTTCAACCATTTGTGTCCCACTGCTGTGGGCACAAATGGGTGAACAAATTGCAGCTGTAGCTCAAATTGTAGCTACAGATGCAGCTGCAATCTGTTAGGCATTGCATGCTGGCAAACTTTGACCTTGAACTGAAGTAAAATGTAAAAATCTTGTAAGCCACATGTATCTACGACTGTACACCAACTAGTACATAATCTGCGTACGTAATGATATGAATGAGTGCAGTTCATTCAAGGCAGGATATTATGTATGGAGGAATTCTGCCACAGCTTGTGAAACTGTCGCTCGCTACGCTAATAGCTGATTGTTAAACAAACAAGTGCTGAAAGTTCGCATAGCACAACAGATTAGCAAGCTGAAGTGGCGGTGGGCAAGGCACATACAACCCCGTATTTAGGGGGGGAGGGGGGGGGGGATTAGGGCACCTACCCCGGGCGAGAACTTCAAGGGGCGCCAAATTCTTCTATAAAAATATGCTTGACAAAAAACTTGGAATTTTTCCTTTACATGTGCTGTAAGACCTTGCTTTAAACCAAATCGGACAATTCTAGGTCATCAGGAAGTACCCTATAGGTTTTGGGTCGAAAACCTATATGGTAGTTCCCGTTGATCTAGAATTACGAAATTTGGCAAAAAGAAATGTCTTACAGCACAAATAAAGGAAAAATTTCAAAAAATAAAAAAAAAATAATACTAAAGGGTGTCCCCATACATACATAGTTGACGCCAATTGAGATAGTCCTCTGAGTTGTATGGGCGCTCATACAATTTAGAGGACTAGCTTAATCGGCACCAACCTCAAATAAGGTAAATAAATAAAATTGTGCTATTGTATAAAATAAATATTTAAGTGATTTTTTGCCGTTTTTATAGATAACTAGCAGACCAATCAGCAGCTTTGCACGCGTAGTTTTTTAATAAAAACATTACCCTCCTTCTGCGCAGTTGGGTAAAAAGTAGCCTAGGTCACCCGGGGATAGTGTAACTTCCCAACAGTGAAAGAATTTTTTAAATCGGTCCAGTAGTTTTTGAGTTTATTTCATTACAAACATACACACAAAAATACAAATCTTTCCTCTTTATAATATTATAAGTATAGATTACGGAACCCTTCGTGCGCGAATCCGACTCGCACTTGGCCGGTTTTTTTAACGGACGTTCTGTACGACTGCGGAACCCTGCGTGCGTTGGACTCGCACTTTGTCGGATTTTATCTTTCGCGTATTCTATCCGAACAGATTGTGAATCAAACAATACCATAAAAAATCACCCTCGAATCAAAGTGATTCAGTAATGAGATTATACTTAATGGTCATCGCAATCAAACGGCTTGTAAACATTTGGATTCCACCCTCCGGATGATGCCTTTGTGTGGTATCGATCGGTAACGGTCTGGTCTGGCTGTATGGAGTAGTAGGTATTTAAAAAAGAATACTGCGCGGTAAAAATGATGTCACACTAATATTACAAATACCGAAGTTTGGTTGTTTGTTTATTGAAGTTGTACTTCATTTGGCGCGTTTGGATAAAAATATGAGTAAAATTTTTACGATACGCGCGCACACCGACGACAGCCAAAAAGCGACATGATGAAGTTAGCTAATAACTGATAACTGATGCGCGCGCGCACCGACAGCCAAAAAGCGACATGATGAAGTTAGCTAATAACTGATGCGTGCTTATACCGACAGCCAAAAAGCGACATGATGAAGTTAGCTGATAACCGATGCGCGCTCACACCGACAGCCAAAAAGTGACATGAGGAAGTTAGCTGATAACCAATGCGCGCTCACACCGTCAGCCAAAAAGCGACATGATGAAGTTAGCTGATAGCTGATGCGCGCTCACACCGACAGCCAAAAGGCGGCATGATGAAGTTAGCTGATAACTGACGCGCGCTCACACCGATAACTATAAGACAAGAAATAATAATAAATAAATATTAGTGGATATTTCACACAGCGCTATCTAGCCCCAAACTAAGCAGAGCTTGTACTATGGGAACCAGATAACTGATGCAATACTTAAATACTGTTTTTTTTGTAAATACATACTTATAATATATAGAAAAACATCTAGACCTGGAACAAATATTTGTAGAACATGCAAACATTTGTTCCGCGGCGGGAATCGACCCGCTACCTCCGGTATTTGATACTCATAGTTCTGGAACGGTTTGCTAGATGCTGGATACTTTTTTCTTTAATTTTTTTCGAACTTAAAAATCCGATCTCACTTTTTAATCAGGTTGTATTACTACCCTCATTTATCTATAAAAAGTACCGCACGCACGCCCACCGGATACGGAAGCGCACGTGCTCAGACGCAGATCAAGTCTCTTACTTTCATCATCCGTGTATACATCGCTGACAATGGAACATGTGTTTTATTGCAATGTGTGTGTACGCGAAGTGTGGTTTTATTTGATGAATGAACGTGCTATGTCAGTCAATCGCTTTTGGAAATAGGCTGGTATTTGCTCGCTTCTAAGGCTGCTTTTCCACCAGAGATGTGGTATGCAGCTATGCTGCTAGGATGTAAAAGCTATATTTTATTTTGTGGGTTATGTTTATGTCTGTAGGTACTCTTACACCGCCGTCTTTTTTTATCCTGTCCATCCAAAGGTTTTCTGGAAGAGATCGCTTTTAGCGATAAGACCGCCCATTGTACCTTTATTTAATGTTTATTTCCATAATACTGTATTTTTGTTTGGTGTGCAATAAAGAGTATTTCATTCATTCATTCTAAGCTATGAAACTATGTGACCACAAGAAGGAGCACAAGAAGGAAAGATCTTTGATGCTCCACTATGTCCAAAATTAAATGTAGCGATGCATGGCTCTCGGTATCAAGCAGTTCATTTATACAACTCTCTCCCCAATTGACATGAAAATTATTGATAGTCCAATTATATTTAAGACTAGGCTAAAAAAGCTTTTGCTGGAAGTGTGTTATTATTCAGTGCATGATTTCAAGTTACAATGCCATTCAAAATGATTTAATTATTCAATTAATTTAGGACATTTTTTTAATTTCGTGACTATTTAATCTAAGGGGCCGTCCATTAATCACGTGATCTTTTTTAAAGCATTTTTAACCCCCCCCCCAAACCTGCTTGACAGGGCGACGTACTATAGGTACTTGTGCCCATGTACTGTCAATTATATGGTACGTAGGTTATGCCCGTCATGAAGGGTTCAATGAACCTGCATTGTTCCTTAACAGTATTCTCATCGTTGATGATGATGATGATAATGTTTAATAACATATTGTTTTGATTTTTTAAGAAGATGTTGTTTTTATTTGTATTACTACTTACCTAACTTAAATAAAATCATTACATTACACAAAATGTTTTTTTAATTACCACGATATTCAATGTTTGGCACTAAATATTATCAGATTCAATTTTTAGTAGAACTCAGATCGGACAATACTTAGAGAAATGCGACTTTCTACATATGAAAATACATAGAATTACCTTTATATTGACATATGACTCATTTTTATTGCAAGGTAGACCAGCTTCCATACACTTATGCCCGTTCTCCTTTCAACTGTCTTATCACGGTTCATGAGATTCAGCCTGGTGACAGACAGACAGCGGAGTCTTTGTAATAGGGTCCCGTTTGACCCTTTGGGTACGGAACCCTAAAAACTATTAGCGGGCAAATTAATTCGTAGCTAGTAAAAAATAACTAAAGATGCGTTTTAAATTATTAAAACAATCGAACCAATAAATTCAAAACCAATTTTATCAGGCAATAAAAACCTAACAAATCATTTCTTAATCTTATCTCTCCCCTACCATCTGCTCGACCCCTTAAGGTCAATGCCAAAAATAATTGGCTGAATCTACAAACTTACTGAAGGGCTGTATGCGTCTGCCGTCGGTTGCCACAAGGTGGCTAAGGTAGAATGGTACAGCCGACCCAATTACGTTTACAGCTGCAATAACAGCTGCCAAGATTGCACTTGTTACAATCTCATTGTTGGAGGCAGATGTTGCGCCCCCGCACGCGACCAAACTTCTTACCTTTGACCCAAAAGATACATAATCTTGTTGTTTTGTTGGTATAATGGCGGAACTACCGTTGCTTGAAAAAAAAACGGAATGGATTTTGACAGTTCTGTCATCTGTCATTGTATTGTTCCGGAAACTGGCGTAACCTATGAAATAACTTCAAGATTGATGTGATAAGATAAGTTTGTATTGGCTCTCATTACCTAATTTTGTTCAAGTTCTTTATGTGCCTTGATAGAAAATTATTAATTGACATATTATATTACAAATTATATATATTGAATATTTTGTATATCATAAGGACATTGTCTGAAATAAATTGTTCTGTTCTAACTAGTGGTTCGCCCCAAACTAAGATCTCGCGAGTCTCCCATAAAAACAAAAAAAAATTGTTTAAATAGTGCCACGAAATACATAACCAATTAACTTGACCTACAGTTTCATTCAAATTACAGGTAACGGGAGTTCATGTTATTTTGTAACGTTATTTGGGGCAGAAATTGCAGTTATTCTGGATTACAGAGTTTTCCCTATATTGGGGATCACTGGTGTAACCCTGTGAATTTTGTCAAAATTTAGTTTTTATTATAGCTAATAACTTAAAAACTACAAGGTTTAAACTAAAAATAAAAACGGGATCGAAATGTACTCACAAATACCTTTTATTTGACGTGCCATTTGACTGGATAGTTCCATTTTGGTTTTTTTTCACCCCTCTTTAACCCCAATGTCTCAACAACCCCCCCACAGTTTTAGCTTGTTTAGTCACACGAAAATTGTGTATCACTACCTATATACCAAATTTCACAATGATCGGATAAACGCTTCGAAAGTTATCCTCGGACAAACATACATACATACAATGCCGATTTGCCCAAGTTGATTTAGAGATCTCGCTTCGCTCTATCATAAATTTCCAAAATGACAATAACCGTAACTCTTTTTTAATTCACCCAAATCCATTTTCAATTATTGTCAAGTACTCCCCCAATCGTACGGGCACGCGACCATTTTTGAACCCGATATCGTATTGAACCTTACAGCCCTATAAATAAAGTCTATTGTTAAAATAATGCAACGTGTAGGTGTACCGACGCGCGACACGACACGACGTTTACAATGCCATGTCGTGTGCCTTATGCAAGTGAATTAAAGAACGAAACGCTTTTGTATTGTAACTTTGCAAATCCATAATACCTATTTACATTCTTCATATTAGACCTTTTAGTGTTAAACTTTTTTGAAGTAAAACTTCTTTACGCACGCTTGACTTGGTGAGTAAGCTGTTGAATGCGTTACGAAAAGTAGACAAAGGAATTTGAGAGGGAGATAAGTAAGTGAAGTAAGAAAGAGAGAGTTACGTTTCGTATATTTTTTAACGTTAATGTGCGAGTTGCTAAAGCTCGGTTAAGCTGCAACGGCCTCAGAGGCCAACAGCGAGATAAGTCCATTCGAAAAAAAAAAAAAAAAAGAGTTGCGTCTGTCCAGAATGAGCATAGACTGATCGACCTACAGACGTGTGGACAATTTTGTAATTGAACAATTTTATGAGTTATTAATTTGAAAAAGAAGTTTTTTCTACTTCAGTCGGTTGTCGTACATTGGTTTTTTAAGGTAATCTGTGGATTCAAAGAAATATTCTAAATGAGATTTAGAATTGCGGTGAATAAGGAATTGAAAACGAATGCATACACCTGTGAATTAGATTAGATTAGACAGTATTTTAACTCATCATCATCATCATATCAGCCGTAGGACGTCCACTGCTGGACAAAGGCCTCCCTCATTGATCTCCAGGAACTGCGGTTGGAAGCGGCCTGCATCCAACGCCGACCTGCGGTTCTTACCAAGTCGTCTGCCCATCTTGTAGGTGGACGTCCTACGCTGCGCTTGCCGGTCCGTGGCCTCCACTCGAGAACCTTCCGGCCCCATCGGCCATCTGTTCTGCGCGCTATATGGCCTGCCCATTGCCACTTCAACGTGCTAATCCGTCAGGCTATGTCGGTGACTTGAGTTCTCCTACGTATCTCCTCATTTCTGATTCGATCCCGTAGAGAAACCCCGAGCATAGCCCTTTCCATAGCTCGTTGAGCGACTCTGAGCTTATTCATAAGGCCAATAGTGAAGGACCACGTCTCGGTTCCATATGTCATCACTGATAACACACACTGATTGAAGACTTTCGTCTTAAGGCAATGAGGTATGTTGGACGAAAAGACGTTTGCGAATTTCCCAAACGCTGCCCATCCGAGTTGGATTCGACGATTGACCTCTCTCGAAGTTGGACCTACCTAATTGGACTGTTTGTCCTAGATATACATACGCGTCGACAACTTCGAGAGCCGAGTTCTCAACCATAACTGGGGCAGGCATGACATGGACATTCGACATAATTTTCGTCTTGTCCATGTTCATTTTAAGTCCTACCCGTTGGGAGACTCGATTGAGGCCTTCGAGCATCGTGCTGAGCTCTTCTATCGACTTTGCCATGACCACAATATCGTCGGCAAACCGAAGGTGAGTGATGTATTCGCCGTTAATATTGATGCCCAGTCCTTTCCATTCCAGAAGCTAGAAGGCATCTTCCAATGCGGTCGTAAACAGTTTCGGAGAGATTACATCTCCCTGTCTTACGCCTCTTTTTAAGGGAATCGCCTTCAAGCTCTGTTCGTGTACTCGGAC
The DNA here is from genome assembly GCA_918857605.2 of Philereme vetulata. Taxonomy (NCBI): domain Eukaryota; kingdom Metazoa; phylum Arthropoda; class Insecta; order Lepidoptera; family Geometridae; genus Philereme; species Philereme vetulata. The sequence goes on along the minus strand of OU975427.1, from coordinate 2,687,602 downwards.
TGACATTGTGGCGTTTTTATACAAACACTTCAACACTTCGATGTACCGATAGTCAATACGGCATCGTTGGAGAGACTCAAGCACTGCCCATGTTTCGATAGAATCGAAGGCTTTCTCATAGTCCACAAACGCGAGACACAGCGGCAAGTTATACTCTTCGGTCTTCTGTATGACTTGCCGCAGCGTATGTATGTGGTCTATGGTACTGTAGCCTTTACGGAACCTTTACGGAAGTATTTTAACTATTTATTTAAAATACAAATTAGAAATTACAGTCAGGTGTTAAAGTCAGGCCATTTTAATAGGTAACATTTGACAGTTCATCAAAATTCAACAACGTAACCTTGTAACGGCGGCCATAAAATAATATTTTTTTTCGTTTTGTTAGAACTGCACAATTGCTAACATTTTTCAATTACGATTACATACCTATTTATTGTATCAATGACCGATACGAGTACGAGTTCGGTACGAGTTGTACCGAACTGACAGACGTCAACTGACGTCAAATGTTACCTATTAAAATGGCCTGACTTTAGGTACTTGACAATTTGACGTACAGTACAGGTGCAGTGTTGCCAACTTTAAAGATTGACATATTTAGCGGTCGCCATTTTGCTTACGAATAATTACGAAAACTATCGAGCGCTATTTCCTGTAGAACGCACCATTAATAAGATCGTCAAATGTATTTCTGTTCAGATGTATTTTGAAGCTGTAAGTATTTGAAATACTTTCTACAAAATACCTCAGCGTCAGGTATTTGAAATACCAATTACAAATTACATTTTTACGAAGTAATTGAATTACGAATACAAAATACGTATTTGTAATACTTTGATTTTGCTGGTGGTAGAGCTTTTGTGAACGGGCTCGAGGAAGTGGGCGCCACCGCCTTACCTTTATCAGCCGCCAAATAGCAGTACTCGTGCTGCTGTGTTCCGGTTAGATGGTAATGGTATGTTCCTGTAATTACTGGCACATAGGCATAACACCTAAGTCGTATAGTATGACAACGTATCCACATAGAGATCAAGACAACATAATACCTTGTTTTGAATATCCATGGGCTGCACTTAACATCTGGTGGACTGCATGCTCGTTTGCCATAAAAGTTGTATAAAAAAAAATACTGCCACCCCTGTTCATGGCTTAGTAGAATGAAAATCCATAATAATGCTTCCGGAAAAAAAGAAAACCCTTTAGTGTTGGTTCACCGCGCCCCGCAACGGTTGCAATCGATATAAACGTTACAACGGCAAAGTTAGACGGACTGTTAGGGTAGGTCGTTGAATCGTGACTGGGTACGCTTGGGTATGCAGCAGCTTGCAGGGAAAAGTAAGTCTAATTGCGTTGATTTAAGATTTAGTTTGGATAAATTTTAGTAAAAATCGATACTATTATCCACACATTCTGCACTAATATTATAAAGAGGAAACATTTGTATTTTTGTGTGTTTGTTTGTAATTAACTCAAAAACTACTGTGGCGATTTCAAAAATTCTTCTCCATTGGATAGCTACATTCACACTGAGTGACATAGGGTGTATTTATTGCTAGAAAAGATTAGGGATCCTTATTAAAACTTAAGTAACGTAACACAAGGTGTAAAAAAGTGCTCTAAAACGTGTTTCGTCGCATGCGCTGCGGAAACTATTGATGATAGAACAAAAGTATGTTCTGCAATAATAAAGAACATATCAATATCTACAAAAAACTTCGTAATATTATTAAGAGGAAATATTTGTTTGTTTGTATTGAATAGGCTCCGAAACTACTGTACCGATTTAAAACATTCTTTCACCGTTGGGAAGCTACACTATCTCCGGGTGACACAGGCTATTTTTTACCCAACTGCGGAGAAGGAGGGTAATGTTTTTATTAAAAAACTACGCGTGCGAAGCTGCGGATTGGTCAACTAGTAATTTATAAGAAGCCACTGCTTTTCTCGTCTATGTTCTGATGTAAAAGTCAGTATTTAGTATTTTATTGCGTTCATATCATCATCATTATCAGCCCGTGTCGACCCACTGCTGGGCATTGGCCTCTCTTTGTTTCTGCCATTTTTCCCGATCCCGTGCCAGTCTGAATCACGTACGACCCACGGTCTTATGGATGTCGTCGACCCATCTCGCTGGTGGACGTTCCCTATTTCGATGCCCAGTTCTCGGCCTCCACTCTGTTAGTGCCTTTGTCCACCTGTCGTCACTACGCCTGGCCAAGTGTCCTGCCCAACTCCACTTGAGCCCCAATATTCGCTTGCTGACGTCTTGTACTTTAGTCTGCTTGCGAATTTCGGTATTGGGAACTCGATCTAAGAGTGTGATGCCGAGCATGGCGCGTTCCATGCCTCTCTGTGCTACACTTATTTTGTACACAGCCTCCTTCGTGAGCCTCCATGTCTCGGCACCATAAGTCATAGTTGGCAGAACACATTGGTTATAGAGACGTGTTTTAAGACATTGTAAAATACGAGTTGATTTTAATATGTCAGCTAGTTTGCCGAAAGCTGCCCGTCCAAGTTGAACACGCATGGTGACTTCCCTCATCTGATACTCCTTGCAAGAACATCACAGCAATCATCACAGCACAGCAAGAAGTGATCTTGCAAGAAGCAAGGCGTTCATATCAAGTGGATTGAAATATTACATACTATATAGCACTATAGGAACTTGTCTCACCGCCGGCGATGAACGAGAAGCGAGCTAGAAACTAGAAACGAATTCTTAGAAACGAACGTTTCTAGTTGTGAGTGTGTAGTTCATATAGATGTCTCGCTGGGCTATAACATAGAGCCTTGTTTCGCGTATCGCTGAGCGAGTGTTGTAGTCGCTGCGACAAAATAGTGGAGAGCGAGTTCTCGCCGGCCGCGGCAGTGTGAACGGCCAGCGATCAATTATTAATATACGTGTCTCTTTTACTGACGCGGAATCTATATCTTTTGTTCGTTTCTTGAGCGAGAAAATAGTTGATAGCTAATCGCTTACTCGCCGGCGGTGAGACAAGTGCCATATACGTACCTCGTAGATAAAGTTGCAGAAATATTATAACTAACTAGGGCAGGTCTAGTGGAATCGTAGTTGAGCGATTTTTTTTACTAGCCCATACTGTCCCACTGCTGGGCAAAGGCCTCCCCCTCTTCCTTCCACTTATCACGGTCTAGAGCCATATCCCGCCAGTCTCTGGAACTTTGGAAGACGTCCAAGTCATCGCTGCAGTGCTTTTTAGGCCTTCCTCGGCGTCGCTTTCCGTCTTTAGGAGTCTATATGCTTGTCTTTTTGGCCCACCTATCGGGTTGCATACGGGAGACATTACATTTTACGTTTTGATTTTTATTGATTAGTTAAATCATTATTGTAGAATATTATTTACATGTCTTATCGTTAAAAACTCTTCTAGTGTAACTATTTTCCATTAGTATATGGCTTAATCTATTTTCACAGATATTGTCCAACATTTGATCATGCGTGTGCAACAGTTTCATGCATAGTTAGTAACAACGCCACGCGCATACACTTGTGCACGCCCACCCCCCTCACACAACCACACAAAACACACACACTCACCACACGCACAAATCGTCGCTGTTCTGACTAAGTGACGTAACTGACATTTTAGAAAATATTAATAAAAGTCGTAAGTGTACTTAGGACACTTCGAATGATTTATAATTTTAAGATATGTAGATACGTCAAACATACATCTAGACATAGGTAGAAGATACAGATACGACGATTAGACAGATCGGTTCGTCTTCAAAAGTAGATAAAAGTAACATTACAAATGTCAGTTACGCCAAAATGTCGGTTACGTCATTTAGTCAGAACAGCGACGAAATATACTCTCTCAAACACACACAAACCCACGCACACACCCGCACTCACACACTCAAATGCATCACTTACACGAGTTCCCAATTTTTTTTTTCTTAGTAGTTTTGTAATTTTTTAATATTAATGCTTATCTTGTATCTTTATTTAAGTTAAATTTGTTTTTGTTTCTCTGTTCTCTTAATAATCAAAATGTATACTTACTCGGTTTGGTCTCGCATATAATATGTTTAACTTCTGCAAATCTATACAGGGCATCCGCGATACAGGTGTTACACCTGGTGCGGACCTCATTATGTACATCCATACATGTTAATTCTGATTTGGAAAATAAAAATATTTGTATTTGTATAGTTAGTAAATGTTTAGAAGGTGTAGGCAACGCCGTCTTGGGCTATGCCGGGGCCCTTGGGGCCCTTGGGGCCCTTGGGGCCCTGTTGGAAAGTAAAGGGAATGAAAAAAACTTTTTTCTGCTATGATCTTATTATTCGAAGTGGTTTATGGCGGTGACCGCTCGATGCTGTAGTTACTTAGGTTTTACTTTCATGATTTTAAAGGTTTTATTATTATTATTCAAGGTATTATTTGTAATTATTAAAATGTAACTGCCAGGCTGAAGTGGGACTGGGCGGGTCACGTCAGTCGTATGGTCACAGACAAATGGGCAACAGTCGTCACACAATGGGTGCCTGTAGATGGGCGTCGAAGCCGGGGCAGCGAGGAAGCGTTGGCGTGACGACCTCGATGCATTCCAAGATGGCTGGTGGGATGTGGCGAGTGATCGTGAGATGTGGAAGAACAGGGGGGGAGACCTTTGCCCAGCAGTGGGAATATATAGGTTAAAAAAAATTCACTGTTTAAAATTGCAGGAAAAGATTTAAAAAAACTGTTCTGGTGTCCGATTAAAATTCGCTAAGCTAATTCCTATCTTCACATTTATCCTTTTATCAACAAAATATATATACACCAGGCTATACCAGAATACGCGAAACGCGGAACCACATAATTACCAATGGCAATGCCACGTTTTTTGTCAAACTCAGGAATGTCATTGGCTTGTTGCTCAATGCCCTCATTTGGGTACTCTATGAACTTTTGTCAGTTTGTATTTTACATTTGTCAGGTTCATCATCATCATCGCTGACCTGCGGTTCTTACCAAGTCGTCTGCCCATCTTGTACGTGGACGTCCTACGCTGCGCTTGCCGGTTCGTGGCCTCCACTCGAGAACCTTCCGGCCCCATCGGCCATCTGTTCTGCGCGCTATATGGCATGCCCATTGCCACTTCAACGTGCTAATCCGTCGGGCTATGTCAGTGACTTGAGTTCTCCTTCGTATCTCCTCATTTCAGATTCGATCCCGTAGAGAAACCCCGAGCATAGCCCTCTCCATAGCTCGTTGAGCGACGTTGAGCGAGTTTATTATTTGTCAGGTTATATCTACATAAAATAGACAGATTGTATAGTGTAAGTAAGCGAACATATCGGCCTTTCGGGGGCCCCGTGAAGGTAGGGGCCCGGGCACGGGCCCCGTGTGCCCTTATGGTAAAGGCGGTACTGGGTATAGGACCTAATAAATACATATTTAATATTAATAATTTTTGTTTCGTTGAGTTACGGGCTATTGTTTTATTTTTTATCGAAATAGTTTAATTGTTTCGTAATTGGCTACAAAATATCTGGACTTTGCGGAGAAAATAACAGATTTGAACGTTGTTTGGTTCAATTCATTGGTTTTTATATAATAACCTTGAAGCATTATGTATTCTTTAAAAAAAATACGCATAGACCTGTTGAATGAAATGCGATGATGTAACTTGTATTGAACTTTCAACTTTGACTACATATATTATTTGCGATATTTTGAAGATGAATATAATAAACTAGTGGTTCGCCCCGAACTGAGATCTCGCGAATCTCCCAAATAACAAATTAAATATTATTCTTAGAGCGACTCGCGCAAGGATGCCTAAACGTATTCAGTGGCTAAATATCATTTCAGGAATTGTTAAATCATAATACGTCAAATTTAAACAAGTTTAGTCGCTTAATACGTTTAGTGGTCTTTGTGCAATCCGGCCTTAATCTTTGACTAATAATACATAACCAAGTTACTTGATGTACAGTTTCATTCAATTTAGAGGTAACGAGGATTCATTTTATTATGTTGTTTTTTTGGGGAGGGAATTGCAGTTATTCTGGATTTCAGACTTTTCCCTATATTTGTGTCAATAAAGCTACACGCATACTAAATTTTGCAGCATTGTGGTGCACTGGTGTACCCTGTGAACTTCGTCGAAGTTCAGTTTGTATTATGGCTAATAACTCAAAAACTACAAAGATGAAATTAAAAATAAAAACAAGGTTGAAATGTACTAACGAAGACCTTTCATTTGACGTCCCATTTGATCTAATACTCTCATTTTGATTTTTTTAACCCCTCATAATCCCCAATGTTTCACCCCCCCCCCCCCCCCCCCCCCACACACATTTATAGGTCATTTAGTATTTAGTCACACCAGGATTGTCCTAACACTATTTTTTTACACATTTTACCACTTTGGAAGTGTCTTTCGCGCAAACTATTCGGTTTAGAAAAAAATGATATTAGAAACCTCAATATCGTTTTTGAATACCTATCCATAGATACAGCACACGTATGGGTTTGATGAGTTTCAGTTCTAAGTACAGGTAACCCTCAAAATTTATTGATTTTTTTTCTATTTTTGTGTGAAAATCTTAATGCGGTTCACAGAATACATCTACTTACCATGTTTCAACAGTATAGTTCTTATAGTTAACACGTATAAAGCTGATAAGCGCGATTGAAATAACCCAAACAGATGTATATACTCAATGTACCCATATTATATTTAATGTTAAACACCTCGACATAGTTTAGTTACCTACTAATTTGTTCGAGGAATGGTTTGGCTTAAAGTCCACGTGACCTAAAATCAGGCCATTTTAATAGGTAACATTGGACAATTCATCAAAATTCAACAACGTAACCTTGTAACGGCGGCCATCAAATATTATATTGTTTCGTTTTGTTAGAACTGCACAATTGCTTAACTTTTTTTCAATTACGATTACATATTTATTGTAATAATGACCGATACGAGTAATTTTACGATGTGCTTTCACTAATAAACTATTCTAAACATAATAAACAGCTCCTGATCTAAAGAACTGAACGTCGTTATCGATGTTTTTAAGCAGGTCACCTCACTATGAAGATAAAACTAACAGACGTCAAATGTTACCTATTAAAATGGCCTGACTTTTAGCTACGTACGGCCTGAACAGTGTTGCCAGACCCAGTGCGTCAAATTTCGGTACAGAAGGTTATAATAATCGGAATTTTAGTTTTCAAATCGGGACAGCTACAATGGCTACAAAAAAACCGGTTTTTGTGAATCATCATTTGTTTTCGGCTGCTGGTCGGTTTTTATTAATCATGTACGATGGAACAAATGTGTGCATGATCTACAGATATTTGGTCCGGGTCTGGATGTTTGTCTATATATTATAAGTATGTATTTACAAAAAAAAACGTATATAAGTATTCTATCAGTTGTCTGGTTCGCATAGTACAAGTTCTGCTTAGTTTAGGGCTAGATAGCGCTGTGTGATGTGTCCAGCAATATTTATTTATTTATGTAAATAATTGTATATTATAAGTTTGTATCTATATAATAAGGGTTATGGATTTTGTTAAATAAATAAAATAATTTTTGTTAATAAATGTATCCCTTATAAAAAGTGAGTATTTCTATTGCCCCCCCCCCCCTCCCCCCCCCCTCCCCCCCCCCCCTCCCCCTCCCCCAGGGGAGCTTGTACTATGAGAACCGGATAACTGATAGAATACTCATATATACTTTTTTTGTATATACACTTAGCGGCACAATTAACCGCCCACCCTTTTAAAGTGGCAAATTTTGATGTTATCGCAGTTGTAAGTTATTGGGCATAAATAAGTTAAGTGTGAAAGAAATGTAGTGACGAAAAAATTACAAACTACCCACTTAACTTTGTTTTTTTTACGCATAAGTTGTGAATAGGATAAATATCGAACTTCGTTTCATTATCGTTATCGTTGCCTACTGCTTACATTGCTTCAGTGGCATTAAAAGTAAACAATTTGAGTTTGTTTTGGTTTCGTAACTTAAAGCTAGTGTTTAGACATCACAAACATGCCATTTGATGCTAATTCAGTGGCGAGAGCCGTCGCTCTTATCGACGAAGGGTTTAGTCAGCGTTACGTGGCGCGGAAGCTTGGTGTCGCACGTACCACCTTAAGGGATGCAGTGAAACGGTTTCGGGAAACTGGCTCTTATGGGCGAAGACCAGGACAGGGCCGAAAAAGATGCACCTCCGCTCGTGACGACCGATTTCTTGTGACCAATGTTCTAAGAAATCGGTTCACTACAGCTGTTGAGGTACGAAACCAACTTCGTGAGGTTCGCGATGTTCATGTGAGTGAAAGAACAGTGAGAAGAAGACTAGGAGAGAATGCCCTTGGAGCTTTTCGACCATCTCGAGTGCCACATTTGCTCGTAGGCCACCGGAAAGACTTAGTTTTTCCCGAGAGCACGCCGAATGGAATATGGAACAATGGAAGAATGTTATGTTTACTGACGAGACAAGAATATGCTTGCACGGTCCAGACGGTCGCCAGCGTGTATACAGACGCAAGAATGAAAGGTTTGCACCATGTACTGTTGTGGAAACAGTAGGTTACCAAGGTGGCTCTATCATGATATGGGGCGGCATTACTTACGAAGCGCGCACCGACTTGGTTATCTTCGAAAGAGGTGGAATAAATGCTCAGAGGTATGTATCAGAAGTGTTGGAACCTCATGTAATGCCATTTGCTCCATTTATTGGCGAAGATTTTTTATTAATGCAGGACAACGCTCGCCCCCACGTTGCTAGAGTTGTTACCGCGTACCTGGATACCGTCGGCATTCGAAAATTAACATGGCCATCCCGGAGCCCAGATTTAAATCCTATTGAACACATATGGGACAATTTAAAAAGACGTGTTCGAAGCCGCATACCAGCTCCAACCACCATAGATGAATTAAAACAATCCGTGATTGAGGAGTGGCAGAACATTCCACAACAACAGATCAAAGATGTCATCGACAGCATGCCAAACCGTTTGATGGAAGTCATGAGGGCTAGAGGTGGAAATACGCACTATTAGAATTCATTTATTCAGCAGATTTTTTATTTTTAAGCCATTTCATCACATTTGTTAATTAACGGTCAAAGTGTTATTCAGACTTTTTTATAAATAAACGTAATAATTAAAAACAATATTATCTTTCATTTTACTTCAATATACCTACGTTATAAAATAACATTCACAAGTAAGGCCACAATTTTTTTTTTAACCAAACTCGTAAAAAATCAAGGTGGGCGGTTAATTGTGCCGCTGATTGTACATACTTATACACATACATATACATGCTCAAGGTCGCTCAACGAGCTATGGAGAGGTTTTCTTTGCTTGACAAAATCCGCAATGAGGAAATCCGCAGAAGAACTAAAGTTGCCGACATAGCTCTCAAAATTAGCAAGTTGAAGTGGCAATGGGCGGGCCACATCGCTCGTAGAACCGATAACCGTTGGGGAAGAAAGGTTCTCGAGTGGAGACCACGGACTGGAAGACGCAGCGTAGGCCGGCCCCCCACAAGGTGGACCGACGATCTAGTAAGAATCGCGGGGAGCCGTTGGGCGCAAACGGCTACCAACCGCTCGTTGTGGCGCTCTAAGGGGGAGGCCTATGTTCAGCAGTGGACGTCTAAACGGAACAAATATCTGTAGATCAAGCAAACATTTGTTCCGCGGCGGGAATCGAACCCGCTACCTCCTGCGTCTCAGCCGGCTATATGCCCACTGCGCCACGGAGGTCGTCACAGAAAAGGCATTATTCATTCATGATTAGGATTACGTATTCACCGCTGTGAGACGTTAGGACTCTCCTTGGAATTCCAACAAAAACTAAAGCTCAATACCGCATACCCCACCACATGATCATTCCAAACAGGATATGCAAGGTACGGTAGGTTTGAGCCGATATCCTCAATGCCCTTGGAGCCTAAAATAAATGAAGGCGACAGATGTTTTACCGTTTTTTCGGGAGAATGTATACTGATTGGTTAATAACCAACTTCAAAAAAGGAGGAGGTTCTTAGTAGTAGTGGTACTTATTGCATGCTCCTCGAAATAAGGTTGACATTCCCTTCAAACATTATTACACACATATAAATAAATAAAGAAGTTTTACTTCAGTGGTGTGGTCTAAAGAACACTCGTTTTTTACCAACTAATGTAACCCATGTATCGCAAATAAATTAATCTTTATCTCACCTGAATAACTCACCCTGTTAGTTATTCAGTATTTAGTACGCAGAGTACGATCGATGGTGAATTCTTTCCAATTGTATTCTATAACCAATGTATTACCCGTGCGCGATAAGTTGGGATCTGAGCAAGGTGACGTCATATTGGCGTGTTTGTACCGCCCGCAAAAAAGCGAACATAACAAGCAGCCGCCCGCGGCTTCGTCTTTGTTTTTTTTAACCTAATTTATTAAGTTACTCAGGGAGGACGCTGCTTTTTATCTAATCTTTTTTACACTATTTGAATAAAATAAAAATACAATGTTTAAGTTTATACATTTATTTTATCTATTATTTACATTATCTCATCTTCGTCACTACTTAGTGGATTTATGCCTTCTAGAGGTTGTTCTTCGTCCTCAGTCTCACTATAATCACTTGACGAAGAGGTATCCGAAATTTACAATTAATTGCGATTCATTCGTCTCTTGTAAGAGGTCATCGTTCCAATACTTTTGTCGAAGCCTGTCCACATGGTTGACTTCTTTTTTCCAGATAACAAAACAATAACACAAACGAAAACTAAAAGAATTCCAGAGCGCGTCGTTACGTGACGTAGGCCAGTACGAGACTAAAAACCTTAGTAAAAAATAGTGATGCGAACGGTACAACACGGGCGCCATCGGGGAAGTGCAGGGGAAGCGGTCGGGGAGTCGCATTCCTAGCAGTTCCCAAGTTATCGCGCACGAGTAATAGTACATTATTTTAATATCTTATATACATTATTTTAATAGCCTCTTATTGCGTGGTATACTGTCAAGCAATACTGTCGCGTCAGAAGGATAAGGATAAGATTACCCCTTCTGAAAACTACATAGAGCCTGCTGAAGAGCTGCCTGCCGGAACAGAATTTTTGGCTCACGTGGAAATCAACTCAACCGTCTCAGTACACAAGTGGGTCGCAGCAGGCAAATTATGAGTAAATGGGGCTACAATGGAGTAGTCGGCGACTAGTTGCCTGCGGTAGTATAGACCCTCAGACTACACATTTACTAAGCTGTCTAATGTATTTTTTCATACTTTCGCGATCACTGTACATAACTATTGATTACTAGCTGACCAATCCGCAGCTTCGCACGCGTAGTTTTTCATTAAAAATATTACCCTCCTGCGCAGTTGGGTAAAAAGTAGCCTATGTCAACCGGGGATAGTGTAGCTTCCCAACGGTGAAAGAATTTTTTAAATCGGTTCAGTAGTTTCGGAGCCTATTCAATACAAACAAACAAATCTTTCCTCTTTATAATATTATATTTTTGTAGATATTGATATGTTCTTAAATATTGTAGAACATACTTTAGTTCTATCATCAATAGTTTCCGCAGCGCATGCGACGAAAGACGTTTTAGGGCACTTTTTTACACCTTGGGTTACGTTACTTAAGTTTTAGTAAGGATCCCTAATCTTTACTAGCAATAAATATAGCCTATGTCACTCAGGGTGAATGTAGCTTTCCAATGGTGAAAGAATTTTTGAAATCGGCATAGTAGTTTTTGAGTTAATTACAAACATACACACAAAAATACAAATGTTTCCACTTTATAATATTAGAATAGATAGACAAACATTCAGACCCGGAACAAATATCTGTAGATCATGCAAACATTTGTTCCGCGGCGGGAATTGAACCCGCTACCTCCTGCGTCTCAGCCAGCTATTCGCCCACTGCACCACGGAGGTCGTCAATAATGTTTGTTACCTGGTACTTTCGACTGGGAAAACCGATTTTGATGATTCTTTTTTATTTGAAAGCTGCTGCTTCCCGTGTAGTCCCATTTACATTTGGTCCAGTTCTGCCAATGGCATCCATGAGAAAATCATATACATATGTACTTACGTCTTAAATTTGTTTAATTCTTATGTTATATTTATTAGCTTAGAACTCCGTCATTTATTCATGATTTGGAAAATTATTTTATCATTTGAAAGAGTTCAGATTAGTCCCATATAAATTTCATCGAAATCGGTTCAGTAGTTTGTTTTTTATTGTTATCTGAAGTCGGTTATATGTTTGATAAAAAGTTACTTGTGTTGGTTCGTCACACTGGTTATTTCGCTGTTGGTTTGGAAAGTTTATACTAGTGTTGAAACGGAAAAATTGCAAATGTAGAATCTTTTCCGTCGCAGATGTCAAAAGATTAGCTATTTTTGAAAATCAATGTACCTACCGTGTGGATTGGGCGGGACACATTAGCAGAATGCACCTCAATAAATGGGCAAATCTACCTACAACCTGGAGGTCTGATGGAGGACGCGGTCGGGGTCGCCCAAAGCGTTGGCGAGACGATCTTGTTGCCTTCGAGCAGGAATGGTGGACCGTCACACAGTATAGTGATAGATAGGACTTTGACCTTTGCCCAGCAGTGGGACAATACAAGTTGACAAAAACAATATTATAAACTGATAATTAATGAGTAATATTTGTACAAACAAAACCTGAATAATGGTCCCGGAAAATATTACCTATACGAACTAGGTATAATGCGCGCAGCCAAAGATGAGACTTGACGGGTCACGTGGTCATGCGCAGTAGATAGTTCTTGGCGGTTTTGGCGGTATGCGAGGCAAGCGGGGAGGGACGGCGAGGTATGGCGTCACGCATGCGTATTCAGTCGTGTGTCGTTCCCCGCAGTTCGCGCATACGCCGCTATGGTCCCCAGTTATGGTGGGTGACAGGTATGACAGGTCTCATCTTTGGCTGCGCGCATTATAAGTTACTGTATACTACTGTGCTTACGTGGCAATACTAGGGCTGCCGCTTCAAATATAAAAAAAATCTTTGAGTTTCAGTGCTAAGTATGGGGAACCCCCAAAATTTATTGTTTTTTTTTTCTATTTTTGTGTGAAAATCTTAATGCGGTTCACAGAATACATCTACTTACCTTCAACAGTATAGTTCTTATAGTGTCGGAAAAAAGTGGTTGTGACATACGGACGGGCAGACAGACAGACATGACGAATCCATAAGACTTCCGTTTTTTGCCATTTCGCTACGGAACCCTAAAATCTGATATAAATCTGTGCGCTAAAAGACCCGTTTTGTCATAAAAACATGCGTAAGTTCGCGAAAATTTAATAAGTTCTACTTCTAGTGAGGTTCACAAAACGGAACAGTGGGCTTAATCTATATGTAGACGACACGACAAAGATCCTGTCCAGTTATACTTAAAAAATCCCAAAAGACGAACAAGAAATATTCAAAAAAGGAACCCTTTTAAAGCAACGTTGGTAACGTCTAAACGGTCTTAAAACTAGAATGTACAATGCTCAATGCACTTCACAATACAACAATAAGCGATGCACCGCTTGCCAACGGATAGAAAACCTCGCTCATACAAAATTAAACCCTATCTTTAGACACTTACCATATCAATTTGCTTCTCACAAACATGCTCTTGTATTTACATGCAACTTTCACTCGTATGTCTTCGTGTTTAAGTTCTATTTCGTGTGGAAATTTTAGCGGATGGTGTTATACTGAATTGTTGTCATATTATGGCCGTTAAATTACATTGATTTTTACGTAACAGGTACTAGTGATTTAGAAACGAGTTATAATTGATACCTACCTAATTATATTCCATTAGTTATTTTAGGCACAACATTCTCAGGCTGGGGAGAGTAGTATTTTATAGACAAGAGCCTATCTAAATATTCGTGGTACCTACTAATAAAATTTCCAATATAAATTAAGAATAAATGTCAAATTTATTGTCTATATCAACTTGGGCAAATCGGCGTTGTATGTATGTTTGTTAGTCCGAAGATAACTTTCGAAGCGTTGATCCGATTATCGTGAAATTTGATGCATAGGTAGGCAGTGATGGCATAATTTTGGTGTGACTAAATGAGCTAAACATGTTGGGGAGTTGTTGAGTTAATGGGGTTCAAGAGGCGTAAAAAAATGAAAATGAGATTATTAAGTCAAGTGGGACGTCAAATGAAAGGTCTTCATTAGTAAGTTTAGACTCCTTTTTTATTCATTATTATAAATACGGGATTTATCACGTACCGTCTTATCGGTGTTTCGACCGACAATGTTTCGGTTCAATTCGTGAATCTTCATCACGGTGAGTGCGATCCGCTCCGAATAACGTCTCGCCTCGCACTGCGCGCCGCTGCTCTCTGCGCGCGAGTGGACGGGCGGGGTGGTGGGGATTGGGTCAACGAAAGCACAGTGCGTTGACCTGCTGTGTCATCATCATTATCATCACTGCTGCTCTCTTCTGTAGTTCTTGGTACAGGCAAACACACAACACTAATTATGTCTCTACCAGGTTCACTCACTCTTCTGTCACTTGCATCATGAAGACATGGCCTCCAGGCCGGCGGTAGAACCCATCATCTATCCCTGTTAAAGTTCGGCACACGACTTATTTCTATCGCCTCTCGGATCTTGCGAGGAACGAAGAACTTCTCTCTCGCTAAAACCCGGGCCTTGTCGAAACGTATGTAGTGCGTCGAATCAGAATCTAGGGAATGTTCCGCCACTGCAGAACTGTTTGAGTCAACATTCTTCATTGCACGTATGTGTTCAGTCAACCTAGTAGATACGTTACGCTTTGTTTCACCAATGTAGCATTTACCGCAGTCACACGGTATCATATATACGCCAGGGACACCCAGAGGGTCTCTGTCCTTCGGCGAACGCAGCAGCTGTCTCAATTGTGTTTGAGGATGGAATATCGTCTTGATGCTGTACTTATGGCGTAACAAGTTTCCGATCTTATCCGTTATTCCTTTCACAAAAGGTAAGTACGCTACTGCTCTATTTACCGTTGTTATGCGTGATCTTGTGGATGTGTCGGCAAATCGACAGCTCTGTCTCCACCCGTAGCCATTTTGTTCCAGCACTCCTTTTATGTGTGAGAGCTCGCGGTTCACGTACTGAGAGGCACATAGCCTTAGTGCTCTATTAATCAGAGTACGCGGTACCGAGGCTAAGTGAGCTGGATGGTGGTGCGAGTCAGCTCTAAGATACCGGTCTGTGTGTGTTGGCTTACGGTATACTGTATGTGTAAGTCGTCCTGTCTGTTCTCGTATAACCAACACGTCCAGGAACGGTAGGCATTCATCTTTTTCCAGCTCTACCGTGAAGAATATCTTAGGATGTTTACAATTTAGATAGCTAAGTAAGGTTTCTATGCTATCTCTTCGTACTATTGCGAACACTTCATCTACATACCGCCACCAGTATCTCGGTCTACAGGGTACGCTATCCAGTACCGTCCTCTCAAACCACTCCATAAATATATTGGCCACTACTGGAGCTATTGGTGATCCCATTGCTACACCCTCCAATTGTATGTAATAATCCATACAAAGTAACCACTTGTTAATAAATACTCAATTACCTTCATGCATCCGATAGATGTTGATGAATCTTGTAACAGCTCTTGTATAATGGTTATTGTGTCCGCTATCGGTACATTGGTAAACAGTGACGCTACATCGAAACTCATCATACACTCATCTTCATGTACTACTATTCCTTCCAAGAGTTGAGTAAAGTGCGTTGAGTCTTTCACGTAGCTAAATGACTTTCCTGTGAAAGGAAGTAGTAAATCCGCCATGTAACGTGCTGTTTTGTATGTAGGTGAGTCTATCTGACTGACGATAGGGCGAAGTGGCCAATTGGGCTTGTGGATCTTGGGCAGGCCATAGATTTTAGGTGGAGTTGGGTTGATGGGTCTTAAACGTCCATAGAGTTCGTCGGGCAACTTAAGTAACAACTCTCTTAACTTCGTAGTTACTCTAGATGTGGGATTGTAGTTGACCAGTTTATACGTCAAATCATCACTAAGGAGCGCATCTAGATTCTGTTTATACGCAGCTGTGTCCACAACTACTGTCGCATTGCCTTTGTCCGCTGGTAATACTAGAAGGCTTGTGTTATTACGTAAGTTCTTCAAGGCGTTCATTTCTGACTTACTAATATTAGCTTTAGGCAGAATAGATTTACGCGTCATTGATGCAACGTCTTGTCGTAAACACTCAGCGTCATGTGAAGGGATCTTATTCTGCACAATCACGTTCTCAATGCTGGTAATAATGGCTTCTATGGGTACTTTTAGTGGTGTAGGTGCAAAGTTCAAACCCTTCGATAGCATTAATTTCATATCTTCAGTGATCGTTTGAGAAGACAAATAAACCACTGTTCTATCGTTCGCACTTAGACAACCCATGGGTGACTGCTCAGCATTACCAGTAAGGCGCTTTAGTTTTGATTCATGAGTTCTGGATATTTTATAACTCACGAGTTCTGATCTGCTGAATGTCATAGCATCAAGTGTATTCCACAAATCCGGTCCCAAAGTACGAGATAACTGCAAGTGAAGATGGAAAAGTTCCTGCGACACAATTGCTAGGTTTTGATAATAATCTCGAACTACCCACACACACAATTTATTATTTACATTTTCAAAGAACTTTTCGTATCCCCGAATGCACTTAATAGGCTTAACACGCATAAATTTTGGCACAACTTTCTTTTCACTGCACTGTTTCACATAGTTAAGACCGCACTCGTGTTTTTTACGTTTTATTCTGAGAAACGCGAATCGTCTTACACTTTTCAGCCATACCTCCCCGTGGAGGTTTGCAATTTTACTTAGAAAACTTTCGTGATTGATTTCAATCATTATTATAAATACGGGATTTATCACGTACCGTCGTATCCTTTTTTATTATTAGTAAAGTCCTTATAGTTTTTGAGTTATTAGCCTTAATAAAAACTGAACGTTGACAAAATTCACAGGGTACACCAGTGACCCCACAGTGATGTAATTTGGTATGCGTGTAGCTTAAATGTCACAAATATAGGCAACAGTCTGAAATCCAGAATAACTGCAATTTGTACCCCAAAAAAGTAAATCCAAATTACATGAACTCCCGTTCCCTGTAATTTGAATGAAACTGTAGGTCAAGTAATTTGGTTTTATTTTGTTGCACTATTTCGATAGTCAAATATTAAATCCTAATATTTTTTTTGTTTTAATCGGAGACTCGCAAGACATCAGTTCGGGGCGAACCACTAGCAATCTTGTTTATACATAAACTATGACGTAGGTACCTTATAAATTAAACAATGTGCCACAGTGATTGACTTGATATCCCAATATATTTGCAATTTATGTTAAAGACATTAAATGTTGTCAAAATTTCGACACAAATTCACCCCAAAACTAGCTGAACTGCCTTTCTTCCGTAAACAATATAATGTCTGGACTTACCGTTAAGATGGCGAAAAAAGTCACCCTTGCTGTACTGATAAGCTGCATTGTGCAACGGAGGGTATATATTCAATAGCAGCGCTTGAGAGGAGCTGAATGCGGTTTAAGAAGCTGTAACGGAAAAAGATTCTGATGCTAATTTAAAAAAAAAATTATAAATGATTTGCAATTTTTTATTTACCTAATAATGACAGGAAAATGTTTGTACCTAACGCACAGGTACCTACATATTTCTGTTTCATAACGTACTGCAAACATTAACTCATTTTATTTATTTATTAAAAAGAACACCAAAATAGACAAACCACGCCACAAAAAATGGATACGTTAAATGCAATAAAAGCTAGTGTCACTGTACTTAGAGGGAATTTATTTATTTATTAACAAAATAGGAACGCCAACAGCATACATATGTTTTTACTTATTATATATATTTTTACATTAAGTTCTAGGACTTGAGTAGGGAATGCAATCCCGACTCGAGATTGCAAATTCGAGATCCCGCGGGATTAGAAATATCAATCCCGTGGGATCCCGGAATTTTCGGGATACCGTCTAGTTTAAAAAAAATGTTAAATTCGGATGACTGAAAAAGCTAATAACTGCTTGTTTGTGATAGTGAGGTTAACTAAAATAATATATTACTCGAAAGAAAATAAAAATCTTTATTCTTTAATCTTACCAACTAAATAATTAACGTCACCTGTCGCTAATATTCGGAAATAGTCGGAATAGTTTTCTAACGCTATTTGGCATTCCTGCCGCTCGCGGCCGTCAGTCAGCGCGCCGCTTGCGCCTCGAGTGGACGTATGTAGCGTCGCTGACCACTGCCGCCCAATCCCGTCAATCTCGAACGGGATCTCGTCATATGATGCGTCGGGATTGCATTCCCTAGACTTGATACATATCCTTATAGGCGTACACAACACTGAATTGAGTTAGATAAAATATTTAAGCAACTTATGACCAAGGGCGGATCTTAATTTGGTGCCAGGGGGGTCACATAGTCGTGGTCAAGTCACAAGAAGTTATAGTTTAATTTTTATAATCATAGATACAAGTAAAAAGTAAGTATTTTATTAATGTACTTACATACTGTACTTAGTACTTAAAATATACCTATATTTAAATAACAAAATCAATTTTTCAAATTAAAATATTATATGAAATTAATTAAATTTTGAATGTACTTACATAAAATCTATATAGTGATAAAAAATATATAAAACATTATGTTTTACAATTTTAATTAAAGGTCCACCTAGGACCTGGACCCAGCCCGGGGGGGGGGGTCGTGACCCCCATGACCCTTCCCCTGGATCCGCCCTTGCTTATGACCTAAGATTTCAAGAATCTAATAAAACTACCTACAGTTATTAGGTACTCTCACATAAAATTATAAATTAAAATTATGTATAAAAATTTAAGCGTAGACTATGCTTATTTTTCTTTATAAAAATGTAATGAGTAATCATGTTTTTAATCTAAACTAATAACCTATTTAGATGCTAATAGCGTTCAAAAAAAAATTTTAATTGATAAATTGCGTATAAACCTTTTCATTTTGAACAACACAAACGCACTACATTAAGTTATCTCCGTTAACAAAAATAACTCATTACGTCAAAACATAACGTTGCAACCGTTACATTTGATAGCCGTTATCAATATTATTATTTTCATAAACGCCCCTTCCTTTATACTTGTTGAATTATTGATTTATTTACCGATCCGATTACAATATCTATTGTCGTACCTAATGCTCAGTTTGAATTATTCGCCTTGTTATGCAAATATTTGTATGAATATTTTACACCATAGTTTTGTAGATCTTAGTTTGTGTTCAAGACGATTTACGGTTTTTATTGATCATTGCTAATGTTCAAAAGCATTTTAAACAATTTGTCAAACAAAAACATGAAATTCTTCAAGTAGGTAGCAAACCTTAGCAGCAGAATTCTTCGTAAAGCGAGAGTGTGAGGCTTTAATACCTACCTGCTATACGTATAAAAACTTGAATAGATTTTACCCAATATGTATGTAAAAAAACTCTACTGGACACTATTGTCACAAAAACGCACATCCGAGACACGAAAAAAATCGATTGTGTGCTTGCGAAGCGAGTTCTGTAATCGAGAATAGAAAACTCGTAGTTTCCTTCAGTGAGTCAGCTGACAGCGGCGGTCGAAGGAGCTCGCAAATTTGACAGCTGTGCTGAACATAACCTAACATGGCGCGAACCGCCAAAATCAGTGGCACTTTGTGATTCATTTTAGTTAATTCTCTAGCCATATTTCGTGCTATTTTACAAAAATAAGTGCAATTTGAACTGTGATACCGTGTTCTTGCATAGTGGATTGTGATTTTCGGTGTTCGCATGGGAAATATTAGTGTTATTGAACTTTGAAAGTTTTACCTTCCCATAGTTCCTTTGTCGACTTCGGGGGTCGTGAAACAGGTCAAAATGTATTCTTCAAAGTCTCAGGAAGGGTGAAAAAGGTACGCTGAACCAGTTATCCGATTTATTTACGGGAATCGATAGGTAATGTGTTCTTTGAGGGTCTGTTATAACTTTTTCATGTCAACCCTTCAAGGGGACGTCTTATTGTTAATTTATCAATAAATGATGGTGGTTTTAATCAAAGATAGTCTTTAATACCTTCGTAGGACAGTTAGAAATGCTTTCTCGATTTTCGAGTATGAGTTTTAGAACCCTATCATTCATTAGTATCCTTTGTGATTTATTTTAAAGTCATATTTGTTTAATTTTTTGATTAAAATAAACCCTTCATAGTTACTTTCTTGTATGAGTATTCTCAAAATTTACATATTAGTATTAGAATACTGTTAAGTACCATGTTTTAGAAATCAGCTGTTTATCTAAATACCTATTTACTCATAAATATGGATGACTCCTTTATATTTTAACTTGGGATTACTGTATATTGCATTTTACTGTGACACAGTTAACACTGAGGCTAGCTGTATAATACTGTACAAGGCTACTTCCATCTAAATCTGCTGGCTAGAGCGCTCGTGTCAAATCTATCGGTCACAAAACAGCTGAAAAGATTCCATGTCTTGGACAACCTCACACACACCCACTCATGTATACGCACACATCACTGTAGAATTTCACTGATATTATAAATGCAAAAGTTTGGTTTCTTTGTTACTCAATCTCATTGTAATGACAGAATCGTTTCCGATGAAATTTAGTATTTACTTAGATAATAATCTGGATTAACACATAGACTACTTTTTTCCCCTAAATCAGGTCCCATGGTATAAAAATGGTGTCATAGTTTGTATCGTACAATGATTTTGGTCATTGCTCGTGCGAAGCTACTGGAGGGTGAGCTGGTAAGATAAATAAAGGTAAGGTAGCAAGTGGAGTGGGGCACTGGTGACTGACACACTATATTTAATGTATTTTATGTTGTAAAGTTATTTGATATTGTAAAGCATTTTATATTCAGAAAAAAAAATATTGTTGGACATTTCACACAGCGCTATCTAGCCCCAAACTAAGTATAGCTTGTACTATGGGAACCAGATAACTGATATAATACTTATATACATTTTTATTGTAAATACATAAGTACCTACTTATAACACATAGAGAAACATCCAGACCCGGAACAAATATCTGTAGATCATGCAAACATTTGTTTCGCGGCGGGAATCGAACCCGCTACCTCCTGCGTCTCAGGCGGCTATTCGCCCACTGCACCACAGAGGTCGTCAACATTAATATTACCTGACACAATATAAAACAACACAATATGAATACAAAGGTTACCTCCTTCTTGTCATATTTCATGATACTTCATGTTCTAGGTCAACAGGAAGTACCCCATACAATTTGAGTGACAAAATATTACAGACTAACAAAGAAAAAAAAGGGTTTTTCCTTTCCAAGGTACAGAACCCTAAAATCAGTAAAATAAATACTTATCTAAAATAGGAAAGTACCATCGGCGGTCTCATTATAAGCAATCTCTTCCAGCCAACCTTGGGATGGAATTGATGACCTCTTTTTTAGGGTTCCGTACCCAAAGGGTAAAACGGGACCCTATTACTAAGACCCCGCTGTCTGTCTGTCCTTCTGTCACCAGGCTGTATCTCATTGCATGTACCGTGATGGTTAGACAGTTGAAATGTTCGCAGATGATATATTTCTGTGGCCGCTATAACAACAAATACTAAAAACAGAATAAAATAAGTATTTAAGGGGGGCTCCCATACAACAAACGTGATATTTTTTGCTCGTTTTTGCTCTATATTGATAACGGCATCAGGTAGGTAGACGCTTGAAATATTCACAGAATATTCAGTTATAATTTCATTTTAAAATAAAAATGAAATTAAAATAAAACAAATATGTAAGTGGTGCTCCAATACAACAAACGTGATTGTTTTGCTCGTTTTTTTATCGATAATGGTACGGAACCCTTCGTGCGCGAGTCCGACTCGCACTTGGCCTTTTTTTTTTTTTACTAATTGGAGATGGAACAAGCTTTTGGCCCACCTGCTGTTAAGTGGTAACAGTCGCCTATAACAGAGAATTACCTCGTAGGTCTCGCACGTTAGGATCGTGCACTGCACTGCCCTGCGTCCATCAACTTGATGCATACAGGTGTAAAGCCCCTGGAGCAGTGAGCTAAGATCTGTGTTGACGCCAATGGTGCTGATTGTAAGGCTCTGTTTGAGTTCTTAACAAAGTTTCTGTTGTGATTAACTTATGGTCAATATGCTGTTAAATAAGCGTACAATGAATCTCCTTTAGGTACCAATTTTGTGTAACCTTTTGTGAAGAGAAAATAAAGTTTTTATTTATTTCATCATCAGCATCTCAGCCCACATCCACCCACTGCTGGGGATAGGCCTCCTCGTTATCACGCCACTCTCTCTGGTCCTGTGCCAAGTACATCCATTGCCTTCCCGCAACTCTCGCGATGTCGCGATTTTATTTATTTAAATAAATAAATAATGCTGGACATTTCACTCAGCGCTATCTAGCCCCAAACTAAGCAGAGGTTGTACTATGGGAACCAAATGTTAATGTTTTATCGTTGTGTTGTCTCTTTTGTTTTAGAGTTATTACCTATAGGTTTTTTGAAGTGAAATGTTCTTTAGGCGCGTTGGGCATTTTTTGAGATGGAAAAAACTATTAAAACTCGCGTCATTGGTGCCGTTACCGACACCTCTGTGTATAAGTAACTGTAGTGTAGTCTGCTTTTAAATAAAACGTAATTATAGTAAAGCTAGCTGACCAATCCGCAGCTTCGCATGTGTAGTTTTTCAATAAAAACATTACCCTCCTTCTGCGCAGTTGGGTTAAAAGTAGCCTATGTCACCCGGGGATAGTGTAGCTTCCCAACGGTGAAAGAATTTTTTAAATCGTTCCAGTAGTTTCGGAGCCTATTCAATACAAACAAACAAATCTTTCCTCTTTATAATATTAGTATCATCATCCACAGCCTGACTTCACCCATTGTTGGGTAAAGGCCTCCCCAAGTTTGTGCCATCCACCACGATCCTGCGCTAGTCTCACCCACTGATGGCCCGCGACCTTTACGATGTCGTCCACCCATCTCACTGCTGGACGTCCCACCCTTCTATACCCGCTCCTCGGCCACCATTCGGTCACTGTCCTGCTCGGTCTGTCATCACCATGTCTAGTCAAGTGTCCTGTCCAAGACAATTTGAGCTCCATAACTCGAATCCCAACGTCATGAACCTTCGTTGGTCTACGGATCTCGACGTTTGGAACTCGATCTAACAGTCTGATGCCAAGCATGGTACGCTCCATGGCCCTTTTTGTAACTCTTAACCTGTACATAGCCTCCTGCGTGAGCGTCCACGTCTCGGCACCGTAGGTCATGGTGGGCGGAACACATTGGTTGAATAAGCGGGTCTTCAGACACTGTGGAAATTTAGGCGACCTAAGGATGTCGTCTAGATTAAATTAGTTGTAAAGTAATTACATTAAAAATAATATTAGTATACATGAAAAAAAAAACACTTCATTTAAAAGTATTTCCTGCACAATAAAATATTTCTTGACGATTCAAAAAATAAACACGTAATTGTTCAACTTTTCACTTCTGTCGGCACTCTTGGATTACCACTTTTTATACTACTAAGGTTCTCAAGAAAGTTCTCTTAAGAAAGGTTCTCAAGTGGAGACCACGGACTGGAAGACGCAGCGTAGGCCGGCCCCCCACAAGGTGGACCGACGATCTAGTAAGAATCGCGGGGAGCCGCTGGGCGCAAACGGCTACCAACCGCTCGTTGTGGCGATCTAAGGGGGAGGCCTATGTTCAGCAGTGGACGCGCCCCGGCTGATACTGCTAAGGTAGCAAACAAGCATACGGCCCACCTGATGGTAAGCAGTTACCGTAGCCTATGGACTTTTGTAACACCAAAGGTATCACTCGCGCGTTGCCGGCCTTTAAACGATTTTAAAATGCCCATTTGTAAGTTTTCTAAACTCTGAATACCATTCATATTATTGATGATATTCCTAATATTATTTATTTTTAACCTGTGTTGTCCCACTGCAGGGCAAAGGCCTCCCTTCTTTTCTAGTTTTTCTGTCCCCAGCTGTAGTGGGCCAGTCTGGTAAGTGCATAACAAAGTCGTCACGCCATCTCCGTGATGGTCTGCCGCGCGGGCGTGTTGCGTTAGGGACCCGATCAGTTGTTAACTTTGCCCACAGATCTTCGGGTATGTGGCAGACGTGACCGGCCCGATCCCACTTGAGCTGTGCTGATTTTTTTGTGATATCCTTATGGTAATAGTAAGAAATGGGCTTCATAGGGAAAAAGATGCCATGACAATCCGCTGGAAAGAGCGCTGGTGGAAAATCATTCTGAAACAAAACGGCTGAAAAGAGTCCATGTCTTGGACAACCTGCTTGCTGCTTCTAAAGAAGGGAAGAAGGACTAATGTGTCCTGATCCCGAACGCCGCAAATAAATCAACACATCCGCCTAGTCCTCCAACTGATTGAGAATCACAATGAGAACAAAAAAAAATCTTTGTTGCGCTCCATAGCCCGCTGTCATTCTGGTTTATAAAAATGTCATGACGTTGACATTGGCGGAATTGTGACATTCCCAGTCACGTGGCACAAGAACAAGAACTTACGGTAATCTGTACGTTATACTTAAAGACTGTTTGATAATATACGCAGGAATTTAAAATGGGGTTCTTTTGATGAGCATAATAAATAAATTTGTGAAATGTTTACTATAGAAATGTGAAATTTTATTTTGTCATGTAAAAACAAACACTTTATTAAACTTATGATGTGCTATTGCATAATGCTTGCCATCTAACCACAGATACTGGTACTGATAATGGTGGTAGAGCTTTTGTGAACGGGCTCGAGGAAGTGGGCACCACCGCCTTACCTTTATCTGCCGCCAAATAGCAGTACTTGTGCTGCTGTGTTCCGGTTAGATGGTAATGGTATGTTCCTGTATTTACTGGCACATAGGCATAATAGCTAAGTCCTATAGTATGGCAACGTAGCCACATAGAGATCAAGACAACATAATACCTTGTTTTGAATTCTATGTGGATATCCATGGGTTGCAGTAGCCACTTAACATCTGGTGGACTGCGCATGCTCGTTTGCCATATAAGTAGTATAAAAAAACTACTGTATTGGTGACGTCTCGAGATATCTCTTGTTGTCCCTTTCTAACCCAAAACCCGCAGCCATTACCGAAGGAGATATCAAAGATACATGCCTGCCTAAATCTACGATAGTAGGTACTAACCTACCTTACAGTTTTTGAATGAATGAATGAAAACACTTTATTGTACACAGTATAAACAAAAAAAATACAAACAAAATAGAAAATATAAAGCAAATAGTACAATGGGCGGTCTTATCGCTTAGAAGCGATCTCTTCCAGACAACCTTTGGATGGAGAGGATTTTGTTATAAGTTATAACAAAGATAATGGTCAGGGGTGTACATTTATGGCCAAACTATTTATTAAGAGAGTGCGTCTAATACCAAAATAAAAAATATAACTAGATACTAAATTTTATAAATAAATACTAATACAAATAGAACATACATATGTACTTACTTTAAATATACTTAGTATAATAATTTGGTTTTATAGGTATTTGACTTTATTTAAAATTCAAAAACGATAAGGTATGTTAGTACTAGGTAGTAGGTTAGTAGTAGGTAGGTACTAGATAAAAATATCCCTACTAGGTGCCTCTACATTCGCTAGTTCTTTCTTGGTCCAGCAGTGCAAGCGATCGGTGTCACTGACTCGAATTATGATAGGTCAGCAGACAGGTATTTTTTTCCTAACCTACCTACATTAATTCGTCGTGTCACTCACTAGTTCTTTCTTGGTCACTGTGAGCTAGGTAGGTACCTACGTCAGTGCAGTGATTAGGTTGAGATAGGTGGATGTTTTTTGTTGTATAATGCAAGAGTAGGCAGTTATACACGGTGTCCTTTAAATCACTATTTTCCCAGAACAAACGTTGCTCAGACCATGGTCTAATAACTGTTTATAGCATTTAATAAGAGCATAAAGAAAAAAAATCTAGACCTTCTCAAATAAGTCTAACTTTGTTCAAAAACTAACCGTGACATAAAGTTCATGGGTACGCCGCGCCGTAGCGTATTACCTACTCCTTAGTTAGATAGGTGCCTAGTAGGTACCGGTCAGCGCGCTGACTATGTTGTAGGGCGTAACGTTAAAATAGACGTTTTAAGTTCGCAACTTTGTATATTTTTCAAAGACCGATTTTTTTTTGTTTTTTATTTTAATGTTATAAACTGTTAGTAGACTATGGTCCGAACAACGTTTGTTCTGGGAAAACAGTGATTTAAAGGACACCGTGTATAGAAACAACATACCTCAGTGCCATAAGACGAAAGTCTACAATCAGTGTGTGTTACCAGTGATGACATATGGAACCGAGACGTGGTCCTTCACTATTGGCCTTATGAATAAGCTCAAAGTCGCTCAACGAGCTATGGAGAGGGCTATGCTCGGGGTTTCTCTACGGGATCGAATCAGAAATGAGGAGATACGTAGGAGAACTCAAGTCACCGACATAGCCCGACGGATTAGCACGTTGAAGTGGCAATGGGCAGGCCATATAGCGCGCAGAACAGATGGCCGATGGGGCCGAAAGGTTCTCGAGTGGAGGCCACGGACCGGCAAGCGCAGCGTAGGACGTCCACCCACAAGATGGGCAGACGACTTGGTAAGAACCGCAGGTCGGCGTTGGATGCAGGCCGCTTCCAACCGCAGTTCCTGGAGATCAATGAGGGAGGCCTTTGTCCAGCAGTGGACGTCCTACGGCTGATATGATGTTGATGATGATGTGTATAGAAACTAGACAAATTTATGGCTCTGACTAATTCCCCTTTTTCATTGTTACAGGTTAATAACTGAAAACTTCAAAATTAACTCCGGTAACAACGCAACCAAACGGAAACAAGAAGCGGCATTCGCAAACAATTACAAGATTAAAATGAACCCGCACTCACTAGACTTCACCTCTCCGAACCACTCACCGAAAGCGACTCCATCAAAACGAAGAATACTCGGAGAGATTAAGAACTTGATACCGACCTCACCGTTGATCAACAGATTCAAGAACTCTCCGTTGCCTTCCCCTGTCACACCGTTAGCAAAGACTCCGTTAAGCACTAAGTGTCCCATGGCTATCTCACCGTTAACATCTCTAGCCTCACCGCTACTCAACTCTCCTATCATAGCCTCTCATTCGCCGTTAACGAGTAAACTTAAACGGAGTTCTAAAATAACCAAGATATTCGAAGAACGTACCCGGTTTAAGTTGGAGAATAAGGAGAATGAGGGTTTCTCGAACTCATGTTATACCCAAGAGAGTTACAGCCGGGAAAGTTACAGCAAGGAGAGTTTTAACCAACCAGGTTACAGCAAGGAGAGTTACAACCAAGCGAGTTATATCCAAGAGAGTTTTCAGAAGTTTGATTTGGAGGAGACTGCAAGAGATTTTTCCTTCGGAGAGAGATTCCAAGTGAACAGGCAGAGAAAGGAGACCTGGTCTTCTACTAAGGTAACCACTGTTTTCTGACTTGTGTCTCTGGCTGGTATCTGTCAAATTTAGGACCGAAAAAGGTATATTTTTTTATTTATTATATATGGCACTAGCCGACCAATCGACAGCGTTCTTCTGTTGTGACAATTCTTTTTAAAATATTCTTTAATTTTATATTTATACGAGTTGGAGATGGAACAAGCTTATAGCCCACCTGATGTTAAGTGGTAACCATCGCCTATAGCAAAGAACTGCCTCGTAAGTCACGCACCTTAGAAACGTGCCCTACGTCGCACTATCCTGCGTCTACCAACTTGAGGCAGAGGAACCGTACCCTCCAAAGCAATGCTGCTTAGCGGCATTAGTATGATTATAGTATTTCGCCGGGCGAGCTCTTTCTCATTTAATACAGGGTTCGAAACTATATTAAAACTGAGTAGAATCTGGTCATGTCTATTGCAGTCAACGATATGCGACATCCTTTTATTTTTCTTTTATTATTGCTGTCTATCAGTTAAAGTATATTCGGAATAAGTTCAGTAATTATTCAGATTACCATTAAAACAAACATGTCGTTTTTTTTAAATTGGGTAGATCTTCGTTTGAGCACAGTCTCACCTGATGGTAAGCGATGATGTGGTCAACGATGGTTCATGCTTGCCTAGAAGAAACCTGTTCACTCGCGACTTAAAGACATCCAGGTTGTAGCTATCAGGAAACACAGACGCCGAGTAGCCAGACTTTTAATTTTTTACAAGATAAATTTTGGTGAATGTGCGCATGATTTTTATGACCTTATCCCTCCTTCCCCAGTACCACCCATACCTGGTCGGCATACCACCTTGCCGTACTAAACGATGTGCTTCAACTTGTCTTGTTAGCACAAGTGAGGAGTGAAACTCACTTCCGGAGTATGTTTTTCCAAACCAGTATAATCTTGGGAGTCTTTAAGTCCACAGTGAATAGGTTCCTAGGCAAGCGTGCTCCATCTTCGATCACTCCTTCACTACCATCAGGTGAGGTAGTGATCAAGCGCTTTGCTATCATCAATAAAAAAAAAACAGACTGGCAAGGTGTTCCACTCTGGCTATATGAGGCGTATCGTATATAATCAAAGGCAGCTATATCCACCATATTTAACCGTATTTTTGCCATAAATAAAAGAGAAAATCTCGTAATAACTTACTGTGGGAATATAAAACTATGACCAAAGCACTCCGACGTCCCTAATGGTGGTATAAATAGTTATTGATTAAATTAAAATCCGTTCTCAAGTGAAATTAGACACAATACGGACTTAGCTGCCTTTCATTCTATACCCCTCATTTACTCATAATATGTTCCAACAAAATACAACCAAATTTATTAAAAAAAAAAAAAAATTAAAAGATGCTCGACATTTCACACACATCTACCTATCTATCTTTATGGCGTAGATTAAACATGAATCTTCTCCGTTTCAGCTGGACTTCACGGACGCTATCCCAACTAAATCATTCGACAATCTAGTCCCCGAACAAAGCCAGGAGTTAGACGACCTTCAATCACTCCAGGACCTGGAAGAGCAGTTGGACAATGACGCATTCGAAAGCTGCAAATACGAGATCATCTCTACAGACAGTCCAAACGTCATTTCCCGAGGACGGTCTACCACAAGAAAGATCTGCTCCAGGAACTTCGAATTCGGTGCACCATTGGCGGACACTGAAGCCTCAACATCTTTCAACCGACCAGCGACAAGGATGCTGAACTTTGACGATGAGGACTTCGAGTTTACGTCCCCAGCGATAAAAAAATCTGTATCAGTGAAAAAATCCCTCAAATTTAACGAAACACCAACTAAAAATGAAACTGCCAAAAATGAAACTCCAACTAAAAACACTCTAAGACACGAAAAAAGCGACTCCAGTATAGGATCCATGAGTTCCCCTGCTTCGAGTAAACTGTCCCGGATCTTCACATCAGAATCCACCACTTCCATGGAAAGCGGCTTCGTGTCTGAACTAGAAGAACCGTTTCTAGATATAGAAGACTCGACCAGTCCGAAGATTGCAAATTTTAATGATCTGCTATCGGGACAGATCAAGGAGAATATAATCACCGATAAGAATTTCTTGAAGCGGCCATCTCTGGCTAGGAGTTTGAGTTTTCAGCCGGAGAGTAAGGCTAAAGTTTCTCTTGTGTCGATTCTGGAGTGTCCTAGCGAGGAGAAGAGAAAGAGAGAAGGGGGCGATGAGAGCAGTTGCAAGCGACGTCGGTCTGATTGTAAGGAGTTGGAGAGAGTGCAGCGGCCGGTGTTACAGCGAGCCTTTTCAGAAAATAATGCTTCTATTAAATCTGCATTAGCGAGATGTAAGTGTTACATTATTTTTACTGGACAACAAAATTTAATTTATTTTCCCGAAGCATGATTGATACAGCTATATATAGGGTGTTTGATAATACACGCACAAAAATCAAAGGGGTTATTTTGATGAGCATAATAAATAAATTTGTGAAATTTATTTTGGCATGTAAAAACAAACACTTTATTAAACTTATGTTGTGCTATTGCATAATGCTTACCATCTAACCACAGATACTGTATTGGTGACGTCTCGAGATATCTCTTGTGGTCCCTTTCTAACCCAAAACCCGCAGCTATTTCCGAAAGAGAAACTTTTTTTTGTATGTCGATTTTCTTTAAAATTTGATATAATAACTAGTAGCTTTTCTTTTCGAGAAATCTTTTTTTTATGTTTTGAGAAACCGTCACTTGAATATCGTCAGTATATTACCAAACACACTTCCCTCGATACAGGCTTAGCCTGGTGAGGAGACGACAGGCATCTCTACAATGTTTACCCTGCTCTTACCGCCTTAGGGCGGAGACACACGCCCTCTACGGTGCGGCACCGGCCACCGTGCGATGGCACGTCGCGCTGCCATCGGGAGAAGGCACAAGTTGCACCGCTCGGTAGTGTGTGTTTTGCTTTCATATACGGGGTGCTATCACTGTTAGCAGTTCATCAAAACTTGATATTGACATTCTGAAATATTCGTAAAATTTGTCATCACCACATATTTTCAGCGCTTCATATTTCCTCTTAAAATTACCTCCATCATGGTTCATTATCGAAAGATAGATTCTACCAACATTTTCTTTAATATTATTTTTTCTTCATTCGTCGTCTCAGCAGCAACAGGAGCACAATACGTTTTTCGCGTCCATAACAAGACTGTTACATTTTGGAGCGATCGTTGCAACGGTGTGCCGGCGCAGCACGCCGTGCACGGCACCGTGCTGCGGCGTAGACATGTGGGCACGCCCTTAGAATCAATAAAAGTTGTTCTAACTTATTAGCTGAATTCAATTTTTTATTATGATAAAATGAATACTCTAAATGAATTAATTTTAATAAATTTAATGTACAAAAAACAACATGTAAAGTATGACGCGGGCTGTCAATATTAAATAAATAGATATTGCTGGACATTTCACACAACGCTATCTAGCCCCAAACTAAGCTAACAGAGCTTGTACACACGGCTACACATCAAGCTATAAATTTCCAGTATAAGCTGACCTCTCATTCTACGAAAAGCCTAAACAATGCGAGGTCAGCTTATACTGGAATTGTATAGTTTGATATGTAGTCGTGTGTACTATGGGAACCAGATAACTGATAGAATACTTATATATTTTTTTTTTAAATACATACATAAAATATGAGAAACAACCAGACACGGAACAAATATCTGTAGATCATGAAAACATATGTTCAGCGGCGGGAATCGAACCCGCTACCGTCAACAATGTATGTTACACACATACAATGTATGTACATCGCCGGTAGAATTGTCAATCGGTCATCATTAGCTGCATCTATGTATGATAAAATGAATAGTCTTCATTTTCCACACGCTCCACGCGATCTTTTCTACCCCATACTTGCAAGATGTGTAAAGAGCTACCATCTGAAGTTTTCCCATTAGGCTACGACATGGCACGCTTCAAGAGAAATGTAAAGAGGTTTCTACAGTGTAGGGAACGCATCGACAATACTCCGGGTGTTGCCGGTGTCAATAGGCGGCGGTGACCGCTTACCTTCAGGTAAGCCTGTTTCCCCACAGATAACATATTTTTTTTTTCAATAGTTATTCTGCTATTCGGGACGGAGACAATCTGACTCCTACTTTCCGAAATGTATCAGTGCCGATATCTGACCACCTCGAGCTTCTTGGTATCACATTAACTCCGACTTTCAATTTCGGCTCCTACATTGAGTCGAAAGCCCAGTTGACTGCTAAAAAGCTTGGTATACTCGCAAAGGTGAGGCACTATTTCACACCGGGACAGTTGCTCAACTTGTACCAAGCACAAGTCTGATCGTGTTTGGAGTACTATTCTCACCTCTGGGACGGATCAGCGAAGTACCAACTTGAAGCTCTGGAATCAATTGAGAGAAGAGCCAAGAAGCTCATAGGCAACGATGAGCTAGTTGATGCAAGGCTCCTCAGCCTGGAGCATCGACGAAAGGTTGCTAGGCTCTCGGTTTTTATCGAGTACATTTCGGGGAGTGTGCGGCGGAAATTTTCAACCTGATACCACCATCTCCTTTCTATCAACGGACAACCAGACGCTCTGCGGTGCGCCACCGCTATATGGTAGAAATACCTCCCATACGCACAAAGCGGTTCTCTTCGTCCTTTATTATGCGCACCGCCAAAGAGTGAAAACGCCTTGCCAGAGTTTGTGTTTCCAGATAGCTACAGCCTGGGTATCTTTAAGTCGCGAGTGAATAGGTTTCTTCTAGGCAAGTGTGTATCGTAGACTGCATCATCGCGCGCCATCAGGCGAGATCGTGGTCAAACGCAAGCCAATAATGTATAAAAAAAAAGAAAAAAAAGAGAAATCTAACAAATCAAATATCATCATCATTGATCCAGCTGTACTTGAGTTATAAATGATGTAACTAACTCGACTCTAATTTATATATTTAGATTGTGTAGTTATATGATGTGGTTATTGTGTGATTTTCAGCGTGCGTGAACTCGGACCTGATAGGGGACTACAGCGGCGGGTACGCGCTGCCGCTCGCGAGCGGCGACCACGACGACCTCAAGAGCATATCCTGCGACACGCTCGCCGCGGTGCTGCGCGGGCACTACCACAGTACCGTGCCACACTACCAGGTAACTACAACACTGTACACTCGCCAAACGGCGGAGATCTTGCTTCGCTAGATTAATTGTTCAAACGGTGTACACATCATATTGTTACGAGCTGAGGGCTCGGTATAAAATAATTAAAATGAATCTAACCAAATTAACACTTTTATTCAACACTGAAATGATAGATGCACGAACTTAATCACAAGTTGGGGCCGGAAAGTTCTCGAATGGAGGCCGCGGACCGGCAAGCGCAGCGTAGGACAATACAAGAAATATAAAAAATAATATAATCACACAAATATGTATATGTTAAATTATAACATGTATTAAGATGGCCCTACAAGATGGGCAGACGACTTGGTAAGAACCGCAGGTCGGCGTTGGATGCAGGCCGCTTCCAACCGCAGTTCCTGGAGATCAATGAGGGAGGCCTTTGTCCAGCAGTGGACGTCCTGCGGCTGATATGATGATGAATCACAAGTAATCACAACACCGAAATGTTCGCACGTATCGCCAAATCAAGACAGGCTCCTCGATTTTTTTTCGAATGGACTAATCTCGCTGTTGGCCTCTGAGACCGTTGCAGCTTAACCGAACTTATGGTGAGCGCAGAAGGCGCTCAGTCCTGTAAGTTATGATGAGGCAACTAGCGCAAGGGCACCCATTAGGTACGAACCTCGGCTTGGGCTGTTGGCAGGGTGGGGATAGGAGAGAAATGCCCGGGTACGTGCTTGTACCTCGTATAGGCGGCGACTGAAGCTACTCGTCGACCTCGCCGGCGAGGTCGGTGTATCTGTGAAGTAAAATAAATATAATAACTAAATATTGCTGGACATTTCACACAGCGCTATCTAGCCCCAAACCAAGCAGAGCTTGTACTATGGGAACCAGATAACTGATAGAATACTTATATACTTTTTTTTGTAAATACATACTTATAACACAGAGAAACAACCAGACCCGGAACAAATACCTGTAGATCATGCAAACATTTGTTCCGCGGCGGGAATCGAACCCGCTACCTCCTGTGTCTCAGCCGGCTATTCGCCCACTGCACCACGGAGGTCGTCGAAGTGTTTGGTCTGTCTAATCTAGATGACTCAGAAAGGTGGATGCTTACCTAGAAGAAACCTATTCACTCGCGACTTGAAGACCCCTAGGTTGTAGCTATCAGGAAACACAGACTCAGGCAAGGCGTTCCACTCCTTGGCGGTGCGCATAATAAAGGTCGAAGAGAACCGCTTTGTGCGAATGAGAGTTATTTCTACCATATATGTATGACTTTGGGTTGATGGATGCAGCTTTTCAAGACCCCCGTGGATGCTGTTGTGTTAGCGGATGAGGATTCGATGAGTTCCTGCAGACCCGTCTTCATCGTCATCATTCTCAGCCCGTGTCCCACTGCTGGGCACAGGCCTCCTTGTTCCTACCATGGACACGAACAAGCCACGGTCTTATGGATGTCGTCGACCCGTCTACAGTCAGTATTAAAGGAAATGTTGTAATCCACAGATAATAGACTGCCGCTACCCGTACGAGTTCCAAGGCGGTCACATAGAGTCAGCCGTGAACCTGTTCACGCAGGAGCAGGTGCAGGAGCTTGTGGAGAGCTCGTCTGGCGCGAAGACCGTGCTCATCTTCCACTGCGAGTTCTCCATCGAGAGGGGACCTAAGCTGTAAGTGTCTGTGACGAATAGAGCTCCTACGGCTCGTCCGGGAAAATACTGTTAGAGCTGAGGGTTCGGGATAAAATAATTAAAATGAATCTAACCAAAATAACACTTTTATTCATAATTAAAATGCAAAATACACGATCTTAATCACAACACACTAATTCACAACACTATCGCACAATAAACCACTAAAAGTCACCGAAATGTTCGCATGTATCGCCAAATCAAGACTGACTCTGCGGACGTCTCTACGCACTATTTATACCGAGCATTATTTCCAGAACCTTCCACTAGTATCTAGAAAAGTATAGGTATTTCGATAACTACTATTTCTTAATCTGTGCAACTGTAGGTATAAACGTGGTAGGTATATTCCATGCCAAGTATTACCTATTCTGTGACACAGAGGTATAACTCCGAGACGCCGACTATTACTTATTCTGTAACAGCCTTGGCGTAACGTAACAGTACCATTTGTTCCGTCAAGCAGTATTTCTGTTTCGGTTTGTGATCAAATGGTGAGCGCGAGGCAGACGAGCACAACCCTCCCGTACTACAGTCAGCGGTACACTGCCGCCCGTCGCCCGCGCAACCACCTAAGGGTACGCCCGCTAACTATTCGGAAAAATTGAAAATAATTAATTGCCACGTGAAAGACCGTCGCAGCACAGCATCATTTGTTCAACTTGAAGGTATAGGTCTTTGCCCACATTTAGGTGAAAAAAAATTTACAAGATTTTACGTCGTTTAGAGGTTGAATCAAATTGAAAGTCGAAAACAGCTACATTTTGTTATTTTTTTTCTCATATTAAAGAAACAGATAGAACGTTTTTGTATGTTCAATTTGCAGATAAAAGGTCAATGAATGACATATATTTTTTTGAGCACTTAGAATTGATTCCTCTCTGAGGAGAAAGCTTCCAAATAAGACCGATCAGCTACTAATACACCTTATAGTAGTCAGATGTAAGTCCAAAAAGTAACGATGTTCATATTGTCCACAGCTCCCGCACACTCCGCTCATTCGATCGCTCCCACAACCGCCAACACTACCCATCGCTCGCCTTCCCTGAGCTGTACATCTTGCACGGGGGGTACCGCGCCTTCCACCGCGCGCACCCCTCCCTCTGCTCCCCTATGGGGTACACCCCCATGCTGGACCCCCAACACAAGGAGCTGCTGAGGAGACATCGCTCGCTGAAGGGACGGGCTCGACTACTGCTCTAAGCTGTACCACTCACGCTCTGTCCCCCATGTGGTACACCCCCATGCTGGACCCCAACACAAGGAGATGCTGAGGAGATATCGCTCGCTGAAGGGACGGGCTCGCTACTGCTCTAAGTTGTACTTTTCACGTTTTGTCCCCCATGGGGTACACCCCCCATACTGGACCCCAACACAAAGAGCTGCTGAGGAGACATCTCTCGCTGAAGGGATGGGCTCGCTACTGATCTAAGCTGTACCTTTCACGCTCTGTCCCCCATGGGGTACACCCCCATGCTGGACCCCAACACAAGAAACTGCTAAAGAGATCACTTGCTGAAGGGATGGGCCTGACTACTGCTCTAAGCTGTACCTCTCACGCTTTGTCCCCCATGGGGTACACCCCCATGCTGGACCCCAACACAAGGAACTGCTAAAGAGATCACTTGCTGAAGGGATGGGCTTGACTACTGCTCTAAGCTGTACCTCTCACGCTTTGTCCCCCATGGGGTACACCCCCATGCTGGACCCTCAACACAAGGAACTGCTGAGGAACAAAGTATAACAAGTATGATCCTGACTGTATATAAATAATTTAAAATATATAACTTTCAACTTCGTAAAGTACTCAAGTTGAATGTTATCATATCAGGCCTACTCAGAATAGGCCACCCCATAGATTTCCAGAGCGACTAATCTTGTGCACCCAACGGCTCCCAGCAATCATTGTTAACTCTTTCCATCTAATGGGGGCCGTCCGTTCAGCTTTCCAGTAGGTGGTCTCCACTTAAGATCACTGCTTTTTACACAGCACTTTTACTAATTTATGTATGTATTCAAAAACATTATTTTTAACTGTAAATAACGAAATGCCATATTAAAATTAAGTTATTTAGTACAAAAACTATAAAATTACGGTAAAAATTATATTTCCCACCTATAGTTACGTTGCCATGTTCGTTTGAACTGCAATAATTATCATTAAGATTATATTTAAGTTAATTAAGTATGACTTAAGTTATATTAAGTGACTTTTAAGTTATATTAAGCGACTTTTAAGTTGATATCTAACATTTAAGGAAGTTAAAAGCATGATGTTAATTAAATAAACCAATCTACAAGATTTTTTGAGTCAAATTATATATTTTTAACTTTAGCGGTTTCCCGATAAAAAGTATGTTTTGTTAATTATTCTAGATTTCGAATCTACTACAAATTTCATCCTAAGTTGTTTAACTGTCTTTCGTATGGTTCGGTGATCTTTTAGACAAATGTGACTTCATGTGTATGTCTCATGTTGGACGGCGTAATGCAATGCCACGTAGACAATGTCTTATTGGATCACAGAAATAATAAATTACTGTCTGACCTGGGTCTCAATCCCTGCTAATTTACAAGAAAAACGATTATGTAGCCATACCATAATCGTTTTTCTTGTAAATTTGGCATTGCACAAGATTAGTCGCTCTGGAACTTTATGTTGCGTAGCCAAAGTCTTAGTTGGACGACAGAAATAATAAACTGCGGTTGGACGTAACCAGAGACTCAATTCTGCTGATTTATAAGAAAAACTATTATGGAGCCATACCATTATTGTTATATCTGTCGTAACTGCCAAATTTTCAATGCAGTTGTCATTGCAACGGCGGTCATTAAAAATCAGATTGTGTAATTATTAGGCTTAAATAATATTTTATTTATAATATTGAAGATTATTAGTTTAAATTTAACTTAAAACTTTTAGTGTTATAAAAAATAAAGTTCTAAAATTACTAAATATAAAAAATAGAATTTAAATTATTTTATTTGAAAAAAAGTTATTATAATACAAGAAATATAAAAGAATATAAAAAATAATATAATCACACAAATATGTATATGTTAAATTATAACATGTATTAAGATGGCCCTACAAGATGGGCAGACGACTTGGTAAGAACCGCAGGTCGGCGTTGGATGCAGGCCGCTTCCAACCGCAGTTCCTGGAGATCAATGAGGGAGGCCTTTGTCCAGCAGTGGACGTCCTACGGCTGATATGATGATGTATTAAGAAATTATTAAAAAATCTATAGTGGCGATTTTGCGACATTTTACAGTGAAGCGATTGGGTTAGTAGAATTGAGCTCCAGAAGTCTATTCTACAAATTTGAATGACCGCCGTTACTATGACAACACCATTGAAAAATTGGCTGTTTATAACAGAAACAACAATCATAATCGTTGAATGTATGGCTCTATAATCGTTTTTCTTGTAAATTAGCAGAATAGGGACCCAGGTTACGTCAAATACGAATATATTATTTCGCTGTCGTCCAACTAAGACTTTGCCTACGCAACATCGAATTGCATAGCGGCTAACCTTGTGCGTCCGATGACAAATTTATAAGAAAAACGATTATGGTATGGCTACATAATCGTATATCTTGTACATTAGCAGAATTGGGACCCGAGTCATGTCCAATAGTAATACATATATTATATCTCTGTCGTCCAACTAAGACTGCCTACGCAGCATTGAATTTCATAGCGACTAATCTTGTGCATCCAATGATAAATTTATAAGAAAAACGATTATGGTATGGCTGCATAATCGTTTATCTTGTAAATTAGCAGAATTGGGACCCGAGTCATGTCCAATAGTAATACATATATTATATCTCTGTCGTCCAACTAAGACTGCCTACGCAGCATTGAATTGCATAGCGACTAATCTTGTGCAATCATAAGAAAAACGATTATGGTATGGCTACATAATCGTATATCTTGTACATTAGCAGAATTGGGCCTCTGATAGGTAATGCAGTGGAGTGCTCACCTCATATGAAAAATGTAGGTGTAAAAACATAAAAAACCCTTCGCATTTATATTATTAGTAGGATTACTCAAGCTTTAAAAACCGTAGTGCCAGAATATTCCAAAAAATAGATTTAGTTTAAGTTGTAAATACATAGATATTACTGGTAATAGTAACGTTTTTTAAAATTATGTAATTTCAAGGCAAATTTAATAGGTCCGATTTGACATCTATCATTATGCGTAATATACTTTGAACGAATGTCTAACTAAACACGAAATCTAAAAATGAAGCACTTATTGCCAAATAATTAATGATGTTATACATACGCTGTAACAATAAGTAATAAGCACCAAGTTTTGATTTATATTGTTTACTAGCTGACCCGCCCGCTTCGCACGCTTGTAATTTCCCGTTCCCGTGGGAACTTCGGCATTATAACTATATAAAACACTTCTCAAAGTGACGCGACACTTCATGTAAATGACTTCACGTCAATGAATTACGATTAAATTATATGGATGATGTTCATAAAAAAATACTAAAATTGCAATAAACAAACGGGTAGTGGGGGTATGAGGGGGAAAAATACTTTACGACCTATTCTCATACCTACCAAAAATACAAAAAAAGGCACTCCGGGAGTGTCGACAGAAATAAAAACTTGAACAATTACGAGATACTTATATACAGAGGTGTCGGTAACGGCAACAGTGTCGCGAGTTCAATGGTTTTTTCCATCACCCAAAATGCCCACCGCGCCTAAAGAGTATTCAATGCAAAAATTTATTACAATCGATCGATCCGTTTCGGAGGAGTGCGACCACAAAAACTGTGACACGTATTTTTTTTGCAGTGAAAACTTCTTTAGGCACGTTGAACATCTTTTGAGATGGGAAAAACCATTCAACTCGCGACACTGTTACCGATACCTATCACTGACACCTCTGTATGTAAGTATCTGTGGTGTAATCTGCATATAA
This sequence comes from Philereme vetulata, assembly GCA_918857605.2. Lineage (NCBI taxonomy): Eukaryota > Metazoa > Arthropoda > Insecta > Lepidoptera > Geometridae > Philereme > Philereme vetulata. Next base: position 2,648,246 of record OU975427.1, on the reverse strand, counting down.
TCAAGTTTTCACTTCTCTCGGCACTCCCGGAGTGCCACTTTTTTATTAGAAGATTACACTCGGAAACTAGATAATCATGGATCAATATTTCGACAGGAGGATCTTCGAATGTTGTATCATTTGGTTATGTTGTTAGTTGGTAGTATTGACAGCTGTCAAGTCCGCCCTATTAGATTTCTACGAGTCGAGTTTTAATAAAATTAATGTTTAACAGGCACTTTAAAATATGTTTGATAGATATAGGTTACCTAATAAGGGGTCATTGAACGGGAACAATGTATGTCCACTTTCTAAAGTTTATGTTTTCATTGGAGAAACTTAAAATCAGCTGCTTTTGATGAGACGTGTTGGATGCATGAACCGACGTCCTATATATGAACTAACTTTTTAAGTAATGTCCTAAAATATGCAACAAAACGTTTTTTCTAATATCTTAATTTTTTTTAATAATTGTGCTTTTTCATAACAAAAATCACGCCCTTTCAGAAACATACATTTCAAAAGTCAGCTCAGAAACATACATTTCAAAACTGTTAAGAAAAGTGAGTGTTGTTCGTTTAATATAAATACTGTTAATACAAAAATATCCGGTCATAAATTTCAAATATTTAATTTTAAAAATAACTAAGAAAACTACGTCACATAACTATCCGAGGTTTTTCATGATAAGCATAAAAAATTAAGTGCATCTTAAGTCATTCAGTAAAAAAGTTATCATATTTTTTAGTGAACTGTTTTTTTTCAAAATCACATAGACAATTAGAACGATTCACAAGTAAAACAATTGAGTTTTAGGTTCGATAAAATTAAGTGCATCTTAAGTCGTTCAGTAAAAAAGTTATATTATTTAATGAACTGTTATTTTCAAAATCACGCCGATAATTAGAACGCTTCACAAGTAAAAAAATTGAGTTTTAAGTTCTATAAAATTAAGTGCATCTTAAGTCGTTCAGTAAAAAAGTTATCATATTATTTAATGAACTGTTATTTTCAAAATCACGCCGATAATTAGAACGCTTCATAAGTAAAAAAATTGAGTTTAATGTTCGATAATGGCCTTTATATTATATTATTTAAAATGTATTCTAATATGACTTTTAAAACGTTTTTAGTCTTGTACATTCTGTGGTTATCAAGCCAATATTATCTATAACTCTACTAGAAGAGTTTCGTCTTAAATGATCTTAGTGAGGGGTTTTCGCGGCCCTGTTTTTATAACTGCTAATAGATGGCGCTGCTCTGTCATGCCCTGATTGACTAATGGCGGGTTCCTTTATCCGTCGGTAACCGACTACGACTCATCATCATCATCATTCGACCATTTTTGTTTGGGAAGTGTGGGTAAGGGTCGAACTTTCGTGCTTAACCCGGGCTTCAACGTCAGAGACGCCTATCTCTGAGTCACGGGGTGATGTCCGGAGTGCCATCCTGGCTTGCAGTTTGGCTTCTCAGACGTTACGTGGCCGATGTCTTGGCTAACGTTGGTCCTCATGTGGTATACGCTATAGAGAGGATGGTGAGCACAGGAGCTCCCGCGGTAATGGACGCCAGGGAGTTCGAATGTCAGGTGGCCGTGCGTGCAGCGGAGCGATTGCGTTGAGGTGAGCGTGGCGGCAATTGTCGGCGCGATCGTACATTCGGCGCGCTAACATTACCACAAAGTCCTCGACGCTGGACATCTGCACGTCGCGGGCGATGACGTGACTACGACTCGTATCTCCTTGAAAAAGTGGCAAACTAGTGTCATACTTTTGACAGGTTTTCAAGGAGAAACCAGTCGTAGCTGGTTGCCGACGAATATAGGATTAGCCATTAGAAAGTGAATTGACAATGTCAATTGCCGTGTCATTATTTTTCAGAGGAACTTGAAATAAATAAACACACGTTTGCGTTTGTTTCTCTGGCGAAGTTTGTTTTAGACAAATTTTGATAGTTTCTGATATTTTGTAGCGGCTTATCTCCAGACAATCTAATAAACTTGTTTGAACTAGTTTTTTTAAATATAATATTAAAAGCCCTCATTGATAGGTCATTTAATTTTAGGAGCCTTTTAATAAACATTTTTTATATTTCCGTTACAATAATTTTCTTTAATTGTCATGTCGTATTGGAATACAGTTTTCGAGTTTTGTCAAAACTCCCGACGCCCAGTTGCACCAACCTGTGAAAGTTAGATGTCATTTTTGTATTGGTGTCGTTAGGTTGGTGCGACTGGGCAATTATACGCTTATTAGCCGTTTATAAACTTGTAAATATATTCTAAATAAGAGATTTTGCATTTAGATTTTAAAACTATGTATTTGTATTTTTATTTAAACTGGTAAAATTAGTTGCTGGAATGATGTGAACCGGACTCGCCTCTGACTAGCCCGTAGATAATCATCTCTTACTGATGATTATGAATAGATGTGATTAAAGGCTTTTTAGTAAACTAATCTTACCAATATATTTACGCGTCTAAATTTTAAAAGTTGATAAGTGAAATTTATTTTCTTTCTTGTTTGGGGCCGTCCATTTACTACGAGAGGTGTTCGGGGGGGGGGGGGGGGGTCTACCCGAAATCTCGCCCAATCTCACTAGGCTCTGCTAATATCACGTAATTATTTTTGAAGTGAAAACTTCTTTAGGCGCGTTGAACATTTTTTGAGATGGGAAAACCATTGAACTCGCGACACTCACTGTTACCGACACCAGTCACTAACTACTGACTGTTACTGTCAATGACACCTTTGTATATAAGTAGTTATCTGTAGTGTAGTCTGCTTTTATTCAAGTTTTCACTTCTGTCGGCACTCCCGGAGCATTATTACCTAAGCCGATTGCTGTCGTGTCGCTATCGCTGAACAGGCCATCCCTTTCACACGTACAGTACGTAACTCTTAATTTTATCACTATAAATCTAGATTACGAGAGAAGCAATCTTGAAATAATGAAGCAAATTCTGTTTTTTAAATAAGTCCAACACAATTCCCTTTGTATATAAATATTGAAAAAAATTCACGTGAGATAAAGAGTGGGTCGCAACTAATCTCGCGGCATCTTTAATGGACGCCCCCTATCCGCTCGCGAATGGTTTTGGTTTAAAGTTTGGAAATTAATTAATATATTATGTATAGATAGATATTGTGGTATTTAAGCTTTTTTTTTTAATAATTACGGGACACATAACTCTTGATTGACAGCTTTCTTCGTGGATTTTATGATGTTAAGTGTGCCGTAAAGAGTTGGTGAAAATGATGATTAGAGTTTTTTCGTTATTATAAATGCAGGATTTGTAACGTACCGTTTTACGGTGTTTCGACCGACAATGTCAACCGACACCGATAAAACGGTACGTGATTCCCGTATTTATAATAATGATTGATTTCACGAAAGTTTTCTAATATAGAGTTTTTAAGAAATAAATTATGAAAAATATATTTTAGTATTTTATTTACGACGGTACCTTATGCAGGTTTGTTTGTCAACTAGAACACTTTAGGCCAGCCCACCACCTATCCCCATAGCTTAAAAAGCCGGCGAACCCCGAGCGCAACTTCAATTCGGCCGCGTTAAAAACTTCGGCCTGAATATCGCTATCCCTGTTTAGTGACGAAGTTTAGCCACGCAGAGCGGCAGTGATAGCAATAGAACGATTCTAAATTTGATTAACATTTTGACCGTGTTCCGTAATACCAAAAATGATGACTGAAAACTTTTTGTATTTTTCTCATTGTGTTGTTATTCTGTAACTAGATGATATAATCTATGTTCCCATGACTAGGATACGTAAGATGTTGTTGTTTTTAATATGAAACAATTAGGTTGAAAACGGGTCTTTTATGAAGTAAAAACTTGCAGAATGCGATACACTTCTATTTTATTTTAGGTAAGTATTTTGATTTAATACATGGTTGGGAACCTAGATAAATACTATTCAAATTAAAATAATACCTTATTAAGGTAGAAATATGCTCCAAATAGAAATGATCTTGGTAGTACGTGTTGTATGGGCGATTCCCCTCCGGTCTCCCCTTAATCCTTAGCACTAACCTGAACAATATATCTGTGGTTTTGAGGAAGAGCCATCATGGATCTTACTCTTCTACATGCAATCCTACTTTTACGTTTTAGTTTGTTTTAATTCTTTATTGTACAAATGGAGGACTTCATGCTAAAAGCATTTTCTACCAGTCAACCGTGACAGGTAAAAACGGGACATTTATTGACCCTGGGAACATTTTTTGAAATGAAACTTCTATACGCACGCTTGACTTGGAGAGTAAGCTGGTGAATGCATTACGAAAAGTGCGAACGGAAGTTGAGAGTGAGATATATGTTTGTGAAGATAGAGGGAGGAACGTTAACTTGCGAGTGCGAGTTGCGTCTGTCCAGAATGAACATAGACTGAACGACATGCAGACGTGTGGACAATTTTGTAATTGAACAATTTTATAAATTATTAATTTGAAAAAGAAGTTTTACTTCAGTCGTGTGGTCTAAAGAAAACTCGTTTATTATTATTGAGTATTTTTGGTTAAAAATATTGAGGGGTTTTCTTTCATCAAGGAAGAAAACCCCTCCAATGCCTATTGGTTATCCTGTTACCACAAAAAACGTTAAATCATGTTTAAAGCGTGTTTAAATGATTCTAACTATTTTTTTAAGTACTTAGAGGATTATTTCTAAACGGAGTTTATTTAGCGGGTGTATAACTTATTTATGGTAAGACCAGTCTACTCGAAATTCTCATTCATATATTTTTAAGTGGACCTAAAAATAGAACACCCGCGCCTTATAGAACGACACAAGATGAGATGACGTGAAATTAACAAGTTCTAGTGTTCAACCTTCATCGATCCATTTCATTCTCAGTACCACTAGGGATGCACGATTTTTTGAATCGATCCTCGGAGAAGAGTGATAAATTCAAGGAATAGGATTTTCGGACACTACAAAATCATAGCTACATGTTGACTGACATGGAAACCGAGCGGGCCCGACGATCGTCAATATTATTTGCTATAGAAAGTAACACGTTCAGATGGCAGTGAAGTATGTAGCGAATATCGTCAAATATTACTATTTAATCCCCTTGAGTTTACTAAAACACGCTCAACACCAGCGTTTGGAAATGGGAGGGTAATATGTTATTATTATTTTATTATTGGCGGGTAAAGGCCACATAAAAGCCGATGGCTGCCAAGGGCCCACGTAACTTCCCAAAGGCCGATAATCGGCACTACACACCACTGTTGCCAACTGTACCCTAAACTTTGTAGCTAGATCTCTTGTGAAAAGTGGCCAAAATTCCAATTTTTGATATCCTACAAGTTGCTAGAAGTATCTAGCTAAAGTTTATAAGAAATAGGAACATATTTGTTTGCACTAAAATTACACTGATGGTGATGACATAAGACTGGGTATGGAAAACGGACAACTCACCATCCTTACGTTATTAGATTTCAGCAATGCATTTAACACTGTTGATTTCGATATCCTCCTTAGTGTACTCCGCTCTATTAACATATCTCCATCGGTGATTGATTGGTTTCGCAGTTATCTGCACGGGCGCCGGCAGCGGATTCGCGTTAATGAATCTTTTCATCTTGGTGCTTCACATCAGCCGGTGTCCCCCAGGGTGGCGTTTTATCTCCTCTTCTATTTGCGCTTTTTATTAATTCAATATCACACTAACTTACTTCTTCCTACCATCTCTATGCAGGCGATCTCCAAATTTATACTTCAGTTCCACCTAAGGACCTGGTTGGTGCAATCTATCACACGAACAGTGACCTTAACCGTATTCGAGACTGGAGTAAGGCTTACGGTATCAAAGTGAACCCCACGAAAACCCAAGTAGGTAGCTCTCGTTCTCTATCAAAAATCGACTGGTCGTCTCTCCCTATCATAGGAGTCACTGTTTTGCCTAGTAAACATGTCAAGAACTTGGGCATACTGATAGATAACTCCATGTCTTGGGGTCCACAGTTGGATGCTGTGAGTCGGAAGATGTATGCATCTGCGGGCACTCTCAGACGACTGCGTAACTTCTTACCTACCGCAACAGAAATTGCGCTTGCACAATCTCTTCTTCTCCCTATCCTTGATTATGCTGATGCCAGTTATCTTGACCTTACGGAGAACCAGCTGAACAAGCTTGAGCGACTTCAAAATTTCTGCATCAGATTTATTTTCAGTCTCCGGAAGTTCGATCATGTCTCTGAATTTCGTCTCAAACTCAAGTGGCTACCCATTCGTCTTCGCCGGAATGCTCATATCCTTTCCCTATTAAACAACATCCTCCAAAATCCCTTAACCCCCTCCTATTTGAAGGAGCGATTTGAGTTCCTTTATTCCTCCAACCCCCGCCTACTCCGGTCGTCTGAAAATCTATTGCTCAAAACTCCAGTGCACAGTACTAACTTCAACGACAAATCCTTTACCGTCCGTGCAATACATCTCTGGAATGCGTTACTAGTAACAATACGGCAAGCCCCACCCCTAGCCATATTTAAATCCAGGGTTAAAAGTTTGTATTTGTCAGAAACGTCGTAGTATCGCACAACTCATTTATATATGTAATCGCATTTATCAGCTTATCTTTATAAACCATATTGTTATATTAAGTATTTATAATAATATGTATATAACATATTCTATATGTATATATATAATGTAAGTACATATGTTTTATTTGTATTAATATTTATTTATAAAATTTAGTATCCAGTTATATTTTATTTTGGTCTTAGACGCACTCTCTTAATAAATAGTTTGGCCATAATTGTACACCCCTGACCATTATCTTTGTTATAACTTATAACAAAATCCTCTCCATCCAAAGGTTGTCTGGAAGAGATCGCGTCTAAGCGATAAGACCGCCCATTGTACTATTTGCTTTATATTTTCTATTTTGTTTGTATTTTTTTTGCTTATGTAAGTGTGAAAACACTTACACAGTATAGATCTCTTCATTCATTCATACACTAGTGGTTCGCCCCGAACTGAGATCTCGCGAGGTCTCCGATTAAAACGAAAAAATATTATTTGTAATCTTTGACAATCAAAATAATAGCACAAAATACATAACCAACCTACTTGGCCTACTGTTTCATTCAAATTACAGGTAACGGCAGTTCATGTTATTTGATTATGGTTTTTGGGGTACAAATTGCAGTTATTCTGGATTTCAGACTTTTGTCGTTGTTAGGTACTTAGGCTACACGCATACCAAATTTCAGCACTGTGGGGTCACTGGTGTGGATTTTGTCAAAGTTCAGTTTTTATTATACCTCAAAAACTATAAGGTCTTTACTAAAAATAAAAACAGAGTCTAAATGTACTAATAAAGACCTATCATTTGATGATAGGTCACACTGAATTGTTGGTCCAAAACAGTTTGTGCTTCATGTTTTTGGAATTTTTAAGTTACCTATTTTAACAATATAAGAAACTAAAAAACTCAACAATAACAGTAAAAATATGTTAGGTTGTAAAGTTGCTAAAATGTCTAGCTACTAAATTTTCTAAATTGTTGCTGATGGGTATGCAAAAATTGCTATATCTAGCTACAAAGTTGCTAAGTTCGTCGCACAAGCACAAAATATGGTAGGTTCGGAGATGCTCATTAAAGATTCGATTTTTATGGATATTGATTCAATTCGTTTTAGTGATTTTTTGTATCGAATCATTTCAATGGGATTTTTGCCCGAATCGATTCAAATGTAAGGCGAAGCTAGATCGTATTCATAAATAAACAAAAGCTAAATTATTTTGATATGGTCAGTCAGTAAAGTAGTTTTGCAACATATAAACACGATTTTAAGTTTACTTAATCGTAGACTTTATTTGGTTGCTTGATAAAACTGAAAGCCGCACTCGTCATAATGCGAAGACGGTAGCTTCTATAAAGACTACTACTGCAGGCATAGAAAACTGTGGTGGTAAAATAAATTTCGAGCCATCACCAGAAATGTTAAGAGAAATGTTAAAAGTAAAGACTGTCCAGTCTTTGTTCTTTATAGCATTAAAATATTTTTTTTAGTTGATTATCGTTTTTTTATTTCAAATTCGGCCTTTTGTGCCAAAAGTCGGCCTTTTTCAACAAAGCTACCGGCCTTTTTCTGATTGAGGTGCTGGCAACACTGATGAAAGTTCTAGCCAGTGCTGCCAACTCAGTGGATTTTTAACTAGTTCTGGTAGTTTAGAATATCTATTTAGCGAATAAATATTGCATTTAGATTCTTCTAGTGGCTTTGATTGCTTTAGGTAGTGGTTAGGTAACACAAACCCCACCAGCCACGATTTACAAAAATACTCAAGTTAATTACTAAGAATGATTGAAAAAAGGGTATAATTTTTTTTGTTATGTAGGCAACACAACAGACCTAGGATGGTGGGTTTCGAGAATTTCCCGAAATAGTTGAAATATGATTGAAAAAAGGGTATAATTTTTTTTGTTGTCTAGGCAACACAACAGAACTAGGATGGTGGGTTTCGAGGATTTCCCGAAATAGTTTATCAATTTCTTAAATTATTTTGATTATAGACTTTATTTGTTTTTATTTGACTTTACTTTAAACTGGGTTTGATTTGATTCAAAAGATTACTGGTTTGTCTACGATTATTCCCTGTACAGTTCGAGTCGGTGTCGGTAAACGTTACTAGAGTTCCTCTTTTTTCCCATTAATTTTATAAAAGTAATGTATAGGTAGGTACCCAAAAATTCCGTGATTATTGGTTACATGACCCAGAATTACAGGACTGGTTGCAAGTACGTAGTGCATAAAATTGGAACCAAGGAAATTTATTCTTCACTAACTGAAAACGTAAACGAAAGCTATTCTTCTGAAGATGATCATATTTAGCCATCTAAAGTCAGGCCATTTTAATAGGTAACATTTGACGTCTGTTGACGTCTGTCAGTTCGGTACAACCCGTACCAAACTCGTACTCGTATCGGTCATTATTACAATAAATATGTAATCGTTATTGAAAAAAGTTAAGCAATTGTACAGTTCTAACAAAACGAAAAAATATATTATTTTATGCCCGCCGTTACAAGGTTACGTTGTTGAATTTTGATAAATTATCAAATGTTACCTATTAAAATGACCTGACTTTAGTAGTTTTATATATAATAAATTATTTTTTCTGTTCACAATATTGTTGTTTTATTTCCAAATAACATTTAGGGGCACGAACACTTAGCATGAAATTGGTTAAGTTGGATTAGTGGTTTTCTGGTGGTTTGCGAGACCGATAGCTTTAGTGGTTTTCTGGTGGGCCACGCACGAGGCCACATTTGGTTGGTTTGTAAAAATAAGGTTGGCAACACTGGTTCTAGCTAGAGTAATAGAGTTGCTAGAATTCTAGAAGTAAACGGTGAATCAAATAATTTACGCGAACCGACATCTGCGCATTTTATACCTTTCCAAAACCTCGTGTTTACTATTATAATCTAACTGGCCTACAAAATTTGCAAAGTTTACAATACAAACATTGTTTTCTTAAATAATGGCTTCTTCAGTGTGCACAGATGCTCTAAACTCAAGGTGCAGAGTGTGCCTAGCCATCGATGTGAGAATGCATTGGATTAGAAGCACCCGCCTTCTGGATGTATTCGAGAAACTTTCAAGCACAAAGGTATGTACATACTCTGGATAATTGGTGGAAAGAGTCCAACGTAAGCTCGTGTGACTCGCGAGAAGTAGACGAACCAAAGTCGCCGACATAGCACAAAGGATTGGCGAGCTGAGGTGGCAGTGGGCAAGGCGCATAGCTCGAAGAACTGACGGCCGTTAGGGTGGAAATAGAAAAATACCTAATAATAGCTAGTGTTATTCGACATTCGGCAAATAGTTCTCTAAAATAAAAAAAACTATAGACATAATCAAACTAATTTATTTTTAAAAACAAAACAATATTAATTATTATCATTAATATAAAAAGTTTGCCAAAAATCAGTCATGTCATGTTGAAGTTAATTACCTAGGCGTTTTAGATACCTCTTTAACAAATTACTTACCACACCAATAGAAATAATACAAAAATAAGTAATAGACTATAAATAAGGCACTACAATGGGCGGCCTTATTGCTTAAAGGAAGCTTTTAATTTTTTTTTTTTTTATTATTAAAAATCATCAACACAGCATACACTGACAATATCCAGCGGTTACAATTATACATGTTAGAACTTAGCGCTACTATAATCACAGATGATAGACTGCATGCAATAATATTTTATGCCGAGCGAGTAAGTTAATTGTATTTTAATGATAAACTAAGATGGCATGCACTAACTTCTTGCCAACAATACATATCATTATATTATAAAATTAATATTTAAAGTCCAAAAGGGACAGATTGACGGAAAAACCAGTTTTTCCGCATTGGGATCCAATCGACTGTGCTTTTCTTCATAAACCAAACCTGCCTCTGAAAATAGTCTTTCTGATTAAACACAGCTTGATGGAGCGATTAAGTATCGTGCAGCAACCTTACTTAAAATGGGGAATCCATTATTATTGGTACTAAAAGCTCACCATTTATTGTTGAAGAGAAAACTTCTTTAGGCGCATTGGGCATTTTCAAGATGGGAACTCGCTACACTGTTACTGTTACCGACACCTCTGTATATAAATATCTGTAGTGTAGTCTGTTCATGTTTTCACTTCTGTCGGCACTTCCGGAGTGCCACTTTTTTTTTTAGTTTGTTGAGGGGCATACGGCAACTTTCTTAGTAAATTTTCATGTTTATGCGACATCCATCACAATCATTTTAGAACATTCAAATTTTTTTGAAGTGAAACTTTTAGGTGCGTGGGCATTTATTTGAGATGGGAAAAAACCGTTGTACTCGCGACACTATTACCGTTACCGACCCCTTCTTGACGATTCAAAAAAATACACACGTAATTGTTCAAGTTTTCACTTCTGTCAGCACTCCCGGACGTGCCACTTTTTAGGGTTCCGTACCCAAAAGATAAAACGGACCCTATTTCTAAGTCTCCGCTGTCTGTCTGTCTGTCACCAGGCTGTATCTCATGAACCGTGATAGTTAGACAGTTGAAATTTTCACAGATGATGTATTTCTGTTGCCGCTATAACTAAAAATACTAAAAACAGAATAAAATAAATATTTAAGGGGGCTCCCATACAACAAACGTGATTATTTTGCTCATTTTTGCTCGATATTGATAACGGCAACAGGTAGACGCTCAAAATATTCACAGAATATTTAGTTATATATTCTTACTTTAAAAATAAATAATTAAATAAAAATAAAAATAATATTTAAGTGGGGCTCCCATACAACAAACGTGATTTTTTTGCCGTTTTTATAGATACGGTTTTTATAGTACGGAACCCTTCGTGCGCGAGTCCGACTCGCACTTGGCCGGTTTTATTATTTATTCCTTTTAACCTTAGAACATATTATATTTACAGTAACAAATAGGTAAATGATTGGTAAGTTCAAGACTGACAACAAGCGTGATATTAATATTTGATAGAAAAAAAAATATATATATTTCTTTTATAATGTCGATTAATAATGGCGAGTTATTCGATTATTCGCCATAGGGAATGACGATTAATCGGCATTCGACTATTCGCTATAACTATTCGCGGCATCTCTAGTGAAGACCAATGTACAGCAGTGAACGTCCGTGGGCTGATTTGTTTTTTTTTATAACTTTATTATAGTCTTTCCATTTCTTTATTTTTTCGATGACAGCTCCTGGGAAAACTTGAACGAGCGTCTTTTTTACATTATGTATGCATTATTTTATAAAAATATGACGCTCACGCACGTACAAGGTTATACCAGAGTTGGAGAATCTGATAGGGATGGAACTATCGATAAACGTAACACTATAACAGATCCGATATTTTTTTACAAAATGTAAGAAACTAAACTACTGCCGGATACTTTTGTATAAATTTATTAACTAATATTATATTTCATTACATACAAGATGTTACACATATTCATTCTTGATTGATAATGCCAACTTCTTTAAAATTTTCGAAGCTGTTGTAAAATAAGTAGGTATAGGTACTCGACAATGAAACGAAATAATTATAACGACAGGTAATCTTTATTTATTTATTTTAATCAAAATCTGATGAATGAATCGTCACTGTCACTCGATGGGCTCTCCCCATGAGGTCACAACACTACAACTATCAAATTATGACAGTTCGTCATCGAGAAAATAAAGAAATGGAAAGATTAAATAATCAAATTGGTAGGCAATTTAGAAATCAACAACCCTAGCTTGAATAAAAGCTCAACTGAGACCATCAATGATCTGAGTTGAACTTCAACTCATAAAGCATAACTAAATTTAATTTTATCTGAAAATGGATTTGACAATATAATGTTGCAATCAGTAGGCTGTTAAGATGATGATTACAAGAGGACGAGAGAGGGCTGCAAGGGCGAGCGAGATAGCAATATATGGTCGTTGCTTGCTCCACGATTTCTGACCCCATCTGCCAGGGGCGTTGGCGTCTAGTATAGTATTTAGTTCTGTTTTTGGTTTCTTTGCAAACTTTGGAGTTATCGGGTATTTTTACGTAATTTTTAAACTCCAAACCTTCACGAACATAAAACAAAATAAACATTGGTTTTGGAAAGTAGCCCTTTTAAAAGGAAAGGTAAGCCCTTTTATATAATTCTCCATTTGACCTAATAACCGTATTTTGAAATTTTGATTCTCACCTTTTTGGCGATCAAAATTAATATATTTTTGAACTTTTTACTTGCAATAGACGTCAAGTCGCAAGTAAAAAGTCAGGGGTGGTATTATTTATAACTAAACTAGTTGACCCGCCGAACTTCGTACCGCCTTGACATGCATATAACGCGGGCTGTCAATATATATCACCCTGGTAGAATTGTCAATTGTTGTCCCCGGCCATCATTTTACGACCATACTTAACCATAGACTAAATTACGTTTCGCTGTCATTTGCGTTTTGTTATTCCATGTCAGATGCGTTTTTGATAAACCACGTTTTATAGTGACTTGTATTCTCTTTGACGTTTTATGTGACGTCACACGGGAACGCGGTCGAACCGGATAAAAAGTATCCTATGTCCGTCTCCTGGTTCTAAGCTACCTCCCCACCAATTTGCAGCCAAATCGGTTCAGCCGTTCTTAGTTATAAATAGTGTAACTAACACGACTTTCTTTTTATATATATGTAGGTATAGATTTACCAAATTTCATGTCAATAGCTTTTGTAATTTCTGAGATAATCAGCTGTGATAGACAGACAGACAAAGTTGCACCGTAATGGTAACATTTTTACCACTTTGGTCCAGAACCCTAAAAATAACATCCAATTGTGTTTTACTTATGTCTTTAAATATATCTTTTTTTTGTTTCAGTTGAATGCAGAAGATGGAAGGCCGCACACAATATGCTACATCTGCTACTCACAGCTGCAGAGGTGCTGCAGATTCTCGGACATGTGTCACAAATCTGAACAATTCTTGCGAGAGCTATCGCAAAGTGGCACTGAGGTATAGTTACCCATTTAACAGTTAACATTATTTTTATGCCAGGGACTATGGGTACCTGTGCATCTCAACACCCAGACGAATGTTTACATCATCTACAAATTATAGACATAGACAGACAATTATTTGCTACTAGCTAACCAATCCGCAGCTTCGCACGCGTAGTTTTTCAATAAAAACATTACCCTCCTTCTGCGCAGTTGGGTAAAAAGTAGCCTATGTCACCCGGGGGTAGTGTAGCTTCCCAACAGTGAAAGAATTTTTAAATCGGTCCAGTAGTTTCGGAGCCTATTTAATACAAACAAACAAATCTTTTCTCTTTATAATATTAGTATAGACTACATCATTAATAATAATTGTCTTTTGTTTTCAGGTTGAGGGAGTAGTACTACCAAGAGCAATCACTCACAACCTATCTGTGACTGCTTTACCGTTCACGTCGACAATTGATTATTTAAACCAAGGAAATACTGAAGTAAAATTTAAAGATGAACTTCTTATCAAAGAAGAACTTCTAATTGAAGAAGAACTTATTAAAGAAGAACCCATTGAGATAGAGGAGAGTACACTTGTAGAAGATGTCACAGTTCATGACAATTTAATAACCTTGGAGCTAACTCCTGTGAAAGAGAACACTGAGACAAACAATGAATGTGCTTTGTCATTCTGTTGTGATGTATGCAATAAAACATTTACTGATGGCAGTAGTTTAATTACACACAAGAGAATTCATACTGGAGAAAAGCCATATGCTTGCAACATGTGCAATAAATCATTTACTCGAAGCTGTCATTTGATTGAACACAACAGAGTCCATACTGGAGAAAAGCCATATGCTTGCGACATGTGTAATAAATCATTTACTTACGACAGTTGCTTGATTAGACACAAAAGAATCCACACTGGAGAAAAGCCATATACTTGCAACATGTGCAATAAATCATTTACCGATGGTAGTAGTTTGATTAGACACAAGAGAACCCATACGGGAGAAAAGCCATATACATGCAACATGTGCAATAAATCATTTACTACTGACAGTTGTTTGATTAGACACAAAAAAATCCACACTGGTGAAAGGCCATATGCATGCAACATGTGCAATAAATCATTTGTTGATGGCAGTAGTTTGGTTAAACACAAGAGAATTCACACTGGAGAAAAGTTGTATGCTTGCAACATGTGCAATAAATCATTTACTACGGATAGTTGTTTGATTAGACACACAAGAATACACACTGGAGAAAAGCCATATACTTGCAATATATGCAATAAATCATTTACTGATGGCAGTAGTTTGCTTAAACACAAGAGAATTCACACTGGAGCAAAGCCATATATTTGCAACATGTGCAATAAATCTTTTACTACTGACAGTTGTTTGTTTAGACACAAAAAAATCCACACTGGAGAAAAGATAAATACTTGCGACATTTGCAATAAATCATTTACTGATGGCAGCACTTTGCTCAAACACAAGAGGATCCACACTGGAGAAAAGCCATATGCTTGCAACATTTGCAATAAATCATTTACTAATGACAGTTGTTTGATAAGGCACAAAATAATCCATACTGGAGAAAAGCCATATACTTGCAACATCTGCAATAAATCATTTACTCAAGGCAGTAGTTTGATTACACACAAGAGAATCCACACTGGAGACAAGAGATAAGCCTGCATGGCAAGAGAGTATAAAAATAACCTTTGGCATTTATAATGAATTATGTATCTGATTTAATATTATTGTTTTAATTTATCCAGTAACGTGCCAGAAGAAAAAGCAAAAAAAATCCGCGCTGCGTTTGGACTAAGATTTCTCAATTTTTTTCTATCTGCACCGTATTAAAGTATTATTGTACTATAATCTAGATAAAGTAGGCTTTCTGTAGGTATAACTTTTATGACATTTTATTAATAAGTAAAAATCACAGTTTGAAAACAAAAAAATCTTATGATTTTGTTCGCGAATTTCAGATTAAAATGCTTATGATTTAGAAAATATAAGTTATATATGTAAATGTTGTTTGTTTTGATAGCTTAAGTGACTAACTGTAATGTTTGTACGCTAAAGTAGCGAAACCTAGTACAGTTCTTTATTAAGCTCACCCATCTTATGTAAGGTTTACAGACAATAAATGAAGTGCGAGGCGAGACGTTATTCGGAGCGGATCGCACTCACCCTGATGAAGCTTCACAAATTGAACCGAAACATTGTCGGTCGAAACACCGTTATGACGGTACGTGATAAATCCCGTATTTATAATAATGAATAAATGAATTATGAGAAAAAGCCTGTTTTTATTTTCTTTTTTAAAACTAAATTTTGTTAAAAATAATAATTATGTCAAATTCTAAAATTCTTTATTGTTTAAAAGTATAGTACAATTAGAGCCTATCTATCAACTTGTATCTTGGTAGGATAGTGATTTCCTTTTGATTCCAATTATGTAATGTTACATTATTGAAAAATGAAAAAAAAAATATTTCTGCTAAACAATATTTTTTTTCATGCTCTGGGAATTTTTGGAAAAGGGGTCACTTGTCCAATATATGTAGTTTGGGGATCCCTGATTTAGTGGAACAAATAGGTAGGTTCTTTTACTTTCGTTGTTGGAAGTTTGGAAGGTACATACGTTTAGGATATCAGGCATGTACAGGTATGCTAAGTAGTTATTTTTTTTATCGACTTTGAAACCCAGTTAAAACGGTGATAAACTTAGAAAGCACAATACCTAAGTAACAAACGTCACACAAGATAATAAAAATCATGCTAGGTATGTAGGTACTTACCTAAAATACCTACTTATTGGTGAAAATGAATTAATAATTTCTCTGAGTGCTGACAGCAGTGATGAAGATGAATACAATAGTTCTGATAGTTCAACTGAATAAATGCAATTTTTTTGTTTAATTACATATGTACCTACTTGTCTTATTTTGCTCCTTAAATTTACGAAAGAAAAAAATAATAATGGGACAGGGATTCGCCTGATGACTTTTTAACATTCACATAATATGTTTCAAGTCCGTATCGATTCATTCACTTTAATCGATGTTTTTATACGTGTCACCCACCTCACTATGAAGATAAAACTGACAGACGTCAAATGTTAGCTAATAAAATGGCCTGACTATAGTTACTTAGTTTTGTCATCATGGTCGTACGAGTTCACAGACCACTTAGATGTACGAGTTGTGCTTCGAACCGAGCGCGCCCTCTGTGTCCAAGCACAGTTGAGTGCACCTGGTTGTCTCTCGGTGGAACGTAGAGAATAATGTAGTAGTTCTAGAAACGTAGGGTCTTCGGCACTCCTAGCGTTCAGCTCCATAAACACAGTGGTGATGCGTGCCCTCATCTCGGCAGCAGTGTCACACTCACTGTTAAAAACCCTTGCTTGTACGTGGCCCCACAGAAAAAAATCCAGTGGGGTGAAATAGGGTGAGCGTGGAGGCCAACCACGTGGTCCGAATCGGCCAATCGATTTTCTACGCAGCAAATACAGCATCTGTTCCTCAATTCGGTGATCGATTTCTCTGCCAACTCCGCGTCTTTAAGGAGTAATCGATTCATCATCATCATATCAGCCGTAGGACGTCCACTGCTGGACAAAGGCCTCCCTCATTGATCTCAAGGAACTGTGGTTGGAAGCGGCCTGCATCCAACGCCGACCTGCGGTTCTTACCAAGTCGTCTTCCCATCTTGTAGGTGGACGTTCTACGCTGCGCTTGACGGTCCGTGGCCTCCATTCGAGAACTTTCCGGCCCCATCGGCCATCTGTTCTGCGCGCCTGCCCATTGCCACTTCAACGTGCTAATCCGTCGGGCTATGTCGGTGACATGAGTTCTCCTTCGTATCTCCTCATTTCTGATTCGATCCCGTAGAGAAACCCCGAGCATAGCTCTCTCCATAGCTCGTTGAGCGACTCTGCGCTTATTCATAAGGCCAATAGTGAAGGACCACGTCTCGGTTCCATATGTCATCACTGGTAACACACACTGATTGAAGACTTTTGTAAAGGCACTGAGGTATGTTGGACGAAAAGACGTTGCGAAGTTTCCCAAACGCTGCCCATCCGAGTTGGATTTGACGATTGACCTCTTTCTCGAAGTGGACCTACCTAATTGGACTGTTTGTCCTAGGTATACATACGCGTCGACAACTTCAAGAGCCGAGTTCTCAACCATAACTGGGGCAGGCACGACATGGACATTTGACATAATTTTCGTCTTGTCCATATTCATTTTAAGCCTTACCCGTTGGGAGACTCGATTGAGGCCTTCGAGCATCGTGCTGAGCTCTTCCATCGACTTTACCATGACCACAATATCGTCGGCAAACCGAAGGTGAGTGATGTATTTGCCGTTAATATTTATGCCCAGTCCTTTCCATTCCAGAAGCTTGAAGGCATCTTCCAAAGCGGTCGTAAACAGTTTCGGAGAGATGTCATCTCCCTGTCCTACGCCTCTTTTTAAGAGAATCGCCTTCGAGCTCTGTTCTTGTACTCGGACTGACATAGTGGCGTTTTTATACAAACACTTCAACACTTCGATGTACCGATAGTCAATACGGCATCGTTGGAGAGACTCAAGTACTGCCCATGTTTCGATCGAATCGAAGGCTTTCTCATAGTCCACAAACGCGAGACATAGCGGCAAGTTATACTCTTCGGTCTTCTGTATGACTTGCCGCAGCGTATGTATGTGGTCTATGGTACTGTAGCCTTTACGGAACCCGGCTTGTTCGGGAGGCTGGAAGTCATCAAACCTGCGTTCGAGACGGTTCGCGATGACCCTTGAAAACAGCTTATAAACATGGCTCAAAAGCGAGATGGGTCTGTAATTCTTAAGCAAGGTGTTGTCACCTTTCTTGAAGAACAGAACCACCACGCCCCCGTTCCATGCTTTTGGCGTCGTACCTTCAAGCAAGGCGGAATTAAAGAGCTTCTGAAGGACTTTAAGTACCGGTGATCCACCCGCTTTCAGAAGCTCTGAAGTGATTCCGTCCTCACCCGGCGTCTTGTCGTTCTTAAGCTGCTTCAAGGCCATCCTGATCTCATACAGGCTGATGTCCGGAATGTCTTCGGTATAATGACGGGTCAGTTTGGCTCTTGGGTCGTTGGCCGCACTGCAAACAGGTTTAGTGACCGAATCGTAGAGCCGTCCATAAAACCTTTCGACTTCCCTTAACACTTCCGCTTTACTTGACGTTATGCTGCCATTTTCCCTCTTTAGCTTCGTCATGCGGCTCTGCCCAATAGAATTATCTCTCGCGAACACTTTGGAGCCTTTATTCCGCTCTATCGTATGTTTAATACGAGATGTATTAAAGGTACGAATATCGTGCCACAAGGATTTCCAAATTTTTCTATTGAGCTGCCTATGTGACTGAGCATCATCGGGAGACGGCAGTCGCAAAGAACGTCGTTAAGCAATGAGGTTAAGGGTGTCATCAGAGAGTTTCTGAGGTCTATTGGTACGGGGGTCTTAAAGAACTGGGACCGTATGGACGGTTTCTACGAACCTGTTATTGATCTCGTCCACTGATGCATCTACTTCTAGACAGTCAAAGCGATTTGCAAGTTCGAGTTGAAAGCTCTCGAGGTTTTGGATATGTGCGCGAGTGGGTCGGAGCGTAGACTTCATCAAACGGGACCTTTCAAGTTTAACGTTCATATTCAATGTGGCTCTAACAATTCGGTGATCACTGCCGGTTTTCACCCTGTGAATCACAGAGACAGCATTGAATATTCGCTTCTTGTTGGTCAAGATGAAATCAATCTCATTTCTCGTGGAACCGTTGAGACTCATCCAGGTCCATTTCCTGTGAGGCGGCTTCTGGAAAAAAAGAATTCATCATAAAGAGTTGTTGGATTTTGTGAATAAAACCAGATTTACTTTTGGAGATAGACGGCGTATTTATTGCTAGCAGAGTGGTCAAGCAAGAAGTGCTTGTTTTTGTTCGTTACACATTGATCCGACAAAACAAGTAATCAGTCATGATGATTGACATCTGACAGTAGGGCATTGACACTGACGTTAGATACAGAGTAAATAGAAGGCGCCAAAATTTAAATATTACAACACTCTGACCAAATTTAAGCCTTCTAGCTAATATTACTTAATTTTTACTTAAAGTACATACCTATCTATACATACACAATATAGAATTAAACATAGCAAGGTATGTATACAAATCAACGTCTCTGACCTAATGTTTAGACTAAAAATCTTACAAAAGTTTAAACAATCCATTGCACTACTAAATGCACTAACAAAATTAAATAAACTTACAAAACATAGTAACAGTACTTACTTATCTAGTAGTAGTACTAAACGTAATGAGAAACATAAGCTTATTTCAACTTAAGCAATCAGATCTTTAAGAGATAGTTTCACATTATAAACTAGTAAGCTGTAAAATATACCTACATAGCAAAGTATATTAATCTTATCTTTCTATTTTACATATACCAAGCTTTGCTCTCAAATATTGAAATCTTTCTTTAGACAGAGCTTTTGTAAAAATATCAGCATTTTGTTCATTAGTACAGATATACTTTAAATCAATTTGTTTGTTTACATATTTTTCCTTTATAAAATTATATCTTACTTCAATATGTTAACATCTTTTATGATAATCTACATTTTTAATTACACAAATTGCACTTTGATTATCAATATTCAAACAAATAGAGTTCTGATTATATTCACCAATGTCTTTCAGTAACTGTTGAATCCACATAGCTTCCTTGGTTGCAGCACAGGCAGCCATAAACTCCGCCTCTGTGGTAGACAAGGCAACGCTTGCCTGTCTCTGACTGGCCCACGTCACAGCTGCACCATTCTTCATGAACACGTACCCTGTCATTGAGCGTCTCGTACTTGTGTCGTTGGCATAGTCAGCATCACTGTATCCAACCACCGGATTCGGCAGTGTGCTTGTATACCTCAGCCCGTAGTCCTTGGTTTCTTTCAAGTACTTCATGATCTTCTTCACAACGGCATAGTGAGTATGGTCATAGCAGTTGAGGTAGCGACTGACCAAGCTGACTCCATACATGATATCTGGCCGACTGACGATGGCCAGGTGCATCAGAGAGCCAACAGCTTCCCGGTATGGAATATTTTTGTCCTCCGGCTGCTCAGCCCTCTCCAACTTCGTGTGTGGGTTAACTGGAATTTGACTTGAATTAGCATTACACAAATCAAATTTTACAAGTACCTGTTCAATATACTTTTGTTGATGAATGAATAGATTCCCATCTACTCTTTCTATTTGTACTCCTACAAAATTATGTGGTTCACATAATTTTATCTCAAAGTCCTCTTTGAGACTTTTAATGATCCTGTTCAAAATGGTTTCATCATCTGAAATTAAAAGTCCATCATCGACAAACAATAGCAAATATGTCTTCTTCTCATTTATCCAAGCTGTGTACACACATCGGTCTGCATGGCTGTTGACAAAACCATATTGTTTCAGTGTAGAGTCAAATTTGTGATTCCAGCATCGTGGGGATTGTTTCAGCCCATAAAGCGATCTGTTCAGTTTACAAACATTGTTTTCAGGAACTTTCAGACCTTCTGGTGGTTTCATGTAGATGTTTTCCTGAATATCACCATACAAAAATGCAGTTTTAATGTCAAATTGCACCATTTTTAGGTTATGTTGAGCTACTTCTGAGAGAACCATACGAATTGAATCATACCTTACTGTGGGAGAGAACGTCTCATTGTAATCAATGCCTTTTTTCTGAGCACAGCCTTTGGCACAGAGTCTGGCTTTGTAAAGAGTACCTGATTTTTGTTCCTTGGTGCGAAATACCCATTTACATCCAATTATTTTTGTTTCAGATGGTTTCTCCACCAGCTCCCATGTTTTGTTCTTCTCATGCGCTTTCAGCTCTTCCTCAATTGACTTTTTCCATTCACTGGCCTCCGGTGAATTTACTGCTTCATTATATGTCTCTGGAATCAAAAATCAGGTTTCTTTCCGGACCACATTTCCTCTGGAGTTGAAAAGTTTAGTTTGCGTGTCGGTGAGCGATTTATAAGATAAGCTGCAGTTGACACAGCTTCTGCCCAATACTGCTTCTTGAAAAATCATCAATAAAGGTGACGAAGTACCTTGCCCCTCCAATTGACTTTACTTCCATGGGGCCACATATATCAGAGTGTACTATCTGCAGTAATCCATCAGCTCTCGATCCTTCACTTGGGAACTTCTGTCTGGCCTGTTTTCCTTCAAGGCATGATACACATATCATTTTGTCGACCTTGTCACTCAGTGTGATACCTTCAGCCCATCCAGGCAGTTTCTTCAGATCCGAGAAGTTCAGATGGCCCATTCTTTGGTGCCATAAATAAGAATCATTTTCATTTATTTCTGATATGTATGCAACACTGCTTGTAGTGTTTAGCCTGTACATATTATTACTGAGTTTGGCTGTAGCCACTTCTTTATTCTGTTTGTTGATTATTTTACAACCGTGGCTATCAAACTTGACATGGCATCCTTTACTGATCATCTGGCTCACGGACAAAAGATTTGTAGCTAGTTCAGGAACATACAGTACATTTGTTACCTTCAATTTCTCTCCATTGGAAATTTGAATGTCAACACATCCTGAACTCTGCACCGGAAGGACTTTGTCATTTGCTACTCGAATGCTGCTCACCGGAGGACAGGTTTCATCGTATAGCCACTCCCTGTGCTTTGTCATGTGCATGGAGGCGCCCGAGTCGATGAACCAGCCATCATGATTCTGTTGAGTAGCTGAAAGCACGGCAATGAAATTTGCATTATCTTGTGATTTATTACCTGCTCTCTTAGATTTACAGTGCTTTGCAATATGTCCATGTTTATTGCATGCATAACATCTAGGTCCTTTAGTCTTTTGTTTCTGATCTTTCTTATTATTTGTATATAATGCCACTGTGTCTGTTTTGACTTCTTGCAATAACTTTGTCTTTATCAAATCGGCTGAGACCGCTACACCGGAACTTTCCAAAGCCATAATCATCGGTTTATAGATATCGGGCAGGCCGGCCAATAATAGTGTACCTAACCACTCATCATCTACTTTGAAATTGATGTTTCTGAGTTTGTGTGCAGTGCTCATTATTTTTGATACATACTCCTCGATGTTTTGACACCCGTCGAGGTTTGTGGTTATCAGGTCTCGCAACAAACCAACTTTCCTAGTTAGCCCTGAGTCATCAAATGCTTTTGTTAGGTTATTCCACACTTCTTGTGCGGTTTTGGCTTCCTCTATGTGTACATAAACTGATGAATCACATAGTAAAATGAGTTTTGACTTAGCTTTTAGGATCTTCTTCTTGTCGGTTTCAACGCCGGTAACACATTCCCAGAGTTCCTCATGCTCCAAGTATGTTTGGATAGCAAACTTCCAAGTTGCAAAGTTGGATCTTACCACCAACTTCTCAATCTGCATTCCGTGTACATTGCTATTTGTGATAGACATCATAGAATTGCTGAAAAGCTGAAAAAAGAATGCCGGAATGCCGGGGCACCGGTGTGCATACGCACATGCTTTTCGCGAACTTGAAAATAACTCGGAAATATTTACACTTTTTATTCACTATGGCCTTTAGCGTGATTAGAAATGATTTCTGGGCCCATAACCTGTTGGATTTTGTGAATAAAACCAGATTTACTTTTGGAGATAGACGGCGTATTTATTGCTAGCAGAGTGGTCAAGCAAGAAGTGCTTGTTTTTGTTCGTTACACATTGATCCGACAAAACAAGTAATCAGTCATGATGATTGACATCTGACAGTAGGACATTGACACTGACGTTAGATACAGAGTAAATAGAAGGCGCCAAAATTTAAATATTACAACAAGAGTCCTTCTTTCTCCAGAAAATCGGCCAGCCTCTGTCCCCTGGGGTTCCGTTGCCCATATCTAAATTGCCCCACTCTCAACTCATCATCGCTTCTCATGCCTAGCTTTGCATTGAAGTCCCCCATAACAACAATAAAGTGAGTTTTGTAATCGATTGGTTATCCAGAACTCGCTGGTAGGCGTCAGTCATCACCATGTAAGTCGGATGGGTGTAAGTGGATTGGGAAATCGACTGCGATAATTACGGAAGGCACGAGATGCGTTTCCTTGTGCTTCACCATAACACAAGAGCATTTGTCCATATTGTCTAGCACTGTAGGTACGCATAGGTACATGACACAAACACAACACACCGCGAACGCAGGTAAGTATCGAAATCACAAAATAATAGTTGAAGCCGTCAGGCTAGGCACACGATCCGACTAATAAAAGTCGCGGCACGTTAGTCTAGCGCTGACCGTTATTGCGCAGAAGTAAAAGGAAGGTTGTTAAGGTTTGCAATTTGAATTGATAGAGAGAGTGGACTGTATATTTGATGTGGAAGGAATTCGAAAAAAAAGGATGAGAACTCACCAAATCTCGAAGCCGGCTGGTAGCTGTTTTCTCGTCGGAGGGGCGCCCCTTGGTTGATTGTGTCGATCATACTCCGTTTTTGTTATTAGGTGCTTGATATATGGTGGGTTAAATGATTTGAGGACACGGTGATGTCAGATAAATTTTGCCCCGGTTACGCTGGGATCGCGGACGGGAAAGTGAGCGGAAAGGAATGATTGAACGGGGGTCCGAACAGATGTGTTCAACAGTTCACTCATCGATTGATCACGCATGCGCGCGTGAAATACTGCGCGGGATATTTAAATGACTTGCTTTAACAAAGGTACCTGAGGGGGGCTAGCGGGATGAAGGGCGGGCTTGCGTAGCGCCGATTGGCTCTCTAGTCGCATTCCGTTATCCGCACTGATACGACACTCCGCGCACATCCAGTGTACAGTCGCGTTCTTAATTGTATTGTTATTGCTGTTATTTGAAATTGTTTGTTAAATTTATTTTTTTAAGTTTGTTTGTGACTTTAAAATGAATATGCCTAGAAGAAATACTGTTTTGAAAAGACATGCAAGGAAAATGGTTTATGACGTGAATTGTTTTTTTAAAGGGAATCTATTAATAAATTGATTCTTTGAAACAAATCAAAAGTGAAATTGATGAAGCTACTAGTACTTTACTCAGTCATTCGGACAGCAGCACTGTAAATTGGAGCTAGATAAAACAAACTGCCGAAATTATTAAGGCGGGAACCATTAAATTAAATGGCGATTTAGGGAAAATCCAAAAAAGGACAGCAGAGTCTACAAATACGTCAACTGCAACGGTAAGGAACATCTCCAATCAAGCCAACAGTGGCTATTGTATTGCTTGCGCGACATTACCCATGCGCAGCTATCCCCTCCGCGTATCGTTCAGCGCTAAAATTACGTGCCGCGACTTATAACTTGATTTAGACTTATCCAGGTAAGTACATAGTAGCGCTATTTTATTATAGCGCGTAAGAAGTTACGTAATAGTCAGGCAGAACTGCCTAAGGAAGAAAGGAGACGGGTATAGTCCCGACGCTATTAGTACCTACTCCTTCCATGTTTTAGTACATCTTCCTTGGTAGCTAGGTCAAGCAATTTTTGCAGCTACAATTTTTTAGAAAATGTGTAGATATATAATGTCTAGTTTTAGTTCTAAGCGGAGTTCGACTGCGGACCCTAAAAACCTTCGATCAACAATACACCTAGATTACGGCTCTCTTACAAAATCAAACCTAAATGCTGTCCGCGTAAACATATAATTATACAGCCACATTCGTTTACCAACAGACTGAGACCAAAAATTTAAATTCAACCTAATCACAACCACAGCACCTTGTAATAAAGTAACAAATCCTATATGTTACGATTATTCGTCTCAAAAAAACAAACATAGTAATAAATCAGTTAAAAATGAAAAGACGTAGGTTACATAACATTTATTGTGAAATCAACTTTATCTTGCAACAAATAAAGTACTTTTTCCTGTTATTGTCTTGCGAGCTACATCATTTTATTTCGTTTCTGTTTGCTTCTTCGAATCTGCCTGCAGGAGGTATGGAGTTGCGTTGAACTTTAAAATAATAATAAGTACGTAAAAGTTTTAGAAATTAACTAAGTTTGGGACATCTATGTTTGTTTATGTATCGTAAACTAAAATATAAAAAGATAAAATAACTCTTTATTGTACATAACAATTGTGGGTCTTCCGACGAGGGTTGAACATGTTTTGTTGAAAAATACTCTTTAATTTTACTTAAAATAATAATTATTTCGAAATGATTTAACGTGGCACAAATATATTTAAGCAAAACACTAAAATAAATGAAAAATTACATTACGATGGTTTATCATGAATGTACCTGTAATTTGGGAACCGCTGTTTTAACCAATCTGTTTTAAACAATGTCTGTTGGTACTTCCGGATATGTCTAATTTATCAAAATGCTCCGAGCATATCACCGAGTTTTTAGCCGGTCTATAAAACTCATCTCTTCTTTCTCTGGCGACAATCTAGATCCACTCCGCACACGTGAACGGGTTATTAGAAAAGCTAATAAGTAAATATCTAATGAGAGTCCAACAAATCACCAAAATTGTAAAGTTCTGATAACTTATAGAGAATATAAGTTTGTTATATTGTTAAAAACTTGCTAAAACTTAAAAAAATAAATAGATAACAAGATAGGTATTAAAAAATATTAAAAAACAAATCTACTCCATGCAATTTGCTGTTCTGATGAATACAATGTTTGCCGCGTCTGTTGGCCCAATGCTATATCACACGTTTGATGTTGGCCAAACATTCTTAGCGGTGGTTTAAAATCGGCAATTTTGTTAAAAAATTGATATTAATCGTCAGTATAAAGCTTAAAATATAACTTATTCCACATGTAATTACCGAAAGTAAGACACTCCGGCTAATAAATTAATTTTCCGGGCATTATTTTTACAACTTTTAAATGCGCATTGAGGCATTGCGGCACGAGTTGACGTTGGCTGTGTTTCATCCAGACTACAACGAAATAAGAGCTCACGCTGCAAGTGAGCTGTTATTTACCGACACGGATTTTATGCGCCGACCCGACATCTAGGTGTATTGTTGATCGAAGCCTTCGATCAACAATATACCTAGATTACGGGTCTCATACAAAATCAAAGCTAAATGCTGTCCGCGTAAACATATAACTATACAGCCCACAGAACACAAAAAACAATAGAAGTCGTAAGTAGGCGGGGCCCGCGTAACACCAAGTACGCGGAGTTCCGCGCACTACAAGCTTCGCTCACTTCAGTCGTGTTTCAATTACTGTGGGGTAAACGTACTTCAAAAAAATATAAAAATGACATATTGTGCCGTTTTGGAGTGTAAATATTATAGCCGAACCAAAAATTTAACAAAAGGGGGCATATCCTATCACCGGTAAGTATTATTTTATTGTTTTTTGTTAGTTTTGTTTAAAATGCAAAATCGTCAAACAATATCAATAGACTGTGAATCATACTCCTTAAGGTCGCGTTTCTCTTAAACCTCAACTTAAGCTACTCAATTAGGGATGTGACCCCAATATACTGATGAATGTGTTATCGATAGCTTTAATTAGTTACCCCTATTAAAAGGTGTATAAGTTTTAGGGCGTTAATTCCTTGTCGTTTTATTGATGATTTTCTGAATGTATCTATACCTATGGTGTGAAATAATATAATAACTTTTGTTTTCAGTTTCCCCAAGACGCAAGACATAAAAAAAATTAAAAAAAAAGTACAAATTATGAGTCATCCAGCATACAGAGTCATGACCTGGCACCGTGTGACTTTTTCCTGTTCCCAAAAATTAAGAACCAATTACCCGATCAACGGTTTTCATCACCAGAAGAGGCTGTCGAAGAGTATGAATAACATGTATCTGACGTCACCACCGGAGGAGTGCCACAAATGTTTTCAAAATTTGTTCAATCTTATGAAAAACTGCATTGAGAAACAATAAATTAATTTTTGACCATTATTAGTATATTTTTATTGATTCCGGAAACTTTTAGTGTGCCCCTCATATAATAATTCAGTATACAGTGTTTTTTTACTGTAACACAAAATGTTTGTAGAAGGAATTTTGTTTGTCCTGTTGTATGAGAATACTTTTTATCAAATTTGACTATCTTCCGCTGTTCAGATTTTTTCATCCGATACAATAAAATTATTCTTACAAAGGACTGCATTGATAGGCATCAAAAAAAAATTACCAACTTGATTCATTTTAAGGCGCTACTCACACTTGACCAAAAAAATTTAATGCGAAAATGTTTTTCTTCGAAAACGAGCTGATGTTTTAAAAGAAACTGCACCTGTATCTCCTCTGGTTATGGGTGCTGCCGTACTGTTACAGTTAAAAAACACACTCTGTATAATATTCCAGTACTGTAATATAATATTTTTTAAAGTAAGTATTTATGAGTTGGATACCTGTGATTATGCTTATCTTGTTCTTAGTTACAAACTCTTTTTTGCCAGCACAAATAGTACTAACAGCATCATCGTTATAAAAATTTTCAATAGATTCTATAATTTTTTGGCGAATCAAGCAGAACTTTGTGTCTTTTCTTGATTTCAAATTGCGCAAAGCATTAAGTTTGGTATTTATCCCCGTTTTCGGTAGTTTTTTTAAGGTTGGCATCTTTTTGGCTTTCGGTTTGTTCATTAGGTACACTACTCTTGTTAAGAAGTGATTTTAATCTTAATATAGTCATTTTCTGTTTGTTAATCGTCTTGTTGGTTTTTTACAACGCCTATCAATTTTACTCTTTTCTTCATTTCCCTATATCGTATTCTACTTTCTGTAAATCTTCTTTTGTAAATAGAACAATTGGATCTTCAGTAGAGTTGTTCGATTCCTGAGGAAATTCGTCTTCATCTTGAACATTTACTACATTTGGGACTACTGATGTCTGTTCCTTCTGACGCTGCCTATATTTCTTTGAATTTTCCTTTCATTGTTTACGCACTTTTCTCTGTTCACGAGGGGTTTTTCCTGAGATAGGTGTCTGTTTCTTTTCTCTTTTACGTTATTAATATTTTGCACGTTGCTTTTCTTTTTCTAACGCATACGTCTTTAGCATAGCCGTTGTTGGGCTACACGCTTTGCTTTTGTTTTAGCCATGTCACCACCTGCGTAACAAAACAAAATACGAACTCTCGTAATATGGTGTTAAGGGAAAAAAAACATGAATTAGGAGTGCGATAAGGCAAGTTGTCAATGCAGAAAAATATGGTTTTAAATAGGTAAGTTACAAATAATTAAATATAAATATAATAAATATTGAACAACATCACATACATTGCTCTGGTTATGTGATAAGTAGCTAAAGCAATTGTGTTACTAAAATCAATGACAATGACGGTACCATAACACCCAGACCCGAGACAATATATAAAAAAGTTAGTTTTCCACATTGGCACGACTGGGAATCGAACCCGGGAACACAGAAATGGCGCGACACCAATGTCCGGTCCGCTCGACTCTCGGCTACGGAGGTAGTCAAATCAAATTGGTACTGAAATTATGCGTTTGAAAAAACAATTATCACTAACATATACTCATATTAAATTGCATAAATCTACTTCAGGCACCAGTCTCTCATAGGGTTACGACAAGTCTAAAGTTTTAAGTAGGTATAGGATGTACCTATGTCTTAATAACATCTTATTACCATGGGCAGATATGCATAAAGGATAATATTCAAATAAATAACTTATATTATACCTATTATAGAATAGAAATAATAATTTTTTAACACCAAACTCATTAGCTTCAACCACGCATCATTAATCACAACAGAAATATCATTTACCTCAGAAAAAATCATTCACCTCATCTAGGATTATGCGGGGAATGATGTTGAGATAAATGACGAAATAATTTGAAACCTGTCGTAACCTGTTCAAATTGAGCGAAAAAAATGGATTTAAATTGTTCATATAATACTATCTAAGTAATATGCAGCTTTCATATCGCGTAATTAATAAAAAAATATTTACCAAAAATATGTCTAGTCGATTAATGACGTGATTTGATGACAAAATTACACAATTTTACTTAAAAGCGGACTTTCACTACGAACACGTGCAGACTCGTTGATATCTTGTTGACAACTGAGAGAGGCGCGGGGTGGGTTGCAAGGAAGCTACTATGAATGCGCTGATCTAGCATTTTTATCAACATTTTTTTAAACAGATTCATGGAAGTCAATGACGAAAATCTTGTGACAAAGTTTCAAATGGTCAAATAATATAGTAAGAGTGAACATATGGTCAAAAATAACTTGATTTTACTTATTTTAGAGAGTAAGTATAGTATAAAGGAAATTATAAATCAAAATTTAGGAACACATTTATACTTATCGCGTACCTAAGTATGTTGATGAATCTGTAAAGTAACATCGAGGGAAATGACTTTTAGAACATTGTTTTTGTACATATCAATATTTAAACATCATTTTTCTGTTATTTTATGCCAACAAGTTATATGTTCAATATAAATATTGCAATAAATTCCATTGCGAGTAGTATTTGTCTTTATTTCGAGACGGAAAGTTGAAGAACACCAATAACTTGCTATTTTAAAAATTTACCCAAGAACTAATCAACGTTAAAATTTACCATTAGGGTAACAAGAGTCATAATATTTTTGTGAATCTAATATTATCTAAGTATATTAGCTGTTCTTGCTGTAGAAGCAGATTTGGGTTCCGGCAATATGCATACCATGTCTGATTCATACCATTCGTACCATCCAGTACGAATCCACCCCGTTCATACCTGTACGAAGCTACCCCAACCAAGAAATTCGACTGTTAAATTTATTGAAAATAAAATAACTGCTGAGATTATCTTCAAGTAAATGTCAAAATAATAAAGGAACCCGCCATTATCGGCTAAACTGCATAGTAGTTATCTACAGAAATTTTAAATAAACTATAGCTTCCTTGTTTAAACTCGTCATAAAGATTTCAAATTATTTTGTAGACCTTGTAGCACGAATTGTTCAGTCACAAAAATCGGTTCAACTCTCTCTCGATTCTTAATCGAATTTCGAACTTTTCATTCATTTTATTTTAACCTAAAAATAGCACCAGTCTTACAGAACGACAAGAGGACTTGCAAATAAATAGATTATTAAATATTTATTTAGTTAGTTAGTTGTCATATCACTTTCATTCAGTCAGGCGTCCGTCTCTGTGAAATAATATCAGCAAATCCAGCAATTAAGTTGTTCAGTGCAAAGGGATTATAATTGGTTCAGTGTAAATGTATCAACCAAATAATTAAAGCAAATCAATATCTGCCGATTATTTAACATAACAACAAATTAGTTCAGTACATAACAGTTTAATTGGCCTACAAGTTTTCATAAAAAAATGGCTTCTTCAGAGTTCACAGATGATCTAAACTCATTACAAGAGATTGTGAAGTCGCCAAGAGCGAAGCGTGGCTACCTTAAGGTGAATTTTGTTTGCAGTGACTAGCAAGTGACTAGGGGCTGATATCTAGGAGGGCGGCGTTTACTTGCTTTGTCCACCAATTACCAATAAAAAATAACCTTCCTACTATATTCAAAGGCGCAAGACTTACGTTACGAAATGTTTAAATGTTTTTTTTAAAGACAAAGGGGGTGGGCTTTAGAAAGCGTCTGCACGAATTTGTGGTTACCGAGGGTTGGATTATGTAGGGATTGCTTTTCCCTACCCCTTAGTACCATTTTTTCAGCAAGCAAACATTTTTTTACTAAATTCCCAAATTAGCTTAAGAATCCAAGTAGAATACGTTATGTTCAATAACGGTCACATAACCAAATCAGTCTTCCCTGAATAGAATAGGTTAGGTATAATACGAACACAACCGTAACAATCAACCCTGAATTGAATAGGTTAGGTCAAATACGGTCACAACAGAAAAGTCAGGCGCGGAGGGAGAGCAACCTCCGCCAGCTGTAACAATGCGCAGGCACCGCACGAACCGTAGCGGCTGAGGCTGGTCACTGTAGGCGACCAGCAAGCCAAAGCTGCGAAGGTGAATGTGGATGCCTGCGCTTTATTATGCAATGGCGTTGAGGTGGCACTTCCCGAAGTGCCGGAGCCGTTGCAACCCTAAGTTATCTACCGAAAAGTTACTCTTTAGTTACTAGCTTACCAATCTGCAGCTTCACACGCGTAGTTTTTAATAAAAATATTATCCTCCTCCGCAGTTGGATAAAAAGTAGCCTGTATCACCCGGAGATAGTGTAGCTTCCCAACAGTGAAACAATTTTTTAAATCAGTCCAGTAGTTTCGGAGCCTATTCAACACAAACAAACAAACAAATCTTTCCTCTTTATAATATTACGAAGTTGTTTGTAGATATTGATATGTTCTTTAATGTAGAACATACTTTTGTTCTATCATCAATAGTTTCCGCAGCGCATGCGACGAAAGACGTTTTAGGGCACTTTTTTTAAACCTTGGGTTACGTTAGGTACTTAAGTTTTAGTAAGGATCCCTAATCTTTTCTAGCAATAAATATAGCCTATGTCACTCAGGGTGAATGTAGCTTTCCAATGGTGAAAGAAGTTTTGAATCGGCACAGTAGTTTTTGAGTTTATTCATTACAAACATACACACAAAAATACAAATCTTTCCTCTTTATAGGTAATATTAGTATAAATATAGATACATCTATATATATAAATATAGTATCTATATCATTGTTCAAATCAAAAAAGAGCTGGGCTAGCTTCATTCAAAACATGCAAACGAAAATATTTTCTAACTGGATACCCTTGACTCTTGTCGACTGTACCTATACAAATATCCGTATCCATCTCTGTTGGTCCACATCGAGGCTACCCCTGCTATTGTATGTTGGAGTGAGCAACCCGGACACATTGATGCAAATCGGTCTAGCGGTGCCGCGGCGCCATGTGCAAGCGCAGAGGCCACGATGGGACCGCGCGCGCCCCGCAGTATTAGCGCGGCTGACAACTTGCCCGCTCACCTTATGCAATCAGTTTCTCAACAAACAGACAGTGTACAGACATAATATACATTCACAAAGCTACTAAAGTTTTACCACCATTTCCAAATTGTTTGTTACCATATCAGCAACAGGATGTCTGCTTTCATATTTCATTTCATTTTATTGCCAACATGTACAGTCATTCAATACAGCTTTTAGGTCTTACATCTAGCTTAAGTAGGTCTGTTTACATGCACCCTGCAGGGCGCTGGAATTACCTATGGTTAAAAAAGTACTTATGTCAATGTTACATAATTAAGATGTTGATATATATATCTCGATTAATAACAGTTATAGTTTAAATGTTAGCTTAAAATTCAAAGATTTTAAATAAAACTGTGTAAAATTAATATTAAATAAAATCTAGAATGTCGTAAAATGGTAGTCAACACCTAAAGATTTGTTAAAGCACTGTGGGGTCAATGGTGTACCCTGTGAGTTTTGTCAAAGTTCGGTTTTTATTATGGCTAATAACTTAAAAACTACAAAGTTTAAACTGAAAATAAAAAGGGGTCGAAATGTACTAACAAATACCTTTTATTAGACGTGCCACTTGATATGTATCAGGGTATAGCCTTCTTGTTGCTATATCCTGCCAGGGTTCATATGTGAAACCATCCACCTGTAACATAATGACTCTGTGTAACACCATGTGAAAGCAATAAATGTATTGAATATCACAAGTACCTGTTTGCCCCATGTCGATAGACGCAGGGCAGTGCATTCTAGGGCATGTTCCTAACATCTGGTGGGCCATTTGCTTGTTCCATACTATCCAAATTGTAATTAAAAAAAAATGTTCACAATGTCTGACTAACTTCATTTGGCTGTTACAAATCCCCTCTCCTTTTTTGTTTATATGTAAAAAAAAGGAAGAACATTAAATAAATATCACCAGACAGTCACACACATAGTCCTGACAACAAAATAGGATTCCCTTTATTGGTGGTGTCAGGAACAATGAGTGCTTGCGCAACACAACACCCGGACGAATGTTTGCATCATGTACTATTCTGCCTTTCTATCCCTCAAATTAATTAATATCCGCTCTTCCTGCCTGATCATCACATTATATCAGACATTTAACAGAGTCTTAAAATTCATGCAATATATGGCCAACAACGGTAGACATTATAATTAATACCTACTTATTAGATTTCTTTTGTTTGCAGACTGAGGAAGTAGTACCACCAACAGCAATTACTCGCAACTTATTTGAGACTGCTTTACCGTCCATGTCCATAATTAATTTATCAAACAAAGGAAATACTCAAGCTAAAGAAGAACATCTTATAAAACAAGAACCCAATGACAAAGAGGAGAGTACACTTGCAGAAGTTGTCACAGTCGATCTCAATATAATAAGCTCGGAACAATCTCCGGTGAAAGTGAAAACTGAAACAAACAATGTGAGTGCTTTGTCATTCTGTTGTGATGTGTGCAATGAAACATTTGCAATGAAAATAAAACTAGCGCAACACATGCTGATTCATTCCAGCAAAGAGCAGCATGCCTGCAACATGTGCAATAAGACATTTACTAATAGCAGAAGCTTAATTAAACACAAGAGAATCCACACTGGAGAAAAGTCGTATACTTGCAACATATGCAATAAATCATTTACTGATGTCAGTAATTTGATTGTACACAAGAGAACCCATACTGGAGAAAAGCCATATGCTTGCAACATATGCAATAAATCATTTACTCACGACAGTAATTTGATTATACATAAAAGAATCCACACTGGAGAAAAGCCATATGCTTGCAACATTTGCAATAAATCATTTACTCAAGACAGTCATTTGATTGTACACAAGAGAACCCACACTGGAGAAAAGCCATATGCTTGTAACATATGCAACAAATCATATGCTGTTCGCAAAACTTTGATTGAACACAAGAGAACCCACACTGGAGAAAAGCCATATGCTTGTAACATATGCAACAAATCATATGCTGTTCGCAAAACCTTGATTGAACATAAGAAAATTCACACTGGAGAAAAGCCATATACTTGCAACATATGCAATAAATCATTTGCATCAGGTAGTTATTTCATTACACATAAAAGAATTCACACTGGAGAAAAGCCATATGCTTGTAACATATGCAATAAATCATTTGCAACAGGTAGTTATTTGATTACACATAAAAGAATTCACACTGGAGAAAAACCATATACTTGCAACATATGCAATAAATCATTTTCTGTAAGTAGTTATTTGATTAGACACAAAATAATTCACACTCGGGAAAAGTCATATCCTGAATAATAATTAATTAATATGAATAAAATGACCAACTGCAATAACATAGTTTTAAGATTACGTTAAGATTTTAGTTTTAAGAAGTTTCATTTTTTACTAACAAATTATGGATGTAACATCTGAAATAAATGATTTTGAATTTAAGGCAAAGAAACCTGTTCAGTATCTGGCACATGTATGTAGGTAATACTTAGGGCTCGTTGCCACGTGCCCATCAATTTATAATTTACCTAAATTGTAACTATTTTTACGATGAATTTGATAAATATAATATAATAATATAGTTATGTACATAAATAAATATTTTTGGACATTCCATACAGTGTTATCTAGCCCCAAACTAAGCAGAGCTTGTACTATGGGAACCAGATAACTGATACAATACATTTTTTTTTGTAAATACATACTTATAATATATAGAGAAACAACCAGACCTGGAACAAATATCTGTAAATCATGCAAACATTTGTTCCGCGGCGGGAATCGAACCCGCTACCTCCTGCGTCTCAGCCGGCTATTCGCCCACTGCACCATGGAGGTCGTCGCTGAGTCATCGTGAGCAATAGCTCACTTATACTTACTGTAGTTATAGTTATATTAGTAGTATAATAATCATCTTCGGATTTGTTACTCAGTACGCAGGCCCGTGAAGATTATTCCACATGGGGGTAGTCATAGATAAGTCCAAATATTACATTCTAGAAGCCCCCTTTGCGCATAGAAGTTAAACATGTGACAATCATGGTTGCAAGCCCATCGCCGCTTATGTAACTAACTCGATGGTACAATATGCCTTCGAATGTTTGCTTCTCGGACATCACGATAGTTTCCTACTCCGTTGTAAGTGTGTGAAACCAACCAATGTTAACTCATCCGATAAAAGGTTGGAACCGCGATGGAAAAGTTGTAATTAAATTAAAATGAAACTATTTTTCTTTTTCGATAATTAAGTACCTTTCACGTTATCTATATTAACCGGATTCAAGTCGAAATTGAGTGCAACGTCTCTCGTGACTACGGCCGATGTAACTTGGCCGAAACGTCGAGTTTAGTCAAAATTATGATTTTGATCTATAACTGTTCGCGAAAAGACCCGTTTTGTCTTAAAAACATGAGTGCAACGAGTTACGTAATTGCCCGTGGTGTCCCGCTCAATACCAGTTGAGTACAATATGAAATAAAAAAAAAATAATATGAAATGCAATGTTTATTCATATTAATTAATACTTACATATTACCCGTGCGCGATAAGTTGGGACCTGAGCGCGGTGACGTCATATTGGCGTGTTTGTACCGCCCGCAAAAAAGCGAACATAACAAGCAGCCGCCCGCGGCTTCGTTTTTGTTTTTTTTAACCTAATTTATTATGTTACTCAGGGAGGACGCTGCTTTTTATCTAATATTTTTTACACTATTTGAATAAAATAAAAATAGAATGTTTAAGTTTATACATTTATTTTATCTATTATTTACATTATCTCATCTTCGTCACTATCTTCGTCATGTTCGTTTTACTGCCTGGTCAACAGGTAAACAAAACTGTTTGTTCCGTTTTTCGTTTTCAAAAAACTAACACTTTTAACACGAGGTTTCTTTCTCCGCTATGCAAAGGTTTACCCTTCATAATGATAACAAAAACACTTAACAAGAACTACAACAACAAAACAATGACACAAACTAAATATAACAACAAAAACTACAACAACAAAACAACACAAACGAAAACTAAAAGAATTCCAGAGCGCGTCGTTACGTGACGTAGGCCAGTACGAGACTAAAAACCCTAGTAAAAAATAGTGATGCGAACGATACAATACGGGCGCCATTGGGGAAGTGCAGGGGAAGCGGTCGGGGAGTCGCATTCCTAGCAGGTCCCAAGTTATCGCGCACGAGTAATACCTTCATTTATCTTTTTACAAAAATAAACTCAAGACGCCCATTTTCTTACAGATACTACTTATTTTTACAAATTTTCAATGATTTTTAGACCTATAACCAAAAAGTAATGATAGCATTGCAGTTCCATTATTAATTTAAACACGGGATTTATCACGGTTCTACAATTTTGTCAGTCTTACAATGTTGTGACAATGTTTCGGTGAACCTGCATCAGGGTGAGTGAGTGCGATCCGCTCCGAGCCGGGTCTCGCCACGCACTCAACATTTTCGGTCGCGATAAAACAGTACGTGAATAATCCCGTAATAAAATAAAGATTGAATTAGGTAGGTACATTACAATAGTTTTCTAAGTAGGTAGATTAATATTAGATGTTTCGGTTTGAAGGGTGCCAGTTGACAGGCACATGAGACATCACTGATAGGTCCGTTTCAGGGTGACGACGGCTTTTTTTTTTTTCGATTGGACTAATCTCGCTGTTGGGCCTTTGAGGCCGTTGCAGCTTAACCGAGCTTTTGGCGAGCGCAGAAGGCGCTCAGCCCTGTAATTTTTTTGATGAGGCAACTAGCGCAAGGGCACCACTTAGGTACGAAGTAGTCGGCTCGGCTTGGGCTGTTGCCGGGACGGGGATAGGAGAGAAACGCCCGGGTACGTGCTTGTACCTCGTATAGACGACGACTGAAGGGACTCGTCGACCTCGCCGGCGAGGTCGGCGTATTTGTGGAGCGTTTGCTCTGTCTAATGTGACTACGGGTGACGACGGCCGCAATGCACTTGCGCACTATATAACGCGAGGTTTTTTCGGAAACTTTTTAAGGTAGGTACTCCCCTCATCCCCTCTTTGTGATACGTCATTATGTTTTAGACTATGTAGGTACTCCAGCCCCCCCCACACCCGACAGCACGTGTATTTTTATTATAATATCGGTTAAAAAATGTTTTTAATGAAATATCATAAATTATGATTTTGTAAACCGCACACGGACGCGCATGGGAGGACAGCCTGCTGAACGCTAAATATTGTTATGTTGATTTTTAGACATAAATTCGCTCGCTCAGGATTTTACGTGGTCGAACGGAAAATATAGGTACCTACACGTGAATCTTATAACATCCCCCCTTCCCCTACATTATTCTATCCCTCCCCCTCCATCGTGATATTATTCTAACCTCCCACCTTCCCCCTGTTCTAACCTCACGTGATTAAAGGACGACTCCAATGTTATGTAGGTTATGCTTATGCCTTAATTTGACGTAACCTATGAGCTAATGCAATGAGTTTTTTGATTAAAAAAAACTAGATAAAACTAGCGTACAGTGTTACTAACTTATCTGTACAAATGGACAAAATTGGAACGAATCCCGAAAAGAACAAATCTAACGCACGAGGCTGTTCAGTAGACCTTTCAATTCACAGATGGTTTGATCCGTAAGAGATGGCGCCGTCTGGTGTTGTGCCACCAAAAAAGATGGTTTACTTACTTGCCAATCTGTCAGTCTCAAAGATCAAGAACATGCGTGAACAAAATCAAATTATGAACAGCCAGGTCAACTGTGTTCGTGGGCCACGGGAGGGAGTGGAATAATTGATATTATCACAGCCAAATAGATATCAGGTGGGCTCACGGACTCTACACTGGACGCGCAACTCGGCCGTTTTCGCCTTTACCCCTCTTGCCACGAACTCAGTCATTTTGCCATAGTAAACGAAATTGTCTTGTCCACAGAACATAAAAAACAATTGTTTTTTGTGTTCTGTGGTCTTGTCAGTGTGACTTTAGTTCTCGAGGACAAAACATAGTGAAAAAAAATGACGGAAGTGAGCCGTATTATTTTGTAAAAACTATAGTGGCCGAGCAGTTAATATTTTTTTTACCTGTGAGTATAATTTAATCCCATTGAAGCCCCTATATTTTCATAAAATCAAATAAATATGTTACGATTACTGCAAATAATACGCCATTTTAAAAGTACTCAATTTTTTGGGCAGTGTAACCGAAATACACCAAAATGAGTCGGATTGTCATTTAGTTTTCATTCTCCATTACGTTCATTCTAATCATATGGTGATAGGGCTTGACACTATCGATAAAAATATCGATATGAATGAATGAACGAACTCACACATTTTCAGATTTTCAACTGATCCATTAAGAAAGAGAGAGTGGGTGAAAGCAGTCCGCAGAGAGCAGGCTTGGATTCCAAGAAAACATAGTTATATATGCAGTTTACATTTTGAACCTGAGTGTTATAATAAAAAGTCTAACAAATAAAGGAAACAATGTAAAGATGCTGTTCCAAAATTAAATTTGCCAGAATTTGTAAGTAGAGCTTCAGATACCGGACACAGCTCTCCTAATCATCATCATCATCAACATAATGATGGCGAAGGTGGTTATCCATACTAAATAATAAATTCAAAAGTAGCTCTGTGTCTCTGTCTGTCTGTTTGGTACTTTTTTATACATTTGGATATAGAACAAGCATATGGTTCACCCGTTACCACGACCGACGTTATCTTTATAGAAGATGTAAGTACCTGTTAAACTGACTAAGCGTCACCATCGCAATGGCGCAACGGATTTAAGTTATTAAAATTGTTTATTGGAAATATTTCGATTATCGGATAAATACGACGACCTTTACGACGATTTTGACGACCTCTGTGGTACAGTGGGTGAATAGCCGGCTGAGACGCAGGAAGTAGCGGTTTTGATTCTGGCCGTGAAACAAATATTTGTATGATCTTAAGATATTTGTTCCGGGTCTGGATGTTTTTCTATATGCTTATTATAAGTTTGTAATTACAAAAAAAAGTATATAAGATTTCTATCAGTTATCTGGTACCCATATAAGCTCTGCTTAGTTTGGGGCTAGACAGAAATGTCCAGCCATATTTTTTTTTTAATATTCTAACCACCAGTATTAAACCCATGGGACCTGAGTTATGAGATAAAAGTAGCTTATGTGAAAATCCACGTTATAATCTAAGTATATATCGAAATCGGTTAAGCCGTTACCACGTGATTGAGTAACAAACCAATTAATAAATAAACAAAAATCCATACTTTCGCATTTATAATATTAGTGTAATAAGTTTTAATTTTGTAATTTCTTTTTACCAGACTGCTAAAAAAGGGTGTTTTTTTATTTTTCGTAAATGGCTGACTTCTTCTCCATCTAAATAAAAATATATGAAATGTTAAATGCTTTAGTTATTTTCTTGTGATTTTTTACATTTCTGAATAGTTATTGACACGTCATCAACGCATGCAATGCTAACAAACTGCAAACACCTAACCTGCAACTCTTTATTGTTACTTCCACCGTTTTGGATTTTTGGTGACGTCATAATGTAACCGCAAGCAGATTCAAATGAGCCCAAACACTAGTAGCCTACTACACTAGTATCCACTCAGAATATTATGTAGCATTTGTCTCCATCATTAAACCACCTCCATGGTACCAAATTATTGCATTGTCACCTAAGTTACGTTGTATTAAAAATTTCAGCTCAATTGGTTGGGGGAACTGGTTTCAAATGCAACAAACATTGCAAGTTAAATAAAAGCTTATAATTTGATCACGATTTCAATTTCAAAAAGTAGGTTAGTCATACTCTTTAATTTTTCGTCATTCATTCATTTTTATCGATACTATTTCATCGACTGCACTAAGCACTAGTGTTCAATCTACAGTAACTGTTAGACAGTGACAACGCTATATGTGGAAGTACACCAGCAATAGATCACTCCCCCGAGCCCCGCAAAAAACGGTCGACCGATGGTGATTGATTTCATTATAGTTGCACGTTACGCGTCCCGTGAAGTCCGTGGGTGGGCTATATTCTTGTTTTACCTTCAGGTGAAATAAAAAAAATATTTCATATTATATTACAGAAGTTAAGTTTAGTAAGTATATACACATTCCAACACATTGATCCGAGATCCTCGATGCGCGCGTCTGTCTGTGTACGTGCAACTGTTATCGCTAACTTCTGTTCTTAGGTTATTTTGTGAAACACAAGAGATGTAATGTTCCAAGTAAGTACATAAACAATAACATACCTACCTAGACGACACGATGTGCCTACTGCCTATCCTTAAATTGTATTTATTATATCCATACATTATAAGTTAAAATTATAATTTATTAACTTACCTATTTTTTTGTAACCATTTATAATTCCCTGTTTGCCAACGGCGAAGAAAACATACTGGCAGATAAAGTTGCAACGGGTCAGCCACTACTAAATACAGGGATGGTCAAACAGTGATGTGAAAAAAAATATTTCCTTAGCACCCTGCATTTGAAAATACTCCATGCTAGTTTTCCGATTTTTTTGTATATTAAAAGAAACGATAAAGTAAATAATAAAAGGTTAACATATATTAAAAACCACAGAACTTGGATGTTCTGTGTTAAAAACAATAAACCACCGTTTGCGAATTTATGTATCAATATTAGTAAAACGTTTGTATGTTTGTGTCTTGGGTATTCTCAGAAATTAGGTACTGAATTGATTCTGAAAATCTTTACAATAGGTAATAGAAAGCAGCGCTATCCCTGAGTGCTGCAAGCTAATTTTATTGGCCTCATAACGGTCCAACTGTATAGTACGCCTTTAAAGCAATTTTATTTAAATATAATGTAAACAATTAAAAATCGCGGGAAACGTAAACAACTTTTTAATCTTCGTTTCCTGTAAATCTTTCTGAGGCCCGGCATTTTGTGCTCTATGGTCTAAACAAGATAAGTCGAATGAATAAAATCGGTCCGGTAGTTTCGATACAACAATCGATTATAAAACCGGAAACTCCGTGCCACTGGCCTAGCAAGTAAGGGAAAAACGCGCGCACGCCAACTGGTGGCAGCTAGCAGATAAGAGGACTTTCTTGTTTGAACTCGTCAGATTTCTTATTATTTTGTAGACCTGTAGCACGAACGAATAGTTCAGTGTGGGTTTAATACTCTAAGAGTTCAGTCACAAAAAACGGTCCACACTCGATTTTAACCTACATAATCGAGTTTCGAAATTTTCATTCGTTCATTCATTATATTTCAACCTAAACCAAAAATAGCACCAGCCTTACAGAACGCGTACACGGAGATTATTTATACTCTACGATTTATACATTAATCTCTCTCAGTCTACGACAGAACAGCCAGAGGATTGGCAATTATAAAGATAGATTTAGTTGTCATATCACTTTCAGTCAGGCGTGTTTATATGTTGTTTAGTGTAAATGTATCAACCAAATAAAGCAAATCAACATCTGACCATTATTTAACTTAACAACAAATTAGTTAAATAACAATTTAATTGGCCTACGAGTTTTCATAAAAAATGGCTTCTTCAGAGCTCACAAATGATCTAAACTCATGGTGCAGAGTGTGCCTAGCCATCGATGTGAGAATGCATTGGATTAGAAGCACCCGCCTTCTGGATGTATTCGAGAAACTTTCAAGCACAAAGGTATGTACATGCTCTGGATAATTTAGTGGAAAGAGTCCCAACAACATGTTTACAAGAGATTGTGAAGTCGCCAAGAGCGAAGCGTGGTGGCCACCTTAAGGTGAATTTGTTTGCAGTGACTTGGGGCTGATCAAGGACGGCGGCGTTTACTTGTCTTGTCCACCAATTACTATGGAAAAATAACCTTCCTATGTTATTCAAAGGCGCAAGACTTTTGTTACGAAATAAATGTTTTGAAGTTTGTTTATGTTTTACGCACGCTTGACTTGGTAACAGACTTAACCAGTAAGCTGGTTAATGCATTAGGAAAAGTGCGAACGGAAGTTGAGAGGGAGATATCAGTTAGTGAAGATAGAAAGAGGGAGAATTACATTTCGTATATTTTTAAACATTAATGTGCGAGTGCGAGTTGTGTCTGTCCAGAATGAACATAGACTGATCGACCTACAGATGTGTGGACAATTGTTTAATTGAACAATTTTATAAATTAATATTTTGAAAAAGAAGTTTTACTTCAGTAGTGTGGTCTAAAGCACAATCGTTTTTTTTAAAGATAAAGGACTAACCCAATTAACGGGACTTATGTTCCTCATTGTTCAAACCAAAAAAGGGCTGGGCTAGCTTCATTCAAAACATGGAAACGAAAATGTTTTCTAATTGGATACCCTTGACTCTTGTCAACTGTACCTACGGATACAAATCCTTACTTATCCACATATGAGTCTGAGGCTACCCCTGCTATTGCATGTGTCATATACAGAGATTTATAATCTATGGTCACTGTTCTACTTTGTTGGTCATAATAAAGTGGATACATGTGGGTAGATATTTATCATGCGGCTATCTTTACTTTTGCACACAGCTCCCTAGCTGAATAAACGATTCCTATCGAATTAATGCGTTTCCTTTGCTGATA
Source organism: Philereme vetulata (assembly GCA_918857605.2). Taxonomy (NCBI): domain Eukaryota; kingdom Metazoa; phylum Arthropoda; class Insecta; order Lepidoptera; family Geometridae; genus Philereme; species Philereme vetulata. The sequence continues at coordinate 2,605,186 of OU975427.1, read as the reverse complement.
GGGACATAATAGTGGCGACGTTTGGTGAAAAGTGTTAAAAATGAACTCTAAAGCAGTGAAATTTGAACAGTTCTACTAGCAGACAGACAATTGGGAGATTTATCTCGATCGGTTAAAGTTTTGTTTCGAGGCTAATGGCGTGACGGAAGATGCATCAAAACGAGCAAATTTCATTTCAATTTGCGGTGCGCGAGTGTTTCAGACTTTACTTGCGTTAATTACGCCAAAAAAGGCTAGTGATGTGACTTTTGAGGAAATACAAACAATTCTAACCAAACATTTTAGCCTGAAACCCAATGAAATATCGGTGTCGTTCAAGTTTTACAAATGAATTTAAAAACGGGACGAAACAGTGGCGGACTATGTTGCTAATCTGAGAAAACAGTTCTTGGTGCAATTTTACCGATTTATAGCGTATGTTACTGGACAGACTGGTATGTGGTATGCGTGATACAAAGTTACAATACGAACTATTGAAGAAAGATAAATTAAGCTATCAGGATGTGGTGGACGCGATGTTCGCATCTGAAAGTGCGGGGAAGGACGTCCGTATGATTCAAGACTCCGGCGCATCAACAATGAGCGCCGCGGCATCGCTGTCACCGCCGCAGTCGGCGTCGCTCGGCGTCGAACCAATGGACATCAATGCGGTTCAATCAAAATCCATCGTTCGATTGTGTTACCGTTGTAGTGATCGACATGCTGGAGAATGTCGATTTGTGGACAGCGTGTGTCGATATTGTAAGAAAAGGGGGCACATAGAAAAGATTAGCATAAGCAAAAAAAAGAAACGAAAAGCGTAACGTCAATTTCGCCGATGAGCAGGAAAATAGGTTAAACGGAGTCTACTGCGATCAGAGCACCAGTCGCGTTCCACCGTACGAAGTGGAGGCGTCGCTGGCGGGCATGCCGATCCGCATGCAGGTGGACACGGGCGCCAGTTTCTCCATCGTCAACGAGTGCACGTGGCGGTCGCTGCGTGCTCGCTTGCCGCGCGCCGCGCTGCGCCCCGCCCAACTGACACTACGCACCTGGACCGAGATGCCGGTTCAGCTCCTCGGGCAGGCCACGCTGCCCGTGCGATACAAGGACATATGTCGAGATCTTTGTGTTATTCTCGCTAAGGGAACCGGCCCTAACCTATTAGGTCGAGATTGGTTAGCGCCACTCAAAATAACGATGAACATTAATTTTGTTTCGAATACTGGTGATCTAGAGATGGATCGAGCGATAGTGAGACACGAACAAGTATTCAGGGATGGACTAGGTACCTACCGAGGACACCCAGTGGCGATACATCTCAAGATAGGAGCAACACCGAAATTTCTGAAAGCACGGCCTGTTCCATATGCTATTAGAGAGAAGGTGGAAAAGGAGATAGATAGACTTGAAGGCGAAGGGTCCTGCGCCCGACTTCATACTCAGAGTGGGCCACACCAGTTGTGCCCATCATAAAAAAGACAGGCGACGTAAGGTTGTGCGGCGATTACCGAAGTACAGTCAATGAAGCGACCGAATCAGATACCTATCCTATGCCGACGGCAATTGAAGTCTTCGCTACCGTCGCCGGAGGAAGATTTTTCACGACTTTGGATTTAGGACGAGCACATACACAGGTAGTAGTCGATGACGACACGTCGAGACTGCTGATCTAGAATACCTGAAAGGGACTGTACACGGTACATCGATTGGCTTTTGTAGTAAAAGCGAGTCCTGGAATTTTTCAACGCCTAATGAGTTCTTTACTGGCGGGCATTCGTGGAGTCGCTGTACTGATTGACGACATTATTGTAAGTGGCTGTACGTTGCCAGAAATGCAGGAAAGACTAGATTCAGTATTAGACCGAATCAACCATGCAGGACTTCGACTGAATAAATGCAAATGCAAGCTTGCCAAAGAACAAGTCGAGTTTCTAGAATTTGTCCTTGATTCTGAGGGGTTTTATCCCGCACCAAGTAAAGTGGAATCTATTGTGAACACTCCGGAGCCAAAGAATAAACGAGAACTGCAGGCATTCCTCGGCCTGTATAATTTTTATGAGAGGTTTGTGACGCACAAGGCAACATTACTAGAACCGCTACATAGGTTGTTAGAGAAAGCTCAGACATGGAAATGGACGGAATGTGAACAAAACGCGTTTGATACGGCAAAACGACTGATAACGTTTGACTTGACGTTGATACATTATGACTTGAAAAAGCCGTTAGTACTGACTTGTGACAGTTCGGAATATGGAGTTGGAGCAGTATTATCGCATGAGACAAATGACGACCAGGAACGTCCAATAGCCATGGCTTCAAGGACACTACCTACCCATGAAAGACGTTATTCACAACTTGACAAAGAGGCAGCGTCTATTATGTTCGGCATCACAAAGTTTCATAATTATCTTATGGGACGACACTTTCGCATTGTGACAGATCACAAGCCACTGCTGGGAATTTTTGATCCAAAAAAACTTATGCCTAACATGCTATCACCACGACTGACGAGAATTGCTATTGCGTTAACTTCCCACAGTTACGAAATAACGTATAAACCGGGAGCTATACTGGGGAATGCAGACAGCTTAAGTCGTTGGCCACAACCAGTTCCAGATCAGCCCGAGCTACAGATTGGTGAAATTTTGTTGATGGCTGAAACACCCGAAGATTTTCCGTACGACGTTGAGAATATTGCTTCGGAGACAAAATGAGACAGGATATTATCTCAAGTCACTCATTACGTACAACGCGGTTGGCCCGCAAAAGTTAACGATAATGATATACGCCCGTTTTGGTTGAATCGTTTGGAACTATGCTGCAAGACGACTGCCTACTACTAGGTTGTCGGGTAGTGGTGCCAAATTCATTACGCCAGGCTGTGTTCAAAATGTTACACAAAACACATTCAGGAATGGTGCAAACCAAGGCGCTGGCCAGGAGCTACATTTAGTGGCCGCATCTAAATGAAGAAATCGAGTCTAGTAATCGGTTGCACTAAATGTCTGGAGCACTGGCACATGCCTCCTAAGACAAGCCATGAGTGGATAACACCGACAAGACCTTGGTCAAGAATCCACATCGATTTTGCGGGACCGTTCCATAACAAATTTTTTTTGATAATCGTAATCGCGTACTCACGTTGGCCTGAATTATTCATGGTGAACAATACGACTTCGACCACAGCCATACGACTTTTGAGAACAGTTTTCGCTACACATGGACTATGCGAGATGCTAGTGTCCGATAATGGCACTTCATTTGTATCAAATGAGACGAAGCAGTTTTTCAAAGCTAACAATATTCGGCATATTACTAGAGCACCCGTACCACCCAGCTACCAACGGGTTAGCCGAAAGAATGGTCCAGACCATCAAGGACAAACTGCGTAAAATGGATGATTTAGCATGGGACATTATAATTCCAAACCTCCTACTAGGTCTTCGAACAACCCCTTGCACTTCAACAAATAGAAGTCCAGCAGAACTGTTGATGAGAAGACGTTTGCATACCTTATTAGACACCATACACCCGGATAATCTACAACACAAAAAGACTAAAGATCAGATAGACAACAACTGTCAGAAAAAAACGAGAGAGACTGATGTGGGTCAGAATATAATGCACCGAAATTACAGTAATTTGGGTCCAAGATGGTTACCAGGAAAAGTCATTACTAAAAAGGGACCATCAAGTTACAGAATTGAAACCGATGATGGTTCAGTGGTTAATCGTCATATGCACCAATTAATTAAAAAAACTTCGGTAGAATCCAGGCATGAGGAGGGAGAGAGAATTGGGACAGTTCCAACACCGGATGATACGGTACAACCAGAAGATACAGACAGAATGGAGGAAGATATGGAGTTGCAAGATAGCCAAGAATCTGGTAAAATCATAGAGATTCCTGATTCAATTCAATTCATTTATTAGATCAGACAATTTACAAGCCCATTTGTGTAAGGTTAGTTAGGTTAGGTTATAAAACTTAAATGCCATCTATGTTAGTAATATTAGTATATAGTATATTTATTAGCATGTATTTTGTTCAAATTTTTCATTCGCATCCCAACCCAATAGCCATAAGGCTATTTGATCAGGATCCGAATGAAAGATTGTATCTCAGGCAGGTCATATCTATCAGCGATGACTTGCAGAATGCTGTTGGAGCTGGCCCGTACTCTGCTTAGCAATGAGGCCGTTTTCTTGCGGATTATGGCATGGAAACCATCGACCCGCGCCTCAGTAAACATGGTAGATGCACTGCAGTATCGAGGCAACCCCAACAACATTCTGAAGCCATTGTTGTATTGGACGCGTAGGGCACTTAGCGATTTTTGAGTATAGCTGAACCAAAGGCTGCTCGTGTAGAATGATTGGCAGTAGGCTTTGAAGAGAGTTATTTTCACTTGCCTACTGCAACGTGCAAACCTTCGAGCCAGCATGTTACTTCTGACCGCCATTGCCCTACGCTCCGTTTCTATATCAGCCAGGTCATCAAGGTCGTCGGTAATATAATGACCAAGGTACTTAAATATATAGACCCTTTTCAGTTCGGCTCCTTCAAGTTTGACTGCTGGAACTGATTCGGGAACTTTACCGGCGGCCTTGAAAACCAGGTATTCACTTTTTTTACAATTATAGACTAATCTATGACTATGTGCGTACTACTCACACATGGCCATCAGTCTCCTGAGAGCACTGACCGATGGGCCCAGCAGCACCTTGTCGTCTGCATAGCTGATATTGTTTATGCAAACATTATCAACCGAGCAGCCGACACGCTCGCTGCTGAGCCCAGCGATCAGTTCATTGACATACAGGTTGAAGAGCTTTGGTGAACTCAATCCCCTTTGCCTCACCCCGCACTCCAACCTGTAAGCATCAGAAAGACTGCCAGCCCATCGCACACTGTTTGTTTGATTGGCGTACCAGTGCTGTAAGAGACGCTGTACCTGTGTATACACGCCCGTCCTCGTCAACTTTTCGCACAGCTTGTCATAGGACACCAGGTCAAAAGCTTTGGAAAGGTCGAGGAAGCATGCGTACACAGGTGTACGTCTCTCTGTGTACTACTGCACAGTGTGCTTAAGTCCCAAAATCGCAGTTTCAGTTGAAAGATGTTGCCGGAAACCAAATTGAGCATCATGTATCTTAAAATGCTTATCTAGGTCTGACTCTATCACACTGTCCAGTACTTTAGCCACTACAGTTACCAGGGATATCGGTTTATAATTGCATTTATCTGATAAGTCACCAGTTTTGTTTTCTACAATTGGTACAACAATAGTCTTCATGAGGTCTTGTGACAGATGTGAGTGTCTCAAACACAAGGTAAAAAACATCGAAAGAACACGGGGCAAGTGTACTCCCGCATATTTTAAGTGCTCAATGCTAAGCCCATCATGACCTAGTGACTTCCTTTTTATCATTCTTTTAATTATTGAAGTAATTTTTTTGGTTGAAACACAGAAAAGTTCGTCGGACATGACGGGCCCAGCACCGACCCCCCCCTGATGGACCCAGCGTAGAGCGTACCTTAAAATGTTCCTTAAATAGTACTGCAATATGAGCATTGTCACTTACGCCCTCAACGCTCACAGGTAGGCCAGGCCCAATATTCAATTTGCTTGTGGCTTTCCAAAAATCACTAAAGTTGTTTGAGGCTCGGTGTTTTGTTATAATGTCCATCCTTACTTGATCCTCGTGATTTTGACACCCATCTTAATTTACTCTTGAATCTTCTTCTACTTTCACACATTTCATTATAAATATTTCAGTGTTTAGGCTTATTATGCCACAACCAATTTTAAAAAGTATGTTCGGCCTCCCTGTGCGCGTCCTGCACATGAGCATTCCAACCTATCACACGAGCCATTCGGAACTTTTTATTTATTTTACATTCACTGCTATAAATTGCTGCGTCACTGAGAATTTTAATAATATCCAAATAAATTAAATCTAATAACTTTTTATGTTCTCCATCATTACATAAATTATGATTACATTTTTCAAATTCCTTTGAAAAGTCAATTAATTTAAGTTTGTCATTACAATATTCATTATATTTCGTTATTTGCTCATTATTCCTATTTCCCATATTACTTTATTATTACATTTCATATATTTTTTGTCAACAGTTGTTTTACACACAATAAAATTCTAATTACATTCAATAATTACTGGTAAATGGTCTGACCAAAACGTATCATATTTGACTGTTATTTTGTTTATTGTTTGCAAGGCAGAATGGCTTACAACACAGTGATCCAGCCATGTTGTCGACCCTGTGGCACTACAAATAAACGTATAGGTATTCGAATCACTACCCAACATGTTAACGTCAGCGCACGTCCATTGTTGGTCGGCACATAAGTTAAGTAACTCCCTACCAAATAATTTAGTAGGGTTCGCATTAAAGTCTCCCAGCATATAAACGGCCTCAACTGAACTGTTCTCCACAATAGCACATACCTCGCTGAAGCACTGCGTAAACTCAGGTAGATTGTCCGTTGAGTCATTCGGCATGTAGACACTAAATACGAGAATGTCACGATCACTTTATTTTGATTGCACTGATTCGGGGATTACAGCACTCACTCACTGACACGTTATTAAACACTTGTTTGCGCCACAGAAGCGCAACTCCACCGTAAGGCCTCCCTCTCAAGGGCCCTGTTGACGTATCCACAGCTGACTTCCCCGTATAAGCAAAGTCCGGGTGCGTGGTGCCCAGTAGCGGCACATCGTCCGGAAGTAGCCAGGTCTCCTGCAGTGCTACGATGTCCGCCGAGCTGCACAGGTCTTTCAGATCGTCGATAGATCGCTTAAACCCCTTGCAATTAAAGCTAACAAAATGCGTTGTTCTTTGTAACGTTGGTACTGATAAGGTTGTACTATCCATAATTAGTATATTATTGCTCGAGCCGGAGTACAGTGCGGACGTCTCTGGGGCGTCGTTACGCTGCCCGTTGAATATACGAAGATTCGATCGTCGTTAGTGGTCGAGGCAACATCGCCTATAAAAGGCTCCTCAGATCGCGCGGCGCGCATTCGGTCGTCGTTAGTGGTCGCCGCTATAGCATGCAGCGGCCACACCTTAGGAACCTAGGCTGGTAGAGGGGGGCTCGAGTGCCGAAACACTTTGTTGTAGCAACGGCGTGTTTCGGCCCTCGAGTCGGCACGGTCACTCCCCGTGCTAGTGCTCGTTGCTTCGGCGTCAACGCAATCCACCTCAAGTGGCGAGGCAACCAGGCAACTGTAGAAGGCCTGAAGGTAGCGATAGGAGTTTTTATCGTTGCCAGATACTGCGTCCTGTTCCCTTCCAGTCGTAGCGGTTCTCCGTTCCACTGGGTCAAGGGGAGTAAGGAGGAGAGGGTGCATCTGTGTACGGCGCGCACACTTATGCAACTTAATATATCCTGCGCATCTGACTTGGCTTTGTCATTCCGAGTTTAAAAAAGTCCTGGGCTTGGTCTAATACCTGGACACGGGTGGCCTAAGGAGAGGAGAGTGGTCGCTCTAGCACTGCATCGGGGTGACAGTGTGGTTCGGCAGCACTCTTTGAGACAAAGCAGCTTTATTTAGAGAGGCACTGCTTTCCTCGCTCAGCCGGGGAGGGGGCTAGAAAAGGTGCCCCAAACAAACGCTCATTCCTCGCAATAAGAATAAATCTAAAAACATGCAGATGAATATGACTTTTGGTGCGTGGAATGTACGTACTCTTTTAGACCGACCCAACAACCTCTGCCCAGAACGTAAAACCGCCATTGTGGCTCGCGAGCTCAAACGCTATGACGTCGACATAGCCGCTCTCAGCGAAACACATCTAGCTGACGAAGGTGAGCTTGTTGAACGTGGTGGTGGGTACACTTTCTTCTGGAAAGGCACACCAGCTTCTGAGCCTAGACGGTCAGGAGTAGGCTTTGCTATTAAAACTACTTTAGCCTCTAAGTTGGAAGAACATCCAGTTGCTATCTCTGATCGTGTCATGTCCTTACGTTTCCATCTTCGAAACAATAAATACTTAAATGTTATCAGCGTATATTCGCCAACACTCGACAAAAGTGATGACGTCAAGGACAAATTTTATGAGGAAGTGTCAGAAGTGCTGACTAAAATCCGGCGCTGTGAGAAAGTTTTGCTTCTTGGCGACTTTAATGCTCGCGTCGGACGTGATTTTGAAGCTTGGCCTCGGGTGATAGGGCGACATGGCATTGGTAACATGAACAGTAATGGGCAACTGTTACTAAGCCTCTGTTCCCAATTTCATCTGGGTATTACCAATACCATGTTTAGACTCCCAAATAAATACAAAACTACCTGGATGCACCCAAGGTCCAAGCATTGGCATCTTATTGATTATGCTATAGTCCGTCAACGGGATATAGCGGATGTCAAAGTAACGAGAGTAATGAGGGGCGCAAACTGTTGGTCGGATCACAGACTTGTTGTTACAAAACTATTTTTGCGTCTTAGCCCTTGCCGTAGACCTCGCAGGGCTAAGCCTAACTGTCTTCATCTGAAAAAGCTAGAGTCTGCTGAAATATTGGCAAATTACAGGGAAGCTGTCAATACCTTTACAGCAGGCATACACCCCGAAGATGAACAGTTGGACGAGGGCTGGAAACTGTTAACTACAAATACCATCAATGCGGCTACTGAGATCTTAGGCCAAAAACCTCGTGTCTGTGAAGACTGGTTTGACGAAAATGATAATACATTGACAGTCGCCCTAGAAAAACACCGCCAGCTCCTTCGAAAGGGAAATCAGACAACTGCTTCTGAAAAAATAAAGGAGAGTACGAGCCAAATAAGGAGACTAACTCGAAACGCAAAAGATGAGTGGTGGCTGAACAAGGTTCGCTATATTCAGTGGCTTGCTGATTCGAATAGACTCGGCGATTTCTTTAACGAGATTAAAAAGTTAGTAGGAAGTCCACATCGAGTAAACGTACCACTGAAATCACTTTCAGGTACCCTCCTGGTAAGCAAAGGAGAAGTTCTTACTCGCTGGGCAGAACACTATAACAGCTTACTCAATGTGGATCGTTCTGCTGACATAAACTATTTAGCATCACTTCCTGCCTTACCACAAGCCGTAGATCTGGATCAGCCTCCTTCTCTTGAGGAAGTTATCATCGCCATCAAAGCGCAGAAAAACAATAAGGCTGTCGGCATCGATAACATACCAGGAGAACTATTAAAATATGGCGGAGATGAGTTGCACTACAAGATTTGGCAATTTTTCCAGCGCATGTGGGAAATGGAGTTCGTTCCTCCTAGTTTTGGCGTATCACTAATTTGCTCTTTGTATAAAAATAAAGGTGATCGATCTGTTTGCAACTCTTATAGGGGTATATCACTTCTGTCTACTCCAGGAAAAACTTTTGCCAGAGTACTCTTAAATCGTCTTATGGAGCTCTCTGAAAGTATATTGCCTGAAACGCAATTTGGGTTTAGACCCAATCGCGGCACATGCGAGGCCATATTCTCTCTTAGACAACTGCAAGAGAAAAGCAGGGAACAGTGTCAACCTCTGTTTCTCTGTTTTGTTGATCTGGAGAAAGCTTTTGACAGTGTACCTCGCGAAGCTTTGTGGATTGTGCTTTCGAAACTTGGTTGCACCGACAAATTTATACGCTTGATAAGACTTCTTCACGACAACATGACTTGTTGCGTAACCGTCAATGGTGAGCAGACAGAGCAATTCCCTGTCACTTGTGGTGTAAAACAAGGCTGTGTATTAGCACCCACTCTTTTTGCTCTGTACTTTTCCGTTGTCGTGAGGGAGACTTTACAAGCCAACACCGAAGGGATCCGCATACGTTTTCGCACAGATGGCAGTATCTTTAACCTGGCTAGGTTAAAAGCGCACACAAAGGTATCGTATGACCTCATTACCGAATTGATGTATGCTGATGACCTATGTTTCGTTGCGGAATCTTCTGAGGGACTCCAGGACTTGATGACTCGGCTTGACGCTGCGTGCTGTAGATTTGGCCTCAAAATTAATATTACAAAGACAGAGGTGATGGCCATGGACACTGTTAACCAAGCTCCACTGAATCTGCAAATCGATGGAAAGCCCATAAAACAGGTCGATACATTCAGATATCTGGGAAGCAGCATAACAACAAAATGCGACCTTGACTCGGAGATCAACAGCAGACTTGGCTCCGCTATGGCTGCTTTTGGTAAACTACGAGTCCAGGTATTTCGCTCCCATAACATCAAATTGAGTACCAAGATTAAGGTGTATATGGCTATTGTACTTCCTAACATCTTGTACTCGTCAGAGACATGGTGCCTGTATCGCAGACACATACGCACGTTAGACAGATTCCATCTGAAATGCCTCCGCGACATTCTTAACATCAAGTGGTCGGATCGGGTCCGTAATACCGATGTTCTACGACGGGCTAATGTCTGTGGCATAGAGGCATATTTGATGCGGCGTCAGCTGCGTTGGTGCGGGCACCTGTCTCGGATGTCTGATGAGCGAAGGGCGAAACGCATTTTCTTCTGTGAACTAGAACATGGTAAGCGGAAACGCGGAGGTCAGTTCCTACGTTTCAAAGACGTACAGAAGAGGCACATGAAGAGGTGTTGTATCGATCCGTCGCGCTGGGAGGCTCTCGCTGAAAAACGACCTGAATGGAGGCGTCATGTTCAGGACAAAGTGTACGAGTTTGAAGAAGAAAGGAGGCAAGAACTAGACTTAAAACGAGATCAGCTTAAAAGTCGACCGCCGGCTAATATCAATTACAACTACATTAATGGCGCCTTAACTTGTGTTCATTGTAACCGGACTTTTAGCGCAAAAATAGGGTACATCAGCCACATACAGGCTAAACACCTAGGCCAATAATCACAAAGTCAAGTCTCTGTAGCCGAAATCGGCTAGGAGGATTATTATTATTATTATATTATTGCTTGCTTGCTCTCGCGTTGGCCACCTTGCCAGACTCTCAGGCTAACAAAGCGGCGAAAACTAATGCCAGATGGCCACAAATTGTCCTCCAGAAACATGTCCATCTTATTTTTATTCACAAAGACTTTATATGAGTTGTAGTCTTTTTGTCTTTTCATGTCTATTTTAAAAAGAGACACACGTTCTTTTGTCTTTTCAAAAATGTACTCAATAATGTCCGACTCTAGGACATCTTTATGGACATTTGATACAAATAATGGTATCTTTGTATCTGCTGCCTCGAATTTACTGTTTGTGTCGGCCTCCCCCATGTTCCCTACAAATCTATTTTTTAAACGTTTTCTCTGCACTTCAATCCATTTTTCGTCTAGTTTTGGTTCTGTCCATTCATTGCCATTACCTGCCGACTGCGCAAACGATAATTTTCTTGTTATTGTAGCACATTCACTTTGTTTACAAACGCTAGCTGGAGTTGCAACAGCTGGGGAACGCTTTGTCATGCTCTCACGCGATCCCGCTGTATGCGAGTGACTGGGCGCATGCGCAGTTGCAGCGTCAGGTGAGTGCGAGCGCGCAGCACTATGTTTGGGAGTGATCAACGGTGCCGTGAGGGAAAGAGACGGCGATACCTTAGCGCTCAGGCCACGGGTAACCGCTGAACTCCGTGCAGGTATGGTGTCGTTTGGCGAGTGCAAAACTTTTTGTTGTACCCGCACACAATTCGGATTGGTACTAAAATTTATGCCTGTACTGATGCCGTTGAAAGTTTTTGTCTCGGAAATGGGTTCGTTTCTTGGTGTTAAAAATCCCATCGGTCCACTATCGAGTAGGTAGGCGCCTCGCTTGTTATTTATCCTGCATTCTGAATTTACTTGAGACGTTGGTTGGCAGTTTATCCATTTACTTTCAAGGTCATCAATTTGTTTAACGGTTGCATATGTTTGTTTTATCTCTTGAATATCTGCATTTAGTCGACCAATGTCTTTCAGCAATGTACTTGGGTCAAGATGATCAAATGACGCGGCTGGGATTTTATTTAGATTCCGGACCACAACGATAGGTATTGTATCCGGATCAGTTTCCTTTAGAACAGCAATTATATCCTTTTGATCTCTCTGTATTTTTCCATCCTTTCTTTGTGAGATATTTCTTTTCTTTGTCTTAATAGTGTCAAATAGCAATGACTTTACATCTTCAACGTCCGCAACGGTGTATGTGGAAGCACAAATCCTGACCATACTTTCATTGTCCATTACATCGACCTTATTTTGTAGATAGGCCAGCAACTCACTTATGACAATATTACAGTTAACACATTTCACAGTCTTTGATTTCGACATTTTCGCTATAATACAAATGAGGTACGAAGACCCTCTTCGCGCACGTAAACACACTCGCTCGGGACCGCGGTCAAGCGCTGACTGATGCAGATCAATGGGCAGATATGCTGGGGATACCAAGAACGGAGACACCCCATGAGGCATCAGGAAAGATTAAAAATAAATTAACAGAACATGTCAAATCTCCATATCAGAGGCCACATCATTCTAGAGATAATCTTTATTTATGTTAGTTACTATGAGCTATGTGTAGTGTGTCATTTTTGAAGAATTTATAATTTGTTTAATAAGAGTCACATAGTAGTTATGTTTTTGTTTATTGTTAAATCATTAAAATATGTATCTTTATACTTACTTAGAGGGGAGGTATGTCATATACAGAGATTTATAATCTATGGTCACTGTTCTACTTTGTTTGTCATAATAAAGTGGATACATGTGGGTAGATATTGATCATGCGGCCATCTTAACTTTTGCACACAGCTCCCTAGCTGAATAAACGATTCCTATCGAATTAATGCGTTTCCTTTGCTAATATGGACATAATAGCATGTTAGGGTGAGTAACCTGGACACATTGAGGCAGATCGGTCTAGCGGTGCCGTGGCGCCAAGTGCAGGCGCAGAGGCCATGATGGGACAGCGCACGCGCCCCGCACTACTAGCGCGGCTGACAGCTTGCCCACTCACCTTATGCAATTAGTTTCTCTCTCAACAAAAAGACAGTGTACAGATATAATATACATTGACAAAGCTACTAAAGTTTTACCACCATTTCAAAATTGTTCGTTACCATATCAGCAACAGGATGTCTACTTTCATATTTCATTTATTGCCAACATGTACAGTCATTCAATACAGCTTTTAGGTCTTACATCTAGCTTAAATAGGTTTGTTTACATGCACCCTGCAGGGCGCTGCAATAACAGTTAAAAAAGTATGTCAATGTTACATAATTATGAGTAAGTTGATATCTCTCGATTAATAACAGTTATAGTATAAATTTCAGCTTAAAATTCAGAGATTATAGATAAAAATGTGCAAAATTAATAATAAAAAGATTTGTTAAAGCTTTTCTAATAATCAAGTCACCAAACACAAGAATCAGTAGAGAAGCAAAAAGTTAATGTCTGAATGTTATATAGTCAGAAGTAAAATTAATGTCACTAAGTACCTATTTGTCTGAGTATCGCTCCAAACTGAATTGGCTCTCAATTCGTGACAGAAGAAAGTTAAGAATTTTATGTCTTCTATTTTCAATCCTTAGGGACCCCTTTACTCCTCATTATCTAAAATGCAAATTTTCCTTCCTCTATGACACCCACGACCAAAACCTCAGATCCACTGGTTCTCTTCTTGTTACCCCGAAACACTACGTCCTTCCGTGGCAACTCTTTTGAGGTGGTAGCTGTCGGTCTATGGAACTCTCTCCCTATTCATATTAAAAAGGCGCCTAGTAATCCGGCTTTCAGACGACTAGTCTACAGTCATTTCTTGCAGTCCTTCACTAGCTGTTAAAATATATGGAAAGTAGTATTTGTAGTGTAGTATGTAATAGTATTTTTTTGTTTTATATATATATATATATATAGTTGTATATTACATTAAGTTTGTTGTAATGATGTAAATGAATAAAAAATATTTATTTATTTTGAAAGGTAATATACAACTACATATTCTGTGAAAATGTAAGGTGTCTACCTGTTACCGTTATTAATATTGAGCATAAAAATAGGAAACACACATTTGTTGTATGGCTACCCAATTAATATTTATTTATTTGTCATTTTTTGACAGGAATGTAGTCGATTATCTTTTAGTCATCATCGCTATAAACAATGGATTGAAAGTTGTCATTAAAACTGACTTCGCCTTCACTCTCGCTCTCACTTTCACTGCTGCTATCTGATGTCTCCTCTCCTCCTAAATTGATAACTAGTTCTCGTACAAAGTCGTCAGTCAGGCCATCTTTTTCCCAGTATTCTTGTTACAGCCTTTCGACATGATTGACCTCCTTTTTCCAATCCGATACTGTAATTGAGTTGATTGCGTCTTTTGTTAGTCTCTCAATATCTTTTTCGTGTTGATCCGCATTCTTGTATGCCACCCTTTGTTTGATTAAATTCCATATATATTCTATGGGGTTCAAGTTGCGCTTTTTACCTGGTGTGGACAATTTTACTTCCCTACTAGTATTTGGAGTACTGCTAGTATCGTTACTCATATTGCTCGAAGTAGCTCTTGGGCTAGTGTCGGGAGAAGTACGCGGCGATGATACACATGCCATTTTAGCCTCTTTTTTTATCCGAGTAAGAGTACTTCTTGATATTCCAGTTGCGGCACAGGTACGTTTTTCAACCTGATCCACCGGTATGGAAAAACGTTTATTTTTCTTCTCATTCTCGAAGAACTGTAGCACTTTTAACACGAGATTTTCTCCCTTCACTGTGTATAACTTTCCCCGTGTTATTATGGTTTGAACACAGTTCAACAGTTAATATTCAACAATCAACAGTAACAAAAAACTTAACAAAACAATAATCAAAACAAAAACTATATAACAAAAACAGAAAATAAGCCAAATTTAGCAAGAAAATTAGCCAAATTATCGACGCGTGTATCGGTAACAAAGATGCTGACCGTACTGACACTTGCCGAGCGAGAAAAGGGAATGCGGGGAGAAGCGGGCGGGGACCCGCATTCCAGCGATGCGTCGAGTTAATGTGACCGCGTTGTATGTATTTATTATAACTGTGATTGGAGTTTATTGCTATTTGTGTTTCTTTTGTTTTGTTAATTATCAGTAATATTGTTATAAGTTAGCACGCCAACCTGTTTTGTTACCTCTGAGGTTGGCAGGTAGAAAATGCTATTAGCATTAAGCCCACCTTTTGTACATGTAATTTATATTTTGTGCAATAAAGTATTAAAATAAATAAATAAATATTTAAATACTTTGTAATGTGACATTAGCTTTAGGAAATAGGTCTTGTGTTTGTTATAAATTTATGTCCTGAAAAGATAACCCATATGGATTTTTACTTTTGCAATTTAAATAACTTAATAACTTTTCGCAAATCACCCAAAAGACAAAAAAAAAATATTTTTAGGGCGACGCAACGATGCCTTAACGTATTTAGTGGCTAAATATGATTTAAGGAGTTGTCAAATCATACAAATACGTAAAATTTAAACATGTTAAGTCACTAAATACGTTTAGGGATCGTTGTGCAAGCCGACCTTAATCTTTAGGTAATAAAATAGTGCCACGAAACGAAAAACCAATTCACTTGACCTACAGTTTCATTAAAATTACAGATAACGGCAGTTAATGTTAATTGGTAATTCTTTTTTGGGGTAGAAATTGCAGTTATTGTGGATTTCAGACTTTTTCCTATATTTATGTCACTAAAGTTACATGCATATAAAATTTCAGCACTATGGTCATTGGTGCACCCTGTGAGTTTTGTGGAAGTTCCGTTTTTATTATGACTGAAAAACTAATAGTCCCGTTTTGTTTTTTACCCCTCTTGAACCCCAATATCTCAACTACCCCCCCACAGTTTTAGCTCATTTAGTCACACCAAAATTGTGCCATCACTACCTACCTATAAACCAAATTTCACGATGATCGGATACCGTCTTCGAAAGTTATCCTCGGACAAACAAACATACATACATGCAACGCAGATTTTCCCAGATTGATTTAGAGATCTTGTTTCGCTCGATCAAATATCTCATTGTTCCAGTTGAATGCAGAAGATGGAAGGCCGCACACAATATGCTACATCTGCTACTCACAGCTGCAGAGGTGCTGTAGATTCTCTGACATGTGCCACAAATCTGAACAAATCCAGAGAGAGCAGTTACAACAAAGCACTGAGGTATAGTTAGCCTAGTACGGTTCTTTGTAAAGATGCTCGCCTGGCGAAGTAATACCGCCACTGTTATTTCTTCCAGCAAGCTGTGTTTCGGTTCGAAGGCTACACTGTACCCTTCGAACGTGTTTGGGTTCGTTGGGTGCTGGTGAAAATCCTTTGTCAAATTACCGTATTCTTAGTTATGTCGGTAAAATAATAATAATATAATTAAAATAATTTATGTATAAAGTACTATGATGAATGAATAGGTACTATGATACATTTGTAAAACTAAAAATATGCTTAAAAATAATAACAAAAAAAAATTACAAAAACACGGTCTGCCTTCCTGTTGCTATACTCTGCCTTCCTGTTGCTATACCTTGCCCTGGCCTGGTTTGAACCCTGGTTCAAATGTGAAACCTGTAACTTAACAACTCTGTGTAGCACCATTTTTTTTTATTTAAATTTTATTAGGGACTTTTTCCTACAACATGGTATAACAGCCCCATCGTACCCTTTACTAATTTACAACACTATTAAATCATATTAAATACTATTACATACATCGTATCTCACGTACATTGATAGAATCACCGATGCATTAAGGCTCCAGCTAGCAGATTAGCCGCTTCTGTAGTTGGTTCTCCTAAGATGCTCACAAATGTACCTATGTCAAGTCTGTTCAAATTTAACTTTTGCATCAGTGATTCTCTCTGTCCTGTTCTTGGCGCAATCCATCAAGAGGTGGTGCACATCATCTAGTGAACCACATACCTCACAGTTAGGTGAATCAACTTTTTTCATAAGGTATCCAAACTTTCTAGATGAAACGTACTCTATTAATAAATACAATGAAATACCTATTCACGTTCCCCCTTACAAACCACGGTATACGCGGAGGCTGACATTGTATAGTTTTATACCAAATCCCTTTTTCTTTACTTCTTTCATCAAAATATTCTTTATAGCACGATTTTCCACACTCAAACAAATGTTCCGTATAATTAGGTTTTATAAATATTTCTACTCCTGTTATCGCTAATTTTGCCAATCTGTCAGCCTCCTCGTTACCTCTTAAACCTATATTAGACGGATTATATATTATTAAGAATGGAGTAAGCTACCGAAACACTTCTGGAACCAGAGGCGCATTGAGCTAAATGTTGCAACGCACTTTTGCTGTCTGTAAAGATAACGACCTGCTTATTGTGCATAGTATCATCTATGGTATCAATATCTTTTGAAATTGCAATGAGCTCCAACGTCATTATAAAAACATTAGATGGTATTTTAAACATACCATTTATTCCACCACCCAAGTTATAGTAAGCAGCTGTATAGGGGCTTTGTCAATAATGGATGTCAAAGATTGATGCGTGTCAGTATATTCTAATGAATAATATCACTACATACATAACATATTAATTGTAATTAAATACATTTTGTTTCAAATAATTAACATGTCATTATAATTCGCTATATGGTAGAAATACCTCCCATTCGTACAAAGCGGTTCTCTTCGACCTTTATTATGCGCACCGCCAAAGAGTGGAACGCCTTGCCAGAGTCTGTGTTTCCTGGTAGCTACAACCTGGTATTCTTTAAATCGCGAGCGAATAGGTTTCTTCTAGGCAGGCGTGTACCATCGTAGACTGCATCATCGCTTACCATCAGGCGAGATCGTGGTCAAACGAAAGCCTATAATGTATAAAAAAAAATCAATTTCAATAGTTTTTAGCTTAGCAGTATTCATAATGTTTCTAAGTCAAAATATTTCCATTCCATTTTATCACTGAGATAATCTTCCACATTATAATAAGCCTTTCTAATAAGAATTTTCTTGACAATATTTTTAAATGATTTTTCACCATGTTCTAGAATACAATTAGGTACTTAACATGTTATAAAAAC
Source organism: Philereme vetulata (assembly GCA_918857605.2). Classification (NCBI taxonomy): domain Eukaryota; kingdom Metazoa; phylum Arthropoda; class Insecta; order Lepidoptera; family Geometridae; genus Philereme; species Philereme vetulata. The sequence continues at coordinate 2,587,159 of OU975427.1, read as the reverse complement.
GAATACAATTGACTACAAATGATTTACTGGTTCTTTGCTAGTCGGCATATTGGTAAAACATAATTCTTCCGGTTTCTTGTTATGTATGTATGTGTGTCACAATTATTTTTATAATTTGCCGCCCATTCTCACGCGTAATAAGTTAACGAGAATGTACTGACATGGCATCGTTAAAATATTTATTGTTTTAAAATTTTCTCTTGAGTTAGGTCCTGGATCCTAGTTTGTAATTTGCCCTAAGAAAACAATTTTATCCGTGATATCATCCGTAAGCTCTCTTATTTTAAACACTGCATATGCAGCTGAACTTAGTTTCCCAGATAGTTCTGAAATGTGATGACCCCATTGCAGTTTACTGTCAATGGTCAATCCCAAAAATTTTGTGCAATTGATAAAGTCCAGGCGATTATCACCAATTGTATTCGAGGGATTCACTTTATTATCCCCCAGTGAGAATCTAACGCATTTCGTTTTTGATACATTTAAAGCAAGATTATTGATGCTAAACCAGTCTTGGATTAAACTCATTGCAGAGTTTATGTCAGTTGTGTCTATGTCAAATTTGAATAAAAGTGATGTATCGTCTGCAAATTGAATAATTTCTGCAAATTGCTGTGCAAAAAATGGCAGGTCATTAATATATATTTAAAACAGGAATGGTCCCAGGACAGATCCCTGAGGAACGCCTATTTGTAAACCCACAGCATTAATAGCGACGCCCCTCTCCTTTTCTCCTCTCTCCTTTTATTTCCCTCTCCTTTACGGTTTACATGTAAAAAAAGGAAGAAGTGCATTAAATAAATATCACCAGACATCCCACACATAGTACTGACAAAATAGGATTCTCGTTAATGGTGGTGTCAGGAACCAGACGAATGTTTGCATCATCTACAGTTCTGGTTTTCTATACCCTCAAGTTATTTACCATCCGTTCTTCCTGCCTGACCATCACATTATGTCAGACATTTAGCTAACTCTTAAAATTCATGCAATATATGGCCAACAACGGTAGACATTATCATTAATATGATCTCGTTTGTTTTCAGGCTGAGGCAGTAGTACCACGAACAGCAATCACTCACAACCTATCTGTGACTGCTTTACCGTTGATGTCCATAATTGATTTCTCAAACCAAGGAAATACTCAAGTTATAGAAGAACTTTCAATAAAACAAGAACCCATTGACATAGAGGAGAGTACACTTACAGAAGTTGTCACAGTCGATCACAATATATTAAGCTTGGAACAACCTCCGGTGAAAGTGAAAACTGAGACAAACAATGTGTGTGCTTTGTCATTTTGTTGTGATGTGTGCAACGAAACATTTGCAATGAAAAGAAAACTAGCGCAACACATGCTGATTCATTTCAACAAAGAACAGCATGCCTGCAACAAGTGCAATATAACATTTACTAATGGCAGTAGCTTGATTAGACACAAGAGAACCCATACTGGAGAAAAGCCATATGCTTGTAACATATGCAATAAATCATTTAATCGAAGCAGTAATTTGATTGCACACAATAGAACCCATTCTGGAGAAAAGCCATATGCATGCAACATATGCAATAAATCATTTACTCAAAGCAGTAGTTTGATTGAGCACAAGAGAACCCATACTGGAGAAAAACCTTATGCGTGCAACATATGCAATAAATCATTTACTCGAAGCAGTAGTTTGATTGTGCACAAGAGAACCCATACTGGAGAAAAGCCATATGCTTGTAACATATGTAAACATACATTTTCTATTCGCAAAACATTGAAAGAACACAAGAAAATTCATACTAGAGAAAAGCCATATGCTTGCAACATGTGCAATAAATCATTTATTCAATCTGGTTGTTTGATTAGACATAAAAGAGTCCACACTGGAGAAAAACCATATGCTTGCAACGTGTGCAATAAATCATTTAATTATACTGGGGTTTTGGCTAAACACAAGAGAATCCATACTGGAGAAAAGCCATATACTTGCAACGTGTGCAATAAATCATTTAATTGTACTAGTAATCTGGCTAGACACAAGAGAATCCATACTGGAGAAAAGCCATAAGCCTGTTAGACAAGGAAGCCTGTGCAGTTATTATTTTCTTTCCGAGAACTAAATTATTCATCTGTGTATACATATTATATAATTTCGATTGTGAGATTGTGACTGAATTATTTCAACTATTAATTTGAATAATTGTAATATGATATTGGTCAGAAGTATAACTAGCTAGGCTGGGAGCTAGGAGGGCGCCAAGGGCTGGGATACAGTAATCTAGCTCTTAGCACATCCCTACCCTACTATTGTAAGGTAATTAGGAGCGTAGTAAATAAATTAGATATAAGCAAGTTGTGTAACTTTCCAACGCAGATATGTAAGGTCAACACGGCGAAGACCGGCATACTAAATTTAAAACGATACAAATTGTCTTGGTTTGGCTATTCTATAATTTTAAATCCAAATTTGGTTAAACTAGATGTTAATATATTTAGTTGATCATACAATAAATATGTCAAAATGACAAAGAAACTGTCGGTTCAGATAATAAACAGCATTTTTTAAAACACGGGAAAATAGACGGATTTGGCTTCCATGTCGGGCTAGACCGTCTATAGTCTAACTTTTTATTAGCTGCAGTAAAATGACGTTTCTAAATGTCATTCCGTAAAATAATGTTGCCAGCCTAATCTCAATAGGGATGTGATTCAGTTCACAAAAAATAATTAAATAACATTATTATGACGTTTTTGTTTCATTTTGAATGTACCTCCCTATACTTCCACTAAAAAAGATCAATCCTCTAGTATAGTTATTACTATACTAGAGGATTGAGGATGGACTTATTATTATAATAGGTTAAAACAATACATTACAACTTAATATTAAATCTCAAAAAAAAAACCAAACTGATTATTCATTTATGATTCACTCATTTAGCTACATCCCTATTTATTTTTCTTCAAAAACCGGCAACCCACAAAACGTCATTTTACTGCAGTTAATAAAAAGTTAGACTAGTGGCAAATTTCTCTACTTTGCGATAGTTAATGTAGCTACAGATACACCTGTATGAATGAATGCGTGTGCAAATAGTAGTTCCTTCCAAATTTCATAGTTGTACCCTAAACATAAAAAAATAAGGTTTTATTTCGCGAAATTCTGAATTTGTCGGGTAAGACCGGCATACAATGTAATTCCAGGGGGTACAAAACCTTAAATAATAACCCACTGATTTTTAATCAGTAAGAAAAGATTTATTAAATGATTGTATAAAGTTAAAGGCTAAATTAAAAACAAAATGTCCTTATAGTCCTTATTTATACTAAATATAGTTTTAAGGCAACATAGAGCACTTCCCTATAATAATCCTCCTAGCCGATTTCGGCTACAGAGACTTGACTTTGTGATTATTGGCCTAGGTGTTTAGCCTGTATGTGGCTGATGTACCCTATTTTTGCGCTAAAAGTCCGGTTACAATGAACACAAGTTAAGGCGCCATTAATGTAGTTGTAATTGATATTAGCCGGCGGTCGACTTTTAAGCTGATCTCGTTTTAAGTCTAGTTCTTGCCTCCTTTCTTCTTCAAACTCGTACACTTTGTCCTGAACATGACGCCTCCATTCAGGTCGTTTTTCAGCGAGAGCCTCCCAGCGCGACGGATCGATACAACACCTCTTCATGTGCCTCTTCTGTACGTCTTTGAAACGTAGGAACTGACCTCCGCGTTTCCGCTTACCATGTTCTAGTTCACAGAAGAAAATGCGTTTCGCCCTTCGCTCATCAGACATCCGAGACAGGTGCCCGCACCAACGCAGCTGACGCCGCATCAAATATGCCTCTATGCCACAGACATTAGCCCGTCGTAGAACATCGGTATTACGGACCCGATCCGACCACTTGATGTTAAGAATGTCGCGGAGGCATTTCAGATGGAATCTGTCTAACGTGCGTATGTGTCTGCGATACAGGCACCATGTCTCTGACGAGTACAAGATGTTAGGAAGTACAATAGCCATATACACCTTAATCTTGGTACTCAATTTGATGTTATGGGAGCGAAATACCTGGACTCGTAGTTTACCAAAAGCAGCCATAGCGGAGCCAAGTCTGCTGTTGATCTCCGAGTCAAGGTCGCATTTTGTTGTTATGCTGCTTCCCAGATATCTGAATGTATCGACCTGTTTTATGGGCTTTCCATCGATTTGCAGATTCAGTGGAGCTTGGTTAACAGTGTCCATGGCCATCACCTCTGTCTTTGTAATATTAATTTTGAGGCCAAATCTACAGCACGCAGCGTCAAGCCGAGTCATCAAGTCCTGGAGTCCCTCAGAAGATTCCGCAACGAAACATAGGTCATCAGCATACATCAATTCGGTAATGAGGTCATACGATACCTTTGTGTGCGCTTTTAACCTAGCCAGGTTAAAGATACTGCCATCTGTGCGAAAACGTATGCGGATCCCTTCGGTGTTGGCTTGTAAAGTCTCCCTCACGACAACGGAAAAGTACAGAGCAAAAAGAGTGGGTGCTAATACACAGCCTTGTTTTACACCACAAGTGACAGGGAATTGCTCTGTCTGCTCACCATTGACGGTTACGCAACAAGTCATGTTGTCGTGAAGAAGTCTTATCAAGCGTATAAATTTGTCGGTGCAACCAAGTTTCGAAAGCACAATCCACAAAGCTTCGCGAGGTACACTGTCAAAAGCTTTCTCCAGATCAACAAAACAGAGAAACAGAGGTTGACACTGTTCCCTGCTTTTCTCTTGCAGTTGTCTAAGAGAGAATATGGCCTCGCATGTGCCGCGATTGGGTCTAAACCCAAATTGCGTTTCAGGCAATATACTTTCAGAGAGCTCCATAAGACGATTTAAGAGTACTCTGGCAAAAGTTTTTCCTGGAGTAGACAGAAGTGATATACCCCTATAAGAGTTGCAAACAGATCGATCACCTTTATTTTTATACAAAGAGCAAATTAGTGATACGCCAAAACTAGGAGGAACGAACTCCATTTCCCACATGCGCTGGAAAAATTGCCAAATCTTGTAGTGCAACTCATCTCCGCCATATTTTAATAGTTCTCCTGGTATGTTATCGATGCCGACAGCCTTATTGTTTTTCTGCGCTTTGATGGCGATGACAACTTCCTCAAGAGAAGGAGGCTGATCCAGATCTACGGCTTGTGGTAAGGCAGGAAGTGATGCTAAATAGTTTATGTCAGCAGAACGATCCACATTGAGTAAGCTGTTATAGTGTTCTGCCCAGCGAGTAAGAACTTCTCCTTTGCTTACCAGGAGGGTACCTGAAAGTGATTTCAGTGGTACGTTTACTCGATGTGGACTTCCTACTAACTTTTTAATCTCGTTAAAGAAATCGCCGAGTCTATTCGAATCAGCAAGCCACTGAATATAGCGAACCTTGTTCAGCCACCACTCATCTTTTGCGTTTCGAGTTAGTCTCCTTATTTGGCTCGTACTCTCCTTTATTTTTTCAGAAGCAGTTGTCTGATTTCCCTTTCGAAGGAGCTGGCGGTGTTTTTCTAGGGCGACTGTCAATGTATTATCATTTTCGTCAAACCAGTCTTCACAGACACGAGGTTTTTGGCCTAAGATCTCAGTAGCCGCATTGATGGTATTTGTAGTTAACAGTTTCCAGCCCTCGTCTAACTGTTCATCTTCGGGGTGTATGCCTGCTGTAAAGGTATTGACAGCTTCCCTGTAATTTGCCAATATTTCAGCAGACTCTAGCTTTTTCAGATGAAGACAGTTAGGCTTAGCCCTGCGAGGTCTACGGCAAGGGCTAAGACGCAAAAATAGTTTTGTAACAACAAGTCGGTGATCCGACCAACAGTTTGCGCCCCTCATTACTCTCGTTACTTTGACATCCGCTATATCCCGTTGACGGACTATAGCATAATCAATAAGATGCCAATGCTTGGACCTTGGGTGCATCCAGGTAGTTTTGTATTTATTTGGGAGTCTAAACATGGTATTGGTAATACCCAGATGAAATTGGGAACAGAGGCTTAGTAACAGTTGCCCATTACTGTTCATGTTACCAATGCCATGTCGCCCTATCACCCGAGGCCAAGCTTCAAAATCACGTCCGACGCGAGCATTAAAGTCGCCAAGAAGCAAAACTTTCTCACAGCGCCGGATTTTAGTCAGCACTTCTGACACTTCCTCATAAAATTTGTCCTTGACGTCATCACTTTTGTCGAGTGTTGGCGAATATACGCTGATAACATTTAAGTATTTATTGTTTCGAAGATGGAAACGTAAGGACATGACACGATCAGAGATAGCAACTGGATGTTCTTCCAACTTAGAGGCTAAAGTAGTTTTAATAGCAAAGCCTACTCCTGACCGTCTAGGCTCAGAAGCTGGTGTGCCTTTCCAGAAGAAAGTGTACCCACCACCACGTTCAACAAGCTCACCTTCATCAGCTAGATGTGTTTCGCTGAGAGCGGCTATGTCGACGTCATAGCGTTTGAGCTCGCGAGCCACAATGGCGGTTTTACGTTCTGGGCAGAGGTTGTTGGGTCGGTCTAAAAGAGTACGTACATTCCACGCACCAAAAGTCATATTCATCTGCATGTTTTTAGATTTATTCTTATTGCGAGGAATGAGCGTTTGTTTGGGGCACCTTTTCTAGCCCCCTCCCCGGCTGAGCGAGGAAAGCAGTGCCTCTCTAAATAAAGCTGCTTTGTCTCAAAGAGTGCTGCCGAACCACACTGTCACCCCGATGCAGTGCTAGAGCGACCACTCTCCTCTCCTTAGGCCACCCGTGTCCAGGTATTAGACCAAGCCCAGGACTTTTTTAAACTCGGAATGACAAAGCCAAGTCAGATGCGCAGGATATATTAAGTTGCATAAGTGTGCGCGCCGTACACAGATGCACCCTCTCCTCCTTACTCCCCTTGACCCAGTGGAACGGAGAACCGCTACGACTGGAAGGGAACAGGACGCAGTATCTGGCAACGATAAAAACTCCTATCGCTACCTTCAGGCCTTCTACAGTTGCCTGGTTGCCTCGCCACTTGAGGTGGATTGCGTTGACGCCGAAGCAACGAGCACTAGCACGGGGAGTGACCGTGCCGACTCGAGGGCCGAAACACGCCGTTGCTACAACAAAGTGTTTCGGCACTCGAGCCCCCCTCTACCAGCCTAGGTTCCTAAGGTGTGGCCGCTGCATGCTATAGCGGCGACCACTAACGACGATCGAATCTATAGCACTGAAAGTACTAACAAAAGACGAAAAGATATCGTCCCCACTAACAACACCCCAGTTAAGCATGCTTTTGCATCCAGATTTATAATGTTCCTAGGACCACTGCTGTACAACAGGCTAAATCGTAAATTGAGCATCCACTCAATGAACTTTTCAAACTGTAAAAGAGCCTTACAGACTGCTCTATCCAATCTCTCTTACGGGGAAACTGAGGAATTACTAAACGTAATAAAGTAAGATTTTAAAGATTATATAGTACGTAAACTCATACCTTCCATGTTTACACTTAGTTTATTAGTTATTTTTATTTTTCTTCATTATGTAAAAAGATTCTAAGTTTTGTTAATTTGATTATTCATAAGTTACGCCAGTCCAGCCTTTTTCGCCTGAGATACAGGTTTTCCTAGTTCAGGCAATGTATAAAATCTAACCTATAAGTAGATATTAATCCCTAATGTTAATCTTAGCAATATAAAAAAAATGAATAAAGATTTATTTATTTATTTATTATTTATTTATAGTATTTGAACGATGAGATCCAAAATCGTAGGAAAGTACTAACTTTAAAATCTATTCATAAGCAGAACCTAAAATTAGTAACAAAAACTCTCTACTTTTCTTTGAGCATGATATTCTTCGTTTTATTAATGACAACCTTATATAAAAATTGAGATAAAAAATCTTTAAAGTTGTAACGTTAAAAGTAATTGACCCTAACTGTTAGGCTGTTTTATTCAATTTATAAACAAAAAAGTAATTTCGATACTACAATTTTTTTATTCTATGACAATAAAACTCAAGTCAATCAAATAAATAAGAACCGGAGAGTTGGGTATTAAGCTTACGAGCTAGTCGATTTTGACATTGATAAACAAGAATCATTCAAAAACTACAGTAACAAATAATACTTCAATACTTTTATAAAAAAAAAATGCCCTTAGTTAGGACTAGGTAGGTATATAATCATTAAGTTATTAAAAGTAAATCAAATTTTCATCAGAACACATAAAAAAGTTATTAGGTGCATTAGGGTCTTGTGTCAAATCAATTCTTTTACAATCTGCATTTCAGAAACGTCGTCATGATCACATGTTTTAGTCATCTTGAATACAAGTTTTGGCTTTTTTATTGTTTTATAAAATTTTATTGAATAACAGAATTCTTCGTCAATTACTTTGATATTTTCTATTATCCCTATGTAGTATGTCCACTTTTGTCGCGTATAATATCTCAACAAGACATTGTCTCCTACATTATAAATGTGTTTTTGATATTCTTCATTGCTTAAATCGGGGATTAAAATGTTTCTGTCCACATTTTCTTTGTTCAAAATTTTTGCTTTTGTATTGTGTTCAACGTCATCTATTGACGATGTATCTGATTTTATATTAATAATATCCGAATCGCTATGGCTACTGATTGAGCCCGAAACACTCGTTGAAGAATGGCTGCGACGTCGTTTTAATCTGGTCTTGCAAAGTCCTGATGGACCAGGCTTAGGGTTCTTGAAAATATTTTTTTCCTTTCTATTCTCATTTTTCTTTTCTTTATTATTTTTCATTTTATCTGCTTTTTTAATTAATATATTGGAAATAATTTTAACTTTTTTATTATCAGATTCTTGTTTCTGTAAACAATAAGGTAGATCAGTATATTCTTTGACTACAAACCGTTGCAACTGTATATTCTTTTTTGAAATGTTTCTTAAATACACAACTTCATCTTGTTCTTTGGTTTGATTCTTATTTTCTTCTGATTTACTACTCATCTTTTTTTGTTCGTTTTTCTTTTCTTTTTTTATTTTTTGTTTTGGTATTAGTATTTTCTTTTGTTCTTTTGTTTTCCTTTCTAGTACGTCGTCGTGGGTTATGATTTCAGCGCCTAGTGCTACCTTATGGCGCCGTGGTTTTGGTAAATTATCACCAGGTTTCAATTTTTGTAGGAGTAGTTCTTCAAATGAAGTTTTCTGATCCTGTACTAAATTGTCCAGTTTGTTGATAATTTTGGTTTCTACTGGAATCACAAAGTTTTCATTGTTTAGAGTTTCAAAGGCATTCTGATCCTGTACTGATGTTTCCAAAGATTTGTTGCGTCTATTGGAATCATTTGCACTGGCAAGGAATACTGGTTTCAGAGTTTTATTTAAAAAGTTAAGTACTATCTTGAGTAAGGTTTCCGGATTTCTCTCTGTGTCCTTTTGGTTTTGTGTTAGTGTGTCGCCCACTCTCAATTTCTTTCCAGTGTGCTTTAGCATGTCAAATTTGTCCTCTTTAATTTCTTCACGGTTCACTGGGTAAATACCGGCTTTTCTAAATCCATTGCGCAAAACTTGGGGATCTATTTCAGACCAAACCTGCCCAATCAATCGTGCGAATTCAGATTTTGGCAAACATTTTCCTACGTTCAGTCGTTGCCATTGAACTAATAAAGGGTCCCAGCGATCTTTGAAGGATTTCATTACTGATATATCCAGCGGCTGTAAAATATGACTGGAATGGGGTGGCAGTTTTAAAATTGTAATATTTTCTTTACGTGCCTCTTCAATAATATTTAGTCCTACGTGAGTAGAGTGGCCATCGTATATAAGAAGCAGCGGGCGTTGATCTTTTACTAAAGGTATTTTTAAAATATGTTTCAAATATTTGGGTCTCCATCCAGCCATTATTACTTGCGGCATAAGCTGTGCCCGGATATGCGTCAGGTGAGGTCCATGTATCCCAAACATTTTTCCCCTTAAAAATTATAAGAGGTGGTGCTTTTTTACCAGAAGCACTAGCACCAAGAAGAACTGTCGTGTTTTCTCTACCTGGTGACGAGATCACTCTAGTTGATGCGTGCCCTTTAGCACCAACAACTTTAGTTTTGGTTGGATCGTTGGAAAAGCTTGTCTCGTCAAGGTTCCAAATCGCCGATGGTTTATTTTGTAAATTTAAATCGCATATTGTTTTTTCGAGGAGATCAAAGTAAGGGTAGATAATAAAGGGGTCTACTGCCTTTTTTCTAGCATATTCTACAGATTGGGGTTTTTTCACGGATAGAGCATGGCGCTCTTTGAATGCTAGGAACCAATCCTTACCGGGAATACCGTTTTTGAACGGAGTTATAAGTTTGTTTTGATTAACGTAATCGCCAACCATTTCCAAGACTTCTTTTTTTACTAAGCCCAAATCCATATTTCTTCGTCATATGAAGAGATGTTGCTAGTTTATATTCAATGTCAGGTGACAGAGCAGTATTTCGCCCAAGTGATGTAGATTTATCTCTTTTTCCTTTTACGTGGTCCATAATTGTCATGCGAGGTATTTTGTATGTTTTTGATGCTTTATAGCCACTCATCCTGCCGCTTTGAACTTCACGTATTGCTTCCTTTAATTTCTCTTTCGAATACGATCCTCTTTCCGTTCTTCGAGTATATTTTCCCATGGCTAAAATAAATAAAACCTTTTAAAAATCTTACAAATACTTTTATTTAGTACTTATTGCGGTTGGAATAATAAATGCTAAATTACATTAAGTATTAGTATTAGAAAATTGTATATATAGGTACCTATAGAGATTTTATTATTTTATTAAAGAAAACACCAAATGTTGACAATTTCTGTGTGCGGCGAAGACCGTCATATGACGCTTATTACCCTCCAAGACCTAGACGGTCTTCGCCGCTCCATTATTTTGAGGTTAGTTTTTATGTTCTTCAACCAAAACTTAGTAAAAAACGGGTATAATACCATTATAATTTAATAACCAAATAGATAAATTAATAAAGAATGAACTTACTTGCATCGATCTTTCAAATAATTGATATTTAAGCAGATAAAACTTTTTTTGTTAGCACGTGGTACACTCCGAATGCAAGTTGCTCACCATACTACACACGTACCGCTTTTTTTTCAGTTAAACCTACATATACCGCCATCTATGTCAATAAATAAGAACTTAAATGGTATTATTAATCCGCTGATTGTATTGCCATCTTCGTATTTCCCGTGGATTAGTTGTAATTATTGTTGTACGATCTTTCCCGATAGACGGTCTTCGCCGAGTTGACCTTATACATATCTCATTGTCAATGCATACATATCTCTGTCAAATATAAGTTTAAGTTAGTGTAGTTATTATTGATCGAGCGAAGCGAGATCTTTGCATCAACTTTGGCAAATCGGCGTTGTATGAATGAATGAATACACCTTATTGTACACACACATTAAAAAATAAAAATTACAGACAAAATAGAAGACACAAAGCAAATAGTACAATAGGCGATGTTATTGCTTGATTTCTTCCAGACAACCTTTGAATGGAGAGGATTTAGTAATGTCAAAGATATGTGGTGCACTTAAGATATAGATGAAGGGAGGTATGTTTGTTTGTCCGAGGATAACTTTCCAAGCGTTTATCCGATCATCGTGAAATTTGGTATATAGGTAGGCAGTGATGCCACAATTTTGGTATAACTAAATGAGCTAAAAATGTGGGGGTTTTATGAGATAATAAGGTTCAAGAGTGGTAAAAAAACCAAAATGGGACTATCTGGTGAAATGGCAAGACTAATAAAAGGTCTTTGTGAGTACATTTCGACCCCGTTTTTATTTTTAGTTAAAACCTAAAAAGTTTTTAAGTTATTAGCCATAATAAAAACTAAATTTACAGGATGATGCCACGGTGCTGTAATTTGGTATGCGTGTAGCTTTAGTGACACAAATACAATCCGGCACTGCTCTTCGGAGCTTTTCATTGGCCTACTCTGCGGCACCGTGTGAGCGGCCGCGTCTTGGCGTGACGCTCGTCTTAGTTTTTTTTTTTTTCTTAGCGATCTTCACCGGTGTTGTCGGCGATGATCGGTGAAGTCGGAGGGTTCAGGAGCTCTCGGGATAGTGGACGCTACTAAAATAAAAACTTTAATATTTGATTTTGATAACTTAATTAGCCTACTTTCACATGTCAGGTGTAAGCTTTCATCGCTGACAGAAGCACTACACAAATCAGTAGGACGCATAGGTACCACGCAATCCGCATCGCGATTTACAACTCGCTCGTTTATTGCGCCTAGAGCGTCTCTTAGAAATGTGGGGTTGTGCTGCAAGAACAAATCTTAAAGATACAAATTTCATAGAATAAAGGAATAAAAAAACTGTTCAACTACGACTAACTAACTTGATGAAAGTCATTAAGTTTAGAGGCATCTGTATAAATAGGATGCCAACCACTAAAATTCCTAGCCATCTGTTCATTAAATATTTGGCAAGCATAATGAGAGCCTTTAACAATACCAAAATCTAAGATTATGTTGGGTCTGAATACTAATGCCTCATATGGGGTGGAATACAGTGGGTCAATTTGACTCTGAATGACAAGGTGTGGGAGGGTTTTATATTTTCTGAAGCTACGAATTAAACAAGGGATTTTATTTTGATAAAGGTCAATGTGTGGTTCTAAAATTTTAAACAAATCGTTTAATTTTTCCAACAGGGGGTGACTAGAATTTTGGATAATTTTAAAGAAAAAACGATCTGCAAGGTATTGTCTTCGAAGGGAGAGGGGAGGATCGCCGCACTCCATCTGCATCGCATTTATAGGGGAGGACTTCATAGCACCAAGAATTATTCGAAGGCATTTAGACTGGATCCTGTCCAACATTCCTAGAGCCATTTTAGTACATGGATCCAAAAGAAAAGTAGCATAATCCATATGACTGCGTACTATTGCATTATATGTATAATATTTTTTGACAATATGGATGAGAACCCCACCAAACGCCAGATAATGAACGCAGAATATTGTAATTTTTTCACATTTTTGTGAGATATAGTTGAAGTGGGGAACTCCTGTTAATCTAGAATCCAGCTTAACACCCAAAAATTTAGCACTGTTAATCTGTTGAATCAGCTCTCTGCCGATATACAGGTCAATAGGAGGAAGGGATCTTTTCTTTGTAAATACCACGCAACTACTTTTAGAAGCCGAAAGAGATAAACCGTGATCAACTAACCATTCATTTAAGAGAGTCAATGCAGTATTTAAGTTATCACGTGCATCGACAATGGAATTCGATTGAACGTACAATGCCAGATCGTCTGCGTATTGTAAAACTTGACATAAGGGGGAAATAGGTTGTTCTAAATCATGTGTATAAAGACTATATAATAAAGGACTGAGAACTGAGCCCTGAGGTAATCCCTTCCAAACACACGTAGCTGGTAGAAAATTGCCTTGGTTTTTGATCAATATTTTCCTCTCTACCAAAAGGTTATAAACAAAACGAACAAGCCTCTCAGGAATGCTCAGCTGACGAAGTTTATTCCTGAGCAATGGAAGCAGGACGTTGTCATAAGCAGCTGCAATATCAAGAAAAACAGCAATCAAAAACTTTTTCTTAGCTAACGCAATACGAATATCAGTTGTGATTATACTTAAGCTGTCATGAGTACTCATGCCTTTCCTAAAGCCATACTGTGATTTCGCCAAAATACCCTTGCTCTCAATGTACCATTCCAATCGAAATTTTAACAAGTGTTCCATAATCTTGGCTAGAACTGATGACAATGCAATGGGCCTATAGCTTGTTGAGTCAGATGGCTTTTTTCCCGGTTTAAGAATAGGGATAATTATCTAAGTGTACCACTCATCCGGAACGACTCCATATTAAAAAAAAACATTAATTAAATTTAATAAGTATACTTTGACGCTATCAGGAGATTTAATTAAAAATGAGTACGGGATGCCATCTACACCCGGAGATGTATCCGTTAAATCATCTAAAGCTAGTAAAAGTTCATGAAAAGAAAATTTATCGTCTATATTGGAAACAGAAGGAAGAAATGAAGGGGGAATAGGAAGGCAGTCAAGGTAAGGGACAAAGTCAGGGGACAATCTATTGGCAAAGGCATCAACCCAAGAAGAAGGATCATTGGAAGACAGGTTTGGGATGTTACATGAACCTCTAAATCGCTTTATTTGCTTCCAGACTAACGATGGAGGTGCTCTAGGGGATAAATTTTCACAAAAATTCATCCACCCCTTTTTTTTGAGAGTGAAAGAACTCTCCTAGCTTTTGAAGCCATATGTTGGTATTGTATGAACTTTTCGTTAATCATGGAAGCATTATAGGCCAACTCTGCATTTTTTTTTCATTTTGACTGCCTTAGAGCAATCAGAATTCCACCATGGGGGGGAAATCTTAAAACGAGAACTGGCTTGTTTTTTAACAGGGATATTTTTATTTGCACATGAAAGAAGAGTATCTACAAATTTGGAATAGGCCGAAAGATAACTGTCAGTATTGTCTGTCTGTATAGGTAAAAGATTGACCGATAAGTTTTCTAAGTGAGAGGAGAAAGAAGGCCAATCGGCGTCAGTAAGTCGATATTTTAAACTGGGATTAAAGTTATATTCAGGGGAGGCACTGTTTGGGATGGTAATGAGGATAGGGAAGTGATCGCTGCCATAAGTAAGAGGCAGAGTTTGCCAGGAAAGAAGAGAGGAAAGGGAAGGTGAGCATACAGTCAAATCAATAACACTCAATGGGTCTTGTGAAGGCAAAGATCTACGGGTTAAACCGTCATTTATGACACAGAGATCGGCCTCGTCAAACATCTCTAATAGGAGACGACCAAATACATCACAGTGGCCAGAGCCCCACGAGGTGTGATGGGCGTTAAAATCACCTAAAAGAACAATAGGAGAGGGGACGGAAGAAATAACAAGAAGAATATCTGGTATTAGAGCAGAATAGGGGTGAGGGATATAAATAGAAATAAAAGATATATCAAATACTCTAACAGCTACTAGGTTGATGTCTAAGGAGTGAGAAGGGAGGGGGATTTGAGAGAAGGGCAGGGTACGCCTGACTAACAGGGCACTATCTGCATGCCCGTCTGACCTGTCATCTCGGATACAGGAGTAGCCCGGGATCCGAAAATTGGATCCAGGCTTCAGCCATGATTCCGAGATGGCAATGACTGATGGGCAGAATTTAGAAATTAAGTGAATGAGTTCAGATTTGCGCGCTCGAAGACTTTTCACGTTCCACTGGACAATGGAGACTGGATCCATTGTTACCAGTTAATGCAAAGATCTGGGACAGTTTTTGGGCAACGTTGGACGGTAAGGATGAGTTGGTTGATGAACACAACTCGATTAAAATGTTCAATAGAGTTTCAATGAGGAAGCTTTGACGGTTGTCCGACACTGGGGCCGGGGCTTGGGACATAATGGCATGGCCATTAGGGAGGGATGAGGATGGAGTTGAGATTATTCCTTGGTGGGATGCTTTGTCATAGGATTTACCCAAGGGCACTTTAGGACGAGGTTTGGCATAAACATTTTTAACATAGGAACGGTATGTAGGAGAGTTGGTTGAGGTGGAAGGATCAAGATTAGTGGAAGAGAACATAGCCTGAGCAACCTCAGTATATGCTCTTCCAACCTTAGGGAAATTAGTCGCAGCTTCCTCATACGAGATTCCATTCTGGGACATAAGCATTTTAATAGATTTTTGCCTATCCTGTTCAGGACAGACCCTGCTAGTTGTATAATGTCGGCCTGAGCAATTGAGGCAAGAAGCTTTAGACTCTTCCAAGTCACAGCTTTCACCAATGTGTTCTTTAGAGCATTTAAAGCAACGGGGCTTGGAGCGGCACTGAGCTTTTACATGACCAAAACGACAACAGTTAAGGAATTGAATTGTTGGGAGCAGCGGGGTTATTGTGTAAAAAATCCAAGTTCGATTTTTCTGACAGATTTCGACTTTGACAATCATTTCGAGGATCAACTGTCAAATTCGCATTGTGTAAGGGCCTGTCAAAACGAAAGGGAGATGAACGAACGAAACACCTTGAAAACAGCCTTTTGAAGCATTTTTTTGAATTGCGTAAGAATTATCTCAGCTTCATTGACATCCGAACAACGAATGAAATGTCAAACGAAGCAGGGATCTTCCGACTTGCCTCTTTGAATCCAAATTATAGAAAATATGTTATAAATTATTCGATTGCTTACCTATCCTTAGTTTAATCTGTTTTATTTGCTCGAATATACCAAGTGGTGTACATTTATAATGCAGTTACATAATTTTTTAGCTAAACTCGAAGTGAAATGCGGCATAACATGTAAGCCTAACATTTACTTGTTTTGATATAAATTTATTACCTTTATAATCAAGGGAAGTCCTACTTATTTTGACTAAATATTCTTGTCATATCCAATAATATGACAAAACGCTGTTTGTCTATTTATTAGTGCCTACTCAAATACAAATATAATAAATTAACTTTTGTTGTTTATTTATATGAAAATAATGGCATTTCCAGTTACTGTTACCTACCCAGATCGTAAGACACGAGTACCTAAGTAAGTTAGGAGAGACTATCCTCCGTAACTATTTCAGCAAAATTACCTAAGAAATTTATGTAAACAAACCATACTTAACCTCAAAGTAAAGTATTAACAAGTTTTTTTTTGCAGACTTATACAAAAAATGGTATTTCCTGGAGTAGTCTGGTGCATTGGCGACGCTCATGTGGCTATAGTGTAAGTAAACATATCTTTGTGTCAATATTTACTAAATGTTAATTAATAAAAATTTAGTGTAGAGCGCTGCATTGGTGTTATAAACAAGTGGTTCGCCCTGAACTGAGATGTTGCGAGTCTCCTAAAAAAATATTATTAGTATTTACCAATGACGTTCAAAAAGACTTTTAAAACATCTTAGGTCTACTAAATGTACTAAATACTAAATGTATTAAAGTATGTAAATGTACTAAAGGTACTAAATGTTAATTAATAAAAATTTGTGTAGAGCGCTGCATTGGTGTTCTAAATAAGTGGTTCGCCCTAAACTGAGATCTTGTGAGTCTCTTAAAAAAATATTATTCTTAGGGTGTCTTACGCAACACTGCCTAAACGTATTTAGTGGCTAAATATGATTTAAGAAAATGTCAAATCATACAAATATGTCAAGTTTAATAATGTTTAGTCGCTAAATACGTTTAGGGATAGTTGTGCAAGCTGGCTTTAATCTTTGACTAGTAAATTTTAATAGTGCCACGAAATGCCCAACCAACTAACATAACCTACAGTTTCATTCAAATTACAAGTAACGGGAGTTCATGTTAATTAGGCTGACTGACTGCACTGGAGATGGAGAGTAATATTTTTATTGGAAAGCCAAGCGTACGATGCCAGCTAGTTATTTATATTGGGATATACCTACCCTTACATGCAATAGTTTGGATGTTGTTGGTTCAAATCCTGCCTGTGCACCAAAGAATATTTTTAACTTATGTTTGTGTGATTAATGTACGCACTTATTTGTTTTTAATGTTGTTTCAGAATCATAATAAAATAATTTTGCAAAGCATGTCTACTGGAATTGTAATTTAAATGAAATTGAACTCTCTCAGATGACCCGACACTTGAGCAAAATCTGTCTCAGGGTGCTATCGGCCAAAAAACATAGTGTGACTATCAAATGGACTAAAGTGCAGGGTTCCAGATACAGACTGAGAATGAATTCCGAAAAGGAGCTCCAGAAAGACTGGGAACATAGAGACAACTGCAAGCAAACAAAAACAATGCTTCTGGCAAAAAACAACAAACACCTTGTTAAAGAACAAATGCGAAGATCTAAGGATGATGATCAGTGCCGTCTTTACCTATAGTGCAGGGGGTGCGGTGCACCGGGGCGCCGGGGTCACGGGGGGCGCCGCGCGCCGCCGAGCGCCTCCGGGCCCGGTAATTTCATTACCTAAATAACCTGGTCCACGTAAAAAGAGCTCCGGTTTGTATACATTTTCTATGGCATACGCGGTTCTTCATAAATAAATCGTCTCTTTATCTACAAAAGCCGCGCCCCACATGAGCGACTTAAAATAAACCTTACACTACATAATTTTAAAGATTATAATTATGGCAACATCTCTTCGCTAATCGCTATCAAGGCGCCTGCCGACACCTGTTTTGCTTTGTTTGAAAACGCCGAACACGCCTCACCTCACGTTGCTATCTCGGTTTTTCAGTATAAAAAATAGGGTTGAAATTGCCTTGTTCAAACGTTTTGCAGGCGGCATTCTACAAAGGACTGGATGCGCGCGTGCCGCTTTGTTCTGTAATTTTGCGAAGTAAGCTTTAACGCAATTAATTAAGACTTATATTTCAATAAACGTGTACATATTAAATCAAATTAAAAGTTGCGTGCGGCATTATGTCAAAGGACTGTATGTATGCGTGTCGCGGTGCCTACTTGTAAATGAAATACCGGTGACCAAGACGTGCCGAGCCAAGGTGCTGCATAGGGTTCCGTCTCTCACCTAATATTCATTCATGCATAAACGAGCTTCCTTATAAGTTTTGAAGCTTTTAAAACTTCACTAGTTGGTTTTCTTCACGACTTTTGACTTTATTTAGGTAGGTATTATAGGTGTGCGAGAGCACTACCAGGAAATACGCTAAGACGATTATTTTTTTATAGGTAGTTATGTCTTATTTTTTATATTACCTATCTATAACAGCATTCTAGGTACAAATAGTTTTTAAGATAAACCGCGGGCAGAATGACATGAACGAAATAAGTAAAGGTTCCTTAACTGAGTTTACTTTGGAACCCTAAAAGACGGCTTTCTTTCGATTAAAATGATTTTGAGGTGTCAATTGCTAATTAGTTGACACAATTATTTCGACTACCGAGGTCAGAGGTCGCGAAAAAATAACAATATAGCGAGTGACAGTGTAATGTGTTGTGTACCAACTTTACTTGCAAACAAATTTTTTGGTTTACCTATCCTAATAGCTACCTATGTACAGTGTAGTGTAGTGGTGTGCGCAGCAAACGGTAACTTCCAGTGGTTTAATACCATTTCTATATTATTATTTATTATGTACCTACCTTGATGAAACTTAGTTGTTTTAAAAAATTAGGTTACGTGATATTTGTGTGTAGCCGACCGACACAAATAGGTAGATACCTATCACGTGTTGTGGAATAGATTTTAGAAATAACTGATTGTATGTAGTTGTCTGGTCTGTCTGTAGGTAGGTACGTACCTACTCCTGACTCTATTACCGAGTGCTTCGCGGATCGGACTGCGTTGCCAGGGGTCGCAGGATTCAATCCCAGAATCCCAGGTTCTCAGGGGGAAGATACATTTTTGAGGGAAAACTTAATAATCATGCCGAATGGTTATTCATTAATCTTTGATTGACCGTTAATTAGGTACGTACCTCCTATATATTAATCAGAATTAACACAGATAGACTGTATTAATTTATATCGATAGTGTTTTTACTATGTCTTAGGTAGCTAGGTACCTAGTTACCTACTTACTAAGGTACCTGATGTTACTAAGATACTTTTAAATATATATAGGTAGGTACTTACATTAAGTACCTAGGCCTACTTACATAATATTTTTTATTAATTTTAGATGTCTGACGGCGATGGAAAAAAGAAACTTTCTGGTGCAGAGAGTCGAAAAAGAAAGTTGGAGAAGGAAGAATCTCTAAAAAAGAATACTAGTTCCATTGAAAAATTTCTATTTCGATCCGATCCATCCTTACACAAAAATCTGAAGACATATGAAAACCAAGATAATTCTACAAGCGAAGTCATCTCGTCAACGCCGTGTCCGCCGCTACTGCCTTCGTCGTCGGCAGCAGTTCAAGAAAACCTACCTTCTAGTACCGAAGCATCTCCAGAGTACATACTTCGAGAAGATATAATTAATGACCTCGCGTTATGGCCACAGGTATTGTCCGACTAGCAGAGGGTGTTTTTAACTGAGCGTGGACCAGTCCAGCTAAAACAGAGTTCTTATCCTATAAATAGTTCTAAGAGATCTTTTTCGAATAGTTATTATACTAAAAAGCTGTTAAATAATGAAACTGTTTCAAGAAACTGGCTGGTATACTCTAAATCGACTGATTCAGTGTATTGTTTTTATTGTAAACTGTTCCATGCTGATAGAACCCCTTTCAATGATGAAATAGGTTACAAAGATTGGCAGCATTTGTCTAGAGCTTTAGAACGTCATGAAATGAGCGACACTCACTTGTCATGTGTTAAACAGCAAATTACACTAAAAACTTATATTTTGAAAGAAAAGTCGGTAGATTTCATGAACCAGGTTATAATTGAACGAGAAAAAAAACGTTGGGTAGCAGTACTGGAACGAATAATTAATATCATTCATTTTTTAGCTAGACAATGTCTGGCTTTACGCGGATCGTCAGAAAAACTGTACGATTCTGATAATGGCAATTTTCTAAAGTTGGTTGAATACGCCTCTAATTTTGATAATATACTTGCGGAACACATTGCCATTATTCAAAAAAGTGAGACACGCATAACTCATTACCTCGGACATAATATTCAGAATGAAATTATACAATTATTAGGAGAAAAGATAAAAAATACTATTATTTTGGAATTGAAACAATCCAAATATTTTTCAATCATTTTAGATTGTACACCAGATATTTCACGCGAAGAACAAATATCGGTTGTTGTACGGTACGTTCTTTTAAATAAAAACAGTAGCAAGGCTGAAATAAAAGAACACTTTCTGGGTTTTTTTCCTATTACAGACACCACTGGTCAGGGCTTAACTCAATTTGTGTTAGATTTTTTCACGTCAAACGAAATTGATGTACAAGATTTGCGCGGCCAAGGCTACGATAATGGTGCAAACATGAAAGGGAAAAATATAGGTCTACAAAAACGGATTTTGGACTTAAACCCACGCGCATTTTATGTACCTTGTGCGGCACACAGCCTAAATTTGATAGTAAATGACGCTGCAATGAGTTCACTCGAAATTGTCAATTTCTTTTCAATTGTGCAAGAAATTTATGTTTTTTTCTCTGCATCAACAGTACGTTGGCAAATATTTACCAAAGAAGTGCCTACTTTAACCCTTAAACCACTATCAAATACCCGGTGGGAAAGCAGGGTTGTAGCAGTTAAAGCTCTACGGTTTAACCTAGGAAAAACATACGATGCTTTGTATACGATATTTTCCGACATGAGCAAAGACGCGGAGACGTCTTTTAAATTCGTCTGCTCTCTAATTATTTGGTGCGATGTTTTAACCAAAATTAATATAGCGAGTAAGGCTCTTCAAAAGTCAGACGTTATATTGTCAGAAGCAGTTAAATTAATTGTTTATTGAGGATTCCACTACGCCATTGGATATTTTAAATTATTTATTTATGAATAATTTAATAACGGTATTCCCTAATCTGTCCATAGCACTTCGCATATACCTTACCTTGCCAGTCACGGTAGCCCATAGTGAAAGATCGTTTTCTAAACTAAAAATAATAAAAAATTATCTGAGATCGACTCTGGCACAAAGTAGATTGACAAATTTATCCTTAATTAGCATAGAACATGATATTAAAATCGATGTCAGTGACATAGTGAGGGATTTTGCAAATGCAAAAGCACGTAAAGTTGCTTTTTTTTAAATTATTACATAGTACATGTAATCATTTAAAAAAAAGCAACTTTACGTGCTTATAAAACAAAGTCACTTTCGCTGTCTGTCCGTCCCTATGTATGCTTAGATCTTTAAGGCGGGCAGAGTTCCTAATTTTGCGAAACGAGTCATTTTCGAACGCCGAGATTGGCGTCGCTGGACAATGTTGCAATCTATAAAAAATACACAAGATAGCTAAAGAAGTAAACTAAAAGTATCGCCGAATAGGTTTTTGAAATATTGCTTTAATAAATCAACCGCTACCCTCTCGAAATAACTTTTGATCGCTGAGATCTCAGGATTTACAGATCCGACCACTATTACTTTAAAACAAGTATTTAGATCTATAACTAAGCTAAAAGTATCGCCGAGTAGATTTTTTATTTAAGTTAGAATTTTTAAATAACAAGCAAAAATGCACCAAAATTTGCACTTTTTTGCAGTGGCGGTGCGTAAGCGACAAAAAGAGAGTAATACGATAATGAACCTTATTTAGTATGCAGAGCGTTCGAGTATGGCATATCAGGGCATCAAAATAAAATGGCCTGATACCACCTCGCCTTAAGTATTATAAATGTGCTTGTACTTATAGGTACCTATGTGTTATTATAATATATAAAATGTTTATTTTTGATATTAAACTTCTTTAAAAAATGTTATAATCTGTTATTCTTGTTACCTAACTCCTTTTGTCCGTAAAATTCATTTAACTCGTGTACAGTGGGCCTCACAGCATCCAGGGGAATTTGATCACATTGGATCATGGTCACCACTTAGGTACTCGCGTGAATGTACCGGTTTCATCGCGATATCTACTCATTACTAGAGGGCGCCAGGGTGATGATTGCACCCGGGCGCTACATGAGCTAGAGACGGCACTGCGAAGGGTCCGCTTAAGGCGGACGTTCACCGACAGGGCCACGGTTGAATCCAACCGGGACTCCGTGACTCTGTCAAGTGCTAGTGCAGCATCGACTCACTCATTTCAAAATGGGCGGTTCGATGATGCACTGGCATTGAGGTGATTGAAGTCGGTATGCCGTTGGTTGTAATCTACGGAGAGTCCGACAGACCCCTTCAGCTCTCCCCGAGTTGGAGGACATGCGTAAAGCATTTTCCCATCGCAAAAAAAAAATGGACGCAGCGGGGAGCCAACGGCGAAGAAAACATACTGGCAGACAAAGTTGCAACGGGTCAGCCATTACTAAATACAGGTTGGCTCAAACAAACAGTAATGTGAAAAAAAAATATTTCCGTCACACCCTGCATTTGAAAATTCCATGTTAGTTTTCCGATTTTTTGTATTTTAAAACAAATAAAGTAAAAATGATAATGTTAAAATATATTAAAAAGGGTAAAGCACCGTTTGAGAATTTATGTAATAATATTAGTAAAAAGTTTCTATCTTTGTGTCTTGGGTAGTCTCAGAAACTACTCGTAGGTAGGTACTGAATCGATTCTGAAAATCTTTTTTATTATGTAATAGAAGTTAAAGAGTGCTGTAAGCTAATTTTATTGACCTCATATCGGCCAAACTGTATAGTAGTTCTCTAAAGAAATTTTATATAAACTACAACTTCCTTCATTATTATTCCTTAACTTCCTTCATACAACTTCCTTGTTTGAACTCGTCTTAGGGATTTCAAATTGTTTTGTAGACCTTGTAGAACGAATTGTTTAGTCACAAAAATTGGTCCAACTCTCTCTCGATTTTAACCACAGACCATCTAGATGTACTACATTTTAACCAACCTATTCGAGTTTCGAACTTTTCATTCGTTCATTCATATATTTCAACCTAAAAATAGCACCAGCCTTACAGAACGACAAGAGGAATTGCAAATAATAAGATAGATTTAGTTGTCATGCAGTGTTACCAACTTGTGGGGATAAGATAGAGGAAAAGGTGTATTTTTAGGGGCCATATATTTTTTGAGGCATACACTATGTAGGTGTGCAAATTTTTGCACCCCTAGTGTATAGGTACTACCTAATTAAAAAGTAAATTAGAAAATCATTGATTAGATTGTGAAATCAATTTTATTCAAGCTGTAATTTAATTTCATTCATTTTCCACTGTAGGTACATAAAAGAACACTAAGTTACGTCATATTTAGAATATATCAATAAAATTAATATTACAGTAGCTCAAACAGACAAGCATCAGAACTAAATCAGTTATTTTAACAAAGAATGTCAATTTAAATTAAAAAAAAACCCAAAAATCAATAAAATACAGAACAAAACAATGTCGTAGACATCAGCAGAAAAAATGTTCTTTGTAAGATATGATAAAAATTAAACGAAATTAGTGAATACTCAAGCGTATTAATAAATGTCTAGGGTGATCTTGAGTTATTTTTTTGTTAGGGGGAATGTTGGGGATTTCGAGATGACGCTAGGGGGGACGCTCAGTCGAGGTTGGCAACACTTGTCATGTCACTTTCATTCAGTCGGGCAGGCGTCCGCGTCCGTCTCTGTGAAATATTACCAGCGATTATGTTGTTTAGTGTACCAAATAATTAAAGCAAATCAATATCTGCCCATTATTTAACATATCAACAAATTAGTTAAGTACTTGACACTTTAATTGGCCTACGAGTTTTCATAAAAAATGGCTTCTTCAGAGTTCACAGATGATCTAAACACATGGTGCAGAGTGTGCCTAGCCATCAATGTGAGAATGCATTGGATTAGAAGCACCCGCCTTCTGGATGTATTCGAAAAACTTTCAAGCACAAAGGTATGTACATGCTCTGAGTAATGAAGATCCGTAACGTTTTTAGTTGAGAATGCAGATTTATAAAGCTAAGAAATCCTTAACATATAGTACAAAAAAAATTATTCTGCGACAGTAATTTACTAAGTTATGACCAATTTATTAGCGAAGTTCAGTGAGCGGCCGCCGCGGTAACTGTGTCACTGGGACGGTCGCCGCCAGTTAGCCGTTGGCAGCGATGCTGTATCGCTGCCAACGGCTAACTGGCGGCGAAGTGTTTTGTTGGGTTATTTGTGACTTTAAAAGAAACTAAGGGTCCGATTTGTCTAATTCACCTGTTTAACTATGTATACATATTGTATAGTGCTGAAATGTACAAACACTTCTATTAAAACGCCAGAAAAACTATTTTATAATGTGCCGTTTTAACGTGGTTTGGCCCAGTAACATTTTTTTTCTGTGCTACGCTATGTTTGCAGCCTCCCTTTTGAGCAGCACAGTCTAGACATTCCACGTTCAAAACCATCTCCTCATTTTCATCACATGTAAATGTGCAGCAATAAGCCTTACTTTTTATTCTATGTTCAGGCGTTATTTTTAGTGTTCCGTACCGAAAGGGTAAAACGGGACCCTATTACTAAGACTTTACTGTCTGTCTGTCACCAGGCTGTATCTCATGAACCGTGATAGTTAGACAGTTGAAATCTTCACAGATGATGTATTGACTATATTTTTTATAAATTGTAATATATGCATATTTAAAAAAAAAAACTGATTCTAAAAAAATCTTATGCCGCCGTCCTTATTTGTTCATATAGATCCTGTCCATCCAAAGGTTGCCTGGAAGAGATCGCTTTTAGCGATAAGGCCACCCATTGTACCTATGATTTGAAATTGTATTTTCTTTTATATGTTTGTATTTAATGGTGTGCAATAAAGAAATTATCTATCTATCTATGTATTTCTGTTGCCGCTATAACAACAAATACTAAAACCAGAATAAAATAAATATATAAGGAAGGCTCCCATACAACAAACGTGATTTTTTTGACGTTTTTATAGATGGTACAAAACCCTTCGTGCGCGAGTCTACTCGCACTTGGCCGGTTTTTGCTTTTACTGTACAAACATTTCCAGACCTCTGGAGAAATCCTGCAGCATCATTTCTATAGGTTTCACGAGCAGATCTGTAAAAAAATAAATAAAGCGGAATAAAATATATATATGTAAGTAAAAATATATGATAGTGAAGTAAAAAACAAATGAGTATATTTTTTTTTATTTATATTCAACCCATCCTACGTAAGTACATACTGAATGATTGGTTTGTAATAATGGGCGAGATAGTAATATTAATGAGAATGATCAGTAAGTGCAGAGAACCATGCACTGTATAAAGCGACTACTTTCGCTTTATACTCGTACAGTGCATGGTTCTTTCATCAAAAAAGTCATCCGTGAAAAGATTTACATATCTATCAAGATACTATAAACACGAATAAAGATTCATAAGTTAAAAAAGTTTAAGTTTACATTAATTCTTTTTCAGCGGCGGATTTACCGGCTGAGTAGGCTTGAGTCTAGGGCGGCAGTTTTTAGAGGCAGCAAATTTGAGGTCCGTTGTTTTAAAAGCAGTGGCAGTGGACTGGCCATATATGCCGGACAACCGACAACCGTTGGGGTAAACGAGTTCCTGAGTGGAGACCGCGTCTTGGAAACCGTAGTGTGGGGCGTCCCCCGGCTAGGTGGAGCGATGTCATAAAAAAGGTGGCGGACAGAAATTGGATGAGGAGAGCCGAAGACCGGGCTCAGTAGCGCGTATTGGGAGAGGCCTATGTCCAGCAGTGGACTAATTTAGGCTGATGATGATGATATTATAAAAGATTTCTGTAAGGCGCTGGATTTCAGATTTTTTGCAGAAAGAAGTCTACAGGCCATCTTTCCGATGACTTTTCCCCTCTACAATCCCTCTTCGATTCAAGCAATGGTACCGCAAACTTCTATATTCTATGGTGAAACACGAAGCTAGTGGCCCCCATCCAGTAGCATACCTACATTACCCCGCATCGTCGTATATGATTGAGCTTTGATTAGCTCTGAAATATACTCAAAAACTATTTCTTGTGCAGTTTCAACTAAATTGTTGGATTGAAGGGCGGCAAAAATTGAACAGCATATACTTGGGAAATGTGTAAATCTGTCACTGTTCTTTTTACATTTACCTCACAGGTTCTGATTATATCCCTGTACCTATACTTACATTGTAGGTACTTTACCTACAACTAATAGCTTAGACCTAAAGATTACTAATAAGCACCTATGTACGTAGATAAATAAGCAGCACCCTTACCTTTGTAGTTTCCAACCACGGCTTTCAGTGCTGGTGAACTTAGAATGATTACCTAGGCAATCAAATACCATGAAAGAATCCACTTTTGGAAGGTTATCTGATTGAGCTTGCACAAAACCAGGTTCTACTTTATTAGTAATTATATTTTTTTACACCTACTTAAACTCTAAAAACTCTTTAAGTAAACAAATTGACAAATCTAGTGACCAAACGCGTCACCCGCCTCTCATTCGCGCGTGAAGTAGGAGTGCCCCTTGCGCTCCGTTCCGTCACAGTGACGTCACACGCACCCGCGTCCAAACTTTTAGCGGGAGGAACGCATGTAAAGTTTACTACCTAATATCTTCGTAACTAATGGTCCGATTTAGATAATTCAAAAAGATATATCATTTTCATGTCTTAAAGAATAACGTGGATACTAGTTCTATTGAATTTTCTATAACATTTCTGATCCTCATTGTGGAAAGAGTCCCAACAATATGTTTATAAGAGAATGTGAAGTTGCCAAGAGCGAAGCGTGGCCACCTTAAGGTGAATTTGGTTTGCAGTAACTAGGGGCTGATATCAAGGAAAAAATAACCTTCCTACTTTATTCAAAAGCGAAAGACTTAAGTTACGAAATAAATCTTTTTTAAAGACAAAGGGCTAGCCCAAATAACGGGACTTATGTTCCTCATTTTTCAAACCAAAAAAGGACTGTGCAAGCATCATTCAAAACATGCAAATGAATTTTTTTTCCTTACTTATCCGTATTATTCTTTTGTAATACACAGGCAGCTCTTAGAGCTGATACGTGTATATCTTATTTATTGTCAGTGCGCTTTAAATATTTGTCCAGTATCCATCTCTTTTGGTCCACAGCTGAGCCTGAGGCTACCCCTGCTATTGCATGTTAGGGTGAGTAACCTGGACACATTCAGGCATTGGTCTCGCGGTGCCAGGGCACCATGTGCCACGATATTACCGTGCGCGTGCCATGCGCTATTGGCGCGGCTGACAGCTGGCCCACTCACCTTATGTAATCAGTTTCTCTCTCAACAAACAGACAGTGTACAGACATAATATACATTGACAAAGCTACTAAAGTTTTACCACCATTTCCAAATTGTTCGTTACCATATCAGCAACAGGATGTCTACTTTCATATTTCATTTCATTTTATTGCCAACATGTACAGTCATTCGATACAGCTTTTAGGTCTTACATCTGGCTTAAGTAGGTTTGTTTATATGCACCCTGTAGGGCGCTGCAATTATAGTTGAGTTTGGATTTATATAATAAAAGTATGTCAATGTTACATATGATTAACACGTTCAACGTCCAGTGCCACATATATGGGTCACTATGAACTGGCTCTACACGTCCGTGTCCCACATATGGGTCACTACGGAACGACCAGGTACGCACTAAGGGTAACTTAAGGAGTAAGGGGTACTAAGGTGGTTTGGTGAAATGGTTTGCAAAACATTTCTTGTTCTTGATAGACAGGTTTCGAAATATTTTATTCAAAATGCTTGCGGTCACTTTTAACTTTTAACCCTATCTGTATGAATAATAAAACATATTTATATGTGTTTATATTATATTTTATTTCTTTATATCATCAAAAATATCGGTTAAGCCAAGGCCATACTTGGCTTGGACGTATGCCATACAATTGCAACCGTAGTGTCCACATTTAATGAAACATTCACCTGTACAAGATTTACAATAAACATCTTGTAGTTGTATGGTATAATTGAGGTATTTGCATGGCTTCATACAATTAGTGCATTTGGCTGTTAAAATAATTTCTTCGTCATCAATCATTACTTCGCAGTCCGGTAAAATTTTGAAAAATATATCACAGATAATAGTTAACGGTACATGTAACTGTTTCAATTTTCTCTTCACAGATTCAATCTATAACATAATACTTAAAATATATTTCATTTAAAAAAAAAGATTAATACTAATAACCATACATTCACACTATTTTTACTATTACCTCGAAAAGAGAAACAATTTCGTCATCCGGTAAATATTCCTCCAATTTTTTTTTCAGAATAGTTAGTACTTTATCAATACTTAAATCGTATAATTTCTGAGAATTAAGTAACATATTGATATTTTTATGTATAATATTTTGTTTCTTTACTTTTGACTTTCCCGCAACGTCAAAGATAATAGATATTGGACCATATTATTGTCATTGGAGTTGACACCAAAAAGTTGGTAATATTAAAATTAAATACTTTTTAGAACGATGTAAGAGACTGAATGTAATATTCTTATTTATGTAAATCATTAAAACATGGCAAGCATAACGCTTTCTCACATTTTTTGCATTCCGACATGACTTTTTTCGCCTTTTTTCTGGCATAAGGTACGGATTTGCCTTCTTGAAATAATTTCTTATAACAGGAGGCACATCGTCGGCGTACATCCCGGTTGCGTACTTTAGTTATATGTTCTAATCTATGTGCGGAACCTTGACCAGAAAGGTGTTGTTCCCGAGCTGAATTTGTATCTATTGAAGACGATGTGTGGAGGGCTAGATCACTACGTATAATAGATCTAACTATTTCCTCTTGGGCTTTTAAAATCGTCATTTTTTTGTTGCCGCTTGGATGTAGCTCATTATAAAGTATAGTCGAATTTACCACCGCAATGGTGATAAGATCTATGGCAATTTTTTTATACCATCTTATACTTTTGCGAATGGGTCCATGGTATGACGACAATTGGTCCGCAATGTCTATACCTTTTTTTCGTAAATTATAGTCAATTACCATTTTTGGCTTAATTTTTGGTACTCTTCCTCCAGACAAAGACATCTCATGACCATGACAGGTTGATAACATTGTAACAGCTCTTTTATCTTTCCATTTTAATACCGTCATCTCATTCTGTTTTTGCATCGCAGCTATTTGTCCTAGATCTAAATTTGCATTTACAATGTCACGAGGTACATATTTTCTATTCAATTTTAAAGTGCCTAACAAATCTGTATTTCTTGATAGCAGATATTCCGCTAAGGGGATACTTGTGTAATAGTTATCCGTTACTATACATCGTCCTTCATCCAGCAAGTCTTCTGCTAACTCCACGACAATGCTTCCAGGTTTGTCTAATCCATGTAAATTATTACTTTGACCACAGTAAATCTTGTATCCCCAAGTATAACCATCGACTGTGCATATTTTGTATATTTTTATGCCATATTTATGTGCTTTAGATGGTAAATACTGTCTAAATAAAAGTCGACCTCTAAAATGGACCATAGACTCGTCCACAACTATCACCTCTCCTGGTTTGTAAATAGATCGACAATTTCGTATAATGAGATTTATTAATGGACTAATCTTGTACAATCTATCATCTTCGTCTCTTGGAGTGTCGTTGTCGCAAAAATGCCAACATTTCATTAACAAAACAAATCTATTATAGGACATGCCTATCTTATGGAGTAATGGGTGATAATATATTTCGTCCATTTTCCAATATGATTCAACTGTTGGAAACTTTATCAATCCAGTCAGTATTATCACTCCAATAAATTTGAGCATTTCGGACGCGTCAACATCTTTCCAACGTTTAATTCGAGCAGACGGTAGATCATTTGCTACTTTCATACGAGAACCATATATATTTGTGTATTCTACCATTAAACACAGTACCTCGTCATTTATAATGTGACGGAATATCATAGAAATTTGTTCATCATTACCAAATAATCTTGTGTGTCGTGTAGGCTCCATACGACCCGTAAAAAGTTTCCTTGATAAGTTGGAAACATTTGATTGCCATGCGAAAGGGCTTGCAGATCGATTACGTGCACGTCGTCGTACCTGTTCACGATGGAGACTGCGGCTTCGTCGATTTCTAGGAAGACTGTTTTGAATTTCAGCTTGTATGGCTTCGATACTTTCTACTATGTCATCCATTGCCAAAAAACAAGCTGCATCTTCGTTTTCCTCGTCAGAATCCAACAAATCGTCGTCGAAATCAGAATCTTCTAATATTCTTTGTAAACGTTCAACCATTTTCAACTTCGTGAAGTGAACAAATGTGGTAAAATAAACAAAAGAATTACCTACATTGACTTGAGTTGACGTTCTATTACCTGACACTTCAAAATCTACTAATAACAAAAAGTATTTATATATCGATAAAGTGCCAGTCCTGAGTACGGCTCTTGAAAGTTCTGTTTTTTCATGATACTAAAAGATATGGTTTACTTCCTATTGCACTCACTAAGTATTTAGAAGTGTTTCGATTACATGTCTTATTATTTACGTCTTTAACAAGACGCATTTTAAGACTGAGGTAATATGCGGGACTTACAATGAAATTCAAACATTTTGTATGGGGACTGTTATCGTGTTAAGTTGATATTTATTTATTTAATACTTTATTGCACAAACATACAAATTACATGTACAAAAGGTGGGCTTAATGCTAATAGCATTTTCTACCTGCCAACCTCAGAGGTAACAAAAAAGGTTGGTGTGCTAACTTTTAACAATATTAATGTTAATTAAAAAAATAAAACAAAAGGAACACAAATAACAATAAACTCCGAAATCGGAGTTAGAATAAATACATACACCTACTTGATATAACAATAATAATACATAGAATATATATATGAGAAATATAACATATATAACATATTTATGGATATAAAACAAAAAATACTATTACATACAACACACATAGGTACTACGTTTTCATATATTTTAACAGCCAGTGGAGGACTGCAAGAAATGACTGTAGACTAGTCGTCTGAAAACCGGTTTACTAGGCGCCTTTTTAATATGAGTAGGGAGAGAGTTCCATAGACCGACAGCTACCACCTCAAAAGAGTTACCACGGAAGGCCGTTGAGTGTTTGTGATATCCCACGATTAGTAACATATATAATATAAATGGCAGCCTAAAATTCCAAGATTATAAATAATATGTGCAATAATAATAAAAAAAATCTAGAATGTCGTAAAATGGTAGTCAATAAAGATTTGTTAAAGCTTATCTAATAAACAAGTCACCAAGCATAAGAATCATGTAGAGAAGCAAAAAGTTAATGTCTGAATGTTATATAGTCAGAAGTAAAATTAATCTCACTAAGTACCTATTTAAATATTTTGTAATGTGACATTAGCTTTAGTAAACAGATCTTGTGTTTGTTTTAAATTTAACCCTCCATTTGTGACGTGACTTTGACTTACGTAATTTGTGACGCCGGTCTTACGGACCAGGTTTTACAAATTGAGATATTTTTAAATGGTTTCACTCCATGGAACTTTTACTTATTCAAGTATTAAAAAGGTATGTTTTTTTTAATAATAATACAATGGTTTATCTTAAATCACGTATCGTTTATTTATCT
Source organism: Philereme vetulata (assembly GCA_918857605.2). Taxonomy (NCBI): domain Eukaryota; kingdom Metazoa; phylum Arthropoda; class Insecta; order Lepidoptera; family Geometridae; genus Philereme; species Philereme vetulata. Next base: position 2,555,026 of record OU975427.1, on the reverse strand, counting down.
TGATGCTTACATAGTTAAAACATTAAAAATAACCAAGATATTTCTAATGCTCTTTTCAAATATCAAAATTTTTAACAAGTTATTTTTTTCTAACTAAATCAGCTTCTCTCAGTTTTATCACAATAGGATCTATAAAAAAAAACAAACAAAAAGGTACCCATACTAAACACAACAGCATAAAAAAAAACTCCTCAAAAATCATTCTTCTTCAAGAGCCAAGCAGCTTGAGCATGTTGGCACGACATGCTCTAGGCATATTTGGTATGTGATCTGAAAGTCGATTTTCTGGTTCGTCGGCACTTTCAGCTTCACTATCCGATGATTTTTGTGATATTTCCTCATCGGACATTAATTCCTCTTGCAGAAGGGCTTCTAAACGACGGCTCTAACGTTCGTAAGACATGCTAAAACAAGGTTTAGAAATTAAGCAACAATTACGTATGAACTAAGTTAATTATATATAAAGATATGCAAAAAGATCATTGGTAACAGAATATTAACAAAATTAAACCAAAAATAGATACATATACTTATAAATAATTGAATATTAAAATATTTAACTTTGACTATTTTACTTACGTAATCTGTGACCCCGGTCCCACGCACCGGGTTGACGCCAAAACTCAAAGACGTGCGCCTGCCTCGCCGATGTGGGGTGTACTGACGGTGGGGTACGCGAAATCAGGAGAGTACACGAATTCGTAAGTCAATTCAATAACAGGTAAAAAAGTTATTCGACTTATTCGATCCACCCGGTCTCACAGACATATAGGTAAAAGCGGTAGGTTAAATACTGTAAAGATAACCGTTATGGATTTTTACTTTTGCAATTGAAATAAATATCTCATTGTTTCAGTTGAATGCAGAAGACGGAAGGCCGCAGACAATATGCTACATCTGCTACTCACAGCTGCAGAGGTGCTGCAGATTCTCTGACATGTGTCACAAATCTGAACAAATCCAGAGAGAGCTGTTACAACAAAGCACCGAGGTATAGTTAGTCTAGTACAGTTCATTGTGAAGATGCGCTCGCCCAGTGAAGTACTACCAGCTTCGTTATGTCTTCCACCAAGCTGTTTTCGTTTGTTTTCAGGCTGAGGAAGCAGTACCACCTTCAGCAATCACTCACAACCTAGCTGTGACTGCTTTACCGTTAACGTCCACAATTGATTTCTTAAACCAAGGAAATACTCAAGTTAAAGAAGAACTTCTAATAAAACAAGAACCCATTGACATAGAGGAGAGTACACTCGCAGAAGTTGTCACAGTCAATCACAATTTAGTAAACTTGGAACTACCTCCGGTGAAAGTGAAGACCGAGACAAACAATGTGTGTGCTTTGTCATTCTGTTGTGATGTGTGCAACGAAACATTTGCAATGAAAAGAAAACTAGTACAACACATGCTGATTCATTGCAGCAAAGAACAGCATGCCTACAACAAGTGCAATAAGACATTTACTAATAGCAGTAGCTTGATTAGACACAAGAGAACCTATACTGGAGAAAAGCCATATACTTGCAAAATATGCAATAAATCATTTGCTCAAGACAATAATTTGATTGCACACAAGAGAACCCATAATGGAGAAAAGCCATATGCTTGCAACATATGTAATAAATCATTCACTCGGAGCAGTAGTTTGATTATACACAAAAGAACCCACACTGGAGAAAAGCCATATGCTTGCAACATATGCAATAAATCATTTGCTCGAAACAATTTATTGATTGAACACAAGAGAATGCATACTGGAGAAAAGCCATATGCTTGTAACATATGCAATAAATCATTTACTGGAAGCAGTAATTTGAGTGCACACAAGAGAACCCATAATGGAGAAAAGCCATATGCTTGTAACATATGCAATAAATCATTTACTGGAAGCAGTAATTTGAGTGCACACAAGAGAACCCATAATGGAGAAAAGCCATATGCTTGCAACATGTGTAATAAATCATTTACTCAAAGTAGTAATTTAATTGTACACAAGAGAACCCATAATGGAGAAAAGCCATATGCTTGCAACATATGTAATAAATCATTTACTCAAAGCAGTAATTTGATTGCACACAAGAGAACCCATACGTGAGAAAAGTCATAATATGCTTGTAACATAAGCAATAAATCATATGCTTTTCGCAAAACCTTGATTGAACACAAGAGAGTTCATACTGGAGAAGAGCCATATGTTTGTAACATATGCAATAAATCATTTACGCAAGGCAATAGTTTTAATGGTCACAAAAGAATCCACAGTCGGGAAAAGTCATAATGCTGTAGGTATGGCTAAAAAGCCTGTTCAGATATAATTTTCTTTCCGAGAACTCATTAACTATATACATATCTGACATATGTATGTAATAGGTTGGGGAAAAAGTCTTTTCGCATTGTATTATGTATGAATTTGTAATAAACTCTTTGGCTATACTATTTGTATCTGGCTGGTTTTGGTATCATTCAAAGTTTAAATTTTAAAGAAGATAATTCCAAATTAAAATTAGGAAAATGTGTGATTTTTATTTGTTTTTTGTACTGTAAAGATGAGTGAATCTAATGAAGAAATTCGATACATTGTACAATTTTACTACAAAAAAGGTAAAAATGCAACGCAAGCCGTGAAAAAAATTTGCGATGTTTATGGACCTAGTGTCTGTGAGAGTAGCACAAATTTGGTTTAAGCGTTTTCAATCCGGAAATTTTGATTTCAAAGATGCACGTCGCTCTGGTCGCCCTATTACGGATAAAATTGATGCCATTTTTGAAAAAGTGGAGCAAGATCGGTATATCAGTAATTACGACGTAGCTGAAGAACTGGGAATTGACCACAAAACAGTTTTGGCGCATTTAAAAAAAACTGGGTACACAAAAAAGCTCGATATTTGGGTACCCCACGAGCTCACTGAAAGAAACCTAATGAACCGTGCACTCATTTGTGATTCTTTATTACGACGTAATGAAACCGAACCATTTTTGAAGAAGCTGATAACTGGTGATGAAAAGTGGCCACGTACGACAAGAACGTGCGAAAAAGGTCGTGGTCAAAGGCCGGTCAGGCTTTACAGACTGTGGCGAAACCCGGGTTAACTCGCAACAAGGTGATGCTGTGTGTGTGGTGGGATTGGAAGGGCATTCATTATTCTTTATGAGCTGTTACCACCAGGCAGGACCATCGATTCTGAACTCTACTGCGAACAACTTATGAGATTAAAGCGAGAAGTTGAGAGAAAGCGGCCGGAATTAATCAACAGAAGGGGTGTGGTTTTTCATCATGATAACGCTAGACCTCACACATATTTAGCCACTCAGCAAAAATTAAGAGAGTTTGGCTGGGATGTGTTAATGCATCCGCCGTATAGTCTTGACCTTGCACCTTCAGATTTTCACCTGTTTCGGTCTCTTCAGAATTCTTTAGGCAGTGTCAGGTAAACATCACGAGAGAACTGCCAAAACTACTTGTCGCGCTATTTTGATAAGAAGCCCCAAAATTTCTATAGCAATGGGATCATGTCCCTACCTACAAAATGGCAAAAAGTTATCGAACAAAATGGTACCTACATACTTTAGTTAAATGCAAATAAACTATATTAAAAATTGTTTTGAATTTTCTTAAATAATGCGAAAAAACTTTTTCCCCAACCTAATATGTAGATATACTTAGGGCTCGTTGCCACTTGCCCATCATTTTATAATTTACCTAAATTGTAACTATTTGTACTATGAATTTAATTATAGTAATAGCTCACTTATACTTTAGTTATAGTTACGAGGGGCGTTCAATGTATTCTCAGTATCGGGGTAATATACTAATGTTTCAGTTTGTTTTCAGTTTCATTTATTCGCAAACAATACACATATTGTGTCGGAATATTTGGTACAGTAAAAAAATATATATACATGTAGGAAATTCATTCTAAAAGATGAATGACTGAAAATGGTAACAATGGAACGTTATTATTTACATGATAATTAAATAAAGTGTCAGATCTTAAGATAATGAATAATGTCAAATAAAAAGATAAAAAAAATATATAAAATACAATATAAATATCATAACGTCAAAATTCCAAGTCAAATGATAAAAGTTTTGCGTCAGGTAATTAGAGACTTGTCCTTACAAAATTCGGCAATGGAGTAAAAACAATTTTTCAAGAAAAACTGCTCAAGTTTAGTTTTGAATTCAAATGTGCTGTAGATGGTTTTAAAGACGACAGGCAAGTTATTATATAGCTTTACACCCTGGTGATGAACACTAGGTTCTGCAATTCTCAGTCTAGGAACAAAGTAAGTTTTTAAATCTTTTCTTCTGCCCTTTCTTCTTTAGTTTCAAGCCTATTTAGGTGTTTTACTAGATCTGTAAGAAGAACCAAGATGTATAAACAAGGGACAGTGAGTAGGCCAAGTCTAATGAAGTGATCTTTGTATGAGTCTGTTTGCGGTATGCGTACCATGGTCCTCATAGCTCTTTTTTTGTATAATTGATGAGGGTAATTAAATTATCTCATTTAGACATGGGCGTTATTGACTATTTTCGCTAGCGGATATTGTATCGATATTTTGTTTCAATATCGATATCGATAACCATTACCTGATATCGATACTTACTTACCAACGAATGCTTGGTTGACCATAGCTACGTTAGTGTTAAAGCAGTGACTTTGGGTTGGTTTGGCAGCTTGTTTAGTTTGGTTATGTTATGTGTATGAATACGCTAACGCGAAGTAGAATCTGGCGAACTGGCGTTTGGGCCGCGCTGGCTGTCCCCAGTGAAGATTGAATAAATTTATTTTATTACCTACCTAATTAATTTATGTAGGGCATTTTCCTTCATGCTTTACTAGGCTTAGGACTAGCACAATTTTTTCATAGGCGCAAATATATAGTAGGAACGTAGGCAAGTAGCTACCTACATACCTACCTACCAACAAAAAAATTGTGGCGCATTTAAAAATCGCCATATTTACAGTGATTTTATGTACAAAATTACGAACTATCGATTTAAAATTAGATTATTTACATATTTTTTTTTGTTTTATGTTGGGTTTTGTTTTTTTTATTGTATCTTTTTTTTAATTAGTTACATTATTTGTCAAACCTTTTAGAATTTAGGTTGACATTAAGGAACGTAGTTGTTCCACCTTTTGGGTCTTTAAATTGCATAAATTAAATTGCATGTTTATTATTAGTCCTGTTTTTGAGAACAGACGCTTACAGGGAACGGATGTCGCCACAATGTTACATTTGGTTCTGTAAATTTCTGATAAATGTGGATATATTACTTGATGTTCCCGCCACCACTTAGACGGGTTATTCCATCGGCCTTCTGATTTTTTTCGGGGAAGCAGCTCATCATCAATATACATCTGAAGTTCTCGTTTTGCTCTGGCTGTTGCACTTCCTTGGGGCTTCTTTTTTTTCAGAAGCTCATCAAACCTTCCTCAGGCACTAAGGTCTTTATTCTGTACGGGCGTTTCCTCTCTTTCTTCAGTCGAGCTAGGTTTATTTTGGCTTATAAGATCAATGATTAGATTGTGTACGTGTCTTTTGATTTCGGTATAAGCATTGTCGTTCTGGAACCCGTAACACTTGAACCTAGGATCAAGCAAGGTGCAAAGTGCAAAGGTTTTACTATATTCAATACTAGAAAACTTTTCATTTACACCATCTCTAATTGACCGGAGGACTTCTTTTACAGACTCCGTATAATGACTAAAGTCACTTTTTTCCAAAAAATCTTCAGTGATCGATTTCAGACAGTTCGTCATTATTATTACCAAACTGCTGGTCATGTACTCATCTCCACTGATTGAGGAAGTCACTTCTTCAAAGGGTCGTAGCACTTGAACTAACTGTTTTGCCATATCCCATTCGTCCAAAGTAATATGGGGCCAGTCTTTGTCAATGAGGGCCATGCAATGTTTGATAGCTTCTTCTAACATAACAAAACGCTGCAACATGAAAAACGTTGAATTCCACCGTGTCGGTACTTGTTGGATTAGGCGTTTTGGCTCTCCATTGTCTACCATATTTCTTAATTGATAGCTGAGGAGCATATCCAATGCTTTTGTGCTTCTTTTGAAGTGTGTTACTTTTTTCTTAACATCTTCAAGAAATACTTCTAATGGCTTAAGTGCATTCATAATTATGAGATTGAGTGAATGAGCGTAACAGTCGTATCTCTTCCATCCAAGATTTTCAATAGCTTTCTCAATGTTTCTAGCATTGTCTGATATAGCAAATATAACTTTTGTAGTTAATCCCCATTCATCCGTGACGTTTTTTAGTTCCTGTGATAAATTAGCGCTTGTATGACGCTCTTTCAGACCCTTACACTCTAGAAGAACTAGTTGTGGCTCAAAATATTTGTCTATATAATGTGCAGTCACACCTATAAAACTTTCTGTCTGTGATGAGGTCCAGCAGTCTGTAGTTAAACAGACAGATCGTACATCCCGGGCAACAGCTTCTTTTACATCAGTTAATGTTTTTTCATATAGTGCTGGTATCATCACAGACGATATGGTTTTTCTACTAGGTAGAGAGTACCCTGGTATATGCTTGACAAAATTTTTAAATCCTTTGTCCTCCACGATGCTGAAAGGCTGATAATCTTGTATAAATAATTCCAGCAAATCACGGTCAACTCGTTTTTTTCTTTTGGGGTTATTTTTTTTTAACAAAATTTTGCATCGTCCTTTGTCGTTTGCTGGGAGGTCCTGTGATGCTGCTCTGAATTGGCACAACGTCTAGGGTAGTTGGTGCAGTAGCAGTAGTTGGCAACACTGGCATGAACGCTACATCTTCTCTCGTATTTGCTTGCTGTGGTGCCTGTGGTATGTCACTAGTATTTTCAGATACCAAAATTGTATTTGTATCATCTACCCTTTGAGCTAAATAAGTTGACACGTGAGATTTTTTAAATGGGAATTCAAATTTCCAGTTGAAGTTTTATAGGATAATTTATGTTTACAGTATTTACACATGGCAAACATATTGTCCTTTTTATCAAAATGAGTCCACACTGTGCTTTGTCGAGGCATGATAATATTTACACTTTAGTCTTTATTTTTACACTAGGTAGGCACTTTCTAACACAAATACCTACACTACACTATCTAAATTTTTACACTATAAATTAATATTTACACTTAGTCTTTATTTTTGACCCACTAGGTAAGTAGGTACTCTATTACTCTATTTATTTAGTAGTATGTGAATACTTAGTTGCTAGTTAATTAGATAGACATAAGTTAGTAGTAAGTAGGTACCTTACCAATGTCTACCTAATTAAATAGCACAAGTAGGGTCTTTTTATTTTTTCCAAAATATAATCCATCACTCACGACAATTCTCAACAGTTGCAAAATTGCAAATAACATTTAAAACAAACAAACGCGTTGCAATTTTGCAACTGTTGAGAATTGTCGTGAGTGATTGATTATATTTTGGAAAAAATAAAAAGACCCTACTTGTGCTATTTAATTAGGTAGACATTGGTAAGGTACCTACTTACAACTAACTTATGTCTATCTAATTAACTAGCAACTAAGTATTCACATACTACTACAGTGTTTACAGTATGCACAGTGTTTTGGGATTCCAAGGGAATCTTATTAATTGAGTACACAAAAAAAGGTGAGAGTATTACTGGCGCAACTTACGCTAACACCCTGCGCAATTTAAAGGAGACAATAAAAGAAAAAAGACGGGGAAATTGACCGCCTGTGTATTGCTTCAGCACGACAACGCGCCTGTTCACAAGGCGCGCATTGCCAATGATGCTGTGCGGGATTGCGGATTTGAAGAAATCAATCCACCCCGGACCTAGCCCTAGTGATTACATTCTGTTTCCAAATCTCAAAAAAGAACTTCGAGGCAAACATTTTTCTGACGATGAAGAGTTAAAGGCAGCAATTGACGATCATTTTTCAGACCAGGAAGATAATTATTTTTTGGAGGGAATCGAAAAGTTATTTTCCAGGACAAATAAGTGTGTTCAGATCCTAGGGGACTACATTGAAAAATAAATTTTATTCAGAATTTTCTGCTTATTCTTTCATGCATATACCGAGAATACATTGAACGCCCCTCGTATATTAGTAGTATAATAATCATCTTCGGATTTGTTACTCAGTACGCAGGCCCGTGAAGATTATTCCACGTGGGGGTAGTCGTAAGTAAGTCCAAAAATTACATGCTAGATGCCCACTCATTCATGTGACAAGCATGGTGGCAAGTCCGTCGCCGCGTATGATATGTATAGTATACTAACTCGATGGCACCATATGCCTTCGAGTGTTTGCTTCTGGGACATCAATTAAAATGAAACTATTTTTCTTTTTCAATAATTACCTTTCACCTTATCTATATTAACCGGTTTCAAATTGAAATTGAGTGCAACGAGTTACTTACGTAACCAGTTGAGTACCTACAATATGAAATAAAATAAAAATAATAAATACAATGTCTATTATTTAAATTATCCTTTATTCATCTTAATTAATAGTAATACTTAATTTCATATCTTTTTACAAAAATAAACTGAGACGCCCATTTTCTAGAGCTCAAAACTAACAGATACTATTTTTGGCAAATTTTCAATGATTTTTAGACATATATTCGCTCCCTCAGGATTTTACGTAGTCGCACGGAAAATATAGGTAGGTACACGTGAATCTTATAACATCCCCCCCCCCCCCCTACATTATTCTATCCCTCCCCCTCCATCGTGATATTATTCTAACCTCCCCCCCTTCCCCCTGTTCTAAGCTCACGTGATTAACGGACGACCCCAATGTTATGTACTTAGGTTATGCTTATGCCTTAATTTGACGTAACCTGTGAGCTAATGCAATGAGTTTTTTGATTTAAATAAAACTAGCGTACAGTGCTACTAACGTATCTGTAAAATGGACAAATTTAGAACGAATCCCAAAAAGAACAAATCTAACGCACGCGGCTGTTTAGTAGACATTTCAAATCACAGATGGTAGATCTGTAAGAGATGGCGCCGTCTGGTGTTATGCCACCAAAAAAGATGGTTTACTTGCCAATCTGTCAGTCTCAAAGATAAATTATCAAAATTTGTATAAAACAATCGCTTCAGAGCGATTAGACCGCCCATTGTACTATTTGCTTCGTGTCTTCTATTTTGTATATAATTTGTATGGTGTAGGTACAATAAATTGTTTTCATGCATTCGCCTTGTCAGTCTGTAAGAAAACACATTTTTTTTGTTTTATTTCAAGTTCCTCTGATATTTTTTTTGCTTATGACAGAGCAGCGCCAGAATGTGCACATCGCGCGGGAGCGGAGGGAAAACCTCCGCCACGTCTGTGGCAAGTCATACCAGGTGGTGACATACATTATCGCATTTACTGTTATAAAAACCAAAAATAAATATTATTAATATTCGTTGACTAATAAATAGTGCCACGAAACATTTATCCAACAAACCTGACCTACAGTTTCATTCAAATTACAGGTAACGGGAGTTCATGTTATTTGGTTATGGTTTTTTGGGGTACAAATTGCAGCTATTCTGGATTTCAGACTTTTGCCTTCATTTGTGTCACTTAAGCTACACGCATACCAAATTTAAGTACTGTGGGGTCACTGGTGTACCTACCCTGTGAATTTCGTAAAAAATCCGTTTTTATTATGGCTAATAACTTAAAAAGTACAAGGTTTAAACTAAAAATAAAAACGAGATCGAAATGTACTTATGAAGACCTTTCATTAGACGTCCCATTTGACCAGATAAGTACCTACTCCCATTTTGTTTTTTTTACCCTTCTTGAACCCCAATATCTCAACAACCCCTTTACATTTTTAGTTAATTAAGTCACACCAAAATTGTGCCATCACTACCTACTTATATACCAACTTTCACGATGATTGGATAAATGCTTCGAAAGTTATCCTCGGACAAACAAACATACATACATAATACACAGGCGGTCAATTTCCCCGTCTTTTTTCTTTTATTGTCTCCTTTAAATTGCGCAGGGTGTTAGCGTAAGTTGCGCCAGTAATACTCTACCCTTTTTTTGTGTACTCAATTAATAAGATTCCCTTGGAATCCCAAAACACTGTGGCCATGAGCTTTCCGGCGGATGGGCTGACTTTAAACTTCTTCGGTGGAGCTGTTCCTTTTTTATGCCACTGCATAGACTCCTGCTTGCTCTCAATATCATAGTAATGAACCCATGTTTCATCACCAGTAACAATTCGATCATAAATACTTTGCGGATTTTCACCACAGAGCTCCAAAAACTCCTTGCAACAATCAACTCGCACTTGTTTCGAAGCGCTGTGAGCATTCGCGGCACCCATCTTGCACTCACCTTTGACAAATTCAGTCATGTCATGAAGGATAGTGTGAATGGTACCCACGGATAGCTTGGTTCTTTCTGCTAATATTTTCACTCTCACACGGGCATCTTCAAGTACAAGTTTCTCAACATTTTTTACGTTTTCTTCAGTAGCGGCACTAACCGGCCCACCGGCACGAGGGTCGTCTTCAATACTCTCTCTACCCCGTTTAAATTCACTTGACCACTTCTGAATTGTGGATAATGAAGGGGCATAATCTTGGTAAACAGGCATAATTTCTTCGTGAATTACTTTTTAAGTCTTTCTTTGTTATGTGAGGAATTTTATAACAGCGTGATGCTCGATTTTTTTCAACATTCTCGTATCAGTCATCGTAGTTGCCTTTCCGAAATTATATTTTGAATACTAATGGCGACATTCAAATAAAATGTTGTATTTATACCCTCAATGAGTGTCATAAACTAATGAGAATAGACATGACCATGAGTCCGCTATACCAAAACGTACCTAAAAACGGTTGACATGCTCTAACGTCTCGTATCGATATTGTAATTAACCGACAACCGATACTAACTATCTGTACGAAACACGCTAGCGAGTTAGCACTAACACACTAACGTAACGATACGAATACGTACGTTAACATTACCAAAATATCTAAACATAATCGGCAACTGAACAGGTTGATAGGGTGGTTTGGTTACTTTGGTTGGCACCTAACTTTAATAATTAGGGCATCCCTCTCTAACGCGTAAGCTTTCATGCGAAAACACGAGATGGAGCGAATATCGTTAGCTAGCGTAATTGGTACTTACTATGTACCGTTCACTATACTTTGACCTATCTAATTGCGTTTCCAATCGATCTTAATAATAGGTTAATACGGTCGACTTTTAATTACAAATTTCTTTGAATTGATTTAGATTAGGCTGGTGAGTTAGTTGCACCGCGCAGCGCGTTTGTTTGTTTTAAATGTTATTTGCAATTTTGCAACTGTTGTGAATTGTCGTGAGTGATTGATTATATTTTGGAAAAAATAAAAAGACCCTACTTGTGCTATTTAATTAGGTAGACATTGGTAAGGTACCTACTTACTACTAACTTATGTCTATCTAATTAACTAGCAACTAAGTATTCACATACTACTAAATAAATAGAGTAATAGAGTACCTACTTACCTAGTGGGTCAAAAATAAAGACTTAGTGTAAATATTAATTAATAGTGTAATAATTTAGATAGTGTAGTGTAGGTATTTGTGTTAGAAAGTACCTACCTAGTGTAAAAATAAAGACTAAAGTGTAAATATTATCATGCCTCGACAAAGCACAGTGTGGACTCATTTTGGTAAAAAGGACAATATGTTTGCCATGTGTAAATACTGTAAACATAAATTATCCTATAAAACTTAACTGAAATTTGAATTCCCATTTAAAAAAATCTAAAGCGTCAACTTATTTAGCTCAAAGGGTAGATGATACAAATACAATTTTGGTATCTGAAAATACTAGTGACATACCACAGCAAGCAAATACGAGAGAAAATGTAGCGTTCATGCCAGTGTTGCCAACTACTGCTACTGCACTAACTACCCTAGACGTTGTGCCAATTCAGAGCAGCATCACAGGCCCTCCCAGCAAATGACAAAGGACGATGCAAAATTTTGTTAATAAAAAGATAACCCCAGAAGAAAAAAAACGAGTTGACCGTGATTTGCTGGAATTATTTATACAAGATTATCAGCCTTTCAGCATCGTGGAGGACAAAAGATTTAAAAATTTTGTCAAGCATATACCAGGGTACTCTCTACCTAGTAGAAAAACCATATCGTCTGCGATGATACCAGCACTATATGAAAAAAACATTAACTGATTTAAATTAACCTGTTGCCCGGGATGTACGATCTGTCTGTTTAACTACAGACTGCTGGACCTCATCACAGACAGAAAGTTTTATAGGTGTGACTGCACATTATATAGACAAAGATTTTGAGCCACAACAAGTTCTTCTAGTCTAGAGTGTAGGGGTCTGAAAGAGCGTCATACAAGCGCTAATTTATCACAGGAACTAAAAAAACGTCACGGATGAATGGGGATTAACTACAAAAGTTATATTTGCTATATCAGACAATGCTAGAAACATTGAGAAAGCTATTGAAAATCTTGGATGGAAGAGATACGACTGTTACGCTCATTCACTCAATCTCATAATTATGAATGCACTTAAGCCATTGGAAGTATTTCTTGAAGATGTTAAGAAAATTGTAACATTAGGCGTTTTGGCTCTCCATTGTCTGCCATATTTCTTAATTGATAGCTGAGGAGCATATCCAATGCTTTTGTGCTTCTTTTGAAGTGTTTTACAAGCCCCTAGAGAAATCGAGGACAAAAGGGACGAGCTGCACGAGGCACTCCTAAATACAGGTTGGCCCAAACAAAAAGTAATGTGAAAAAAATAATTTCCGTCACACCCTGCATTTGAAAACACCATGTTAGTTTTCCGATTTTTTGTATTTTAAAACAAATAAAGTAAAAATTATAAGGTTAAAATATATTAAAAAGGGTAAAGCACCGTTTGAGAATTTATGTAATAATATTAGTAAAAAGTTTCTATCTTTGTGTCTTGGGTAGTCTCAGAAACTACTCGTAGGTACTGAATCGATTCTGAAAATCTTTTTTATTATGTAATAGAAATCAATGAGTGCTGTAAGCTAGTTTTATTGACCTCATTTCGGCCAAACTGTATAGTAGTTCTCTAAAGAAATTTTATATAAACTACAACTTCCTTGTTTGAACTCGTCTTAGGGATTTCAAATTCTTTTGTAGACCTTGTAGAACGAATTGTTTAGTCACAAAAATTGGTCCAACTCTCTCGATTTTAACCAACCTTTTCGAGTTTTGAACTTTTTATTCGTTCATTCATATATTTCAACCTAAAAATAGCACCAGCCTTACAGAACGACAAGAGGAATTGCAAATAATAAGATAGATTTAGTTGTCATGCAGTGTTACCAACTTGTGGGGATAAGATAGATGAAATGGGGTATTTTTTGGGGGCCATATTTTTTGAGGCATACACTATGTACCTATACACTACCTAATTAAAAAGTAAATTAGAAAATTATTGATTGGATTGTGTATTCAATTGTATGAAGCTGTAATTTCATTTCATTTATTTTCCACTGTAGGTATGTACATAAAAGAACACTAAGTTACGTCATATTTAGAATATATCAATAAATTAACATTACAGTAGCTCAAACAGACAAGCATCAGGACTAGTTGTTATGTATGTGTGCGTGCCTGTGCCACCACTCATGCATCGTACAATAAATCAGTGTTAAGCCAACCAGCGATCGTTTCACTTGTCCGCCCTTTCTGTCCTCATATTTAACAGTGGCGACGATCTACCCGCGTTTAAAAAAAACCGTCCATAATGTCGAATTATATACAATTTGGTATTTTAAATAGCTTCGATCATAATGTGCAGACGTGGAAAACGTACAAGGGTCGTATTACCCAATATTTGGTGGCAAACGACATCAACGGAACGACAGATCCAGCGGGCAAGAAGAGGAAAGCGATCCTACTCAGCGCACTCACCGAGAGTACTTATAAACTAGCAACGGATTTGGTTTTGCCTAAGGACATTGATGAGGTGCCCTACGAAGACTTCCTATCACTTCTGGATAATCATTTCACTCCGAAACGTGTCGGGTTTGGTGAGCGTCACAACTTTTACGTGGCCGCTCAACTAGCGGGTGAAACTCATTCGCAGTGGGCCGCGAGACTGCGAAGACTGACGGCAAAGTGTGGGTTTCTCAACGTGAAAGAGGCGCTCCACGACAAATTCATCATGGGCATGCAGCCGGGGCGAGAGACGGAGAAACTGTACGCGAAGGACTTGCCTGACCTTACGTTGGCCAAGGTCGTGGAGATGGCGGAGAACCTGAGTCGAGCGCGCGCTGCCGCTGCGGCCAGCGCGGGTGCCCCCGCACACGCGTCCGTTCAGGACAATCAGCTTTTCAAGATCTCGAATGATGGAAAAAGTGTAAGTGCAGGAACAATAAAGTGTAGTGTGTGTGGTTATACGAATCACAAATCGGCCGATTGTAGATTTGCTAAATATAGTTGTAAAAAGTGTCACGAAAAAGGCCACTTGCGTAAAATGTGCACAAAAGTGAATTACGTAGAAGTGGATTTGGGTGACAAGGGTGAGGATAATGTAGAGGATGACGGTAAGCTTTATTATATCCGTTCATTCAGGGAGGAACCCATGGTAGAAACAGTTCGTATTAGTAATGAGCATTTTAAATTCGAAATTGATAGCGGGTCCGCCGTGACAGTAGTTTCAGAAGGCTTTTACAAAACTCATTTTAGAGACGTGCCGTTGTCAAGTACTTCAAAACAGCTGGTGACTTATAATGCGCGGAAGATTATATGTGTAGGTACTATTCGATTACCTGTGTGTTACGCAGGACAAACACACGCTATTGTCTTCTACGTGGTTCGCGACGGTGGGCCGCCGCTTCTAGGCAAGGACTTTATTTCACTGTTTAATTTACAGTTAATCCCTGTAAATTATTGTGTCGATTCGAATTTATGTGTGAAAGATTTACAACAACAATATTCAGAGCTATTTTCGGATAAGTTGGGAAAATTTAACAAATATAAAATCAAATTATTGTGAAAAGATGATGCCAAACCGGTTTTCTGCAAGGCGCGTCCCGTAGCATTTGCGTTGCGAGATAAGGTTACGAAAGAAATCGATAGGTTGGTCGATTTAGATATCCTTGAGCCCGTCGAGTACTCGGCCTACGCCTCCCTCTAATAAATTTTACATGGTGTAAGGGAGTCGTACTTAAAAGGATAGGAAAAGTTTTGTATTTAGTAAAAGATATTATCAGTTCAGAAAACCTTAAAAGACACATAAATCAATTGATATTGTGTAAAGGGACAAATAACAATCATGGAAATGATACAAAAAATTCAAATGAAAACTCCATTGTCGCCGTCTCCTCCGCCGTTATCGCTGCCTGCATTGCCCACGATCATACATACGCCGACTGCACCAGATACGCCCGCATGCCAACCAGATTTTTCGTCACCCTGCCCTATATCACGTGACTCGGCCAGAGGGAGGAGAGTAGAACTGTACATACCAAGTACTCTTTCGCCAGCCAGAGAGGACGAGCGTGAAAACGATTCTCAGCAGACGCAGAATGAAGAGCTACAAGCTGGCTCGAATGATTTACTTGGTGAAGTAGCAGACAAATCTGAAGATGAGTTTCACGAAGCTGGAAATCGAACTCGACGGCTAGAGGGAACCACAGGTTGATGGTTCAGTAGTTCCAAATAGATTGTTACGAAAGAGTCCCGATATTTCTTAAAAATAAAAAAAAAGTTTTTCTAGATTCGGTTTTTGTTAGTGTCTTAGATAGTTATTGTACTAGAGGGAGGAATGTTATGTATGTGTGCGTGCCTGTGCCACCACTCATGCATCGTACAATAAATCAGTGTTAAGCCAATCAGCGATCGTTTCACTTGTCCGCCCTTTCTGTCCTCATATTTAACACTAATTAAGTTATTTTAACAAAGAATGTCAACTTAAATTAACAAAAATAAAACAAAAATCAATAAAATACAGAACAAAACAACGTCGTAGACATCAGCAGAAAAAATGTTCTCTGTAAGATATGATAAAAATTAAACGAAATTAGTGAATACTCAAGCGTGTAAATAAATGTCTAGGGTGATCTTGAGTTTTTGTTTTATTAGGGGGAATGTTGGGGATTTCAAGATGACGCTAGGGGGGACGCTCAGTCGAGGTTGGCAACACACACTTGTCATGTCACTTTCATTCAGTCGGGCAGGCAGGCGTCCGCGTCCGTCTCTGTGAAATATTACCAGCAATTATGTTGTTTAGTGTAAATGTATCAACCAAATAATTAAAGCAAATCAATATCTGCCCATTATTTAACATATCAACAAATTAGTTAAGTACTTGACACTTTAATTGGCCTACGAGTTTTCATAAAAAATGGCTTCTTCAGAGTTCACAGATGATCTAAACACATGGTGCAGAGTGTGCCTAGCCATCGATGTGAGAATGCATTGGATTAGAGGCACCCGCCTTCTGGATGTATTCGAGAAACTTTCAAGCACAAAGGTATGTACATGCTCTGAGTAATGAGAATCCGTAACGTTTTTAGTTGAGAATGCAGATTTATAAAGCTAAGAAATCCTTAACATATAGTTCAAAAAAATTTATTCTGCGACAAAAATTTACGAAGTTATGACCAATTTATTAGCGAAGAATAAAGATTCATAAGTTAAAAAAGTTTAAGTTTACATTAATTCTTTCAGCGGCGGATTTACCGGCTGAGTAGGCTTGAGTCTAGGGCGGCAGTTTTTAGAGGCAGCAAATTTGAGGTCCGTTGTTTTAAAAGCAGTGGCAGTGGACTGGCCATATATGCCGGACAACCGTTGGGGTAAACGAGTTCTTGAGTGGAGACCGCATCTTGGAAACCGTAGTGTGGGGCGTCCCCCGGCTAGGTGGAGCGATGTCATAAAAAAGGTGGCGGATAGAAATTGGATGAGAAGAGCCGAAGACCGGGCTCAGTAGCGCGTATTAGGAGAGGCCTATGGCCAGCAGTGGACTAATGTAGGCTGATGATGATGATATTATAAAAGATTTCTGTAAGGTGCTGGTTTTCTGATTTTTTGCAGAAAGAAGTCTACAGGCCATCTTTCCGATGACTTTTCCCCTCTACAATCCCTCTTCGATTCAAGCAATGGTACCGCAAACTTCTATATTCTATGGTGAAACACGTAGCTCGTGGCCCCCACCCAGTAGCATACCTACATTACCCCGCATCGTCGTATATGATTGAGCTTTGATTAGCTCTGAAATATACTCATAAACTATTTCTTGTGCAGTTTCAACTAAATTGTTGGATTGAAGGGCGACAAAAATTGAACAGCATATACTTGGGAAATGTGTAAATCTGTCACTGTTCTTTTTACATTTACCTCACAGGTTCTGATTATATCCCTGTACCTATACTTACATTGTAGGTACTTTACCTACAACTAATAGCTTAGACCTAAAGATTACTAATAAGCACCTATGTACGTAGATAAGTAAGCAGCACCCTTACCTTTGTAGTTTCCAACCACGGCTTTCAGTGCTGGTGAACTTAGAATGATTACCTAGGCAATCAACTACCATGAAAGAATCCACTTTTGTAAGGTTATCTGATTGAGCTTGCACAAAACCAGGTTCTACTTTATTAGTACTTATATTTTTTTACACGTACTTAAACTCTAAAAACTCTTTAAGTAAACAAATTGACAAATCTAGTGACCAAACGCGTCACCCGCCTCTCATTCGCGCGTGAAGTAGGAGTGCCGCTTGCGCTCCGTTCCGTCACAGTGACGTCACACGCACCCGCGTCCAAACTTTTAGCGGGAGGAACGCATGTAAAGTTTACTACCTAATATCTTCGTAACTAATGGTCCGATTTTGATAATTCAAAAAGGTATCATTTTCATGTCTTAAAGAATAACGTGGATACTAGTTCTATTGAATTTTCTATAACATTACTAATCCTCATTGTGGAAAGAGTCCCAACAATATGTTTATAAGAGAATGTGAAGTCGCCAAGAGCGAAGCGTGGCCACCTTAAGGTGAATTTGGTTTGCAGTAACTAGGGGCTGATATCAAGGAAAAAATAACCTTCCTACTTTATTCAAAAGCGCAAGACTTAAGTTACGAAATAAATGTTTTTTAAAGACTAGCCCAAATAACGGGACTTATGTTCCTCATTGTTCAAACCAAAAAAGGACTGTGCAAGCATCATTCAAAACATGCAAATGAATTTTTTTTCCTTACTTATCCGTATTATTCTTTTGTAATACACAGGCAGCTCTTAGAGCTGATACGTGTATATCTTATTTATTGTCAGTGCGCTTTAAATATTTGTCCAGTATCCATCTCTTTTGGTCCACAGCTGAGCCTGAGGCTACCCCTGCTATTGCATGTTAGGGTGAGTAACCTGGACACATTCAGGCATTGGTCTCGCGGTGCCAGGGCACCATGTGCCACGATATTACCGTGCGCGTGCCATGCGCTATTGGCGCGGCTGACAGCTGGCCCACTCACCTTATGCAATCAGTTTCTCTCTCAACAAACAGACAGTGTACAGACATAATATACATTGACAAAGCTACTAAAGTTTTACCACCATTTCCAAATTGTTCGTTACCATATCAGCAACAGGATGTCTACTTTCATATATAATTTCATTTATTGCCAACATGTACAGTCATTCGATACAGCTTTTAGGTCTTACATCTGGCTTAAGTAGGTTTGTTTACATGCACCCTGCAGGGCGCTGCAATTATAGTTGAGTTTGGATTTATATAATAAAAGTATGTCAATGTTACATATGATTAAGTTGATATTTATTTATTTAATACTTTATTGCACAAAAATACAAATTACATGTTCAAAAGGTGGGCTTAATGCTAATAGCATTTTCTACCTGCCAACCTCAGAGGTAACAAAAAAGGTTGGTGTGCTAACTTTTAACAATATTAATGTTAATTAAAAAAATAAAACAAAAGGAACACAAATAACAATAAACTCCGAAATCGGAGTTAGAATAAATACATACACCTACTTGATATAACAATAATAATACATAGAATATATATATATGAGAAATATAACATATATAACATATTTATAGATATAAAACAAAAAATACTATTACATACAACACACATACATAGGTACTACGTTTTCATATATTTTAACAGCCAGTGGAGGACTGCAAGAAATGACTGTAGACTAGTCGTCTGAAAACCGGTTTACTAGGCGCCTTTTTAATATGAGTAGGGAGAGAGTTCCATAGACCGACAGCTACCACCTCAAAAGAGTTGCCACGGAAGGCCGTTGAGTGTTTGTGATATCCCACGATTAATAACATATAAAATAAATGGCAGCCTAAAATTCCAAGATTATAAATAATATGTGCAATAATAATAATAAAAAATCTAGAATGTCGTAAAATGGTAGTCAATAAAGATTTGTTAAAGCTTATCTAATAAACAAGTCACCAAGCATAAGAATCATGTAGAGAAGCAAAAGGTTAACATCTGAATGTTATATAGTCAGAAGTAAAATTAATCTCACTAAGTACCTATTTAAATATTTTGTAATGTGACATTAGCTTTAGTAAACAGATCTTGTTTTAAATTTAACCCTCAGTTCAGTTCAGTTCTTGATTGTGGCATCTGTGACTAGGGAGTGTCACAATTCCGCCAATGTCGATGTCGCGATATTTTCATAAACTTAATAGGAGCTAATGTAAGTCAAGAATATGACCGGTATTCTAAATTTGGAAAAAACCTTTGATAATTCTAATAGAAAAGAGACAACACAACATATAAAACAGCACAATATTAGTTGTTAGTACTACATATTATAGATAATGTGGGTTAGTGAGCTAATAAGTAATATATACATTTACAACCTAATGTTGTTATCATTTATAAATTTACATAAAATATAATTAATTAAAGGAGAGAAGGTAAGGGTTAATAAACATTTAAAGGAGGTAGGACGAGGGATTTTAGGAGGAAGGATTTCATAGAGGGAACGCCGCAATCTGTGACAGTCAAAGAATATGTGGTCCACGTTTCCTTCGTCCAGGCCACACTCACATAGGGAGTGGTTCCTAATCCTAAGTTTGGCCAAAAATACAGGGGTACACGAGTGGCCAAGTCGAAGACGACAAATTGTGGAGGTGGTAATCTTACTAGCCTTCCGGAATTTAAAAAACCAAGGAGTTCGAGGAATATCGGGTTGGATATCTGCATAATGTTCTGCATTATCTTTTTTGGAACGATTCCAAACTTCAGTCCACGATTGTTCCAGTTGTGATTTGGGAAGAAGGCATAAGTCATGTGAGAAGGATTTGAAATGTTCAAGGGAACCTATCTGAGCAGCATCTTTTGCGAAAGAGTCAGCTGACTCATTACCAGGAATTCCAGAGTGCCCTGGAATCCAGGAAAGAACAACGTTTATCCCAAGATTGTGACATTCAAAAAGGGATTGCCTAATTTGAAGCATAATAGGGAAATGAGATACAGAACGGAAAGGGTTGGATATAATAGATTGCAGACAGCTTTTAGAATCAGAAAATATAATAGAGTTGTTTAATTGGTGGGATTTAATGAAACAGATGGCTTCTAGAAGCGCAACAGCTTCGCCAGAAAACACTGATGTCGAGGGGGGACATTTAAAACTAAGAGAGATTTTGGTGAATGGAATCCACACAGCTGCTCCCACGACACTGTCTGTAGATATTTTTGAAGCATCAGTGAAGATGGAGTGCCACCCATTAAATTTAGCATCCAGGTGTTCATAACATTTTTCTCGGGCATTGGAAGATTCCTTATCTATACCAAAGGACAGGAGGATATTAGGCTGAAATGTTAAAGCTTCATAAGAAGTGAGATAAAGTGGATGAGTTGGGAACTGAATTACTGGGTTAGGAAGTTGGGAAAATTGTTTGAAATTACGGACGAGACAGGGGATTTTATCAGGATTATAATTATCAAATAAGTTAAGCAGGCGAGACAATTTTGGAAGAAGTGGGTGATTATAGTTTTGTGCTAATTTGAAAAAGAACCTATCAGATTAAGTGACTAAGTTAAGTGAAGTGAAGTGAAGTAAGAACCTACCATAACTCAAACGAATCTACAATATCTTTTCTACGTCTACTGATTCTCATATAAGTGATAATTTATATGTTTTGATAATAATAAAAACTGATATAGAAACTGATATAGATAGGAACTGTCTACGCAAA
Source organism: Philereme vetulata (assembly GCA_918857605.2). NCBI lineage: Eukaryota > Metazoa > Arthropoda > Insecta > Lepidoptera > Geometridae > Philereme > Philereme vetulata. Next base: position 2,533,814 of record OU975427.1, on the reverse strand, counting down.
TACAATGGAGGCTCACCACACTCAACCTGCATAGCATTGATGGGGGATGACTTCATGGCTCCAAGAATTATATGCAAGCATTTTGAATGAATTTTGTCTAACTTGTTTAAACCAGATTTATTACAAAGATTCAGAAGGAATGTTCCATAATCAAAATGACTCCGAATTATGGCGTTGTATAGAAGCTTTTGAGAATACGGATGAGAACCCCACCAGACACCCGAAAGTGAGCGAAGGATGTTAATGTTCTTTTCGCATTTTTGAGAGGTCATAACAAAATGTGGGACGCCCGTCATTTTTGAGTCCAATGTAACACCTAAAAATTTTGCACTATTAGATTGAGGGATAATCTCTTGGTCAATAAATAATTGAATAGATGGGGAAATTCTTTTTCTGGAAAATATTACAACATTACTTTTGGGAGCAGAAATAGATAAGCCGTGATCAAGTAACCAGTCGCTAAGGTAGGACAATGTAGAATTCAGTTGGTTACTTGCCTCTTCTGTTGACACGGATGTGATATAAAGTGACAGATCGTCAGCATATTGTAAGACCTCACAAAAAGAATTCACAGAGTGCTCATGTGCACAGAGTGGTCATAGGTGTAGAGGCTGTAAAGAAGTGGGCTCAGGACAGAACCCTGAGGTAGTCCTTTACAAACCGTCTTAGGAGGGAGGAGACCTTGGTGGGATTTAATAACAACAGACCTTTCCATCAATAGGTTGCATATAAAACGAACCAGCTTCTCAGGTATTCTCAGCTGAACGAGTTTACTCCTGAGAACCGGAAGCAGGACGTTGTCATAAGCTGATGCGATGTCCAAAAATACAGCAACTAGAAATTTCTTTTCTTTGAACGCGATGTGGATGTCTGTTGTTAAGAGACTAAGGCTGTCCATGGTACTCATGCCCTTTCTAAAGCCAAATTGGGAATTCGCAAGTAAAGAACGATTCTCAACCAACCACTCAAGACGGTGTTTAATCATGTGCTCCATAACCTTAGCCATGATGGAGGAATTTAACCCTCCATTTGTGACGTGACTTTGACTTACGTAATTTGTGACGCCGGTCTTACGGACCAGGTTTTTCAAATTGAGATTTTTTTAAATGGTTTCACTCCATGGAACTTTTACTTATTCAAATATTAAAAAGGTATGTTTTTTTTAATAATAATACAATGGTTTATCTTAAATCACGTATCGTTTATTTATCTTGATGCTTACATAGTTAAAACATTAAAAATAACCAAGATATTTCTAATGCTCTTTTCAAATATCAAAATTTTTAACAAGTCTTTTTTTTCTAACTAAATCAGCCTCTCTCAGTTTTATCACAATAGGATCTATAAAAAAAACAAACAAAAAGGTACCCATACTAAACACAAAAGCATAAAAAAAAAACTCTTCAAAAATCATTCTTCTTCAAGAGCCAAGCAGCTTGAGCATGTTGGCACGACATGCTCTAGGCAAAAATCATTCTTCTTCAAGAGCCAAGCAGCTTGAGCATGTTGGCACGACATGCTCTAGGCATATTTGGTATGTGATCTGAAAGTGGATTTTCTGGTTCGTCGGCACTTTCAGCTTCACTATCCGATGATTTTTGTGATATTTCCTCATCGGACATTAATTCCTCTTGCAGAAGGGCTTCTAAACGACGGCTCTAACGTGCGTAAGACATGCTAAAACAAGGTTTAGAAATTAGGCAACAATTACGTATGAACTAAGTTAATTATATATAAAGATATGCAAAAAGATCATTGGTAACAGAATATTAACAAAATTAAACCAAAAATAGATACATATACTTATAAATAATTGAATATTAAAATATTTAACTTTGACTATTTTACTTACGTAATCTGTGACCCCGGTCCCACGCACCGGGTTGACGCCAAAACTCAAAGACGTGCGCCTGCCTCGCCGATGTGGGGTGTACTGACGGTGGAGTACGCGAAATCAGGAGAGTACACGAATTCGCAAGTCAATTCAATAATAGGTAAAAAAGTTATTCGACTTTTGCGATCCACCCGGTCTCACAGACATATAGGTAATGACGGGTTAAATACTGTAAAGATAACCGTTATGGATTTTTACTTTTGCAATTGAAATAAATATCTCATTGTTTCAGTTGAATGCAGAAGACGGAAGGCCGCAGACAATATGCTACATCTGCTACTCACAGCTGCAGAGGTGCTGCAGATTCTCTGACATGTGTCACAAATCTGAACAAATCCAGAGAGAGCTGTTACAACAATGCACCGAGGTCTAGTACAGTTCATTGTGAAGATGCGCTCGCCCAGTGAAGTACTACCACCATCGTTATGTCTTCCACCAAGCTGTTTTCGTTTGTTTTCAGGCTGAGGAAGCAGTACCACCTTCAGCAATCACTCACAACCTAGCTGTGACTGTTTTACCGTTAACGTCCACAATTGATTTCTCAAACCAAGGAAATACTCAAGTTAAAGAAGAACTTCTAATAAAACAAGAACCCATTGACATAGAGGAGAGTACACTCGCAGAAGTTGTCACAGTCAATCACTATTTAGTAAACTTGGAACAACCTCCGGTGAAAGTGAAGACTGAGACAAACAATGTGTGTGATTTGTCATTCTGTTGTGATGTGTGCAACGAAACATTTGCAATGAAAAGAAAACTAGTTCAACACATGCTGATTCATTGCAGCAAAGAACAGCATGCCTACAACAAGTGCAATAAGACATTAACTAATAGCAGTTGCTTGATTAGACACAAGAGAACCTATACTGGAGAAAAGCCATATACTTGCAAAATATGCAATAAGGCATTTACTCAAAGCAGTAATTTGATTACACACATAAGAACCCACACTGGAGAAAAGCCATATGCTTGCAACATATGCAATAAATCATTTGCTCAAGACAATAATTTGATTGCGCACAAGAGAACCCATAATGGAGAAAAGCCATATGCTTGCAACATATGTAATAAATCATTCACTCGAAGCAGTAGTTTGATTATACACAAAAGAACCCACACTGGAGAAAAGCCATATGCTTGCAACATATGCAATAAATCATTTGCTCGAAACAATTATTTGATTGAACACAAGAGAATGCATACTGGAGAAAATCCATATGCATGCAACATGTGCAATAAATCATTTACTCTAGTTGGTAATTTGATTAGACACAAAAGAATCCATACTGGAGAAAAGCCATATGCTTGTAACATATGCAATAAATCATTTACTGAAAGCAGTAATTTGAGTGCACACAAGAGAACCCATAATGGAGAAAAGCCATATGCTTGCAACATGTGTAATAAATCATTTACTCAAAGTAGTAATTTAATTGTACACAAGAGAACCCATAATGGAGAAAAGCCATATGCTTGCAACATATGTAATAAATCATTTACTCAAAGCAGTAATTTGATTGCACACAAGAGAACCCATACGTGAGAAAAGTCATAATATGCTTGTAACATAAGCAATAAATCATATGCTTTTCGCAAAACCTTGATTGAACACAAGAGAGTTCATACTGGAGAAAAGCCATATGTTTGTAACATATGCTATAAATCATTTACGCAAGGCAATAGTTCGATTGGTCACAAAAGAATCCACAGTTGGGAAAAGTCATAATGCTGTAGGTATGGCTAAAAAGCCTGTTCAGATATTATTTTCTTTCCGAGAACTCATTACTATATATCTGACATATGTATGTACAGTCCGCGAGGTATAAGCTGAGCTTTGCATTAGTGTGAGTGATCACCAAAAGTACAGTCAGGCAACAAACTCTTAAAAATTAATATCATTATATTTTAGGTAGGTACTTAAGGCATAACATAAGTCGGAGAAGTATTCTAGTATTAAAATAAAATAAAACTAAATTGATAAAATAAAGTCCAGCTGTGTATTTGACTGATGAGTACATATTATTGTGTGATTATTACTAAAAATTCAATTTGAAAGACAAAATAACTACACATCTTCTACACCAGACATTGCACCATAGTCACTTTCTTTATCACTCTCGTTATCATTTTCACTCTCGTCTGATGTGTCGTTTGTTTTAATAATGAATCTTTCCGTTATATTGTCAATAACGGCGTCGTATCCATGAAACTTTTTTTCTTCTTTTATTGCATGGTCACAAACATTTTTCCATTCCTGTACAGTCCATTATTGTATCCATATTCATTGACACGTTTTTTTTCGCGACGTATCCTTTTATCATTGCCCATATATTTTCAATCGGATTGAAATCTGGGTGATAGGGTGGTAGACGAAGGACGCTGTGACCATGTTCTCTTAATAAGGTGTCAATTTTATATTCAATAAATCGTTGTTTATTATGCAGTATCAATTGATAAAGTTGTGGTTTAAGCATGGATATTGAGTGATCGATATTGCGTAACTTGAGCCAGTCAATCATATCTTGTTTGCGACTATTTGAGTTGGGAGCGGGATTTTTTAACGAATTGTGGTAAGATGCGTTGTCAACTACAATAACGCTATTGGGCTTCAAATTGGGAATTAATTGCGTTTGTAACCATTTTGTATAGTTTTCTGTATTCATATTATTATGATAATCACCACTTTTTTGATTAGCTTTAAACATCAGCAGCGCATTTGGTATGAAACCGTCCTCGCCGCCGGCATGAACGATTATCAATCGATTTCCTTTAGAAATAGGTTTCTTCAAACCAGAAGTGCTGCCATCTGAATATGATTTTGATGAAGTGTGAGTGGTGTCAATATATGTTTCATCGGTATAAACGATAGGCCTGCCGGTATTCGGAAATTTTAAGTAAATAAGTTATACGTAGGTGACGGATGCTTTTCCATTAAAATTTTTCTGTTATTCTCTGTCCTTGACCATTTGAATCCTAAAAGAGATACTTCTTTTCGCAATGACCATATTGATCCTGGATAGTTAATGTCAGCCTTTAATTTTTCATGAATTCTTTTCATTGTTGGCACTTTGTCAGTAATGTGAAAATTATGAATTGTTCTACGGATTACTGCTTTATCAAAATCATCAATGATTATTATATTTTTCCTGCATCTGGTCTTTTTCGGAGATTTGAATTTGGTTCCATCTTTCAAAACACGTTTACCTTCCAATAAGACTCTTTTAACAGTTGACAGTGGAATTCCTGTCGATGTCGATACCAATTGGGCTGATGTAGTCACACTTGACATGTCTTTATCGTTCATGTCTTTAAAATAGCTATTTAAATTACACAAAATTTCTTTTACTTGGCTATTTAATGGTTTCCGTATTTTGCGCTTATTTGTGTTGGCATCCATTTTACTAACACTTATATCAAACAAAAACAAAATAATATTAAACACGTCACGCTGCAGTCTGTACAAGAGGTGAAGTGCGGCAGGAGCGCGGCGAGACAGAATGGCGCCGCGCCTCAGGCCGGTTACCCAAAATCAGTTTAAACCGGTTTTTACCGGGCGAAAATGGCGCCGCGCCTAAGGCCGGTTGTCACACCTACACTATCCATATACACTCACACAAATGCAAAGCTCAGCTTATACCTCGCGGACTGTAATAGGTTGGGGAAAAAGTCTTTTCGCATTGTATTATGTATGAATTTGTAATAAACTCTGGCTATACTATTTGTATCTGGCTGGTTTTGGTATCATTCAAAGTTTAAATTTTAAAGAAGATAATTCCAAATTAAAATTAGGAAAATGTGTGATTTTTATTTGTTTTTTGTACTGTAAAGATGAGTGAATCTAATGAAGAAATTCGATACATTGTACAATTTTACTACAAAAAAGGTAAAAATGCAACGCAAGCCGCGAAAAAAATTTGCGATGTTTATGGACCTAGTGTCTGTGAGAGTAGCACAAATTTGGTTTAAGCGTTTTCAATCCGGAAATTTTGATTTCAAAGATGCACGTCGCTCTGGTCGCCCTATTACAGATAAAATTGATGCCATTTTTGAAAAAGTGGAGCAAGATCGGCATATCAGTAGTTACGACGTAGCTGAAGAACTGGGAATTGACCACAAAACAGTTTTGGCGCATTTAAAAAAAACTGGGTACACAAAAAAGCTCGATATTTGGGTACCCCACGAGCTCACTGAAAGAAACCTAATGAACCGTGCACTCATTTGTGATTCTTTATTACGACGTAATGAAACCGAACCATTTTTGAAGAAGCTGATAACTGGTGATGAAAAGTGGATCACGTACGACAAGAACGTGCGAAAAAGGTCGTGGTCAAAGGCCGGTCAGGCTTTACAGACTGTGGTGAAACCCGGGTTAACTCGCAACAACGTGATGCTGTGGGATTGGAAGGGCATTCATTATTCTTTATGAGCTGTTACCACCAGGCAGGACCATCGATTCTGAACTCTACTGCGAACAACTGATGAGATTAAAGTGAGAAGTTGAGAGAAAGCGGCCGGAATTAATCAACAGAAGGGGTGTGGTTTTTCATCATGATAACGCTAGACCTCACACATATTTAGCCACTCAGCAAAAATTAAGAGAGTTTGGCTGGGATGTGTTAATGCATCCGCCGTATAGTCTTGACCTTGCACCTTCAGATTTTCACCTGTTTCGGTCTCTTCAGAATTCTTTAGGCAGTGTCAGGTAAACATCACGAGAGGACTGCCAAAATTACTTGTCGCGGTATTTTGATAAGAAGCCCCAAAATTTCTATAGCAATGGGATCATGTCCCTACCTACAAGATGGCAAAAAGTTATTGAACAAAATGGTATCTACATACTTTAGTTAAATGTAAATTAACTATATTAAAAAATGTTTTGAATTTTCTTAAAAAATGCGAAAAAACTTTTTCCCCAACCTAATATGTAGATATACTTAGGGCTCGTTGCCACTTGCCCATCATTTTATAATTTACCTAAATTGTAACTATTTGTACTATGAATTGAATTATAGTAATAGCTCACTTATACTTTAGTTATAGTTACGAGGGGCGTTCAATGTATTCTCAGTATCGGGGTAATATACTAATGTTTCAGTTTGTTTTCAGTTTCATTTATTCGCAAACAATACACATATTGTGTCGGAATATTTGGTACAGTAAAAATATATATGTATATACATGTAGGAAATTCATTCTAAAAGATGAATGACTGAAAATGGTAACAATGGAACGTTATTATTTACATGATAATTAAATAAAGTCTTAAGATAATGAATAATGTCAAATAAAAAGATAAAAAAATATATAAAATACAATATAAATATCATAACGTCAAAATTCCAAGTCAAATGATAAAAGTTTTGCGTCAGGTAATTAGAGACTTGTCCTTACAAAATTCGGCAATGGAGTAAAAACAATTTTTCAAGAAAAACTGCTCAAGTTTAGTTTTGAATTCAAATGTGCTGTAGATGGTTTTAAAGACGACAGGCAAGTTATTATATAGCTTTACACCCTGGTGATGAACACTATGTTCTGCAATTCTCAGTCTAGGAACAAAGTAAGTTTTTAAATCTTTTCTTCTGCCCTTTCTTCTTTAGTTTCAAGCCTATTTAGGTGTTTTACTAGATCTGTAAGAAGAACCAAGATGTATAAACAAGGGACAGTGAGTAGGCCAAGTCTAATGAAGTGATCTTTGTATGAGTCTGTTTGCGGTATGCGTACCATGGTCCTTATAGCTCTTTTTTGTATAATTGATGAGGGTAATTAAATTATCTCATTTAGACATGGGCGTTATTGACTATTTTCGCTAGCGAATATTGTATCGATATTTTGTTTCAATATCGATTTCGATAACCATTACCTGATATCGATACTTACCAACGAATGCTTGGTTGACCATAGCTACGTTAGTGTTAAAGCAGTGACTTTGGGTTGGTTTGGCAGCTTGTTTAGTTTGGTTATGTTATGTGTATGAATACGCTAACGCGAAGTAGAATCTGGCGAACTGGCGTTTGGGCCGCGCTGGCTGTCCCCAGTGAAGATTGAATAAATTTATTTTATTACCTACCTAATTAATTTATGTAGGGCATTTTCCTTCATGCTTTACTAGGCTTAGGACTAGCACAATTTTTTCATAGGCGCAAATAAATAGTAGGAACGTAGGCAAGTAGCTACCTACATACCTACCTACCAACAAAAAAAATTGTGGCGCATTTAAAAATCGCCATATTTACAGTGATTTTATGTACAAAATTACGAACTATCGATTTAAAATTAGGTTATTTACATATTTTTTTTTTGTTTTATGTTGGGTTTTGTTTTTTTTATTGTATCTTTTTTTTAATTAGTTACATTATTTGTCAAACCTTTTAGAATTTAGGTTGACATTAAGGAACGTAGTTGTTCCACCTTTTGGGTCTTTAAATTGCATCGCCTTTGGTTTATTATTAGTCCTGTTTTTGAGAACAGACGCTCACAGGGAACGGATGTCGCCACAATGTTACATTTGGTTCTGTAAATTTCTGATAAATGTGGATATATTACTTGATGTTCCCGCCACCACTTAGACGGGTTATTCCATCGGCCTTCTGATTTTTTTCGGGGAAGCAGCTCATCATCAATATACATCTGAAGTTCTCGTTTTGCTCTGGCTGTTGCACTTCCTTGGGGCTTCTTTTTTTTCAGAAGCTCATCAAACCTTCCTCAGGCACTAAGGTCTTTATTCTGTACGGGCGTTTCCTCTCTTTCTTCAGTCGAGCTAGGTTTATTTTGGCTTATAAGATCAATGATTAGATTGTGTACGTGTCTTTTGATTTCGGTATAAGCATTGTCGTTCTGGAACCCGTAACACTTGAACCTAGGATCAAGCAAGGTGCAAAGTGCAAAGGTTTTACTATATTCAATACTAGAAAACTTTTCATTTACACCATCTCTAATTGACCGGAGGACTTCTTTTACAGACTCCGTATAATGACTAAAGTCACTTTTTTCCAAAAAATCTTCAGTGATCGATTTCAGACAGTTCGTCATTATTATTACCAAACTGCTGGTCATGTACTCATCTCCACTGATTGAGGAAGTCACTTCTTCAAAGGGTCGTAGCACTTGAACTAACTGTTTTGCCATATCCCATTCGTCCAAAGTAATATGGGGCCAGTCTTTGTCAATGAGGGCCATGCAATGTTTGATAGCTTCTTCTAACATAACAAAACGCTGCAACATGAAAAACGTTGAATTCCACCGTGTCGGTACTTGTTGGATTAGGCGTTTTGGCTCTCCATTGTCTACCATATTTCTTAATTGATAGCTGAGGAGCATATCCAATGCTTTTGTGCTTCTTTTGAAGTGTGTTACTTTTTTCTTAACATCTTCAAGAAATACTTCCAATGGCTTAAGTGCATTCATAATTATGAGATTGAGTGAATGAGCGTAACAGTCGTATCTCTTCCATCCAAGATTTTCAATAGCTTTCTCAATGTTTCTAGCATTGTCTGATATAGCAAATATAACTTTTGTAGTTAATCCCCATTCATCCGTGACGTTTTTTAGTTCCTGTGATAAATTAGCGCTTGTATGACGCTCTTTCAGACCCTTACACTCTAGAAGAACTAGTTGTGGCTCAAAATATTTGTCTATATAATGTGCAGTCACACCTATAAAACTTTCTGTCTGTGATGAGGTCCAGCAGTCTGTAGTTAAACAGACAGATCGTACATCCCGGGCAACAGCTTCTTTTACATCAGTTAATGTTTTTTCATATAGTGCTGGTATCATCACAGACGATATGGTTTTTCTACTAGGTAGAGAGTACCCTGGTATATGCTTGACAAAATTTTTAAATCCTTTGTCCTCCACGATGCTGAAAGGCTGATAATCTTGTATAAATAATTCCAGCAAATCACGGTCAACTCGTTTTTTTCTTTTGGGGTTATTTTTTTTTAACAAAATTTTGCATCGTCCTATGTCGTTTGCTAGGAGGTCCTGTGATGCTGCTCTGAATTGGCACAACGTCTAGGGTAGTTGGTGCAGTAGCAGTAGTTGGCAACACTGGCATGAACGCTACATCTTCTCTCGTATTTGCTTGCTGTGGTGCCTGTGGTATGTCACTAGTATTTTCAGATACCAAAATTGTATTTGTATCATCTACCCTTTAAGCTAAATAAGTTGACACGTGATTTTTTAAATGGGAATTCAAATTTCCAGTTGAAGTTTTATAGGATAATTTATGTTTACAGTATTTACACATGGCAAACATATTGTCCTTTTTACCAAAATGAGTCCACACTATGCTTTGTCGAGGCATGATAATATTTACACTTTAGTCTTTATTTTTACACTAGGTAGATACTTTCTAACACAAATACCTACACTACACTATCTAAATTTTTACAATATTAATTAATATTTACACTTAGTCTTTATTTTTAACCCACTAGGTAAGTAGGTACTCTATTAATCTATTTATTTAGTAGTATGTGAATACTTAGTTGCTAGTTAATTAGATAGACATAAGTTAGTAGGTAAGTACCTTACCAATGTCTAACTAATTAAATAGCACAAGTAGGGTCTTTTTATTTTTTCCAAAATATAATCAATCACTCACGACAATTCACAACAGTTGCAAAATTGCAAATAACATTTAAAACAAACAAACGCGCTGCGCGGTGCAACTAACACACCAGCCTAATCTAAATCAATTTAAAGAAATTTGTAATTAAAATCGACCGTATTAACCTATTATTAAGTTCGATTGGAAACGCAATTAGATAGGTCAAAGTGTAGTGAACGGTACATAGTAAGTACCAATTACGCTAGCTAACGATATTCGCTCCATCTCGTGTTTTCGCATGAAAGCTTACGCGTTAGAGAGGGATGCCCTAATTTTTAAAGTTAGGTGCCAACCAAAGTAACCAAACCAATCTATCAACCTGTTCAGTTGCCGATTATGTTTCGATATTTTGGTAATGTTAACGTACGTATTCGTATCGTTACGTTAGTGTGTTAGTGCTAACTCGCTAGCGTGTTTCGTACAGATATTTAGTATCGGTTGTCGGTTAATTACAATATCGATACGAGACGTTAGATCATGTCAACCGTTTTTAGGTACGTTTTGGTATAGCGGACTCATGGTCATGTCTATTCTCATTAGTTTATGACACTCATTGAGGTTATAAATACAGCATTTTATTTGAATGTCGCCATTAGTATTCAAAATATAATTTCGGAAAGGCAACTACGATGACTGATACGACAATGTTGAAAAAAATCGAGCATCACGCTGTTATAAAATTCCTCACAAAACAAAGAAAGACTTAAAAAGTAATTCACGAAGAAATTATGCCTGTTTACCAAGATTATGCCCCTTCATTATCTACAATTCAGAAGTGGTCAAGTGAATTTAAACGGGGTAGAGAGAGTATTGAAGACGACCCTCGTGCCGGTGGGCCGGTTAGTGCCGCTACTGAAGAAAACGTAAAAAATGTTGAGAAACTTGTACTCGAAGATGCCCGTGTGAGAGTGAAAATATTAGCAGAAAGAACCAAGCTATCCGTGGGTACCATTCACACTATCCTTCATGACATGACTGAATTTGTCAAAGGTCAGTGCAAGATGGGTGCCGCGAATGCTCACAGCGCTTCGAAACAAGTGCGAGTTGATTGTTGCAAGGAGTTTTTGGAGCTCTGTGGTGAAAATCCGCAAAGTATTTATGATCGAATTGTTACTGGTGATGAAACGTGGGTTCATTACTATGATCTTGAGAGCAAGCAGGAGTCTATGCAGTGGCATAAAAAAGGAACAGCCCCACCGAAGAAGTTTAAAGTCAGCCTATCCGCCGGAAAGCTCATGGCCACAGTGTTTTGGGATTCCAAGGGAATCTTATTAATTGAGTACACAAAAAAAGGTGAGAGTATTACTGGCGCAACTTACGCTAACACCCTGCGCAATTTAAAGGAGACAATAAAAGAAAAAAGACGGGGAAATTGACCGCCTGATTACTTTCTGTTTCCAAATCTCAAAAAAGAACTTCGAGGCAAACATTTTTCTGACGATGAAGAGTTAAAGGCAGCAATTAACGATCGTTTTTCAGACCAGGAAGATAATTATTTTTTGGAGGGAATCGAAAAGTTATTTTCCAGGACAAATAAGTGTGTTCAGATCCTAGGGGACTACATTGAAAAATAAATTTTATATAGAATTTTCTGCTTATTCTTTCATGCCTATACCGAGAATACATTGAGCCCCTCGTATATTCGTAGTATAATAATAATCTTCGGATTTGTTACTCAGTACGCAGGCCCGTGAAGATTATTCCACGTGGGGGTAGTCATAAGTAAGTCCAAAAATTACATGCTAGATGCCCACTCATTCATGTGACAATCATGGTGGCAAGTCCATCGCCGCGTATGATATGTATAGTATACTAACTCGATGGCACAATATGCCTTCGAGTGTTTGCTTCTGGGATATCAATTAAAATGAAACTATTTTTCTTTTTCAATAATTACCTTTCACCTTATCTATATTAACCGGTTTCAAATTGAAATTGAGCGCAACGAGTTACTTACGTAACTGGTATTGAGCGGGACACCACGGGTCAGTTACCTGCCCCGTGGTGTCCATAGATGGGTACCCACCCGGGTTAAAACCCATGAGTGGGTTAAAACCCAATTATCACCTAAGTCATTCCACCCACTGGGTTGTTTGAGCGGGTGAAAATAAAATAAGTAGTAATTATTAACAATGACGTCTAATAAAGTACCTAGGTACCTATAAACTTCTTTAGCTCCATCTATATGTTTGTATATTTATATACCGAGTGTTTTTTTTAACTGGGACAGTACGGCAGCACCCATAACCAGAGGAGATACAGGTGCAGTTTCTTTTAAAACATCAGCTCGTTTTCGAAGAAAAACTTTTTGGCATTAAAATTGTTTTGGTCAAGCGTGAGTAGCGCATTAAAATGAATCAAGTTAGTAATATTTTTTGATGCCGATCGATGCAGTTCTATGTAAGGATCATTTTATTGTATCGGATGAAAAAATCACCCGGTTATAACCCAAATGGGTTTTTACCCATTACCCATCTCTGGTGGTGTCCCGCTCAATACGAGTTGAGTACCTACAATATGAAATAAAAAAATAATAATAAATACAATGTATATTATTGAAATTATCCTTTATTCATCTTAATTGTTAGTACGGACTAGCTGAGCAGTTTACGCAGAACTAGTTGTGTTTCACAAGACTTGAATGCTATCGCTTTGGTAGCGTTCAAACAGATGCTTATAGTGGTGGGTGACTTACAATGAAATAAAACACCAATCTTCAACGGTAGCTATTCTTCTATTACTTGTATCAACAAAGTATATTACAATAGTACATTATCGCATCGTCAAACACATTAGTCAGGAGAAGATTAATTAGATAAAATCAGATTACAAGATTAGAATACGTGTGAACACCAAACGTAGTATTTTGACAAGAGAGCAACTAAAGGCAGTGTTGTCAAATGCAGACAAAAAAAAAAAAACACGGTCTCTACTCTATGATATAATTAAAGCGTACGATACACGTTTCAACACTTCCCCTTATGCTTTACATTATTACTTTTCATAATAAAGTCAATAAAAACATACTTAGAGACTTATAGACAACTACACATAACATATATCTATATGACTCTACAATATTAATCATAACTCTACAACATTGAATGACTCTATCATATTATCTCTACAATTTAGTACACACATAGTCATGTTACACAACACATACATTCATGTCCTTAATAAAATCTACATGCTTCTTAGAGCAAAGCGGTTTGGTCAGTACATCTGCTATCATCTTCTTTGTTTGTAAATACTTTACAGTTACAATATTATTTTTTATTAGATCCTTTACATAATGGTATCTGAGGTCAATGTGTTTAGTTCGTTTATGACAAAACTCTTTACATTCTAACAACTTAATTGCACTTTGATTGTCATTATAAACAACTGACTCTAGATCCAAGCAAAAGATCTCAGATATCAAACTCTTAATAAAACTTATGTCTTTACAAACATCACAAATTGAGAGATATTCCGCTTCTGTAGTAGATAAAGCAACACACCGTTGCTTACGTGAATCCCAATTTATTGTATTATTACCTAACTTCACGACATATCCAGTATAAGACTTACGATCAGTTACATCATTAGCCCAGTCTGCATCAGTATAAGCGACTAAACTCAATTTATTACTTCTTACGAATAGTAAGCCATAATCAATTGTCCCCGCTAAATAACGTAAAACACGTTTAGCAGCTTGCCAATGACTGTTATCGTGACAGTTATTAAATTGACTTAACTGGCTACAAGCATAAGCTATATCAGGCCTTGTACATACAGCTAAGTACATTAAGGAACCTAGCAATTGCCTAAAAATATCATTGCTCTCGCTTATATCTTTATTTTCAGCTTTCAGTAATTTACAATTTAATGGCATCGGTGTAGATACAGTTTTACAATTGCCCATGCCAAACCGCAACAATAATTTCTTAATATAGTCAGTCTGGTCCAATTTTAAAATACATTTTGATCTATCTCTCGTTACATTTATGCCAAGACAGCTTTTCAATGGACCAAGGTTCTTTACATTAAATTCCCTTTGTAACAGTTTTACACAATCTTTTTGAATAGCACTTCTCTCAGTATAAAATATGAAGAAATCATCTACATACAGTGCTATAATGGTTAAATCATTCTTCTCTTTCTTTATATAAACACATGGTTCACACAGACTTTGTACATAACCATTACTATTTAACAAATCATGAACCTTGCTATTCCACATTTTACTTGCTTGTTTTAGACCATAAATACTCTTATTCAATAAACAAACCTTAGAATTATCTCCATTATCAAAACCAATAGGCTGTTCCAGAAATATTGTTTCATTTAAATTTCCATTTAAGAAAGCACAAGCTACATCTATATGGTCTATACTGAGATTTAAATCATTTGCTAAAGAAAACAAAATTCTCATAGTGGAATGCCTTACCACAGGGGAGAACGTCTCATTATAATCTACCCCGTATTTTTGTGTAAACCCTCTGGCAACTAATCGCGCTTTGTACTTACTAAAGTTACCGGAAGCATCGTGTTTGCGCTTAAAAAACCCATTTAGTTTTAATTACATTTTTCCCTATAGGTCTATCGACGATCTTCCAAACTTCATTCGCGATTAAAGAGTCATACTCACTCTGCATTGCAGCACGCCATTCAGTGGCATCCGAACAAGAGATAGCCTCTTCGTAACAGGATGGTTCCTCAATATTACCGACATACATCGAAACATCATAATCACAATACCTCAATGGTGGAATTGACCGAGTACTTCGTACAGGGCGGGTATTAGCCGCGGCCCGGGGTACCTCTACACGTGTCACTCCTTCCCCTCGAACAGACGCGTCCGGCGATGACGAAGTCACAGACTCGTGGCTCGCCGACGACGAGTTTGCACAGCGGGACTCAACCTCACTGCCTGTGCAATAATGCTCCTCATCTGTGGTATCTGTAATGTGAGAACCATCATTTAACTCTAAAGAATTGGTTTTATTACTAATACTATCTAAATTATTACATTCTCCTAAATCTATTGGACTAGAATGGATGTCATTAGTATTATTATTATTAATTGAATTATCATTATTTAAAACCAATTCAGTGCTCATGTCAAAATCATTATTACTCAAAATAACTTCATCAAGTTCACTTTCCTTTTCATTAAAATCTTTATTATAAAATCTGTTTTCTAAAAATGCAACATTCCTTGACAATAAAATATTTCTAGGATTTATAGGATCAGACAGTCTATACCCTTTACAGGTCTCACTGTATCCCACAAAGATATACATTTTACTCTTAGCATCAAGCTTGCCACGCTTATGCTTAGGCTCCAACGAATAAGCGATGCAACCAAAAACCTTTAAGTGACTCAGATCAACTCTAGATCCTGACCACAGGTGCTCAGGAATCCGTCCATCTAAAGCTGTAGTAGGGGACCTATTTTTTAAATAAATTGCAGTATTGACTGCCTCTCCCCAATAACTCTTACTGAGACCTGACTCCTGCAGCATGCAACGCGCTTTTTCAATGAGCGTCCGGTTAAGGCGCTCTGAAACACCATTTTGTTGAGCCGAGTAAGGAACTGTAGTTTGATGTACAATTCCATCTTTACATAAGAATCCTGAAAACCTATGATTGACATACTCGCCACCATTGTCCGAACGTAAGCATTTAATCTTCAATCCAGTTTGTCTCTCAACCATAGCCTTGAATATAATAAACTTGGACATTACCTCAGATTTGCATTTCATTAGGTATCCAAATGTTTTCCTTGTGTGATCATCTGTAAATGTAACCAGATACTTTGCACCTCCCAAGCTGCTCTCACTCATTGGCCCGCAGACATCAGAATGCACCAACTCCAATGGTCGCTCGGCCCGCTTGCCCTCTCCTTTGGGAAACGGCTGTGTTGACAGCTTCCCCTCAAGGCAGGGTATGCAGTCCTTCAATCTGTTCTGGTCATCCTGAAACACCACACCAGACACATGACCTTTTAGAGTACACATATTTCTTAGACCTAAATGTCCCAACCTGCGATGCCATAGCTCAGTAGAGACAGCTACTGCAGTACTCTCTGTCGTTTGCCCATTACTCAAAAGTTTGGAAGAATACACCAGCTGATTGTGCAAAGGTTTTACAATTTTACAATTTATCCTATAAATTCCATTTTCACACCCCACAAGAGCTAAACGGTTGCCAGAGACTTTACTATCATAAATACTGCACCCATGACTACTAAATTGAACAGTTAGTCCACTTTCTACTAATTTACTTACAGATATTAAATTAGTGGCTATCTGTGGCACAAATAAAACATTTTTAAGTTGTCTTACCTCACTTCCAAAGTTTACCATTAAATCTCCTACACCACTACATTTTAACTTTTCATTATTAGCTACAGCAACAGTAGTGTGTTTAGCATTACAATTAAAGTCTTTATAATTCACCAGATTTTCTTTACAGCTTGTCATATGAGATGTACAGCCGGAGTCAATGAACCAAGCATCATTTTGATGAACAAACAGAGCTGAAGCGAAGCTTGTAGAATCCTTCTGGTCACTCATCTTCTGGTCATTCTTCATCTTGTAGCATTTAGCCTTCACATGTCCAGGCTTACTGCAGTAATGACAAATCACAGACTTTTTCTTTGAAGTGTTCTTCGCAACCATAGCTGTGTTGTTATTATTCATTGCACCATCACTCCTTCGCAACTCTTCTTGCAGAAGTCGACATCGTACAATCTCACTGGTGAGATTACTGGTTAAACATACTGTCTCCAGATTAGAAACCAAGTATTCAAATTCCTGAGGTAGGCCACTTAATAAAATCTCTGCGACTTCAGCATCATCCGTCTTCCGGCCAATATCCGTGAGCTGCTGCACAAGGGTCATCACACCCTGTATGTATTCAGACATACATGAAAATTGAGTATAATCTATTCTGTGTAGTTGTCTTAAAAGCAGCACACGCCGTAGTAGGCCCTTATTTTCAAAAATATCAGCCAAGCTTTTCCATGCTTCTTTAGCCGTAGTAGCATTCCTGATATATTGATAAAGCACCGGTTTGATGCACAAAGCTATTCGCGCCAAGGCACGCTGATCTTTTACAGGATCAGACTCGGAGCCTTCGATTGTGTCCCACAAGCCATCCATGGTAAGCAGCATCTTTATTGCGAATTTCCAATTCAAATAGTTGGATACGCCTTCCAATATTTCTATTGACGATGCGAGGCCATTGCTACCTTGCAAAGTAGAATTTCCATTGCTCGATTCTTGACGGCCAGGCGTAGCCATATCGAAGCAAGTGTCACCAAGTCACAATCCACCGCACCACGTAGCGACTCACCGAGGTTATATCCAACACGCGTTAGCGTTAGCAATTTCTTCTTGTAAAATCTCTGGGCCCATAACCTGTTAGTACGGACTAGCTGAGCAGTTTACGCAGAACTAGTTGTGTTTCACAAGACTTGAATGCTATCGCTTTGGTAGCGTTCAAACAGATGCTTATAGTGGTGGGTGACTTACAATGAAATAAAACACCAATCTTCAACGGTAGCTATTCTTCTATTACTTGTATCAACAAAGTATATTACAATAGTACATTATCGCATCGTCAAACACATTAGTCAGGAGAAGATTAATTAGATAAAATCAGATTACAAGATTAGAATACGTGTGAACACCAAACGTAGTATTTTGACAAGAGAGCAACTAAAGGCAGTGTTGTCAAATGCAGACAAAAAAAAAAAACACGGTCTCTACTCTATGATATAATTAAAGCGTACGATACACGTTTCAACATTAATTAATAGTAATACTTAATTTCATATCTTTTTACAAAAATAAACTGCGACGCCCATTTTCTTGAGCTCAAAACTAAATGATACTATTTTTGACAAATTTTCAATGGTTTTTAGACCTATAACCAAAAAGTAATGATAGCATTGCAGCTCATTATTATTTTAAACACGGGATTTATCACGGTTCTACAATTTTGTCAGACTTACAATGTTGTGACAATGTTTCGGTTCAAGTCGTGAACCTTCATCAGGGTGAGTGCGATCAGCTCCGAGCCGGGTCTCGTCACGCACTCAACATTTTCGGTCGCGATAAAACAGTACGTGATAAATCCCGTAATAAAATAAAGATTGAATTACATCACAATAGAATTGATGTTTCGGTTTGAAGGGTTGACAGGTAGGTAGGCACATGAGACTTCACTGATACGTTTCAGGGTGACGGCCGCAATGCACACGTCCTTATATCACGCGAGGTTTTTTCAGCCACTTTTTAAGGTACCCCCCTCATCCCCCCTTTGTGATACGTCGTGATGTTTTAGACTATAAAGGAACTCCAGCCCCCCTACACCCAACATCACGTGTATTTTTATTATTTATTAGCAGTTAAAAAATATTTTTAATGAAAAATAATTTTGATTCTGTAAAACGCACACGGACGCGCATGGGGGGACAGCCTGCTGAACGCTAAATATTGTTGTTATGTTGGTTTTTAGACATATATTCGCTCCCTCAGGATTTTACGTGGTCGCACGGAAAATATAGGTAGGTACACGTGAATCTTATAACATCCCCCCCCCCCTACATTATTCTATCCCTCCCCCTCCATCGTGATATTATTCTAACCTCCCCCCTTCCCCCTGTTCTAAGCTCACGTGATTAACGGACGACCCCAATGTTATGTACTTAGGTTATGCTTATGCCTTAATTTGACGTAACCTGTGAGCTAATGCAATGAGTTTTTTGATTTAAATAAAACTAGCGTACAGTGCTACTAACGTATCTGTAAAAATGGACAAAATTAGAACGAATCCCGAAAAGAACAAATCTAACGCACGCGGCTGTTCAGTAGACATTTCAATTCACAGATGGTAGATCTGTAAGAGATGGCGCCGTCTGGTGTTATGCCACCAAAAAAGATGGTTTACTTGCCAATCTGTCAGTCTCAAAGATAAATTATCAAAATTTGTATAAAACAATCGCTTCAGAGCGATTAGACCGCCCATTGTACTATTTGCTTCGTGTCTTCTATTTTGTATATAATTTTTATTTGTATGGTGTAGGTACAATAAATTGTTTTCATGCATTCGCCTTGTCAGTCTGTAAGAAAACACATTTTTTTTTGTTTTATTTCAAGTTCCTCTGATATTTTTTTTGCTTATGACAGAGCAGTGCCAGAATGTGCACATCGCGCGGGAGCGGAGGGAAAACCTCCGCCACGTCTGTGGCAAGTCATACCAGGTGACATACATTATCGCATTTACTGTTATAAAAACCAAAAATAAATATTATTAATATTCGTTGACTAATAAATAGTGCCACGAAACATTTATCCAACAAACCTGACCTAGTTTCATTCAAATTACAGGTAACGGGAGTTCATGTTATTTGGTTAGGGTTTTTTGGGGTACAAATTGCAGCTATTCTGGATTTCAGACTTTTGCCTTCATTTGTGTCACTTAAGCTACACGCATACCAAATTTAAGTACTGTGGGGTCACTGGTGTACCTACCCTGTGAATTTCGTAAAAAATCCGTTTTTGTTATGGCTAATAACTTAAAAAGTACAAGGTTTAAACTAAAAATAAAAACGAGATCGAAATGTACTTATTACCTTTCATTAGACGTCCCATTTGACCAGATAAGTACCTACTCCCATTTTGGTTTTTTTACCCCTCTTGAACCCCAATATCTCAACAACCCCTTTACATTTTTAGTTAATTAAGTCACACCAAAATTGTGCCATCACTACCTACTTATATACCAACTTTCACGATGATTGGATAAATGCTTCGAAAGTTATCCTCGGACAAACAAACATACATACATACATACAACGCCGATTTGTCAAAGTTGATTTGGAGATCACGTTTCGCTCGATGAAATAGGCTCTCTGGGCTAGAAGCACATGCATCGTCAAAATAAAAGACGTCATTCATTATCCTTCCCATACTTAGGAATATAGGTTTAATAATCATTTATTCTTAAAAAGATAACAATTATCACTTAAGTACATGAGAATCAGTACACATAGAAAAGTATGTAATGTAATTCGTTCGAGTTATGTAGGTAGGTACTCAATTAACGCGTTCAGGTAGATCGTTCGTTATATAACTACTTCATTTAGTAAACATTAGTTGTACTACGTTGAGCGAGTTTAGTTTTAAAAGCGTTATATCTTTATGATATCTCCCCTATCACGCCCATGTCCCTTCCGGGATACCTACATTATCACGTGACCGATAAGAACTATGGAGGAAGAAGCGTATGCCCAGCAGTGGACATCCTCTAACTGATATATTTCTTTGTCCACTCCCTGTTCCCATTTATTGGGGTCAGGTCTGTCCACATTTTTGCGCCAAGACAATCTATCTTCGGCTGTCAGCTCGGCAACTAGCACAGTAACTGTAGAGAAGGGTTTTGGCTTGAGTCATTTTTGGGAAGAAATAAGAGACTTGTCGACCGTCTCGAGCACTACCGATTGCGAGAGTGAACGGGAAGAAACGTTGTCGACACTTCCTCGACAGTAGTCTACAACGCCAGGCACGATAGCCATCATTTTCTTTAATATTTAAGGATAGATAACTTTATTCAGGAATTGTCTAGGTCTTGCGATGCTAAACAACGCTGTCTTCTCAAGTTGTCTTTTTCGCACTCTTCTCAATCGCGCGCTTGCCAATAAGTTTTGGTTAGACATTTATTTAATTATATATACCTAGTCAGGTCATAAGTATTGTCACACAGTAAAAACTTTTCTTTTAGAATGCTGGCCACAAAAAAGTTTATAGAATTAGAATTTCGAATTGTTCATGAAAATAAAAATGTATACTTTTTAGAATTTTACTAATTTATAAATATGGAGTGGACGTTTAAAGAAGACCGTGTTGCAGTTAATGCGTTGCATCGTTGCGGTTACGCGTCAATTCAAATTTTTGACATACTGAAAAATTTGAATATAACCAAAAGATTCGTTTATCGCACCATCAAACGATACAATGAAGACTCTAGTGTAGATGACAGGTCAAGAAGTGGTCGCCCTCGGTCTGTTAGGACTCCAGCAGTGATAAAAGCTGTAAAGGCGCGAATTCAAAGAAATCCCAAACGTAAGCAGACACTGTTGGCCCTTCAGATGGGGTTAAGCAGAACCACGGTGAAAAGGGTGTTAAATGAAGACTTAGGGCTTCGGGCATATCGAAGAAAAACAGGACATCGTTTGAATGCTTGTCTAATGGACCTGAGACTGTTGAAGCGGTACCCGGGAAAAAAATATCGGGAAATTCTTTTTTCGGATCAAAAAAATTTTACCGTAGAAGAGAGCTACAACAAACAAAATGATAAGGTGTACGCACACAGTAGTGGAGAAGCGAGCAACCGTATTCCGCGTGTCCAACGAGGTCATTTTCCATCCTCGCTCATGGTATGGTTGGGAGTTTCTTATTGGGGCTTAACAGAGGTACATTTTTGTGAGAAAGGTGTAAAAACGAATGCAGCTGTGTATCAAAATACAGTCCTGACGAACCTTGTGGAACCTGTTTCTCATACCGTGTTCAATAACAGGCACTGGGTATTCCAACAAGATTCGGCGCCAGCTCATGGAGCGAAGAGCACACAAGACTGGCTGGCGGCGCGTGAAATCGACTTCATCCGGCACGAAGACTGGCCCTCCTCCAGTCCAGATTTGAATCCGTTAGATTACAAGATATGGCAACACTTGGAGGAAAAGGCGTGCTCAAAGCCTCATCCCAATTTGGAGTCACTCAAAGACATCCTTGATTAAGGCAGCCGCCGATATTGACATGGACCATGCATCGTTCGTGCTGCGATAGACGACTGGCCGAGCAGATTGAAGGCCTGTATTCAAAATCACGGAGACCATTTTGAATAAACTTTAGTGTCATAAGAATCTATGTTTTGTTAAGTTAATTTTGGTATATAAATGGTTACATAACGAATAAACTTGTTCCAATTATTTTATATTAAACATGTGACAGAATTTATGACCTGACTAGGTACTTACAACGCTATAGACAGATTATCCTTCTCATGTCTAGGATGAAATCATAAAGAATTTGCTCGGGGCAAAGATAATTTCAGAAGAATCGACAGAGAATAGAATATAATAACGCTATAATATACAAAACACAAAAAAAACAAAAATAAAAAAACAAATAACAATACACGCAGAAATACAAATTGCGGTCAGAGTAGGGTTGCCAACCGTCCTGTTTTCCCAGGACATGTCCTGCTTTTTGGGGTGTCCTGGGCTGTCCTGGATAGTTTTTAAGTAGCGTCCTGGGTTTTTAACGGGTCCTGTGTAAATCAGGCACCTACTACGCGGCGCTCTCACCAATACAAGCTATACGCCACACTAGTTACCGAGTTACAATAATCATAAATCTGTATTGTATGTGGATGTGGGTTACAATATACGTACAAGATCTTCGTGTTTATATTTATTTGTAAGACAGCGCCTGATCCTGCCTTACAGCAAACAAACAGAACAGAGGAACAAATTAATACTAGGCACAAACTAAACATCAATTACGATTCAACTTTTTGAACTACGAACTAAATTTCAAATTAAATCCATGTTTTAATTAATGGAATGCCTTGCAAAATGAAAAATATATAATGAAATATGCTAGTATAGGGCCCTTAATCTGGAAATATACTCAAGCGTAGATAACTACATATCAGTTTTAATTGAAGTTTACTTTTATATAATTAGTTAGACGACTGCTAACAGATGGCGCTGCTCTGTTATAAGCAAAAAAAATATCAGAAGAACTTGAAATAAAACAAAAAAAATGTGTTTTCTCACAGACTGACAAGGCGAATGCATGAAAACAATTTATTGTACCTACACCATACAAATAAAAATTATATACAAAATAGAAGACACGAAGCAAATAGTACAATGGGCCGTCTAATCGCTCTGAAGCGATTGTTTTGTAAAATTGTTTATATACAAATTTTGATAATTTATCTTTGAGACTGACATATTGGCAAGTAAACCATCTTTTTTGGTGGCATAACACCAGACGGCGCCATCTCTTACAAATCTACCATCTGTGAATTGAAATGTCTACTGAAAAGCCGCGTGCGTTAGATTTGTTCTTTTTGGGATTCGTTCCAATTTTGTCCATTTTTACAGATAAGTTAGTAGCACTGTACGCTAGTTTTATTTAAATCAAAAAACTCATTGCAGCTCACAGGTTAAGTCAAATTAAGGCATAAGCATAACCTACATATCATTGGGGTCGTCCGTTAATCACGTGAGCTTAGAACAGGGGGAAGGGGGGAGGTTAGAATAATATCACGATGCAGGGGGAGGGATAGAATAATGTAGGGGGGGGGATAAGATTCACGTGTACCTACCTATATTATCCGTGCGACCACGTAAAATTCTGAGGGAGCGAATATATGTCTAAAAATCATTGAAAATTTGCCAAAAATAGTATCTTTTAGTTTTGAGCTCTAGAAAATGGGCGTCGCAGTTTATTTTTGTAAAAAGATATGAAATTAAGTATTACTATTAATTAAGATGAATAAAGGATAATTTCAATAATAGACATTGTATTTATTTATTTTTTTTTATTTAATATTGTAGGTACTCAACTGGTTACGTAAGTAACTCGTTGCACTCAATTTCAATTTGAAACCGGTTAATATAGATAAGGTGAAAGGTAATTATTGAAAAAGAAAAATAGTTTCATTTTAATTGATGTCCCAGAAGCAAACACTCGAAGGCATATTGTGCCATCGAGTTAGTATACTATACATATCATACGCGGCGACGGACTTGCCACCATGATTGTCACATGAATGAGTGGGCATCTAGCATGTAATTTTTTGACTTACTTATGACTACCCCCACGTGGAATAACCTTCACGGGCCTGCGTACTGAGTAACAAATCCGAAGATGATTAGCATACTACTATAGTGTGACCATTAGTGCTGTGCACTCCCTGAGGTATGCGCGGCTAGGTGGGAGGCAAAGAAAAAACTGCATGAGTTCACATGAGATCAATACATGTCGGACATATCTTACGATATCAGTTTGCATTTCTAAGGCAAGACTTGTGGCGGGACGATGGTCGTGTTAGTACGGACTAGCTGAGCAGTTTACGCAGAACTAGTTGTGTTTCACAAGACTTGAATGCTATCGCTTTGGTAGCGTTCAAACAGATGCTTATAGTGGTGGGTGACTTACAATGAAATAAAACACCAATCTTCAACGGTAGCTATTCTTCTATTACTTGTATCAACAAAGTATATTACAATAGTACATTATCGCATCGTCAAACACATTAGTCAGGAGAAGATTAATTAGATAAAATCAGATTACAAGATTAGAATACGTGTGAACACCAAACGTAGTATTTTGACAAGAGAGCGACTAAAGGCAGTGTTGTCAATACAGACAAAAAAACACGGTCTCTACTCTATGATATAATTAAAGCGTACGATACACGTTTCAACACTTCCCCTTACGCTTTACATTATTACTTTTCATAATAAAGTCAATAAAAACATACTTAGAGACTTATAGACAACTACACATAACATATATCTATATGACTCTACAATATTAATCATAACTCTACAACATTGAATGACTCTATCATATTATCTCTACAATTTAGTACACACATAGTCATGTTACACAACACATACATTCATGTCCTTAATAAAATCTACATGCTTCTTAGAGCAAAGCGGTTTGGTCAGTACATCTGCTATCATCTTCTCTGTTTGTAAATACTTTACAGTTACAATATTATTTTTTATTAGATCCTTTACATAATGGTATCTGAGGTCAATGTGTTTAGTTCGTTTATGACAAAACTCTTTACATTCTAACAACTTAATTGCACTTTGATTGTCATTATAAACAACTGACTCTAGATCCAAGCAAAAGATCTCAGATATCAAACTCTTAATAAAACTTATGTCTTTACAAACATCACAAATTGAGAGATATTCCGCTTCTGTAGTAGATAAAGCAACACACCGTTGCTTACGTGAATCCCAATTTATTGTATTATTACCTAACTTCACGACATATCCAGTATAAGACTTACGATCAGTTACATCATTAGCCCAGTCTGCATCAGTATAAGCGTCTAAACTCAATTTATTACTTCTTACGAATAGTAAGCCATAATCAATTGTCCCCGCTAAATAACGTAAAACACGTTTAGCAGCTTGCCAATGACTGTTATCGTGACAGTTATTAAATTGACTTAACTGGCTACAAGCATAAGCTATATCAGGCCTTGTACATACAGCTAAGTACATTAAGGAACCTAGCAATTGCCTAAAATTATCATTGCTCTCGCTTATATCTTTATTTTCAGCTTTCAGTCATTTACAATTTAATGGCATCGGTGTAGATACAGTTTTACAATTGCCCATGCCAAACCGCAACAATAATTTCTTAATATAGTCAGTCTGGTCCAATTTTAAAATACATTTTGATCTATCTCTCGTTACATTTATGCCAAGACAGCTTTTCAATGGACCAAGGTTGTTTACATTAAATTCCCTTTGTAACAGTTTTACACAATCTTTTTGAATAGCACTTCTCTCAGTATAAAATATGAAGAAATCATCTACATACAGTGCTATAATGGTTAAATCATTCTTCTCTTTCTTTATATAAACACATGGTTCACACAGACTTTGTACATAACCATTACTATTTAACAAATCATGAACCTTGCTATTCCACATTTTACTTGCTTGTTTTAGACCATAAATACTCTTATTCAATAAACAAACCTTAGAATTATCTCCATTATCAAAACCAATAGGCTGTTCCAGAAATATTGTTTCATTTAAATTTCCATTTAAGAAAGCACAAGCTACATCTATATGGTCTATACTGAGATTTAAATCATTTGCTAAAGAAAACAAAATTCTCATAGTGGAATGCCTTACCACAGGGGAGAACGTCTCATTATAATCTACCCCGTATTTTTGTGTAAACCCTCTGGCAACTAATCGCGCTTTGTACTTACTAAAGTTACCGGAAGCATCGTGTTTGCGCTTAAAAACCCATTTAGTTTTAATTACATTTTTCCCTATAGGTCTATCGACGATCTTCCAAACTTCATTCGCGATTAAAGAGTCATACTCACTCTGCATTGCAGCACGCCATTCAGTGGCATCCGAACAAGAGATAGCCTCTTCGTAACAGGATGGTTCCTCAATATTACCGACATACATCGAAACATCATAATCACAATACCTCAATGGTGGAATTGACCGAGTACTTCGTACAGGGCGGGTATTAGCCGCGGCCCGGGGTACCTCTACACGTGTCACTCCTTCCCCTCGAACAGACGCGTCCGGCGATGACGAAGTCACAGACTCGTGGCTCGCCGACGACGAGTTTGCACAGCGGGACTCAACCTCACTGCCTGTGCAATAATGCTCCTCATCTGTGGTATCTGTAATGTGAGAACCATCATTTAACTCTAAAGAATTGGTTTTATTACTAATACTATCTAAATTATTACATTCTCCTAAATCTATTGGACTAGAATGGATGTCATTAGTATTATTATTATTAATTGAATTATCATTATTTAAAACCAATTCAGTGCTCATGTCAAAATCATTATTACTCAAAATAACTTCATCAAGTTCACTTTCCTTTTCATTAAAATCTTTATTATAAAATCTGTTTTCTAAAAATGCAACATTCCTTGACAATAAAATATTTCTAGGATTTATAGGATCAGACAGTCTATACCCTTTACAGGTCTCACTGTATCCCACAAAGATATACATTTTACTCTTAGCATCAAGCTTGCCACGCTTATGCTTAGGCTCCAACGAATAAGCGATGCAACCAAAAACCTTTAAGTGACTCAGATCAACTCTAGATCCTGACCACAGGTGCTCAGGAATCCGTCCATCTAAAGCTGTAGTAGGGGACCTATTTTTTAAATAAATTGCAGTATTGACTGCCTCTCCCCAATAACTCTTACTGAGACCTGACTCCTGCAGCATGCAACGCGCTTTTTCAATGAGCGTCCGGTTAAGGCGCTCTGAAACACCATTTTGTTGAGCCGAGTAAGGAACTGTAGTTTGATGTACAATTCCATCTTTACATAAGAATCCTGAAAACCTATGATTGACATACTCGCCACCATTGTCCGAACGTAAGCATTTAATCTTCAATCCAGTTTGTCTCTCAACCATAGCCTTGAATATAATAAACTTGGACATTACCTCAGATTTGCATTTCATTAGGTATCCAAATGTTTTCCTTGTGTGATCATCTGTAAATGTAACCAGATACTTTGCACCTCCCAAGCTGCTCTCACTCATTGGCCCGCAGACATCAGAATGCACCAACTCCAATGGTCGCTCGGCCCGCTTGCCCTCTCCTTTGGGAAACGGCTGTGTTGACAGCTTCCCCTCAAGGCAGGGTATGCAGTCCTTCAATCTGTTCTGGTCATCCTGAAACACCACACCAGACACATGACCTTTTAGAGTACACATATTTCTTAGACCTAAATGTCCCAACCTGCGATGCCATAGCTCAGTAGAGACAGCTATTGCAGTACTCTCTGTCGTTTGCCCATTACTCAAAAGTTTGGAAGAATACACCAGCTGATTGTGCAAAGGTTTTACAATTTTACAATTTATCCTATAAATTCCATTTTCACACCCCACAAGAGCTAAACGGTTGCCAGAGACTTTACTATCATAAATACTGCACCCATGACTACTAAATTGAACAGTTAGTCCACTTTACTAATTTACTTACAGATATTAAATTAGTGGCTATCTGTGGCACAAATAAAACATTTTTAAGTTGTCTTACCTCACTTCCAAAGTTTACCATTAAATCTCCTACACCACTACATTTTAACTTTTCATTATTAGCTACAGCAACAGTAGTGTGTTTAGCATTACAATTAAAGTCTTTATAATTCACCAGATTTTCTTTACAGCTTGTCATATGAGATGTACAGCCGGAGTCAATGAACCAAGCATCATTTTGATGAACAAACAGAGCTGAAGCGAAGCTTGTAGAATCCTTCTGGTCACTCTTCTTCTGGTCATTCTTCATCTTGTAGCATTTAGCCTTCACATGTCCAGGCTTACTGCAGTAATGACAAATCACAGACTTTTTCTTTGAAGTGTTCTTCGCAACCATAGCTGTGTTGTTATTATTCATTGCACCATCACTCCTTCGCAACTCTTCTTGCAGAAGTCGACATCGTACAATCTCACTGGTGAGATTACTGGTTAAACATACTGTCTCCAGATTAGAAACCAAGTATTCAAATTCCTGAGGTAGACCACTTAATAAAATCTCTGCGACTTCAGCATCATCCGTCTTCCGGCCAATATCCGTGAGCTGCTGCACAAGGGTCATCACACCCTGTATGTATTCAGACATACATGAAAATTGAGTATAATCTATTCTGTGTAGTTGTCTTAAAAGCAGCACACGCCGTAGTAGGCCCTTATTTTCAAAAATATCAGCCAAGCTTTTCCATGCTTCTTTAGCCGTAGTAGCATTCCTGATATATTGATAAAGCACCGGTTTGATGCACAAAGCTATTCGCGCCAAGGCACGCTGATCTTTTAGAGGATCAGACTCGGAGCCTTCGATTGTGTCCCACAAGCCATCCATGGTAAGCAGCATCTTTATTGCGAATTTCCAATTCAAATAGTTGGATACGCCTTCCAATTTTTCTATTGACGATGCGAGGCCATTGCTACCTTGCAAAGTAGAATTTCCATTGCTCGATTCTTGACGGCCAGGCGTAGCCATATCGAAGCAAGTGTCACCAAGTCACAATCCACCGCACCACGTAGCGACTCACCGAGGTTATATCCAACACGCGTTAGCGTTAGCAATTTCTTCTTGTAAAATCTCTGGGCCCATAACCTGTTAGTACGGACTAGCTGAGCAGTTTACGCAGAACTAGTTGTGTTTCACAAGACTTGAATGCTATCGCTTTGGTAGCGTTCAAACAGATGCTTATAGTGGTGGGTGACTTACAATGAAATAAAACACCAATCTTCAAAGGTAGCTATTCTTCTATTACTTGTATCAACAAAGTATATTACAATAGTACATTATCGCATCGTCAAACACATTAGTCAGGAGAAGATTAATTAGATAAAATCAGATTACAAGATTAGAATACGTGTGAACACCAAACGTAGTATTTTGACAAGAGAGCGACTAAAGGCAGTGTTGTCAATACAGACAAAAAAACACGGTCTCTACTCTATGATATAATTAAAGCGTACGATACACGTTTCAACAGGTCGGAGGCTATCTATCTGTAATATATTATACTTACTTAGTTGATTAAAATGTAACTTAAATAAACTCATATTTTATTAAAAATATGCAGGTGATAAATAAGAACTAAACTTATAATTCAAAGGACTTGTTTTATTGAACATGTTTTATATTTACAAACAATTATATATTCTAACGAAAGTTATTCTGACATATATTCTGTTTCAACTTCATCTTCCATTTCATATCACGAGATCGTTGACGGCAGACTGATAGGTCGGAGCGGCCGACACTTCCCCCCCCCCCCCCCCCCCCCCGTCTCGCCGCGCGCATACCTCAGGGAGTGCACATCACTAATGGTCACACTATAATATGCGAGGGGCGTTCAATGTATTCTCGGTATAGGTATGAAAGAATAAGCAGAAAATTCTGAATAAAATTTATTTTTCAATGTAGTCCCCTAGGATCTGAACACACTTATTTGTCCTGGAAAATAACTTTTCGATTCCCTCCAAAAAATAATTATCTTCCTGGTCTGAAAAACGATCGTTAATTGCTGCCTTTAACTCTTCATCGTCAGAAAAATGTTTGCCTCGAAGTTCTTTTTTGAGATTTGGAAACAGAAAGTAATCACTAGGGCTAGGTCCGGGGTGGATTGATTTCTTCAAATCCGCAATCCCGCACAGCATCATTGGCAATGCGCGCCTTGTGAACAGGCGCGTTGTCCTGCTGAAGCAATACACAGGCGGTCAATTTCCCCGTCTTTTTTCTTTTATTGTCTCCTTTAAATTGCGCAGGGTGTTAGCGTAAGTTGCGCCAGTAATACTCTCACCTTTTTTTGTGTACTCAATTAATAAGATTCCCTTGGAATCCCAAAACACTGTGGCCATGAGCTTTCCGGAGGATGGGCTGACTTTGAACTTCTTCGGTGGGGCTGTTCCTTTTTTATGCCACTGCATAGACTCCTGCTTGCTCTCAAGATCACAGTAATGAACCCACGTTTCATCACCAGTAACAATTCGATCATAAATACTTTGCGGATTTTCACCACAGAGCTCCAAAAACTCCTTGCAACAATCAACTCGCACTTGTTTCGAAGCGCTGTGAGCATTCGCGGCACCCATCTTGCACTCACCTTTGACAAATTCAGTCATGTCATGAAGGATAGTGTGAATGGTACCCACGGATAGCTTGGTTCTTTCTGCTAATATTTTCACTCTCACACGGGCATCTTCGAGTGCAAGTTTCTCAACATTTTTTACGTTTTCTTCAGTAGCGGCACTAACCGGCCCACCGGCACGAGGGTCGTCTTCAATACTCTCTCTACCCCGTTTAAATTCACTTGACCACTTCTGAATTGTAGATAATGAAGGGGCATAATCTTGGTAAACAGGCATAATTTCTTCGTGAATTACTTTTTAAGTCTTTCTTTGTTTTGTGAGGAATTTTATAACAGCGTGATGCTCGATTTTTTTCAACATTGTCGTATCAGTCATCGTAGTTGCCTTTCCGAAATTATATTTTGAATACTAATGGCGACATTCAAATAAAATGCTGTATTTATACCCTCAATGAGTGTCATAAACTAATGAGAATAGACATGACCATGAGTCCGCTATACCAAAACGTACCTAAAAACGGTTGACATGATCTAACGTCTCGTATCGATATTGTAATTAACCGACAACCGATACTAAATATCTGTACGAAACACGCTAGCGAGTTAGCACTAACACACTAACGTAACGATACGAATACGTACGTTAACATTACCAAAATATCGAAACATAATCGGCAACTGAACAGGTTGATAGATTGGTTTGGTTACTTTGGTTGGCACCTAACTTTAAAAATTAGGGCATCCCTCTCTAACGCGTACCTAAGCTTTCATGCGAAAA
This sequence comes from Philereme vetulata, assembly GCA_918857605.2. Lineage (NCBI taxonomy): Eukaryota > Metazoa > Arthropoda > Insecta > Lepidoptera > Geometridae > Philereme > Philereme vetulata. The sequence continues at coordinate 2,502,119 of OU975427.1, read as the reverse complement.
CACGAGATGGAGCGAATATCGTTAGCTAGCGTAATTGGTACTTACTATGTACCGTTCACTACACTTTGACCTATCTAATTGCGTTTCCAATCGATCTTAATTATAGGTTAATACGGTCGATTTTAATTACAAATTTCTTTAAATTGATTTAGATTAGGCTGGTGTGTTAGTTGTACCGCGCAGCGCGTTTGTTTGTTTTAAATGTTATTTGCAATTTTGCAACTGTTGTGAATTGTCGTGAGTGATTGATTATATTTTAGAAAAAATAAAAAGACCCTACTTGTGCTATTTAATTAGTTAGACATTGGTAAGGTACTTACCTACTAACTTATGTCTATCTAATTAACTAGCAACTAAGTATTCACATACTACTAAATAAATAGAGTACCTACTTACCTAGTGGGTCAAAAATAAAGACTAAGTGTAAATATTAATTAATAGTGTAAAAATTTAGATAGTGTAGTGTAGGTATTTGTGTTAGAAAGTGCCTACCTAAAGTCTAACTTTTTATTAGCTGCAGTAAAATGAAGTTTTGTGGGTTGCCGGTTTTTGAAGAAAAATAAATAGGGATGTAGCTAAATGAGTGAATCATAAATGAATAATCAGTTTGGTTTTTTTTTTTGAGATTTAATATTAAGTTGTAATGTATTTTTTTAACTTATTATTATTACTATACTAGAGGATTGATCTTTTTTAGTGGAAGTATAGGGAGGTACATTCAAAATGAAACAAAAACGTTATAATAATGTTATTTCATTAATTTTTGTGAACTGAATCACATCCCTATTGAGATTAGGCTGGCAACATTATTTTACGGAATGACATTTAGAAACGTCATTTTACTGCAGCTAATAAAAAGTTAGACTTGTAAAAATAAAGACTAATGTGTAAATATTATCATGCCTCGACAAAGCACAGTGTGGACTCATTTTGGTAAAAAGGACAATATGTTTGCCATGTGTAAATACTGTAAACATAAATTATCCTATAAAACTTCAACTGGAAATTTGAATTCCCATTTAAAAAATCTCACGTGTCAACTTATTTAGCTCAAAGGGTAGATGATACAAATACAATTTTGGTATCTGAAAATACTAGTGACATACCACAGGCACCACAGCAAGCAAATACGAGAGAAGATGTAGCGTTCATGCCAGTGTTGCCAACTACTGTACTGCACCAACTACCCTAGACGTTGTGCTAATTCAGAGCAGCATCACAGGACCTCCCAGCAAACGACAAAGGACGATGCAAAATTTTGTTAAAAAAAAGATAACCCCAGAAGAAAAAAAACGAGTTGACCGTGATTTGCTGGAATTATTTATACAAGATTATCAGCATTTCAGCATCGTGGAGGACAAAGGATTTAAAAATTTTGTCAAGCATATACCAGGGTACTCTCTACCTAGTAGAAAAACCATATCGTCTGTGATGATACCAGCACTATATGAAAAAAACATTAACTGATGTAAAAGAAGCTGTTGCCCGGGATGTACGATCTGTCTGTTTAACTACAGACTGCTGGACCTCATCACAGACAGAAAGTTTTATAGGTGTGACTGCACATTATATAGACAAATATTTTGAGCCACAACTAGTTCTTCTAGAGTGTAAGGGTCTGAAAGAGCGTCATACAAGCGCTAATTTATCACAGGAACTAAAAAACGTTACGGATGAATAGGGATTAACTACAAAAGTTATATTTGCTATATCAGACAATGCTAGAAACATTGAGAAAGCTATTGAAAATCTTGGATGGAAGAGATACGACTGTTACGCTCATTCAATCAATCTCATAATTATGAATGCACATAAGCCATTGGAAGTATTTCTTGAAGATGTTAAGAAAAAAGTAACACACTTCAAAAGAAGCACAAAAGCATTGGATATGCTCCTCAGCTATCAATTAAGAAATATGGCAGGCAATGGAGAGCCAAAACGCCTAATCCAACAAGTACCGACACGGTGGAATTTAACGTTTTTCATGTTGCAGCGTTTTGTTATGTTAGAAGAAGCTATCAAACATTGCATGGCCCTCATTGACAAAGACTGGCCCCATATTACTTTGGACGAATGGGAGATGGCAAAACAGTTAGTTCAAGTGCTACGACCCTTTGAAGAAGTGAATTCCTCAATCAGTGGAGATGAGTACATGACCGGCAGTTTGGTAATAATAATGACGAACTGTCTGAAATCGATCACTGAAGATTTTTTGGAAAAAAGTGACTTTAGTCATTATACGGAGTCTGTAAAAGAAGTCCTCCGGTCAATTAGAGATGGTGTAAATGAAAAGTTTTCTAGTATTGAATATAGTAAAACCTTTGCACTTTGCACCTTGCTTGATCCTAGGTTCAAGTGTTACGGGTTCCAGAACGACAATGCTTATACCGAAATCAAAAGACACGTACACAATCTAATCATTGATCTTATAAGCCAAAATAAACCTAGCTCGACTGAAAAAAGAGAGGATACGCCCGTACAGAATAAAGACCTTAGTGCCTGGGGAAGGTTTGATGAGCTTCTGAAAAAAAAGAAGCCACAAGGAAGTGCAACAGCCAGAGCAAAACGAGAACTTCAGATGTATATTGATGATGAGATGCTCCCCCGAAAAAATTCAGAAGGCCGATGGAATAACCCGTCTAAGTGGTGGCGGGAACATCAAGTAATATATCCACATCAGGGTTTCGTTCCCGGCTCCCGGGAAAATGTAATTCCCGGAACCGGGAAAAAATTCTGATTTCCCGGGAATTCCCGGGAATTTTCAAAAGTATGTGATAGGTCTAAAACTTTGTATTTTATAGTCATATTAAACTCAATGTTGTTCTTAAAAAAACCTTTCAATTTTTTCTACAGCTTGTCAGCCAGCCATCACTTTGCAGATGAGTAGTTTCGTGGTAATTTTTCGAGGGGAAAAAAATGTGTTTCCTTTGTTTTGTCTTTATAGAACTGTCAGAAAAAACTAGATAACACCTATTTGCATTTCTTTGTTTCATTCTCTCTATTATATTCGCTCTTCTTTGTTTTTACGCAGGTGCTGTGCAATTTCGATAACGATCTTTTTGCTTAATTTTGCGTACCTATAATATTTAAGTTTCTTTGTCTGCGCCCTTCCCCTCCCCCTTCACCTTGCGCATTTAAGTGTAACTAAACAAACTAGTTCTGTTGTTTTATCAGATCGACCGACCAGTCAGTGACGCGCAGCGCAGTGTGGTGTCCGTGCCCATTAAATTAAGTGACATTTGGCATTCGTTCGCCGGTAATATCTCTTTGTTAGTGAAAGTTTGTGTGTGTGTGTTGAAACTCTGGTAAGTAAACCCTGTCGAATTGATTGTTTTGTCAATTCAAATTTACTACATATACAATAAGTACATTTAATATTTTCAACTTGTTATAGGTCAACATGGAAGGTCGACTTTTATCCGAAGTATGGAATCATTTCAAGAAAAAAGGGTTAGATAAAGCACAATGTAATCGCTGTCCAAAAATATTGAGTTGTAAAGGCTCATCGACCAGTGGACTTGCAAGGCATTTGTTAATGGTGCATAGCATAAATTTAAAAGATCAACCCAATGAAGCGTCCTCTGAAACAACACGGGCGTTGGCATCTTCACCGGCACCAAGTACCTCCACAAGTTCACCACAACCATTAAAAAAAAAGGAAGAGCCACATAACACAGACTTCTATAGTTGAACATATCAAGAAGCCCTATAGTATTGCTGAAATCGTCTCGAAGTTGGCATCTAGTGATGGACTTTCGATTCGGATGATCACGCACAGTGAAGTGATTCGAAGCCTTGTTTCACAAGCTGGCCTAAATATTCCAAAATGCGAGTCGCAGGTTATGAAGATGATTGTAGAATTTGCTGAAGAAAAAAAGCAAGATATCAAGAAAATCTTAAATGAACACGTGAAAAATCATGGACGGCTCAGTATCACGCTCGATGAATGGACCAGTATCAGAAATAGACGCTATTTCAACATAAACTTACACAGCGGAGATGGAAAAGTGTATAATTTGGGTTTGATATACATACCGGGGAAATGTGGAGCACAAGAGATAAGAAGAATTATTGATACAGTCCTGACGGAATTTGGAATAAACTTCGAAAGAGACATTGTAGCCGTGACAAGTGATGGTCCAAATGTGATGAAAAAGTTTGGCCGCGAAAGTCCAGCAGAAATGGTATTATGCATGAATCATGCTATTCATTTGGCGGTGAAAGATGTTCTTTATAGAGAAAAGACCACCAAAGAAAGTAAAACGGATTCCGAAGAATCAGACTCCGACGTCTCCGACTTCGACTCATACGACGATTGTGATCAAGAATTAGTACAATCAGCGGTGGAAATAGGAAACCATGATATCCGACCAGATCTGAAGAAAGTACTGAAAGATACACGAACCATAGTCAATTTGTTTCGCAGAAGTCCATTAAAAAATGCGAAACTTCAAGAATATGTAAGATCAGAACATAACAGGGAAAAATCATTGTGTCGCGACGTTAAAACGATATGGAACAGCATTGAAACAATGATAAGCCGGTTCGTAGAAGTTAAAAACTGTATCAAAAAAGCTTTGATTGATTTAGATACCGCAAATTTATGGCACGAAGAGAACTTGGCTGTTTTAGAGGATTTACTTAAAATTTTAAATCCCATCAAATTAGCAGTTGAAGCACTGAGCTCCCGAAAAGCAGATATCTTGATCTGTGAAGCTATCATTACGACACTTCTAGTAAGACTGAAAAAGTTGGAGTCACCTATTGCTTTAGAGTTTTCAGATTTCTTAACGCAAAGAATAAGTGAGAGGAGGGATTCTACTCTATATACCTTAACGCTTTTTCTTCAAAACCCAACAATTAGACGCAATGAATACTTATCACAAAGTGTTGAAACTAAAGAAATAATAATACGCTATGCTGAGCAGCTATTTCGCCGATTATTTCCAGAAAAGTCAGAATCTGAATCGTGCCCGGAAGAATCGCTTCATGCTATTGCTGAGACGCAAAAAAGAGGCATTAGTTTTGCTGAAGAACTTCAAGACGCTATTCAAAATGTTTTCAAAGGCACTCCTCCATCACGAACTCGATTTCCTAGACTGAAGAAAGACTTCGATCTATATATACATCTCTTCTGGTAAACGGACACCTAATTTGGAACTGCTATACAACGCTCTGCGCACGATCATGTCTACATCCACCGAAAGCGAACGTACATTTTCAGTATCGGGAAATTTTGCTACTAAAATTAGAAGCCGATTAAGCGATAAATCACTCAGCTCTTTAGTTTTTCTTAAGTATTACTTTATGAAATAATTTAAGACTTAAACTGAAATAATGGTTTACGTGACTGTTACATAATAAGGGCATAAGTTAAATTTTGCCAACGATGTGTGGCCGCTGTAAGAGAGTAAATAAAATATTATACGTAACTGCTGCATAGAGTTAAGGTATTTAAACACTCGAATCATTTTATGGTTAAATTAAAATCGGTTACGCTACTTTTGATAAACTACTCTCGTGTTTACATACCTTAATGATGTGCAGTTACGTATAATACTTTATCTACTCTTGTAAAGTCGCCACACATCGATGGCAAAGTTTGTTGGTTATCATAAGAGCGTTTCGCAATACTTAATTACTCCGTTTATATTACGTTTATATCATTGTGTGTGCTAAGAAGTTTTATATTATAAGTTTGATTTTGCATGCCTGAAACAAATAATTAAGTTTCTATTATACTACCTCTGTTTATGATCGATCAAAAATGTTATTAAGAAGAAATAATTATTTCTGAGTCAAATAAATAGCTTATTTAATCCATTATGTGTTTTCTTGACTTTTTGTAGTTAAAAAAAACTAAATTAAGGACTTTAAAAATTTCCCGGTTTCCCGGGAAATTTAAAATATTATTCCCGGTTCCCGGGAACGAAAAAAATCCGGGAAATCCGAAACCCTAATCCACATTTATCAGAAATTTACAGAACCAAATGTAACATTGTGGCGACATCCGTTCCCTGTGAGCGTCTGTTCTCAAAAACAGGACTAATAATAAACCAAAGGCGATGCAATTTAAAGACCCAAAAGGTGGAACAACTATTACCCGTGCGCGATAAGTTGGGACCTGAGCGCGGTGACGTCATATTGGCGTGTTTGTACCGCCCGCAAAAAAGCCAACATAACAAGCAGCCGCCCGCGGCTTCGTCTTTGTTTTTTTTAACCTAATTTATTATGTTACTCAGGGAGGACGCTGCTTTTTATCTAATCTTTTTTACACTATTTGAATAAAATAAAAATACAATGTTTAAGTTTATACATTTATTTTATCTATTATTTACATTATCTCATCTTCGTCACTACTTAGTGGATTCATGCCTTCTAGAGGTTGTTCTTCGTCCTCAGTCTCACTATAATCACTTGACGAAGAGGTATCCGATAAATTTACAATTACATAATTGCGATTCATTCGTCTCTTGTAAGAGGTCATCGTCCCAATACTTTTGTCGACAAACTTTTTACAAACTATAACAACAAAAACTACAACAACAAAACAATGACACAAACTATAACAACAAAAACTACAACAACAAAACAATAACACAAACGAAAACTAAAAGAATTCCAGAGCGCGTTGTTACGTGACGTAGGCCAGTACGAGACTAAAAACTCTAGTAAAAAATAGTGATGCGAACGGTACAATACGGGCGCCATCGGGGAAGTGCAGGGGAAGCGGTCGGGGAGTCGCATTCCTAGCAGGTCCCAAGTTATCGCGCACGAGTAATACGTTCCTTAATGTCAACCTAAATTCTAAAAGGTTTGACAAATAATGTAACTAATTAAAAAAAAGATACAATAAAAAAAACAAAACCCAACATAAAACAAAAAAAAATTATGTAAATAATCTAATTTTAAATCGATAGTTCGTAATTGTGTACATAAAATCACTGTAAATATGGCGATTTTTAAATGCGCCACAATTTTTTTGTTGGTAGGTAGGTATGTAGGTAGCTACTTGCCTACGTTCCTACTATTTATTTGCGCCTATGAAAAAATTGTGCTAGTCCTAAGCCTAGTAAAGCATGAAGGAAAATGCCCTACATAAATTAATTAGGTAGGTAATAAAATAAATTTATTCAATCCTCACTGGGGACAGCCAGCGCGGCCCAAACGCCAGTTCGCCAGATTCTACTTCGCGTTAGCGTATTCATACACATAACATAACCAAACTAAACAAGCTGCCAAACCAACCCAAAGTCACTGCTTTAACACTAACGTAGCTATGGTCAACCAAGCATTCGTTGGTAAGTAAGTATCGATATCAGGTAATGGTTATCGATATCGATATTGAAACAAAATATCGATACAATATCCGCTAGCGAAAATAGTCAATAACGCCCATGTCTAAATGAGATAATTTAATTACCCTCATCAATTATACAAAAAAAGAGCTATAAGGACCATGGTACGCATACCGCAAACAGACTCATACAAAGATCACTTCATTAGACTTGGCCTACTCACTGTCCCTTGTTTATACATGTTGGTTCTTCTTACAGATCTAGTAAAACACCTAAATAGGCTTGAAACTAAAGAAGAAAGCGCAGAAGAAAAGATTTAAAAACTTACTTTGTTCCTAGACTGAGAATTGCAGAACCTAGTGTTCATCACCAGGGTGTAAAGCTATATAATAACTTGCCTGTCGTCTTTAAAACCATCTACAGCACATTTGGATTCAAAACTAAACTTGAGCAGTTTTTGTTGAAAAAGTGTTTTTACTCCATTGACGAATTTTGTAAGGACAAGTCTCTAATTACCTGACGCAAAACTTTTATCATTTGACTTGGAATTTTGACGTTATGATATTTATATTGTATTTTATATATTTTTTTTATCTTTTTATTTGACATTATTCATTATCTTAAGTATATCTTAAGATCTGACACTTTATTTAATTATCATGTAAATAATAACGTTCCATTGTTACCATTTTCAGTCATTCATCTTTTAGAATGAATTTCCTACATGTATATATATTTTTTTACTGTACCAAATATTCCGACACAATATGTGTATTGTTTGCGAATAAATGAAACTGAAAACAAACTGAAACATTAGTATATTACCCCGATACTGAGAATACATTGAACGCCCCTCGTAACTATAACTAAAGTATAAGTAAGCTATTACTATAATTAAATTCATAGTACAAATAGTTACAATTTAGGTAAATTATAAAATGATGGGCAAGTGGCAACGAGTCCTAAGTATATCTACATATTAGGTTGGGGAAAAAGTTTTTTCGCATTATTTAAGAAAATTCAAAACAATTTTTAATATAGTTTATTTGCATTTAACTAAAGTATGTAGGTACCATTTTGTTCGATAACTTTTTGCCATTTTGTAGGTAGGGACATGATCCCATTGCTATAGAAATTTTGGGGCTTCTTATCAAAATAGCGCGACAAGTAGTTTTGGCAGTTCTCTCGTGATGTTTACCTGACACTGCCTAAAGAATTCTGAAGAGACCGAAACAGGTGAAAATCTGAAGGTGCAAGGTCAAGACTATACGGCGGATGCATTAACACATCCCAGCCAAACTCTCTTAATTTTTGCTGAGTGGCTAAATATGTGTGAGGTCTAGCGTTATCATGATGAAAAACCACACCCCTTCTGTTGATTAATTCCGGCCGCTTTCTCTCAACTTCTCGCTTTAATCTCATCAGTTGTTCGCAGTAGAGTTCAGAATCGATGGTCCTGCCTGGTGGTAACAGCTCATAAAGAATAATGCCCTTCCAATCCCACCACAAACACAGCATCACCTTGTTGCGAGTTAACCCGGGTTTCGCCACAGTCTGTAAAGCCTGACCGGCCTTTGACCACGACCTTTTTCGCACGTTCTTGTCGTACGTGATCCACTTTTCATCACCAGTTATCAGCTTCTTCAAAAATGGTTCGGTTTCATTACGTCGTAATAAAGAATCACAAATGAGTGCACGGTTCATTAGGTTTCTTTCAGTGAGCTCGTGGAGTACCCAAATATCGAGCTTTTTTGTGTACCCAGTTTTTTTTAAATGCGCCAAAACTGTTTTGTGGTCAATTCCCAGTTCTTCAGCTACGTCGTAACTACTGATATACCGATCTTGCTCCACTTTTTCAAAAATGGCATTAATTTTATCCGTAATAGGGCGACCAGAGCGACGTGCATCTTTGAAATCAAAATTTCCGGATTGAAAACGCTTAAACCAAATTTGTGCTACTCTCACAGACACTAGGTCCATAAACATCGCAAATTTTTTTCGCGGCTTGCGTTGCATTTTTACCTTTTTTGTAGTAAAATTGTACAATGTATCGAATTTCTTCATTAGATTCACTCATCTTTACAGTACAAAAAACAAATAAAAATCACACATTTTCCTAATTTTAATTTGGAAATATCTTCTTTAAAATTTAAACTTTGAATGATACCAAAACCAGCCAGATACAAATAGTATAGCCAAAGAGTTTATTACAAATTCATACATAATACAATGCGAAAAGACTTTTTCCCCAACCTATTACATATATATGTCAGATATATAGTTAATGAGTTCTCGGAAAGAAAATAATATCTGAACAGGCTTTTTAGCCATACCTACAGCATTATGACTTTTCCCGACTGTGGATTCTTTTGTGACCATTAAAACTATTGCCTTGCGTAAATGATTTATTGCATATGTTACAAACATATGGCTTTTCTCCAGTATGAACTCTCTTGTGTTCAATCAAGGTTTTGCGAAAAGCATATGATTTATTGCTTATGTTACAAGTATATTATGACTTTTCTCACGTATGGGTTCTCTTGTGTGCAATCAAATTACTGCTTTGAGTAAATGATTTATTACACATGTTGCAAGCATATGGCTTTTCTCCATTATGGGTTCTCTTGTGTACAATTAAATTACTACTTTGAGTAAATGATTTATTACATATGTTGCAAGCGTATGGCTTTTCTCCATTATGGGTTCTCTTGTGTACAATTAAATTACTACTTTGAGTAAATGATTTATTACACATGTTGCAAGCATATGGCTTTTCTCCAATATGGATTCTTTTGTGTCTAATCAAATTAAAAACTAGAGTAAATGATTTATTGCACATGTTGCATGTATATGGATTTTCTCCAGTATGCATTCTCTTGTGTTCAATCAAATAAATGTTTCGAGCAAATGATTTATTGCATATGTTGCAAGCATATGGTTTTTCTCCAGTGTGGGTTCTTTTGTGTATAATCAAACTACTGCTTCGAGTGAATGATTTATTACATATGTTGCAAGCATATGGTTTTTCTCCAGTGTGGGTTCTTTTGTGTATAATCAAACTACTGCTTCGAGTGAATGATTTATTACATATGTTGCAAGCATATGGCTTTTCTCCAGTGTGGGTTCCTATGTGTGTAATCAAATTACTGCTTTGAGTAAATGCCTTATTGCATATTTTGCAAGTATACGGCTTTTCTCCAGTATGGGTTCTCTTGTGTTTAATCAAGCTACTGCCAGTAGTAAATGTCTTATTGCACATGTTGCAGGCATGCTGTTTTTTGCTGGAGTGAATCAGCATGTGTTGCGCTAGTTTTCTTTTCATTGCAAATGTTTCGTTGCACACATCACAACAGAATGACAAAGCACACACATTGTTTGTCTCAGTTTTCACTTTCACCGGAGGTTGTTCCAAGCTTAATATATTGTTATCGACTGTGACAACTTCTGCGAGTGTACTCTCCTCTATGTCAATGGGTTCTTGTTTTATTAGAAGTTCTTCTTTAACTTGAGTATTTCCTTGGTTTGAGAAATCAATTGTGGACGTTAACGGTAAAACAGTCACAGCTAGGTTGTGAGTGATTGCTGAAGGTGGTACTGCTTCCTCAGCCTGAAAACAAACGAAAACAGCTTGGTGGAAGACATAACGATGGTGTTAGTACTTCACTGAGCGAGCGCATCTTCACAATGAATTGTACTAGACTAACTATACCTCGGTGCTTTGTTGTAACAGCTCTCTCTGGATTTGTTCAGATTTGTGACACATGTCAGAGAATCTGCAGCACCTCTGCAGCTGTGAGTAGCAGATGTAGCATATTGTCTGCGGCCTTCCGTCTTCTGCATTCAACTGAAACAATGAGATATTTATTTCATTTGCAAAAGTAAACATCCATAACGGTTATCTTTACAGTATTTAACCCGCCATTACCTACCGCTTTTACCTATATGTCTGTGAGACCGGGTGGATCGAAAAAGTCGAATAACTTTTTTACCTGTTATTGAATTGACTTGCGAATTCGTGTACTCTCCTGATTTCGCGTACCCCACCGTCAGTACACCCCACATCGGCGAGGCAGGCGCACGTCTTTGAGTTTTGGCGTCAACCCGGTGCGTGGGACCGGGGTCACAGATTACGTAAGTAAAATAGTCTAAGTTAAATATTTTAATATTCAATTATTTATAAGTATATGTATCTATTTTTGGTTTAATTTTGTTAATATTCTATTACCAATGATCTTTTTGCAGATCTTTATATATAAATCACTTAGTTCATACGTAATTGTTGCCTAATTTCTAAACCTTGTTTTAGCATGTCTTACGAACGTTAGAGCCGTCGTTTAGAAGCCCTTCTGCAAGAGGAATTAATATCACAAAAATCATCGGATAGTGAAGCTGAAAGTGCCGACGAACCAGAAAATCCACTTTCAGATCACATACCAAATGTGCCTAGAGCATGTCGTGCCAACATGCTCAAGCTGCTTGGCTCTTGAAGAAGAATGATTTTTGAGGAGTTTTTTTTATGCTTTTGTGTCTAAACACAAAACAAACAAAAAGGTACCCATACTAAGGGTACCTTTTTGTTTGTTTTTTTATAGATCCTATTGTGATAAAACTGAGAGAAGCTGATTTAGTTAGAAAAAAAAGACTTGTTAAAAATTTTGATATTTGAAAAGAGCATTAGAAATATCTTGGTTATTTTTAATGTTTTAACTATGTAAGCATCAAGATAAATAAACGATACGTGATTTAAGATAAACCATTGTATTATTATAAAAAAAACATACCTTTTTAATATTTGAATAAGTTATATATAATAAGTAATAAAAAGTTCCATGGAGTGAAACCATTTAGAAAAATCTCAATTTGATAAACCTGGTTCGTAAGACCGGCGTCACAAATTATGTAAGTCAAAGTCACGTCACAAATGGCGGGTTAAATTTAAAACAAACACAAGATCTGTTTACTAAAGCTAATGTCATATATTTAAATAGGTACATAGTGACATTAATTTTACTTCTGACTATATAACATTCAGATATTAACTTTTTGCTTCTCTACATGATTCTTATGCTTGGTGACTTGTTTATTAGATAAGCTTTAACAAATCTTTATTGACTACCATTTTACGACATTCTAGATTTTTTTATTATTTTTGCACATATTATTTATAATCTTAGAATTTTAGGCTGCCATTTATAAAATAAAAATGTTATTAATCGTGGGATATCAACTTAATCATATGTAACATTGACATACTTTTATTATATAAATCCAAACTCAACTATAATTGCAGCGCCCTACAGGGTGCATGTAAACAAACCTACTTAAGCCAGATGTAAGACCTAAAAGCTGTATCGAATGACTGTACATGTTGGCAATAAATGAAATGAAATATGAAAGTAGACATCCTGTTGCTGATATGGTAACGAACAATTTGGAAATGGTGGTAAAACTTTAGTAGCTTTGTCAATGTATATTATGTCTGTACACTGTCTGTTTGTTGAGAGAGAAACTGATTGCATAAGGTGAGTGGGCCAGCTGTCAGCCGCGCTAATAGCGCATGGCGCGCTCACGGTAATATCGTGGCCTCTGTGCTTGCACATGGTGCCCTGGCACCGCGAGACCAATGCCTGAATGTGTCCAGGTTACTCACCCTAACATGCAATAGCAGGGGTAGCCTCAGGCTCAGCTGTGGACCAAAAGAGATGGATACTGGACAAATATTTAAAGCGCACTGACAATAAATAAGATATACACGTATCAGCTCTAAGAGCTGCCTGTGTATTACAAAAGAATAATACGGATAAGTAAGGAAAAAAATTCATTTGCATGTTTTGAATGATGCTTGCACAGTCCTTTTTAGGTTTGAACAATGAGGAACATAAGTCCCGTTATTTGGGCTAGCTCTTTGTCTTTAAAAAAACATTTATTTCGTAACTTAAGTCTTGCGCTTTTGAATAAAGTAGGAAGGTTATTTTTTCCTTGATATCAGCCCCTAGTCACTGCAACCCAAATTCACCTTAAGGTGGCCACGCTTTTCTCTTGGCGACTTCACATTCTCTTATAAACATATTGTTGGGACTTATTCCACAATGAGGATCAGTAATGTTATAGAAAATTCAATAGAAGTATCCACGTTATTCTTTAAGACATGAAAATGATATATCTTTTTGAATTATCAAAATCGGACCATTAGTTACGAAGATATTAGGTAGTAAACTTTACATGCGTTCCTCCCGCTAAAAGTTTGGACGTGGGTGCGTGTGACGTCACTGTATCGGAACGGAGCGCAAGCGGCACTCCTACTTCACGCGCGAATGAGAGGCGGGTGACGCGTTTGGTCACTAGATTTGTCAATTTGTTTACTTAAAGAGTTTTTAGAGTTTAAGTAGGTGTGTAACAAAATATAAGTACCTACTAATAAAGTAGAACCTGGTTTTGTGCAAGCTCAATCAGATAACCTTCCAAAAGTGGATTCTTTCATGGTATTTGATTGCCTAGGTAATCATTCTAAGTTCACCAGCGCTGAAAGCCGTGGTTGGAAACTACAAAGGTAAGGGTGCTGCTTACTTATCTACGTACATAGGTGCTTATTAGTAATCTTTAGGTCTAAGCTATTAGTTGTAGGTAAAGTACCTACAATGTAAGTATAGGTACAGGGATATAATCAGAACCTGTGAGGTAAATATAAAAAGAACAGCGATAGATTTACACATTTCCCAAGTATAGGCTGTTCAATTTTTGCCGCCCTTCAATCCAACAATTTAGTTGAAACTGCACAAGAAATAGTTTTTGAGTATATTTCAGACCTAATCAAAGCTCAATCATATACGATGATGCGGGGTAATGTAGGTATGCTACTGGATGGGAGCCACGAGCTACGTGTTTCACCATAGAATATAGAAGTTTGCGGTACCATTGCTTGAATCGAAGAGGGATTGTAGAGGGGAAAAGTCATCGGAAAGATGGCCTGTAGACTTCTTTCTGCAAAAAATCAGAAAACCAGCCTTACAGAAATCTTTTATAACATCATCATCATCATCATCAGCCTACATTAGTCCACTGCTGGACATAGGCCTCTTCCAATACGCGCCACTGAGCCCGGTCTTCGGCTCTTCTCATCCAATTTCTGTCCGCCACCTTTTTTATGTCATCGCTCCACCTAGCCGGGGGACGCCCCACACTACGTTTTTCAAGACGCGGTCTCCACTCAAGAACTCGTTTACCCCAACAGTTGTCGGTTGTCTGGCATATATGGCCAGTCCACTGCCACTGCTTTTATAACAACGGACCTCAAATTTGCTGCCTCTAAAAACTGCCGCCCTAGACTCAAGCCTACTCAGCCTGCCGGTAAATCCGCCGCTGAAAAAGAATTAATGTAAACTTAAACTTTTTTAACTTATGAATCTTTATTCTTCGCTAATAAATTGGTCATAACTTCGTAAATTTTTGTCACAGAATAATTTTTTTTGAACTATATGTTTCTTAGCTTTATAAATCTGCATTCTCAACTAAAAACGTTACGGATTCTCATTACTCAGAGCATGTACATACCTTTGTGCTTGAAAGTTTCTCGAATACATCCAGAAGGCGGGTGCTTCTAATCCAATGCATTCTCACATCGATGGCTAGGCACACTCTGCACCATGTGTTTAGATCATCTGTGAACTCTGAAGAAGCCATTTTTTATGAAAACTCGTAGGCCAATTAAAGTGTCAAGTACTTAACTAATTTTTTGATATGTTAAATAATGGGCAGATATTGATTTGCTTTAATTATTTGGTTGATACATTTATATACACTAAACAACATAATTGCTAGTAATATTTCACAGATACGGACGCGGACGCCTGCCCGACTGAATGAAAGTGACATGACAAGTGTGTGTTGCCAACCTCGACTGAGCGTCCCCCCTAGCGTCATCTTGAAATCCCCAACATTCCCCCTAATAAAACAATAACTCAAGACCACCCTAGACATTTATTTACACGCTTGAGTATTCACTAATTTCGTTTAATTTTTATCATATCTTACAGAGAACATTTTTTCTGCTGATGTTTACGACGTTGTTTTGTTCTGTATTTTATTGATTTTTGTTTTATTTTTGTTAATTTAAGTTGACATTCTTTGTTAAAATAACTTAATTAGCGTTAAATATGAGGACAGAAAGGGCGGACAAGTGAAACGATCGCTGGTTGGCTTAACACTGATTTATTGTACGATGCATGAGTGGTGGCACAGGCACGCACACATACATAACAACTAGTCCTGATGCTTGTCTGTTTGAGCTACTGTAATGTTAATTTATTGATATATTCTAAATATGACGTAACTTAGTGTTCTTTTATGTACCTACAGTGGAAAATAAATGAAATGAAATTACAGCTTCATACAATTGAATACACAATCCAATCAATAATTTTCTAATTTACTTTTTAATTAGGTAGTACCTATACACTAGGGGTGCAAATTTTTGCACCCCTAGAGTATAGGTACATAGTGTATGCCTCAAAAAATATGGCCCCTAAAAATACCCCATTTCATCTATCTTATCCCCACAAGTTGGTAACACTGCATGACAACTAAATCTATCTTATTATTTGCAATTCCTCTTGTCGTTCTGTAAGGCTGGTGCTATTTTTAGGGTAAAATATATGAATGAACGAATAAAAAGTTCAAAACTCGAATAGGTAGGTTGGTTAAAATCGAGAGAGTTGGACCAATTTTTGTGACTAAACAATTCGTTCTACAAGGTATACAAAACAATTTGAAATCCCTAAGACGAGTTCAAACAAGGAAGTTGTAGTTTATATAAAATTTCTTTAGAGAACTACTATACAGTTTGGCCGAAATGAGGTCAATAAAACTAGCTTACAGCACTCATTGATTTCTATTACATAATAAAAAAGATTTTCAGAATCAATTCAGTACCTACGAGTAGTTTCTGAGACTACCCAAGACACAAAGATAGAAACTTTTTACTAATATTATTACATAAATTCTCAAACGGTGCTTTACCCTTTTTAATATATTTTAACCTTATAATTTTTACTTTATTTGTTTTAAAATACAAAAAATCGGAAAACTAACATGGTGTTTTCAAATGCAGGGTGTGACGGAAATTATTTTTTTCACATTACTTTTTGTTTGGGCCAACCTGTATTTAGTAGTGGCTGACCCGTTGCAACTTTGTCTGCCAGTATGTTTTCTTCGCCGTTAACTCCCCGCTGCGTCCGTTTTTTTTTTTTTTTTTCGATGGGAAAATGCTTTACGCATGTCCTCTAACTCGGGAAGAGCTGAAGGGGTCTGTCGGACTCTCCGTAGATTACAACCAACGGCATACCGACTAAAAACCCATCGATATTCCTTCAATCACCTCAGTGCCAGTGCATCAACCAACCGCCCATTTTGAGATGAGTGAGTCGATGCTGCACTAGCACTTGACAGAGTCACGGGGTCCCGGTTGGATTCAACCGCGGCCCTGTCGGTGAACGTCCGCCTTAAGCGGACCCTTCGAACCCCCACGTGGGAGGGAGAGGAATGTCCTGGAATATTAAGGACATTCCCCGGCGTAGGAGGCCTGTGCGATGCAGAGTCGGGGCTCCCCGCACCCGAACACTGCTGGTCCCCATCGAGCGGAAGAAGGCGGATAAACTGTCTTCACCTTCTCCCGGTCCTTCTTCTGCGGCGCGGCTCAGCGAGGAGGTTCTCCTCTCGCATTCGTTCCGCAGCCTCCTTTTGTGACATCATCTCCTCACAGAAGGTAACTACGGCATCCCAGGCTCTGTCGCTGTCAAGTGCAGCCTCGACTATTCTTAGCAGTGAGAGGTCCTGGCCAACAACTGCCACTAGCGCCTGTCGCTGTATTGCCCAGGCACCGCAGATCTCGAGCGTCTTCATGGGCACCACAGTGATGGCAATCCGTCGTTGATTCCCTTCCGATACGGCACAGGTACTTTAAGAAGCAACCATGCCCCGTCAGCACCTGTGTCAATCGGAAGGTCATTGAGCCATGTTCTCTGGCAAGCCACTTTCTTAAAAGCGGACGAACTGCCTCAATCGTCTCAATACCGGCGCTAGGCTGCGCCAGCCTCTCGAGCCACTCTTCAATGAGTGCCTCGTGCAGCTCGTCCCTTTTGCCCTCGATTTCTCTAGGGGCTTGTAAAACACTTCAAAAGAAGCACAAAAGCATTGGATATGCTCCTCAGCTATCAATTAAGAAATATGGCAGACAATGGAGAGCCAAAACGCCTAATGTTACAATTTTCTTAACATCTTCAAGAAATACTTCCAATGGCTTAAGTGCATTCATAATTATGAGATTGAGTGAATGAGCGTATCAGTCGTATCTCTTCCATCCAAGATTTTCAATAGCTTTCAATTGTCTGATATAGCAAATATAACTTTTGTAGTTAATCCCCATTCATCCGTGACGTTTTTTTAGTTCCTGTGATAAATTAGCGCTTGTATGACGCTCTTTCAGACTCCTACACTCTAGACTAGAAGAACTTGTTGTGGCTCAAAATCTTTGTCTATACAGAGTGTGGCGTAATGAGTGGATAATAGGGTACCTGCGGGTAGGGGCCATTGTGGCGGTTCAGAAAAATATTTGTTATGCTCAGTAAAAGTGCCTCGGTTTTCGAGATATTCGACATTTTCGAAATTTAAGAAATATTTCTCCCTTCGTCACTATTTTTGGCGCCAAGACTGCAAATGAAAATTTTTTTTCTATCTATTTTTTGGATAGATGTGCTATCGAATGGAAACTATTATTTTTATAACACAAGCACAGTTATGTTTTTAAAATAAGATTTCACTAAAATTTTACTTGCTTTCGTTTGTTTTCTTGACCTTTACCCTTCTGTGGTGTAAAAAAATGTATGGTCACTTGAATGCCAAATTTTAAAAAAATTAGCCTATTTCATCGAGATTCCGAAATGGTATATTACATGGTATTTCCACAAGTTGATTCAAAAGTAATTCCTATTAAAATGGGTAGAGCTATTTATTATAAAATTACAAATAGTACTAAAATTTACTTCATTACTTAAAATCACCTAAAAACGTTAGTTTAAAATTCGGTAATGAAATAAAACGAAACAATAAATTTTAAATGCATTTCATTTATTAAATTTACTATTACAAAAGGTGTTCGAAAAGGCCACCACGTGCTCTGATGCATGCTCTGCACCTTTTGATAAAAGATCTTTTAATCCTGTTCGCAATTCTTTGCTCTGTGATTTTCTGAGCAGCTAATCGCACACGCTCCCGTAGCTGGTCCACTGTATTGATTGGGTCTTTATAAACCTTTTCTTTAAGGCATCCTCAGTAAAAAAAGTCCAATGGGTTGAGGTCTGGTAAACGAGGTGGCCACAAAATTGTCCCCAAACGACCGATCCATCGTCGACGATATGTTTCATCGAGGTATTGTCGAACATTTCGGGCGTAATGAGCGGGGCAACCATCGTGCTGCAGCCACATTCTTCTTCTATCTTCTAATGAAACATCTTCTAATAAAAGTGCAACTTCTTGCCGTAAAAAATGTAAATACGTTTCTGCAGTCAATGTTCCAGACAATTCGAATGGTCCGATGATTTTGCCATTTAGAATTCCAGTCCATAAATTAATTTTGAACTTGTACTGGGACCTGTCTTCTCTGGCCAAATGAGGGTTTGTACGCTGCCAACTGTGCAGATTGTGCATATTAAAATACCCATCTTTTTTGCACGTGCAGGGTAATCTCTTGGCTGTAAACATTGCACGCGCTGGTAGTGAAAAGGATGTAATTTTTCTCTTTTTAAAATTCGGTGCACTGTTCTTGCTGACATGCCAGTATTAGAGGCTATTACGCGCACAGATGTGGTCGGATCAGCAGCAATTTCATCAAGTACGTCCTCTTCATTATGTACTTGTGGTCTCCCAGAACTCGTGCCACCGATGTCACTTCCAGGAATTCGACCTTCCATGTAAGCATTGTGTACGCGAATAAACACACGATAATCGGGATGGCGTGCATTGGGAAATCTTTCCCGATACAGTGCTGCTGCTCGATTGGCGTTACCACCACACTCGCCGTAGATTAAATGCATTTGCGCATATTCAGACGCAGTGTATAGCTGAGCCATTGCAATCAATATGCAATACCAAAAAATCCAAGTTACAAAGCAAATCAAGTCCGAGATCACAGCACAAAATCGTTAGGTTCACAAAATTAAGACGTCCAAATCGCTAGGCAAAACAAAGTCCGAAATCACTGCACAAAATCGACGAGTATCAATCCAAAACAGGATAACACGTTGTTGTACGGGAGTAGTCTGATAGCACACTGACTCGAAAATCATAAAAATTCGTTACGCGAAACGATAGTTCTCTTTCACTCATAGCATGAAAGAGCAAGATAGACATAGTGTCGACTGCCGCTGGGCCGGGAATCTGTTCCAAGAATTACTAGTAGTTCTGCGAACAGTAGACAATTATTGCTAATAATAGTTAAAAATATTTCTTTAAATTACGCCTTGATAAGTTTGGTAGGAATTAATTTTGAATCAAGTTGTGACAATGACATGTAATATACCATTTCGGAATCTCGATGAAATAGGCAAATTTTTTTAAAATTTGGCATTCAAGTGACCATACATTTTTTTTACACCACAGAAGGGTAAAGGTCAGGAAAACAAACGAAAGCAAGTAAAATTTTAGTGAAATCTTATTTTAAAAATATAACTATGCTTGTGTTATAAAAATAATAGTTTCCATTCGATAGCACATCTATCCAAGAATACTATCCAAAAAACAGATAGAAAAAAAAATTCATTTGCAGTCTTGGCGCCAAAAATAGTTACGAAGGGCGAAATATTTTTTAAATTTCGAAAATGTCGAATATCTCGAAAACGGAGGCACTTTTACTGAGCATAACAAATATTTTTCTGAACCGCCACAATGGCCCCTACCCGCAGGTACCCTATTATCCACTCATTACACCACATCCTGTATAATGTGCAGTCACACCTATAAAACTTTCTGTCTGTGTTGAGGTCCAGCAGTCTGTAGTTAAACAGACAGATCGTACATCCCGGGCAACAGGTTAATTTAAATCAGTTAATGTTTTTTCATATAGTGCTGGTATCATCGCAGACGGTATGGTTTTTCTACTAGGTCTAATCTTTTGTCCTCCACGATGCTGAAAGGCTGATAATCTTGTATAAATAATTCCAGCAAATCACGGTCAACTCGTTTTATTTCTTCTGGGGTTATCTTTTTATTAACAAAATTTTGCATCGTCCTTTGTCGTTTGCTGGGAGGGCCTGTGATGCTGCTCTGAATTGGCACAACGTCTAGGGTAGTTGGTGCAGTAGCAGTAGTTGGCGGGCGGGTCTGGGTTTATCCATTAGTAGTTGCTATGCCTAGCTTGCGGCTTCGGCCGATTGTTTTGGATAAATCCAGGTCTTCTTTACTCGACTCAGGGGAGCGAGTCGGGAGGCGAATGGTCTTGAGGGAGAGCGCAGGTCGTGTAGATCCTCAAGGCAAGTCTGGTGGGGTCGTTCCTTCTCGCGGTTGCTGCCCGCTATTGGTCTATTTCCATCTGAAATAGACGTAACTGAAACCACCAGGCGCCGGCAATTTGTCGGTGGGGTAGGATGGGTGAGCTTGGGATCCTGTGTGGTGGGGTTTAGGATTGAGTTGGGACATTTCAACACCTTATCTCGCTGGGTAGGGTTTGGAATGCAGGGGGGAATAGTGATAGTTGGGGGGAAATTGTAGGACTTCTCCACACGCCCCTCTGAGTAGCAGAGGGCGTAGTGAATGAAGATGGGACTGGCTGTTGGAGCCGTCTCTGGGAAGGGGAGGCGTTGATGAAGCGTCGTTCCGCTTGGTTTTCCGTGAGTCGGCTGTATGGGTCAGCTTCCTTGCGGGATGCCAAGTGAACGGGTGCTTCATTGGCAGAGTGGGTACTTGTTTGTCCCAATGACCTTCAAGGCTATACCGGCAGGGCCACCCATACCGGTCAGGCTTGGAGCGAGGGACCAAAACAAGTGCAGTTAGCCTTGGCGGGGCCCGTTATGGGTTTGTCAGACGAGGCGGGTACGTCCTTGTTTTAGGGCGCGCTGACAGGGGAGCTCACTCCTGAAAAAAGAGACAACGATGTAGAGCATCGGAGTTAGGAAACATGGAATCCCCCTCCCTGGACCGACGGAAGAAGGCTGCTTCAACAGCGCTATCAGAGGTTGACGACTCATGTGCTGATATAGAGTCAAGTAGAGAAGAGGAGTCTGATGACTCGAGAAAGGTGGATGGATCTTCCAGATTCTGGAAGACACCAGCGCCGGTGCAGTTACGCGGAAAGCGAACGCATTCGGCAAGAAGAGAAGACTCTCAGCGTGCTACAGGTACAGATGAATCTGGGGATACAGTACCCCCGCCATCTAAGGTTCCTACCTCTAAGAGAGGTAAAGGCCGTGATAAGTACACGAGCTATTTGAGGGATAAAACGGATTTGCAGAAAAAACGAGAAGAGAGAGAACTAACCGCCGAGGAGGAGGTTACAGAAAAGATGGTCAGTGTGAGAAAGGCATCTGCTCGCCTGGTGAATCCAAGTGATGATCATCCGGCCGTCGACTTGAACCGACTGGTACTGGACAACGTTGACGTCATAGTTAATGTTGCCACAAAGTCCAGTCACCTAAAAGGTACTTTTCAGAAGGCCCTGAAGGACGCAGCAGCCTCAATAAAAGAGGTACTGACAGTGCTTCAACATCGCACTGCCTCTGAGGAAACCGCTAAACTACAGGCAGATAACGCTCTATTGCGGGCTGAACTGACGGAATTACGTAAAGAGCTGGCGGAGCTCAAGGACAACTTGGCTCGAGCTCCACCCCACAACGATCTAGAAGAGTTCCCTAAAGCGAATCCTAAAGCGCCTCAGAAAAAGACGCAAAAAAGGCAGGAGAACCCAAACCCATGTTGCTTGCAATAACACCGCGCAAGAGGAGTTCTTGCGTTCGATCATGCTCCAGGTAGGAGGTATGATCAATGCAAGATTCGAAAGCGTGGAGGATAGGCTGCTTCCTGAAAAGCGGCTTCGACCACCACTAGCTGCAGAAAAGGGCAAGGATGTGCCAAGACCATTGGCCAGTACCGTGCCTATAGTATCAGCGGAGGAGAGTGGTTTGACAGCTGGAGAGCACGGAAAAAAGAATAAAAGGAGAAAAAATAGAGAGCAACTGGAAACAACTGCCCAGGAAGTGACTCCTCGGGACGAAATGCTACCTTTGGCCACGGAAGGAGCATGGTCCAAGGTAGTAAGGAAGGGCAGAAAGAGGAATACTGATAAGATGCAGAACGTTGTTCAAGAACCAGGCAAACAACAGACAAAGCAGAAAGCTAAGCAACTGGCCAAGAAAGCTGCAAAGCTTCAACCACCT
This sequence comes from Philereme vetulata, assembly GCA_918857605.2. Taxonomy (NCBI): domain Eukaryota; kingdom Metazoa; phylum Arthropoda; class Insecta; order Lepidoptera; family Geometridae; genus Philereme; species Philereme vetulata. Next base: position 2,479,402 of record OU975427.1, on the reverse strand, counting down.
CGCTCATCGGCTGTGGTAGTTACTTTGCTGCCTGGAGCAGAGGAGAGAGGCATGACCTACGGCAAGGTTTTAGCCGAAGCCAAGGGCAAAATAGATCTTGCTGGTCTGGTGATCCCTGCCCTTAAAGTTAGGCACGCAGCAACGGGCGCGCGAATCTTGGAAATCTCAGGTGCAACAAGCTGTGAAAAAGCTGACTCTCTCGCACAAAAACTTAGGGAGTCCATCAATGCCGAGGACGTTAGAGTCTCCAGGCCCACTAAGTGCGTAGAGTTGCGCGTTTCGGGCCTTGATGACTCTGTCACCAAGGACGAAATTGTGGCTGCTGTCGCCCGACACGGAGGGTGTCCGACGGACTGTATTAAGTCAGGAGAGATCCGCCTGGAGCCGTCTGGGCTTGGTGCGATCTGGGTGAGATGCCCGATAGCAGTGGCCAAAAAGCTGGCCGACAGTGGCCGACTGTTAGTGGGATGGGTTGCGGCACAGGTCAGGCTGCTACAGTCTAGACCCATGCGCTGCTACCGATGTCTAGAAACAGGGCACGTGCGAGCTCGTTGCACGTCCGAGGTAGACCGGAGTACAGAGTGCTACCATTGTGGTCAGCCCGGGCACAATGCAGCCCAATGTACTGCTGCTGCCCACTGCACTCTGTGTGCTGCAGCAAGCAAACCCGCAGGGCATAGACTGGGCAGCTCAAAGTGCGCCGCCCACAGTAATAGAGGAATAAGGAAGACGGTAGGGGTCAAAGGCCAATTGCAACATGCCCACCCTCGGACCAATGTTGAGGTCAGGGAAGTGGGGGTGTCTATGGATACCATATAGTGATGGCTCTACGAGTTTTGCAGGCGAACCTCAACCACTGCGCTAGAGCTCAAGATTTATTGATCCAGAGCATGGCGCAGTGGTTGATCAATGTGGCAGTCATTTCTGAGCCATACTTCATCCCTCCCTTAGATAACTGGGTAGGGGACAATGACCAATTGGTGGCGATAGTTGTCCAAAGTGCCGCTGGCTCCCCACCCTTCGCGAGTGTAGCAAAAGGTCGAGGTTGCGTGGCAGCCCGGTTGGGCGATATTGTTATTGTGGCAGTGTATTTCTCACCAAACAGAGTCCTTGCTGAATTCGAGAATTTTCTTGCAGAGGTAGGTACTTGCAGGAGTAGGTAGGTTACAGAGGGAAATGTGTACTTGGGAGGAACACATTTCCCGTGCTAGTTGCTGGAGACTTCAACGCCAAATCTACGGCGTGGGGATCTCCAGCAATCGATCCACGCGGTGAGGTGGTAGAAGAGTGGGCATTAGCAGCTGGTCTTTCAGTCCTCAATCGAGGATCAGAAAACACCTGCGTCCGACGTCAGGGTGGGTCAATTGTGGATCTCTCATTCGCTTGCGCAGATTTGGTCTGTCGTGTTCAGGGTTGGAGAGTTTTGACAGATACCGAAACACTGTCGGACCATCGGTACATTCGGATGGAGATTCACATGAGTGCACCACCGCCTTTACAAAGTGGTCTAGCTAGAGGTTCTGGGAGAGGCCCACGGTGGGCTATAAAGCGCCTCGATGAAGAATTGCTGATGGAGGCTTCTTTGGTACAGTCTTGGGTATCGGCTCCAATTACGGAGATTGATGTGCAGGCGGAGGTCGAGTGGTTCCGCAAGGCTTTAACAACGATTTGCGACGCAGCAATGCCCCACATCAAGCCTGTGGCCCACAAGCGTCAAGTGTACTGGTGGTCAACATAACTTGCAGATCTGCGAAAAACGTGCGTAGAAGCGAGGCGCCAGTTCACTCGTTACCGAAGAAGACGGCATCGTTTAGAGGAAACGGAGTCTCAGCTGTATGACCTCTACAGAGATGCTAAAAAGACCTTGCAGCTGGCGATCTGCCAGGCCAAAACTCAGGCCCAAAATGAGATGCTGGAAACTCTAAATCGGGATCCTTGGGGTAGGCCTTACAAAATGGTGAGGGGCAAGCTTCGCCCTTGGGCTCCTCCATTGACGCAGAGCTTGGAGCCTCAGCTCTTAGAGCGTGTGGTATTGGCTCTGTTTCCTGACAGGGAGGAACACACCCCTCCACGGATGGCTTTAACCAGTGACGAGCTAGAGGATACAGGTGAAGTACCAGCAACATCGGAGGTTGAAATGAGGTTAGCAGTCCTACGGCTCCGTGCCAAAAATACTGCTCCAGGACCCGATGGCATACCTGGACGAGCGTGGGTGCTTGCTCTTAAGGTAATGGGGCCCAGACTCTGCAGTTTGTTCAAGGCGTGTCTGGAACAGGGGCGATTTCCAACACAGTGGAAGACTGGTCGACTGGTCCTCCTGCGGAAATATGGGCGCCCGGTGGACTCTCCATCTGCCTACCGTCAGATTGTGCTACTTGACGAAGTGGGCAAGCTTTTTGAGCGTATAATCGCCGATCGCCTAATTAGGCACTTGAACAGTGTCGGTCCTAACTTAGACGACAACCAGTTTGGTTTTCAAAGAGGGCGATCGACGATTGGGGCAATTCTACGGGTAAAGGCGTGTGCTGAGGAAGCTATCTCTCAGGGTGAGGTCGTTTTGGCGGTGTCTCTTGACATTGCCAATGCCTTTAACACCATGCCCTGGAGTTGCATAAGAGAGGCGCTGTTGTACCACCAGATGCCCCACTACCTTCGTCGAATAGTCGAGGACTATCTGACGGAGAGGTATGTCTCCTACGAGGGGCAAGATGGTCTGCGTCAGCGAAAAATGTCGTGCGGTGTCCCACAGGGATCGGTTCTTGGACCGCTCCTGTGGAACATCGGCTACGACTGGGTGCTTAGAGGATCAACTCTCCCAGGAGTTAAGGTAACTTGTTACGCTGATGACACGCTAGTGACAGCCAAGGGGAAAACCTTTGCGGAAGCATCTGCTCTTGCCACCGTAGGAGTGGCACAGGTGGTCCACAAAATTCAAAGGTTGGGTCTCAAAGTAGCCTTGAACAAGTCCGAAGCACTTTGCTTTCACGGACCACGAAGGGCACCACCGGCGGGATCTCATATTGAAGTAGGCGGAGTCAACATTGCCGTCGAGTCGACGATGAAATACCTGGGACTTGTCCTCGACAGCCGATGGAACTTCTGCGCCCACTTTAAGCAGCTGATGCAGAAGTTAATGGGCACCGCAGCTGCTCTCGGAGGGTTACTGCCCAACCTGAAGGGAGCAAATGTAGCGTGTCGTCGCCTTTACATGGGAGTGGTGCGCTCCATGGCTTTATATGGAGCTCCAGTATGGGTAAACGCCCTGAATAGCCAGAACATCGCCCTGTTGCGAAGACCACAACGAGCAATGGCCATCAGGGTGATCAGGGGATACCGCACAATCTCGTTTGAGGCGGCATGCGTCTTGGCGAGTTCACCACCTTGGGATTTGGATGCTGATACCCTAGCTACAATGTATTATTGGCGCGAGGATGAACTTGGTAGGGGTCAGCATCCAGCTTTACGAGAAATAGAGGAATGTAGGCGCGAACTACATCAAGAGCTCGTTGAAAGGTGGAGGGTGAGGTTAACTAGTCCAGTTGCCGGCCAAAACACAATAGAGGCTATTCTGCCGGTACTGAACGAGTGGCTAACGAGGGAGCACGGGGCGGCAACCTTTCGTTTGACCCAGGTGCTATCGGGACACGGTTGTTTTTCGAAGTACCTGTGTCAAATTGGAAGGGAGCCGCCCTGCGCATGTCACCATTGTGGCAACATTGTTGATACGGTGCAGCATACGTTGGAGGTTTGCCCAGCTTGGGAAACCTCACGTCAGCAACTCGTCAATGTGACTGGTACAGACCTTTCACTCCCAGCTTTAATCAAGGCTATGGTCGGGAGTGAGGGGGCCTGGAAAGCTGTAGTGGCTTTTTGCGAGGTAGTCTTAACCGCCAAGGAGGCTGCGGAGAGGGATAGAGAAATTCTTACGACCAATCCCATTCGCAGAAAGAGAGTCAGCGGTAGGAGGAGAAACCTCCACGATATCCGTCCCCCATAATAAAGGCTTGGGCGACGACACTGTGTAGTGTCCGCCGCCCACTAACTCAAAGCCTAGAGGTGGCGTGCGTGGAGGTTCCGCGCACTTCTCACACCAGGGATAAGGCGGGACAATTGGAAATAGATGGGACTCGCAAGGAGCCAACACCGTTGAAGCCATGGAAGAATGAAAAGCGTACCCACAGCATCGACCAAAGGTGTTCAGAAGAAACCCCGTGAGGTTTAGTCAGTAAGAGTCTGACATAATCTTCCGCCACCACCCCCCAAGGCGGAAGTTATCCATGACGGATTTCCTCACGTAAAAAAAAAAAAAAATGCAGTAGTTGGCAACACTGGCATGAACGCTACATTTTCTCTCGTATTTGCTTGCTGTGGTGCCTGTGGTATGTCACTAGTATTTTCAGATACCAAAATTGTATTTGTATCATCTACCCTTTGAGCTAAATAAGTTGACGCTTTAGATTTTTTTTAATGGGAATTCAAATTTCCAGTTAAGTTTTATAGGATAATTTATGTTTACAGTATTTACACATGGCAAACATATAGTCCTTTTTACCAAAATGAGTCCACATTGTGCTTTGTCGAGGCATGATAATATTTACACTTTAGTCTTTACTTTTACACTAGGTAGGTACTTTCTAACACAAATACCTACACTACACTATTAATTAATATTTACAATTAGTCTTTATTTTTAACCCACTAGGTAAGTAGGTACTCTATTACTCTATTTATTTAGTAGTATGTGAATACTTAGTTGCTAGTTAATTAGATAGACATAAGTTAGTAGTAAGTACCTTACCAATGTCTACCTAATTAAATAGCACAAGTAGGGTCTTTTTATTTTTTCCAAACTATAATCAATCACTCACGACAATTCACAACAGTTGCAAAATTGCAAATAACATTTAAAACAAACAAACGCGCTGCGCGGTGCAACTAACACACCAGCCTAATCTAAATCAATTTAAAGAAATTTGTAATTACAAGTCGACCGTATTAACCTATTATTAAGATCGATTGGAAACGCAATTAGATAGGTCAAAGTGTAGTGAACGGTACATAGTAAGTACCAATTACGCTAGCTAACGATATTCGCTCCATCTCGTGTTTTCGCATGAAAGCTTACGCGTTAGAGAGGGATGCACTAATTATTAAAGTTAGGTGCCAACCAAAGTAACCAAACCAACCTATCAACCTGTTCAGTTGCCGATTATGTTTAGATATTTTGGTAATGTTAACGTACGTATTCGTATCGTTACGTTAGTGTGTTAGTGCTAACTCGCTAGCGTGTTTCGTACAGATATTTAGTATCGGTTGTCGGTTAATTACAATATCGATACGAGACGTTAGATCATGTCAACCGTTTTTAGGTACGTTTTGGTATAGCGGACTCATGGTCATGTCTGTTCTCATTAGTTTATGACACTGATTGAGGGTATAAATACAACATATTATTTGAATCTCGCCATTAGTATTCAAAATATAATTTCGGAAAGGCAACTACGATGACTGATACGACAATGTTGAAAAAAATCGAGCATCACGCTGTTATAAAATTCCTCACAAAACAAAGAAAGACTTAAAAAGTAATTCACGAAGAAATTATGCCTGTTTACCAAGATTATGCGCCTTCATTATATACAGTTCAGAAGTGGTCAAGTAAATTTAAACGGGGTAGAGAGAGTATTGAAGACGACCCTCGTGCCGGTGGGCCGGTTAGTGCCGCTACTGAAGAAAACGTAAAAAATGTTGAGAAACTTGTACTCGAAGATGCCCGTGTGAGAGTGAAAATATTAGAAGAAAGAACCAAGCTATCCGTGGGTACCATTCACACTATCCTTCATGACATGACTGAATTTGTCAAAGGTCAGTGCAAGATGGGTGCCGCGAATGCTCACAGCGCGCTTCGAAACAAGTGTGAGTTGATTGTTGCAAGGAGTTTTTGGAGCTCTGTGGTGAAAATCCGCAAAGTATTTATGATCGAATTGTTACTGGTGATGAAACGTGGGTTCATTACTGTGATCTTGAGAGCAAGCAGGAGTCTATGCAGTGGCATAAAAAAGGAACAGCCCCACCGAAGAAGTTTAAAGTCAGCCCATCCTCCGGAAAGCTCATGGCCACAGTGTTTTGGGGTTCCAAGGGAATCTTATTAATTGAGTACACAAAAAAAGGTGAGAGTATTACTGGCGCAACTTACGCTATCACCCTGCGCAATTTAAAGGAGACAATAAAAGAAAAAGACGGGGAAATTGACCGCCTGTGTATTGCTTCAGCACGACAACGCGCCTGTTCACAAGGCGCGCATTGCCAATGCTGCTGTGCGGGATTGCGGATTTGAAGAAATCCATCCACCCCGGACCTAGCCCTAGTGATTACTTTCTGTTTCTAAATCTCAAAAAAGAACTTCGAGGCAAACATTTTTCTGACGATGAAGAGTTAAAGGCAGCAATTAACGATCGTTTTTCAGACCAGGAAGATAATTATTTTTTGGAGGGAATCGAAAAGTTATTTTCCAGGACAAATAAGTGTGTTCAGATCCTAGGGGACTACATTGAAAAATAAATTTTATATAGAATTTTCTGCTTATTCTTTCATGCCTATACCGAGAATACATTGAGCCCTTCGTATATTCGTAGTATAATATTAATCTTCGGATTTGTTACTCAGTACGCAGGCCCGTGAAGATTATTCCACGTGGGGGTTAGTCATAAGTAAGTCCAAAAATTACATGCTAGATGCCCACTCATTCATGTGACAATCATGGTGGCAAGTCCATCGCTGCGTATGATATGTATAGTATACTAACTCGATGGCACAATATGCCTTCGAGTGTTTGCTTCTGGGACATCAATTAAAATGAAACTATTTTTCTTTTTCAATAATTACCTTTCACCTTATCTATATTAACCGGTTTCAAATTGAAATTGAGCGCAACGAGTTACTTACGTAACTGGTATTGAGCGGGACACCACGGGTCAGTTACCTGCCCCGTGGTGTCCATAGATGGGTACCCACCCGGGTTAAAACCCATGAGTGGGTTAAAACCCAATTATCACCCAAGTCATTCCACCCACTGGGTTGTTTGAGCGGGTGAAAATGAAATAAGTAGTAATTATTAACAATGACGTCTAATAAAGTACCTAGGTACCTATAAACTTCTTTAGCTCCATCTATATGTATGTATATTTATATACAGAGTGTTTTTTTTAACTGGGACAGTACGGCAGCACCCATAACCAGAGGAGATACAGGTGCAGTTTCTTTTAAAACATCAGCTCGTTTTCGAAGAAAAACTTTTTGGCATTAAAATTGTTTTGGTCAAGCGTGAGTAGCGCATTAAAATGAATCAAGTTAGTAATATTTTTTGATGCCGATCGATGCAGTTCTATGTAAGGATCATTTTATTGTATCGGATGAAAAAATCACCCGGTTATAACCCAAATGGGTAGAATGGGTTTTTACCCATTACCCATCTCTGGTGGTGTCCCGCTCAATACGAGTTGAGTACCTACAATATGAAATAAAAAAATAATAATAAATACAATGTATATTATTGAAATTATCCTTTATTCATCTTAATTAATAGTAATACTTAATTTCATATCTTTTTACAAAAATAAACTGCGACGCCCATTTTCTAGAGCTCAAAACTAAATGATACTATTTTTGACAAATTTTCAATGGTTTTTACACCTATAACCAAAAAGTAATGATAGCATTGCAGCTCATTATTATTTTAAACACGGGATTTATCACGGTTCTACAATTTTGTCAGACTTACAATGTTGTGACAATGTTTCGGTTCAAGTCGTGAACCTTCATCAGGGTGAGTGCGATCAGCTCCGAGCCGGGTCTCGTCACGCACTCAACATTTTCGGTCGCGATAAAACAGTACGTGATAAATCCCGTAATAAAATAAAGATTGAATTACATCACAATAGAATTGATGTTTCGGTTTGAAGGGTTGACAGGTAGGTAGGCACATGAGACTTCACTGATACGTTTCAGGGTGACGGCCGCAATGCACACGTCCTTATATCACGCGAGGTTTTTTCAGCCACTTTTTAAGGTACCCCCCTCATCCCCCCTTTGTGATACGTCGTGATGTTTTAGACTATAAAGGAACTCCAGCCCCCCTACACCCAACATCACGTGTATTTTTATTATTTATTAGCAGTTAAAAAATATTTTTAATGAAAAATAATTTTGATTCTGTAAAACGCACACGGACGCGCATGTGGGGACAGCCTGCTGAACGCTAAATATTGTTGTTATGTTGGTTTTTAGACATATATTCGCTCCCTCAGGATTTTACGTGGTCGCACGGAAAATATAGGTAGGTACACGTGAATCTTATAACATCCCCCCCCCTACATTATTCTATCCCTCCCCCTCCATCGTGATATTATTCTAACCTCCCCCCTTCCCCCTGTTCTAAGCTCACGTGATTAACGGACGACCCCAATGTTATGTACGTTATGCTTATGCCTTAATTTGACGTAACCTGTGAGCTAATGCAATGAGTTTTTTGATTTAAATAAAACTAGCGTACAGTGCTAGGTACTAACGTATCTGTAAAAATGGACAAAATTAGACCGAATCCCGAAAAGAACAAATCTAACGCACGCGGCTGTTCAGTAGACATTTCAATTCACAGATGGTAGATCTGTAAGAGATGGCGCCGTCTGGTGTTATGCCACCAAAAAATATGGTTTACTTGCCAATCTGTCAGTCTCAAAGATAAATTATCAAAATTTGTATAAAACAATTATACAAAACAATCGCTTCAGAGCGATTAGACCGCCCATTGTACTATTTGCTTCGTGTCTTCTATTTTGTATATAATTTTTATTTGTATGGTGTAGGTACAATAAATTGTTTTCATGCATTCGCCTTGTCAGTCTGTAAGAAAACACATTTTTTTTTGTTTTATTTCAAGTTCCTCTGATATTTTTTTTGCTTATGACAGAGCAGCGCCAGAATGTGCACATCGCGCGGGAGCGGAGGGAAAACCTCCGCCACGTCTGTGGCAAGTCATACCAGGTGACATACATTATCGCATTTACTGTTATAAAAACCAAAAATAAATATTATTAATATTCGTTGACTAATAAATAGTGCCACGAAACATTTATCCAACAAACCTGACCTAGTTTCATTCAAATTACAGGTAACGGGAGTTCATGTTATTTGGTTAGGGTTTTTTGGGGTACAAATTGCAGCTATTCTGGATTTCAGACTTTTGCCTTCATTTGTGTCACTTAAGCTACACGCATACCAAATTTAAGTACTGTGGGGTCACTGGTGTACCTACCCTGTGAATTTCGTAAAAAATCCGTTTTTATTATGGCTAATAACTTAAAAAGTACAAGGTTTAAACTAAAAATAAAAACGAGATCTAAATGTACTTATTAAGACCTTTCATTAGACGTCCCATTTGACCAGATAAGTACCTACTCCCATTTTGGTTTTTTTACCCCTCTTGAACCCCAATATCTCAACAACCCCTTTACATTTTTAGTTAATTAAGTCACACCAAAATTGTGCCATCACTACCTACTTATATACCAACTTTCACGATGATTGGATAAATGCTTCGAAAGTTATCCTCGGACAAACAAATATACATACAACGCCGATTTGTCAAAGTTGATTTGGAGATCACGTTTCGCTCGATGAAATAGGCTCTCTGGGCTAGAAGCACATGCATCGTCAAAATAAAAGACGTCATTCATTATCCTTCCCATACTTAGGAATATAGGTTTAATAATCATTTATTCTTAACCCTAGACACCTAACCTTCGTTGAATCGACGAGCACACCACAGAAATATTGCTTTCTCTTTTCGGCGCGCGCGCCGATCTTAGCGTCGTCGTTTGCCAACTCAGTGTTCGCCGAGCTCTCTTTGGGAAGCAACGGAGTCCGGCGCGTAAGTACTTTATTTCTCGATATATTACGAAAATAGTCGTCGTTTCGATGAATGGTTAGGTTTTATGTACTACTTATTTTTCAAGTAGTGTTTATACTTTGTTGCAGCTTTTACTATGGCTTCTCAAAGATTGCTGTCTGATGACAATATTACGCGTTTATTATTGGACGAGGAAGATGTTGGTGAATTGGAGGAGTTACCTGACAGCGAAACCGAAGATAATTTGGAAGTGGAGGATGTGGAAAGCGACACTCAAGACGACCCTTCCGATCATGAAGGTACTCAAGATCGTTCTTCACCTGCTCTGCAAGACAACGAACAGGAGCCACAAACACCTCCAGTACCATTGGCAGAAAGCTCAGGTAGTAATTCCAGTATATTGACCTTCTCACAAAGTAATGTCCGTAGTCGGAGTCGTCATGTTTGGGCTAGCAGCAAAGGGCGTACTTCAGGTAGAGCAGCTGCGATAAATATTGTGCGTGTTGCCAGAGGACCCACGCGTACGGTAAGGAATATACTGGATCCACTGTTATTATTTGAACAATTCATGACTAATCAGATACTAGAAGAAATTTTGAAATGGACGAACTCAGAGATTATGATAAAAAGGCAAAACTATGACCAAAGTACGTCAACGTAGAATGACACTAGCAAAGAAGAGATCAGAGCTCTTATTGGTATGCTGGTGCTAAGTGCAGCTCTGAAATATAATCATCTGACCCTTGATGAATTGTTCAACACAGAGTACTCTGGTACGAGATATATTTCATGTATGAGCAAAGAGAGATTCGACTTCCTTCTACGATGCCTGCGTTTTGATGACAAAACTTTCCGCTTACAACGACAAAAGGACGATTCCTTTACACCTATAAGAGACATATGGGAAATGCTTATGGTTCAGTGCCGCCAAAACTATGGCCCTGGAACAAATGTAACTATTGACGAAACAACTATTAGCATTCCGAGGGAGGTGTAAATTTAGGATGTATATTCCAAATAAACCTGCAAAATATGGGGTCAAATTGGAAATGATGTGTGATAGTGGCACAAGATATATGATCGACAGTATGCCATACCTTGGAAAAGGGACCAACACAGGAGGTGCGCCTTTGGGGGAGTACTTTGTAAAAGAACTTACTCGCAGTATACATGGTACAAATAGAAACGTTACCATGGATAATTGGTTCACGTCAGTACCCTTAGCGAAACAGTTACTGCAGCAGCCTTATAAATTGGCGCTTGTAGGGACTCTGCGAGCTAATAAAAGGGAAATCCCAGACGAAATGAAGAATTGTCGGTCCCGAAACGTCAATACATCGATGTTCTGTTATGATGGCCCCCTCACACTTCTGTCATACAAGCCAAAACCCTCAAAAATGGTATATTTACTATCTTCTTGTGATGAGGAGGGCTCAGTCAACCCCGAAACAAAAAAACCACGCATGATTGAGTTCTATAATAGCACAAAAGGTGGGGTGGACACGTTTGACCAAATGTGCTCAGTGATGTCATGCAGCAGAAAAACTAACCGGTGGCCAATGTGTGTCTTCCACGGCATCATAAATATATCGTGTATAAACAGCTACGTAATTTACTGCCACAATGCTTCTGTGATGGGTCAGAAAATAATGATCCGACGTGATTTTATGAAGATGATGCATACGCAGTTAGTAGAGCCCTGGCTCAAAACTCGACTGGAAATTCGTACTATGCCCACGCACGTAAAAAATAAAATCAAAGAAATATTAGGAGCAAAGTCTGATGAGGGCCAAGGTGAAGGTCAAGTTGATGGTCAAGGTGAAGGTCAGTCATCATCCAGCAACCTTCAACCAGTCGAGCCTCCAAATGTGAGAAAAAGAAAAGTCTGTGGTCTCTGTTCCTACAAAAAAAGGCGCATGACGAAGTCGTATTGCTCAAAATGTAACACCGCAATTTGTGGTGAACACAAAGTTGATTATTGCGTAAAATGCGCCTCTAAATAATAGTTTCTATATTTTTTACCCAAAGATAAGACTGTTATTATTTGTGTTCGCCTAAGAAAAAAAGGCTATTTTGTGTTGATTTTTTTTTAATTTAATTTTTATAAGTGTACATCTCATTTGATCTCTAAAACCTAGTGCCATATAATATAAGGTATAAAATAAATATTTTTATAGTAAAACATAACTTTATTGTTTTATTTACTAGAATAATACTTGGTTTATGTATTTAAGTGATAAAAATAACGGAAACATATATAATTAGATAAATTAAAAAGGGCTAAAAATTGCTCGTCGAATCGACGTATGGTTAGGTTTAAAGGGGTATATGGGAAGGTTAGGTGTCTAGGGTTAAAAAGATAACAATTATCACTTAAGTACATGAGAATCAGTACACATAGAAAAGTATGTAATGTAATTCGTTCGAGTTATGTAGGTAGGTACTCAATTAACGCGTTCAGGTAGATCGTTCGTTATATAACTACTTCATTTAGTAAACATTAGTTGTACTACGTTGAGCGAGTTTAGTTTTAAAAGCGTTATATCTTTATGATATCTCCCCTATCACGCCCATGTCCCTTCCGGGATACCTACATTATCACGTGACCGATAAGAACTATGGAGGGAGAAGCCTATGCCCAGCAGTGGACATCCTCTAACTGATATATTTCTTTGTCCACTCCCTGTTCCCATTTATTGGGGTCAGGTCTGTCCACATTTTTGCGCCAAGACAATCTATCTTCGGCTGTCAGCTCGGCAACTAGCACAGTAACTGTAGAGAAGGGTTTGTGGCTTGAGTCATTTTTGGGAAGAAATAAGAGACTTGTCGACCGTCTCGAGCACTACCGATTGCGAGAGTGAACGGGAAGAAACGTTGTCGACACTTCCTCGACAGTAGTCTACAACGCCGGGCACGATAGCCATCATTTTCTTTAATATTTAAGGATAGATAACTTTATTCAGGAATTGTCTAGGTCTTTTTCGCACTCTTCTCAATCGCGCGCTTGCCAATAAGTTTTGGTTAGACATTTATTAATTATATATACCTAGTCAGGTCATAAGTATTGTCACACAGTAAAAACTTTTCTTTTAGAATGCTGGCCACAAAAAAGTTTATAGAATTAGAATTTCGAATTGTTCATGAAAATAAAAATGTATACTTTTTAGAATTTTACTAATTTTTAAATATGGAGTGGACGCTTAAAGAAGACCGTGTTGCAGTTATTGCGTTGCATCGTTGCGGTTACGCGTCAATTCAAATTTTTGACATACTGAAAAATTTTAATATAACCAAAAGATTAGTTTATCGCACCATCAAACGTTACTATGAAGACTCTAGTGTAGATGACAGGTCAAGAAGTGGTCGCCCTCGGTCTGTTAGGACTCCAGCAGTGATAAAAGCTGTAAAGGCGCGAATTCAAAGAAATCCCAAACGTAAGCAGAAACTGTTGGCCCTTCAGATGGGGTTAAGCAGAACCACGGTGAAAAGGATGTTAAATGAAGACTTAGGGCTTCGGGCATATCGAAGAAAAACAGGACATCGTTGAATGCTCGTCTAATGGACCTGAGACTGAAGAGATGCCGCGCTTTGTTGAAGCGGTACCCGGGAAAAAAATATCGGGAAATTCTTTTTTCGGATGAAAAAAATTTTACCGTAGAAGAGAGCTACAACAAACAAAATGATAAGGTGTACGCACACAGTAGTGAAGAAGCGAGCAACCGTATTCCGCGTGTCCAACGAGGTCATTTTCCATCCTCGCTCATGGTATGGTTGGGAGTTTCTTATTGGGGCTTAACAGAGGTACATTTTTGTGATCAGCAGATGCAGCTGTGTATCAAAATACAGTCCTGACGAACCTTGTGGAACCTGTTTCTCATACCGTGTTCAATAACAGGCACTGGGTATTCCAACAAGATTCGGCGCCAGCTCATAGAGCGAAGAGCACACAAGACTGGCTGGCAGCGCGTGAAATCGACTTCATCCGGCACGAAGACTGGCCCTCCTCCAGTCCAGATTTGAATCCGTTAGATTACAAGATATGGCAACACTTGGAGGAAAAGGCGTGCTCAAAGCCTCATCCCAATTTGGAGTCACTCAAAGACATCCTTGATTAAGGCAGCCGCCGATATTGACATGGACCATGCATCGTTCGTGCTGCGATAGACGACTGGCCGAGCAGATTGAAGGCCTGTATTCAAAATCACGGAGACCATTTTGAATAAACTTTAGTGTCATAAGAATCTATGTTTTGTTAAGTTAATTTTGGTATATAAATGGTTACATAACGAATAAACTTGTTCCAATTATTTTATATTAAACATGTGACAGAATTTATGACCTGACTAGGTACTTACAACGCTATAGACAGATTATCCTTCTCATGTCTAGGATGAAATCATAAAGAATTTGCTCGGGCAAAGATAATTTCAGAAGAATCGACAGAGAATAGAATATAATAACGCTATAATATACAAAACACAAAAAAAAACAAAAATAAAAAAACAAATAACAATACACGCAGAAATACAAATTGCGGTCAGAGTAGGGTTGCCAACCGTCCTGTTTTCCCAGGACATGTCCTGCTTTTTGGGGTGTCCTGGGCTGTCCTGGATAGTTTTTAAGTAGCGTCCTGGGTTTTTAACGGGTCCTGTGTAAATCAGGCACCTACTACGCGGCGCTCTCACCATTACAAGCTATACGCCACACTAGTTACCGAGTTACAATAATCATAAATCTGTATTGTATGTGGATGTGGGTTACAATGTACGTACAAGATCTTCGTGTTTATATTTATTTGTAAGACAGCGCCTGATCCTGCCTTACAGCAAACAAACAGAACAGAGGAACAAATTAATACTAGGCACAAACTAAACATCAATTACGATTCAACTTTTTGAACTACGAACTAAATTTCAAATTAAATCCATGTTTTAATTAATGGAATGCCTTGCAAAATGAAAAATATATAATGAAATATGCTAGTATAGGGCCCTTAATCTGGAAATATACTCAAGCGTAGATAACTACATATCAGTTTTAATTGAAGTTTACTTTTATATAATTAGTTAGACGACTGCTAACAGATGGCGCTGCTCTGTTATAAGCAAAAAAAATATCAGAGGAACTTGAAATAAAACAAAAAAAATGTGTTTTCTCACAGACTGACAAGGCGAATGCATGAAAACAATTTATTGTACCTACACCATACAAATAAAAATTATATACAAAATAGAAGACACGAAGCAAATAGTACAATGGGCCGTCTAATCGCTCTGAAGCGATTGTTTTGTAAAATTGTTTATATACAAATTTTGATAATTTATCTTTGAGACTGACATATTGGCAAGTAAACCATCTTTTTTGGTGGCATAACACCAGACGGCGCCATCTCTTACAAATCTACCATCTGTGAATTGAAATGTCTACTGAAAAGCCGCGTGCGTTAGATTTGTTCTTTTTGGGATTCGTTCCAATTTTGTCCATTTTTACAGATAAGTTAGTAGCACTGTACGCTAGTTTTATTTAAATCAAAAAACTCATTGCAGCTCACAGGTTAAGTCAAATTAAGGCATAAGCATAACCTACATATCATTGGGGTCGTCCGTTAATCACGTGAGCTTAGAACAGGGGGAAGGGGGGAGGTTAGAATAATATCACGATGCAGGGGGAGGGATAGAATAATGTAGGGAGGGGGGGGGGGGGGGGGGGATAAGATTCACGTGTACCTACCTATATTATCCGTGCGACCACGTAAAATTCTGAGGGAGCGAATATATGGCTAAAAATCATTGAAAATTTGCCAAAAATAGTATCTTTTAGTTTTGAGCTCTAGAAAATGGGCGTCGCAGTTTATTTTTGTAAAAAGATATGAAATTAAGTATTACTATTAATTAAGATGAATAAAGGATAATTTAAATAATAGACATTGTATTTATTATTTTTATTTTATTTCATATTGTAGGTACTCAACTGGTTACGTAAGTAACTCGTTGCACTCAATTTCAATTTGAAACCGGTTAATATAGATAAGGTGAAAGGTAATTATTGAAAAAGAAAAATAGTTTCATTTTAATTGATGTCCCAGAAGCAAACACTCGAAGGCATATTGTGCCATCGAGTTAGTATACTATACATATCATACGCGGCGACGGACTTGCCACCATGATTGTCACATGAATGAGTGGGCATCTAGCATGTAATTTTTTGACTTACTTATGACTACCCCCACGTGGAATAACCTTCACGGGCCTGCGTACTGAGTAACAAATCCGAAGATGATTAGTATACTACTATAGTGTGACCATTAGTGCTGTGCACTCCCTGAGGTATGCGCGGCGAGGTGGGAGGCAAAGAAAAAACTGCATGAGTTCACATGAGATCAATACATGTCGGACATATCTTACGATATCAGTTTGCATTTCTAAGGCAAGACTTGTGGCGGGACGATGGTCGGAGGCTATCTATCTGTAATATATTATACTTACTTAGTTGATTAAAATGTAACTTAAATAAACTCATATTTTATTAAAAATATGCAGGTGATAAATAAGAACTAAACTTATAATTCAAAGGACTTGTTTTATGGAACATGTTTTATATTTACAAACAATTATATATTCTAACGAAAGTTATTCTGACATATATTCTATTTCAACTTCATCTTCCATTTCATATCACGAGATAACGCACGACCCATCTTTGAATATTTATCCCGTGTGCGTCTGACATAGACCGTCCGGTACAAAAGCTACCTACCGCCGTGAGCGTTGACGGCAGACTGATAGATCGGAGCGGCCGACACATCCCCCCCGTCTCGCCGCGCGCATACCTCAGGGAGTGCACATCACTAATGGTCACACTATAATATGCGAGGGGCGTTCAATGTATTCTCGGTATAGGTATGAAAGAATAAGCAGAAAATTCTGAATAAAATTTATTTTTCAATGTAGTCCCCTAGGATCTGAACACACTTATTTGTCCTGGAAAATAACTTTTCGATTCCCTCCAAAAAATAATTATCTTCCTGGTCGGAAAAATTATCGTTAATTGCTGCCTTTAACTCTTCATCGTCAGAAAAATGTTTGCCTCGAAGTTCTTTTTTGAGATTTGGAAACAGAAAGTAATCACTAGGGCTAGGTCCGGGGTGGATTGATTTCTTCAAATCCGCAATCCCGCACAGCCATCATTGGCAATGCGCGCCTTGTGAACAGGCGCGTTGTCCTGCTGAAGCAATACACAGGCGGTCAATTTCCCCGTCTTTTTTCTTTTATTGTCTCCTTTAAATTGCGCAGGGTGTTAGCGTAAGTTGCGCCAGTAATACTCTCACCTTTTTTTGTGTACTCAATTAATAAGATTCCCTTGGAATCCCAAAACACTGTGGCCATGAGCTTTCCGGAGGATGGGCTGACTTTGAACTTCTTCGGTGGGGCTGTTCCTTTTTTATGCCACTGCATAGACTCCTGCTTGCTCTCAAGATCACAGTAATGAACCCACGTTTCATCACCAGTAACAATTCGATCATAAATACTTTGCGGATTTTCACCACAGAGCTCCAAAAACTCCTTGCAACAATCAACTCGCACTTGTTTCGAAGCGCTGTGAGCATTCGCGGCACCCATCTTGCACTCACCTTTGACAAATTCAGTCATGTCATGAAGGATAGTGTGAATGGTACCCACGGATAGCTTGGTTCTTTCTGCTAATATTTTCACTCTCACACGGGCATCTTCAAGTGCAAGTTTCTCAACATTTTTTACGTTTTCTTCAGTAGCGGCACTAACCGCCCCACCGGCACGAGGGTCGTCTTCAATACTCTCTCTACCCCGTTTAAATTCACTTGACCACTTCTGAATTGTAGATAATGAAGGGGCATAATCTTGGTAAACAGGCATAATTACTTTTTAAGTCTTTCTTTGTTTTGTGAGGAATTTTATAACAGCGTGATGCTCGATTTTTTTCAACATTATCGTATCAGTCATCGTAGTTGCCTTTCCGAAATTATATTTTGAATACTAATGGCGACATTCAAATAAAATGTTGTATTTATACCCTCAATGAGTGTCATAAACTAATGAGAATAGACATGACCATGAGTCCGCTATACCAAAACGTACCTAAAAACGGTTGACATGCTCTAACGTCTCGTATCGATATTGTAATTAACCGACAACCGATACTAACTATCTGTACGAAACACGCTAGCGCTAACACACTAACGTAACGATACGAATACGTATGTTAACATTACCAAAATATCTAAACATAATCGGCAACTGAACAGGTTGATAGGGTGGTTTGGTTACTTTGGTTGGTACCTAACTTTAATAATTAGGGCATCCCTCTCTAACGCGTAAGCTTTCATGCGAAAACACGAGATGGAGTGAATATCGTTAGCTAGCGTAATTGGTACTTACTATGTACCGTTCACTATACTTTGACCTATCTAATTGCGTTTCCAATCGATCTTAATAATAGGTTAATACGGTCGACTTTAAATTACAAATTTCTTTAAATTGATTTAGATTAGGCTGGTGTGTTAGTTGCACCGCGCAGCGCGTTTGTTTGTTTTAAATGTTATTTGCAATTTTGCAACTGTTGTGAATTGTCGTGAGTGATTGATTATATTTTGGAAAAAATAAAAAGACCCTACTTGTGCTATTTAATTAGGTAGACATTGGTAAGGTACCTTTTTACTACTAACTTATGTCTATCTAATTAACTAGCAACTAAGTATTCACATACTACTAAATAAATAGAGTACCTACTTACCTAGTGGGTCAAAAATAAAGACTAAGTGTAAATATTAATTAATAGTGTAAAAATTTAGATAGTGTAGTGTAGGTATTTGTGTTAGAAAGTGCCTACCTAAAGTCTAACTTTTTATTAGCTGCAGTAAAATGACGTTTTGTGGGCTGCCGGTTTTTAAAGAAAAATAAATAGGGATGTAGCTAAATGAGTGAATCATAAATGAATAATCAGTTTGGTTTTTTTTTGAGATTTAATATTAAGTTGTAATGTATTTTTTTAACCTATTATTATTAC
Organism: Philereme vetulata; assembly: GCA_918857605.2. NCBI lineage: Eukaryota > Metazoa > Arthropoda > Insecta > Lepidoptera > Geometridae > Philereme > Philereme vetulata. The sequence goes on along the minus strand of OU975427.1, from coordinate 2,460,453 downwards.
TATACTAGAGGATTGATCGTTTTTAGTGGAAGTATAGGGAGGTACATTCAAAATGAAACAAAAACGTCATAATAATGTTATTTAATTAATTTTTGTGAACTGAATCACATCCCTATTGAGATTAGGCTGGCAACATTATTTTACGGAATGACATTTAGAAATGTCATTTTACTGCAGCTAATAAAAAGTTAGACTTGTAAAAATAAAGACTAATGTGTAAATATTATCATGCCTCGACAAAGCACAGTGTGGACTCATTTTGGTAAAAAGGACAATATGTTTGCCATGTGTAAATACTGTAAACATAAATTATCCTATAAAACTTCAACTGGAAATTTGAATTCCCATTTAAAAAATCTCACGTGTCAATTTATTTAGCTCAAAGGGTAGATGATACAAATACAATTTTGGTATCTGAAAATACTAGTGACATACCACAGGCACCACAGCAAGCAAATACGAGAGAAGATGTAGCGTTCATGCCAGTGTTGCCAACTACTGCTACTGCACCAACTACCCTAGACGTTGTGCTAATTCAGAGCAGCATCACAGGACCTCCCAGCAAACGACAAAGGACGATGCAAAATTTTGTTAAAAAAAAGATAACCCCAGAAGAAAAAAAACGAGTTGACCGTGATTTGCTGGAATTATTTATACAAGATTATCAGCATTTCAGCATCGTGGAGGACAAAGGATTTAAAAAATTTGTCAAGCATATACCAGGGTACTCTCTACCTAGTAGAAAAACCATATCGTCTGTGATGATACCAGCACTATATGAAAAAACATTAACTGATGTAAAAGAAGCTGTTGCCCGGGATGTACGATCTGTCTGTTTAACTACAGACTGCTGGACCTCATCACAGACAGAAAGTTTTATAGGTGTTAATGCACATTATATAGACAAATATTTAGAGCCACAACTAGTTCTTCTAGAGTGTAAGGGTCTGAAAGAGCGTCATACAAGCGCTAATTTATCACAGGAACTAAAAAACGTTACGGATGAATAGGGATTAACTACAAAAGTTATATTTGCTATATCAGACAATGCTAGAAACATTGAGAAAGCTATTGAAAATCTTGGATGGAAGAGATACGACTGTTACGCTCATTCAATCAATCTCATAATTATGAATGCACATAAGCCATTGGAAGTATTTCTTGAAGATGTTAAGAAAAAAGTAACACACTTCAAAAGAAGCACAAAAGCATTGGATATGCTCCTCAGCTATCAATTAAGAAATATGGCAGGCAATGGAGAGCCAAAACGCCTAATCCAACAAGTACCGACACGGTGGAATTTAACGTTTTTCATGTTGCAGCGTTTTGTTATGTTAGAAGAAGCTATCAAACATTGCATGGCCCTCATTGACAAAGACTGGCCCCATATTACTTTGGACGAATGGGAGATGGCAAAACAGTTAGTTCAAGTGCTACGACCCTTTGAAGAAGTGAATTCCTCAATCAGTGGAGATGAGTACATGACCAGCAGTTTGGTAATAATAATGACGAACTGTCTGAAATCGATCACTGAAGATTTTTTGGAAAAAAGTGACTTTAGTCATTATACGGAGTCTGTAAAAGAAGTCCTCCGGTCAATTAGAGATGGTGTAAATGAAAAGTTTTCTAGTGTTGAATATAGTAAAACCTTTGCACTTTGCACCTTGCTTGATCCTAGGTTCAAGTGTTACGGGTTCCAGAACGACAATGCTTATACCGAAATCAAAAGACACGTACACAATCTAATCATTGATCTTATAAGCCAAAATAAACCTAGCTCGACTGAAAAAAGAGAGGATACGCCCGTACAGAATAAAGACCTTAGTGCCTGGGGAAGGTTTGATGAGCTTCTGAAAAAAAAGAAGCCACAAGGAAGTGCAACAGCCAGAGCAAAACGAGAACTTCAGATGTATATTGATGATGAGATGCTCCCCCGAAAAAATTCAGAAGGCCGATGGAATAACCCGTCTAAGTGGTGGCGGGAACATCAAGTAATATATCCACATCAGGGTTTCGTTCCCGGCTCCCGGGAAAATGTAATTCCCGGAACCGGGAAAAAATTCTGATTTCCCGGGAATTCCCGGGAATTTTCAAAAGTATGTGATAGGTCTAAAACTTTGTATTTTATAGTCATATTAAACTCAATGTTGTTCTTAAAAAAACCTTTCAATTTTTTCTACAGCTTGTCAGCCAGCCATCACTTTGCAGATGAGTAGTTTCGTGGTAATTTTTCGAGGGGAAAAAAATGTGTTTCCTTTGTTTTGTCTTTATAGAACTGTCAGAAAAAACTAGATAACACCTATTTGCATTTCTTTGTTTCATTCTCTCTATTATATTCGCTCTTCTTTGTTTTTACGCAGGTGCTGTGCAATTTCGATAACGATCTTTTTGCTTAATTTTGCGTACCTATAATATTTAAGTTTCTTTGTCTGCGCCCTTCCCCTCCCCCTTCACCTTGCGCATTTAAGTGTAACTAAACAAACTAGTTCTGTTGTTTTATCAGATCGACCGACCAGTCAGTGACGCGCAGCGCAGTGTGGTGTCCGTGCCCATTAAATTAAGTGACATTTGGCATTCGTTCGCCGGTAATATCTCTTTGTTAGTGAAAGTTTGTGTGTGTGTGTTGAAACTCTGGTAAGTAAACCCTGTCGAATTGATTGTTTTGTCAATTCAAATTTACTACATATACAATAAGTACATTTAATATTTTCAACTTGTTATAGGTCAACATGGAAGGTCGACTTTTATCCGAAGTATGGAATCATTTCAAGAAAAAAGGGTTAGATAAAGCACAATGTAATCGCTGTCCAAAAATATTGAGTTGTAAAGGCTCATCGACCAGTGGACTTGCAAGGCATTTGTTAATGGTGCATAGCATAAATTTAAAAGATCAACCCAATGAAGCGTCCTCTGAAACAACACGGGCGTTGGCATCTTCACCGGCACCAAGTACCTCCACAAGTTCACCACAACCATTAAAAAAAAAGGAAGAGCCACATAACACAGACTTCTATAGTTGAACATATCAAGAAGCCCTATAGTATTGCTGAAATCGTCTCGAAGTTGGCATCTAGTGATGGACTTTCGATTCGGATGATCACGCACAGTGAAGTGATTCGAAGCCTTGTTTCACAAGCTGGCCTAAATATTCCAAAATGCGAGTCGCAGGTTATGAAGATGATTGTAGAATTTGCTGAAGAAAAAAAGCAAGATATCAAGAAAATCTTAAATGAACACGTGAAAAATCATGGACGGCTCAGTATCACGCTCGATGAATGGACCAGTATCAGAAATAGACGCTATTTCAACATAAACTTACACAGCGGAGATGGAAAAGTGTATAATTTGGGTTTGATATACATACCGGGGAAATGTGGAGCACAAGAGATAAGAAGAATTATTGATACAGTCCTGACGGAATTTGGAATAAACTTCGAAAGAGACATTGTAGCCGTGACAAGTGATGGTCCAAATGTGATGAAAAAGTTTGGCCGCGAAAGTCCAGCAGAAATGGTATTATGCATGAATCATGCTATTCATTTGGCGGTGAAAGATGTTCTTTATAGAGAAAAGACCACCAAAGAAAGTAAAACGGATTCCGAAGAATCAGACTCCGACGTCTCCGACTTCGACTCATACGACGATTGTGATCAAGAATTAGTACAATCAGCGGTGGAAATAGGAAACCATGATATCCGACCAGATCTGAAGAAAGTACTGAAAGATACACGAACCATAGTCAATTTGTTTCGCAGAAGTCCATTAAAAAATGCGAAACTTCAAGAATATGTAAGATCAGAACATAACAGGGAAAAATCATTGTGTCGCGACGTTAAAACGATATGGAACAGCATTGAAACAATGATAAGCCGGTTCGTAGAAGTTAAAAACTGTATCAAAAAAGCTTTGATTGATTTAGATACCGCAAATTTATGGCACGAAGAGAACTTGGCTGTTTTAGAGGATTTACTTAAAATTTTAAATCCCATCAAATTAGCAGTTGAAGCACTGAGCTCCCGAAAAGCAGATATCTTGATCTGTGAAGCTATCATTACGACACTTCTAGTAAGACTGAAAAAGTTGGAGTCACCTATTGCTTTAGAGTTTTCAGATTTCTTAACGCAAAGAATAAGTGAGAGGAGGGATTCTACTCTATATACCTTAACGCTTTTTCTTCAAAACCCAACAATTAGACGCAATGAATACTTATCACAAAGTGTTGAAACTAAAGAAATAATAATACGCTATGCTGAGCAGCTATTTCGCCGATTATTTCCAGAAAAGTCAGAATCTGAATCGTGCCCGGAAGAATCGCTTCATGCTATTGCTGAGACGCAAAAAAGAGGCATTAGTTTTGCTGAAGAACTTCAAGACGCTATTCAAAATGTTTTCAAAGGCACTCCTCCATCACGAACTCGATTTCCTAGACTGAAGAAAGACTTCGATCTATATATACATCTCTTCTGGTAAACGGACACCTAATTTGGAACTGCTATACAACGCTCTGCGCACGATCATGTCTACATCCACCGAAAGCGAACGTACATTTTCAGTATCGGGAAATTTTGCTACTAAAATTAGAAGCCGATTAAGCGATAAATCACTCAGCTCTTTAGTTTTTCTTAAGTATTACTTTATGAAATAATTTAAGACTTAAACTGAAATAATGGTTTACGTGACTGTTACATAATAAGGGCATAAGTTAAATTTTGCCAACGATGTGTGGCCGCTGTAAGAGAGTAAATAAAATATTATACGTAACTGCTGCATAGAGTTAAGGTATTTAAACACTCGAATCATTTTATGGTTAAATTAAAATCGGTTACGCTACTTTTGATAAACTACTCTCGTGTTTACATACCTTAATGATGTGCAGTTACGTATAATACTTTATCTACTCTTGTAAAGTCGCCACACATCGATGGCAAAGTTTGTTGGTTATCATAAGAGCGTTTCGCAATACTTAATTACTCCGTTTATATTACGTTTATATCATTGTGTGTGCTAAGAAGTTTTATATTATAAGTTTGATTTTGCATGCCTGAAACAAATAATTAAGTTTCTATTATACTACCTCTGTTTATGATCGATCAAAAATGTTATTAAGAAGAAATAATTATTTCTGAGTCAAATAAATAGCTTATTTAATCCATTATGTGTTTTCTTGACTTTTTGTAGTTAAAAAAAACTAAATTAAGGACTTTAAAAATTTCCCGGTTTCCCGGGAAATTTAAAATATTATTCCCGGTTCCCGGGAACGAAAAAAATCCGGGAAATCCGAAACCCTAATCCACATTTATCAGAAATTTACAGAACCAAATGTAACATTGTGGCGACATCCGTTCCCTGTGAGCGTCTGTTCTCAAAAACAGGACTAATAATAAACCAAAGGCGATGCAATTTAAAGACCCAAAAGGTGGAACAACTATTACCCGTGCGCGATAAGTTGGGACCTGAGCGCGGTGACGTCATATTGGCGTGTTTGTACCGCCCGCAAAAAAGCCAACATAACAAGCAGCCGCCCGCGGCTTCGTCTTTGTTTTTTTTAACCTAATTTATTATGTTACTCAGGGAGGACGCTGCTTTTTATCTAATCTTTTTTACACTATTTGAATAAAATAAAAATACAATGTTTAAGTTTATACATTTATTTTATCTATTATTTACATTATCTCATCTTCGTCACTACTTAGTGGATTCATGCCTTCTAGAGGTTGTTCTTCGTCCTCAGTCTCACTATAATCACTTGACGAAGAGGTATCCGATAAATTTACAATTACATAATTGCGATTCATTCGTCTCTTGTAAGAGGTCATCGTCCCAATACTTTTGTCGACAAACTTTTTACAAACTATAACAACAAAAACTACAACAACAAAACAATGACACAAACTATAACAACAAAAACTACAACAACAAAACAATAACACAAACGAAAACTAAAAGAATTCCAGAGCGCGTTGTTACGTGACGTAGGCCAGTACGAGACTAAAAACTCTAGTAAAAAATAGTGATGCGAACGGTACAATACGGGCGCCATCGGGGAAGTGCAGGGGAAGCGGTCGGGGAGTCGCATTCCTAGCAGGTCCCAAGTTATCGCGCACGAGTAATACGTTCCTTAATGTCAACCTAAATTCTAAAAGGTTTGACAAATAATGTAACTAATTAAAAAAAAGATACAATAAAAAAAACAAAACCCAACATAAAACAAAAAAAAATTATGTAAATAATCTAATTTTAAATCGATAGTTCGTAATTGTGTACATAAAATCACTGTAAATATGGCGATTTTTAAATGCGCCACAATTTTTTTGTTGGTAGGTAGGTATGTAGGTAGCTACTTGCCTACGTTCCTACTATTTATTTGCGCCTATGAAAAAATTGTGCTAGTCCTAAGCCTAGTAAAGCATGAAGGAAAATGCCCTACATAAATTAATTAGGTAGGTAATAAAATAAATTTATTCAATCCTCACTGGGGACAGCCAGCGCGGCCCAAACGCCAGTTCGCCAGATTCTACTTCGCGTTAGCGTATTCATACACATAACATAACCAAACTAAACAAGCTGCCAAACCAACCCAAAGTCACTGCTTTAACACTAACGTAGCTATGGTCAACCAAGCATTCGTTGGTAAGTAAGTATCGATATCAGGTAATGGTTATCGATATCGATATTGAAACAAAATATCGATACAATATCCGCTAGCGAAAATAGTCAATAACGCCCATGTCTAAATGAGATAATTTAATTACCCTCATCAATTATACAAAAAAAGAGCTATAAGGACCATGGTACGCATACCGCAAACAGACTCATACAAAGATCACTTCATTAGACTTGGCCTACTCACTGTCCCTTGTTTATACATGTTGGTTCTTCTTACAGATCTAGTAAAACACCTAAATAGGCTTGAAACTAAAGAAGAAAGCGCAGAAGAAAAGATTTAAAAACTTACTTTGTTCCTAGACTGAGAATTGCAGAACCTAGTGTTCATCACCAGGGTGTAAAGCTATATAATAACTTGCCTGTCGTCTTTAAAACCATCTACAGCACATTTGGATTCAAAACTAAACTTGAGCAGTTTTTGTTGAAAAAGTGTTTTTACTCCATTGACGAATTTTGTAAGGACAAGTCTCTAATTACCTGACGCAAAACTTTTATCATTTGACTTGGAATTTTGACGTTATGATATTTATATTGTATTTTATATATTTTTTTATCTTTTTATTTGACATTATTCATTATCTTAAGTATATCTTAAGATCTGACACTTTATTTAATTATCATGTAAATAATAACGTTCCATTGTTACCATTTTCAGTCATTCATCTTTTAGAATGAATTTCCTACATGTATATATATTTTTTTACTGTACCAAATATTCCGACACAATATGTGTATTGTTTGCGAATAAATGAAACTGAAAACAAACTGAAACATTAGTATATTACCCCGATACTGAGAATACATTGAACGCCCCTCGTAACTATAACTAAAGTATAAGTGAGCTATTACTATAATTAAATTCATAGTACAAATAGTTACAATTTAGGTAAATTATAAAATGATGGGCAAGTGGCAACGAGCCCTAAGTATATCTACATATTAGGTTGGGGAAAAAGTTTTTTCGCATTATTTAAGAAAATTCAAAACAATTTTTAATATAGTTTATTTGCATTTAACTAAAGTATGTAGGTACCATTTTGTTCGATAACTTTTTTCCATCTTGTAGGTAGGGACATGATCCCATTGCTATAGAAATTTTGGGGCTTCTTATCAAAATAGCGCGACAAGTAGTTTTGGCAGTTCTCTCGTGATGTTTACCTGACACTGCCTAAAGAATTCTGAAGAGACCGAAACAGGTGAAAATCTGAAGGTGCAAGGTCAAGACTATACGGCGGATGCATTAACACATCCCAGCCAAACTCTCTTAATTTTTGCTGAGTGGCTAAATATGTGTGAGGTCTAGCGTTATCATGATGAAAAACCACACCCCTTCTGTTGATTAATTCCGGCCGCTTTCTCTCAACTTCTCGCTTTAATCTCATCAGTTGTTCGCAGTAGAGTTCAGAATCGATGGTCCTGCCTGGTGGTAACAGCTCATAAAGAATAATGCCCTTCCAATCCCACCACACACACAGCATCACCTTGTTGCGAGTTAACCCGGGTTTCGCCACAGTCTGTAAAGCCTGACCGGCCTTTGACCAAGACCTTTTTCGCACGTTCTTGTCGTACGTGATCCACTTTTCATCACCAGTTATCAGCTTCTTCAAAAATGGTTCGGTTTCATTACGTCGTAATAAAGAATCACAAATGAGTGCACGGTTCATTAGGTTTCTTTCAGTGAGCTCGTGGGGTACCCAAATATCGAGCTTTTTTGTGTACCCAGTTTTTTTTAAATGCGCCAAAACTGTTTTGTGGTCAATTCCCAGTTCTTCAGCTACGTCGTAACTACTGATATGCCGATCTTGCTCCACTTTTTCAAAAATGGCATCATTTTTATCCGTAATAGGGCGACCAGAGCGACGTGCATCTTTGAAATCAAAATTTCCGGATTGAAAACGCTTAAACCAAATGTGTGCTACTCTCACAGACATCCATAAACATCGAAAATTTTTTTCGCGGCTTGCGTTGCATATTTACCTTTTTTGTAGTAAAATTGTACAATGTATCGAATTTCTTCATTAGATTCACTCATCTTTACAGTACAAAAAACAAATAAAAATCACACATTTTCCTAATTTTAATTTAGAATTATCTTCTTTAAAATTTAAACTTTGATTGATACCAAAACCAGCCACATACAAATAGTATAGCCAAAGAGTTTATTACAAATTCATACATAATACAATGCGAAAAGACTTTTTCCCCAACCTATTACATACATAATATGTCAGATATATAGTTAATGAGTTCTCGGAAAGAAAATAATATCTGAACAGGCTTTTTAGCCATACCTACAGCATTATGACTTTACCCGACTGTGGATTCTTTTGTGACCATTAAAACTATTGCCTTGCGTAAATGATTTATTGCATATGTTACAAACATATGGCTTTTCTCCAGTATGAACTCTCTTGTGTTCAATCAAGGTTTTGCGAAAAGCATATGATTTATTGCTTATGTTACAAGCATATTATGACTTTTCTCACGTATGGGTTCTCTTGTGTGCAATCAAATTACTGCTTTGAGTAAATGATTTATTACATATGTTGCAAGCATATGGCTTTTCTCCATTATGGGTTCTCTTGTGTACAATTAAATTACTACTTTGAGTAAATGATTTATTACACATGTTGCAAGCATATGGCTTTTCTCCATTATGGGTTCTCTTGTGTGCACTCAAATTACTGCTTCCAGTAAATGACTTATTGCATATGTTACAAGCATATGGCTTTTCTCCATTATGGGTTCTCTTGTGTGCACTCAAATTACTGCTTCCAGTAAATGATTTATTGCATATGTTACAAGCATATGGCCTTTCTCCAGTATGCATTCTCTTGTGTTCAATCAATAAATTGTTTCGAGCAAATGATTTATTGCATATGTTGCAAGCATATGGCTTTTCTCCAGTGTGGGTTCTTTTGTGTATAATCAAACTACTGCTCCGAGTGAATGATTTATTACATATGTTGCAAGCATATGGCTTTTCTCCATTATGGGTTCTCTTGTGTGCAATCAAATTATTGTCTTGAGCAAATGATTTATTGCATATTTTGCAAGTATATGGCTTTTCTCCAGTATAGGTTCTCTTGTGTCTAATCAAGCTACTGCTATTAGTAATTGTCTTATTGCACTTGTTGTAGGCATGCTGTTCTTTGCTGCAATGAATCAGCATGTGTTGTACTAGTTTTCTTTTCATTGCAAATGTTTCGTTGCACACATCACAACAGAATGACAAAGCACACACATTGTTTGTCTCGGTCTTCACTTTCACCGGAGGTAGTTCCAAATTTACTAAATAGTGATTGACTGTGACAACTTCTGCGAGTGTACTCTCCTCTATGTCAATGGGTTCTTGTTTTATTAGAAGTTCTTCTTTAACTTGAGTATTTCCTTGGTTTAAGAAATCAATTGTGGACGTTAACGGTAAAGCAGTCACAGCTAGGTTGTGAGTGATTGCTGAAGGTGGTACTGCTTCCTCAGCCTGAAAACAAACGAAAACAGCTTGGTGGAAGACATAACGATGGTGGTAGTACTTCACTGGGCGAGCGCATCTTCACAATGAACTGTACTAGACTAACTATACCTCGGTGCTTTGTTGTAACAGCTCTCTCTGGATTTGTTCAGATTTGTGACACATGTCAGAGAATCTGCAGCACCTCTGCAGCTGTGAGTAGCAGATGTAGCATATTGTCTGCGGCCTTCCGTCTTCTGCATTCAACTGAAACAATGAGATATTTATTTCAATTGCAAAAGTAAAAATCCATAACGGTTATCTTTACAGTATTTAACCTACCGCTTTTACCTATATGTCTGTGAGACCGGGTGGATCGAAAAAGTCGAATAACTTTTTTACCTGTTATTGAATTGACTTACGAATTCGTGTACTCTCCTGATTTCGCGTACCCCACCGTCAGTACACCCCACATCGGCGAGGCAGGCGCACGTCTTTTAGTTTTGGCGTCAACCCGGTGCGTGGGACCGGGGTCACAGATTACGTAAGTAAAATAGTCAAAGTTAAATATTTTAATATTCAATTATTTATAAGAATATGTATCTATTTTTGGTTTAATTTTGTTAATATTCTGTTACCAATGATCTTTTTGCATATCTTTATATATAATTAACTTAGTTCATACGTAATTGTTGCCTAATTTCTAAACCTTGTTTTAGCATGTCTTACGAACGTTAAAGCCGTCGTTTAGAAGCCCTTCTGCAAGAGGAATTAATGTCCGACGAGGAAATATCACAAAAAAAGTTCATCGGATAGTGAAGCTGAAAGTGCCGACGAACCAGAAAATCCACTTTCAGATCACATACCAAATATGCCTAGAGCATGTCGTGCCAACATGCTCAAGCTGCTTGGCTCTTGAAGAAGAATGATTTTTGAGGAGTTTTTTTTATGCTGTTGTGTTTAGTATGGGTACCTTTTTGTTTGTTTTTTTTATAGATCCTATTGTGATAAAACTGAGAGAGGCTGATTTAGTTAGAAAAAAGAAGAGAAAGAAAATTTTGATATTTGAAAAGAGCATTAGAAATATCTTGGTTATTTTTAATGTTTTAACTATGTAAGCATCAAGATAAATAAACGATACGTGATTTAAGATAAACCATTGTATTATTATAAAAAAAAACATACCTTTTTAATACTTGAATAAGTAAAAGTTCCATGGAGTGAAACCATTTAAAAGTATCTCAATTTGAAAAACCTGGTCCGTAAGACCGGCGTCACAAATTACGTAAGTCAAAGTCACGTCACAAATGGAGGGTTAAATTTAAAACAAACACAAGATCTGTTTACTAAAGCTAATGTCACATTACAAAATATTTAAATAGGTACTTAGTGACATTAATTTTACTTCTGACTATATAACATTCAGATATTAACTTTTTGCTTCTCTACAATTCTTATGCTTGGTGACTTGTTTATTAGATAAGCTTTAACAAATCTTTATTGACTACCATTTTACGACATTCTAGATTTTTTTTATTATTATTGCACATATTATTTATAATCTTGGAATTTTAGGCTGCCATTTATATTATATATGTTACTAATCGTGGGATATCACAAACACTCAACGGCCTTCCGTGGCAACTCTTTTGAGGTGGTAGCTGTCGGTCTATGGAACTCTCTCCCTACTCATATTAAAAAGGCGCCTAGTAAACCGGTTTTCAGACGACTAGTCTACAGTCATTTCTTGCAGTCCTCCACTGGCTGTTAAAATATATGAAAACGTAGTACCTATGTGTGTTGTATGTAATAGTATTTTTTGTTTTATATCTATAAATATGTATATATATATATATTTGTTATATTTTTCATATATATATTCTATGTATTATTATTGTTATATCAAGTAGGTTTATGTATTTATTCTAACTGTAATCGGAGTTTATTGTTATTTGTGTTTCTTTTGTTTTTTTTTAATTAACATTAATATTGTTAAAAGTTAGCACGCCAACCTTTTTTGTTACCTCTGAGGTTGGCAGGTAGAAAATGCTATTAGCATTAAGCCCACCTTTTGTACATGTAATTTGTATTTTTGTGCAATAAAGTATTAAATAAATAAATATCAACTTAATCATATGTAACATTGACATACTTTTATTATATAAATCCAAACTCAACTATAATTGCAGCACCCTGCAGGGTGCATGTAAACAAACCTACTTAAGCCAGATGTAAGACCTAAAAGCTGTATCGAATGACTGTACATGTTGGCAAAAAATGAAATGAAATATGAAAGTAGACATCCTGTTGCTGATATGGTAACGAACAATTTGGAAATGGTGGTAAAACTTTAGTAGCTTTGTCAATGTATATTATGTCTGTACACTGTCTGTTTGTTGAGAGAGAAGCTGATTGCATAAGGTGAGTGGGCCAGCTGTCAGCCGCGCCAATAGCGCATGGCACGCGCACGGTAATATCGTGGCACATGGTGCCCTGGCACCGCGAGACCAATGCCTGAATGTGTCCAGGTTACTCACCCTAACATGCAATAGCAGGGGTAGCCTCAGGCTCAGCTGTGGACCAAAAGAGATGGATACTGGACAAATATTTAAAGCGCACTGACAATAAATAAGATATACACGTATCAGCTCTAAGAGCTGCCTGTGTATTACAAAAGAATAATACGGATAAGTAAGGAAAAAATTTCATTTGCATGTTTTGAATGATGCTTGCACAGTCCTTTTTTGGTTTGAACAATGAGGAACATAAGTCCCGTTATTTGGGCTAACCCTTTGTCTTTAAAAAAACATTTATTTCGTAACTTAAGTCTTTCGCTTTTGAATAAAGTAGAAAGGTTATTTTTTCCTTGATATCAGCCCCTAGTTACTGCAAACCAAATTCACCTTAAGGTGGCCACGCTTCGCTCTTGGCAACTTCACATTCTCTTATAAACATATTGTTGGGACTCTTTCCACAATGAGGATCAGTAATGTTATAGAAAATTTAATAGAACTAGTATCCACGTTATTCTTTAAGACATGAAAATGATATATCTTTTTGAATTATCAAAATCGGACCATTATTTACGAAGATATTAGGTAGTAAACTTTACATGCCGTTTCTCCCGCTAAAAGTTTGGACGCGGGTGCGTGTGACGTCACTGTGACGGAACGGAGCGCAAGGGGCACTCCTACTTCACGCGCGAATGAGAGGCGGGTGACGCGTTTGGTCACTAGATTTGTCAATTTGTTTACTTAAAGAGTTTTTAGAGTTTAAGTAGGTGTAAAAAAATATAAGTACTAATAAAGTAGAACCTGGTTTTGTGCAAGCTCAATCAGATAACCTTCCAAAAGTGGATTCTTTCATGGTATTTGATTGCCTAGGTAATCATTCTAAGTTCACCAGCACTGAAAGCCGTGGTTGGAAACAACAAAGGTAAGGGTGCTGCTTACTTATCTACGTACATAGGTGCTTATTAGTAATCTTTAGGTCTAAGCTATTAGTTGTAGGTAAAGTACCTACAATGTAAGTATAGGTACAGGGATATAATCAGAACCTGTGAGGTAAATATAAAAAGAACAGCGACAGATTTACACATTTCCCAAGTATAGGCTGTTCAATTTTTGCCGCCCTTCAATCCAACAATTTAGTTGAAACTGCACAAGAAATAGTTTTTGAGTATATTTCAGAGCTAATCAAAGCTCAATCATATACGACGATGCGGGGTAATGTAGGTATGCTACTGGGTGGGGGCCACGAGCTACGTGTTTCACCATAGAATATAGAAGTTTGCGGTACCATTGCTTGAATCGAAGAGGGATTGTAGAGGGAAAAAGTCATCGGAAAAATGGCCTGTAGACTTCTTTCTGCAAAAAATCAGAAAACCAGCGCCTTAACATTAGTCCACTGCTGGACATAGGCTTCTCCCAATACGCGCTACTGAGCCCAGTCTTCGGCTCTTCTCATCCAATTTCTGTCCGCCACCTTTTTTATGACATCGCTCCACCTAGCCGGGGGACGCCCCACACTACGGTTTCCAAGACGCGGTCTCCACTCAAGAACTCGTTTACCCCGACGGTTGTCGGTTCTCCGGCATATATGGCCAGTCCACTGCCACTGCTTTTAAAACAACGGACCTCAAATTTGGTGCCTCTAAAAACTGCCGCCCTAGACTCAAGCCTACTCAGCCGGTAAATCCGCCGCTGAAAAAGAATTAATGTAAACTTAAACTTTTTTAACTTATGAATCTTTATTCGTGTTTATAGTATCTTGATAGATATGTAAATCTTTTCACGGATGACTTTTTTGATGAAAGAACCATGCACTGTACGAGTATAAAGCGAAAGTAGTCGCTTTATACAGTGCATGGTTCTCTGCACTTACTGATCATTCTCATTATTATTACTATCTCGCCCATTATTACAAACCAATCATTCAGTATGTACTTACGTAGGATGGGTTGAATATAAATAAAAAAAAATATAATCATTTGTTTTTTACTTCACTATCATATATTTTTACTTATATATATTTTATTCCGCTTTATTTATTTTTTTACAGATCTGCTCGTGAAACCTATAGAGATGATGCTGCAGGATTTCTCCAGAGGTCGGGAAATGTTTGTACAGTAAAAGCAAAAACCGGCCAAGTGCGAGTAGACTCGCGAACGAAGGGTTTTGTACCATCTATAAAAACGTCAAAAAAATCACGTTTTTTGTATGGGAGCCTCCCTTATATATTTGTTTTAGTATTTGTTGTTATAGCGGCAACAGAAATACATCATCTGTGAAGATTTCAACTGTCTAACTATCACAGTTCATGAGATACAGCCTGGTGACAGACAGACAGTAAAGTCTTAGTAATAGGGTCCCGTTTTACCCTTTCGGTACGGAACACTAAAAATAACGCCTGAACATAGAATAAAAAGTAAGGCCTATTGCTGCACATTTACATGTGATGAAAAAGAGGAGATGGTTTTGAACGTGGAATGTCTAGACTGTGCTGCTCAAAAGGGAGGCTGCAAACATAGCGTAGCACAGAAAAAAAATGTTACTGGTTATAAAATAGTTTTACTGGCGTTTTAATAGAAGTGTTTGTACATTTCAGCACTATACAATATGTATACATAGTTAAACAGGTGAATTAGACAAATCGGACCCTTAGTTTCTTTTAAAGTCACAAATAACCCAACAAAACACTTCGCGCTGTATCGCTGCCAACGGCTAACTGGCGGCGACCGTCCCAGTGACGTCACAGTTACCGCGGCGGCCGCTCACTGAACTTCGCTAATAAATTGGTCATAACTTAGTATGTACATGTACATACCTTTGTGCTTGAAAGTTTCTCGAATACATCCAGAAGGCGGGTGCTTCTAATCCAATGCATTCTCACATTGATGGCTAGGCACACTCTGCACCATGTGTTTAGATCATCTGTGAACTCTGAAGAAGCCATTTTTTATGAAAACTCGTAGGCCAATTAAAGTGTCAAGTACTTAACTAATTTGTTGATATGTTAAATAATGGGCAGATATTGATTTGCTTTAATTATTTGGTACACTAAACAACATAATTGCTGGTAATATTTCACAGAGACGGACGCGGACGCCTGCCCGACTGAATGAAAGTGACATGACAAGTGTTGCCAACCTCGACTGAGCGTCCCCCCTAGCGTCATCTCGAAATCCCCAACATTCCCCCTAACAAAAAAATAACTCAAGATCACCCTAGACATTTATTATTACGCTTGAGTATTCACTAATTTCGTTTAATTTTTATCATATCTTACAGAGAACATTTTTTCTGCTGATGTCTACGACATTGTTTTGTTCTGTATTTTATTGATTTTTGTTTTATTTTTATTAATTTAAGTTGACATTCTTTGTTAAAATAACTGAATTAGTCCTGATGCTTGTCTGTTTGAGCTACTGTAATGTTAATTTTATTGATATATTCTAAATATGACGTAACTTAGTGTTCTTTTATGTACCTACAGTGGAAAATGAATGAAATTAAATTACAGCTTCATAAATCTGATTTCACAATCTAATCAATGATTTTCTATTTTACTTTTTAATTAGGTAGTACCTATACACTAGGGGTGCAAAAATTTGCACACCTACATAGTGTTTGCCTCAAAAAATATATGGCCCCTAAAAATACACCTTTTCCTCTATCTTATCCCCACAAGTTGGTAACACTGCATGACAACTAAATCTATCTTATTATTTGCAATTCCTCTTGTCGTTCTGTAAGGCTGGTGCTATTTTTAGGTTAAAATATATGAATGAACGAATGAAAAGTTCGAAACTCGAATAGGTTGGTTAAAATGTAGTACATCTAAGTGGTCTGTGGTTAAAATCGAGAGAGAGTTGGACCAATTTTTGTGACTAAACAATTCGTTCTACAAGGTCTACAAAACAATTTGAAATCCCTAAGACGAGTTCAAACAAGGAAGTTGTATGAAGGAAGTTAAGGAATAATAATGAAGGAAGTTGTAGTTTATATAAAATTTCTTTAGAGAACTACTATACAGTTTGGCCGATATGAGGTCAATAAAATTAGCTTACAGCACTCTTTAACTTCTATTACATAATAAAAAAGATTTTCAGAATCGATTCAGTACCTACCTACGAGTAGTTTCTGAGACTACCCAAGACACAAAGATAGAAACTTTTTACTAATATTATTACATAAATTCTCAAACGGTGCTTTACCCTTTTTAATATATTTTAACCTTATCATTTTTACTTTATTTGTTTTAAAATACAAAAAATCAGAAAACTAACATGGTATTTTCAAATGCAGGGTGTGACGGAAATATTTTATTCACATTACTGTTTGTTTGAGCCAACCTGTATTTAGTAATGGCTGACCCGTTGCAACTTTGTCTGCCAGTATGTTTTCTTCGCCGTTGGCTCCCCGCTGCGTCCATTTTTTTTTTGCGATGGGAAAATGCTTTACGCATGTCCTCCAACTCGGGGAGAGCTGAAGGGGTCTGTCGGACTCTCCGTAGATTACAACCAACGGCATACCGACTAAAAACCCATCGATATTCCTTCAATCACCTCAATGCCAGTGCATCATCGAACCGCCCATTTTGAAATGAGTGAGTCGATGCTGCACTAGCACTTGACAGAGTCACGGGGTCCCGGTTGGATTCAACCGTGGCCCTGTCGGTGAACGTCCGCCTTAAGCGGACCCTTCGAGCCCTCACGTGGGAGGGAGAGGAATGTCCTGGAATATTAAGGATATTCCCCGGCGTAGGAGGCCTGTGCGATGCAGAGTCGGGGCTCCTCGCACTTGAACACTGCTGATCCCCATCGAGCGGAAGAAGGCGGATTAACTTAAGTATGAAAAAAACATTTTTTTATATTGAAAAAAAAGCAGAGTCCAGGGGATCGGAGGAAAAAGTGGTCTTTGAAAACGTTGCTCCCCACGCTTTCATAGACCACTTTTCCTTCCAACCCCCCGGACTCTGGGTGGGCTCCTGCCAGAAGCTCTTAAGGTCGCCCCTGAATGAAGCAAGTCATACGAGGCCAAGTGAAGCGAAGGGGTGAGGTGGTGAGCGAAGCGAGCCGGCGACGTCCGTATCAGAGCGAAAATTAAAAAAAATACTTTGAGGTTAAGTATGAAAAAATTCATTTTTTTTATATTGAAAAAAGGCAGAGTCCAGGGGTTTGGAGGAAAAAGTGGTCTATGAAAACGTTGCTCTCCACGTTTTCATAGATCACATTTTCTTCCAACCCCCCGGACACTGGGTGGGCTCCCGCCAGAAGCTCTTAAGGTCGCCCCTGAATGAAGCAAGACTTGCTTCACTCAGGACCTCCCGCGAGCTTCTGGCTCCCGCGCTCTTTATTTACACTCTAGGGGTGTCACGCACAAGACCACGTGGGGTCGGGGTGCTCCGTGTCGATTCATTTCTTCCAATTTTAAATAATTTCTTCTATGTAATAGAACTCCCGTTGTCCTTTCAATCACTCCTTTATATTCTTCACTTTCCTAGTCGTTACATTCTCTTAGCACTTATTTAAAGTTAACAGCTCCAAACCACGTGGTTAGACTCAGTAGCTCGCATACGCCCAACACTCCCGAGCGCTTCTTTCAGACTGCCCAGTCCATCGACACTAGTGCTTTGCTACAAAACCGGAGATTATGAAAACCGGTTTTTACGAAGCCTCGAGGGGTACTTTTCCAAAAATAATTAATTTATTACTTAATGAATAAAAGAAATAAAACAAAGATAAATATTTGTGGTAACTAGTCGAGTTTTATTTTTTTATATAAATATAATCAGTTTCTTCTGAGAGAGTGTTCTCGGCAACAGGTTACATAATAATTAATAAACGATAGACGCAGCTCGCTAATGCCCGAAGCAGTGGAAATGCTGTGCGTTTTGAACCAAAATCAGTGGTTGATTAATAAAAAAATTGAAAGACTCAGTTTAATAATTTCTTTTGTATGTTCTTTTTTACTAAAATTCTTTTTTTTAAAGCTCACAAATACTCGAGTTCCTATGTCCTTGTGTTCCTATGTTACTATGTTCTTTTAAGTTTTAATTATGTTGATATTTAAATCTATTTAAGTAAATAGGTAAGAATTTTAATTTAATTTTAATTCAATTTTTTAAATATTACATGTCAAACATTTTTCAATGTTTGTCTCTTTTATTTCGTTAACTTGCAGTCATAGACAACGAAAAAAATGTCTTTCCTTGCAGATCACTTCTACTAAGTTTTCTACAAGTGACTCACATTATTTGTTCATTATAATAATGTTATAAGAAATAACAATAATGTTAAAATAATTATAATTTTACATAATTAATTATAAAAAATTATTATAATGTCATTAGTGTTCTCCGTTAATGTTAATGAATGACAGCGCAAATTTATAACAATAAAAATAAAAGGACACAAAAATTACATTTCTCCGGATATTCTCCGGTTTTTCTATAAAACCTGATCCAAAAAACCGGAGATGAAATTTGTCTCCGGTGCAAAGCTCTAATCGACACTGCATAGCAAGCTGACTTATGAACGTAATTTGTACCAACAATTTAATATAAAAATAATCCTCTAAATTAAAACGAGTACCGATTCTTTTGGGTAGCAGGTGTCTTAACGTCTATTTGATTTAGACGTATTATACCTTTTTTTACTGTTGGTAGACCTGTTGAGTTATTATAATCTATGGTTTGGTTGGATAAACATTGTGTGTTATTTTGTTGTTGTGGAATTATTGTGTTTACAGTGTTTTAATTCCTTTTCGAGTGTATTTGGATATTATGGGAGGGAAATCCCTAAGAAAATGTGAAGTTTGTGGCATTAGGCGTGTCAGATTCTGACATATAAAGATATTCTGGCATATTTTTAGCCCGATTTCCACTTGACCCGGCCAGGTAAAACTTAGTGTATTTCAATACCAATTTACTTTAGCTTGTATTTGTTAGTTGTTTTTACTCATATTTGTAGTGGATATCATGTAAATACTAATTAAATACGTAAACTGAACTATTTTCACAAAATTCATACTTTGCGCAAATACAAATAGTGATGTGATGTGAACAATTTATCGATAAACTTTTTTGTTATAGGTGCCGTTTATGGGAAAAGTTGACAGGAAACGAGGACTTGGCGTACTTACCTATTCAAATACTAAACGAAAATAAATTCATAAGTGGCAATCATTTTGCGAAAACTGCTTTTAATAAAAAGAGAAATAGATTGAAAAGGAATGCCATACCATCTTTGCCAAATCCTAAATGAATAAACAATAAAATTAGAAGAACAGTCTGCTAATGTTTAGAAAATTGCTCAACTGCGAAGTGCTGCTAAGTAATGTACGTGTTCTTAACTTTGATAATATTTGTGCTATATTTATTATCGTGAAAATCTCATAAAACATCTGTTTTTCAGGTCCTGAGTCATCGACTGTATTTTATAGCTTGAAAAACCAGTACCTAACGTTGTTTCAAATGTAAAACTTGACTAGAATGGTACAGTCAGCATCAGAAGTATGATAGCGGCTAGGATGGTCAAATAAAATATGAGCAACTGTCAAATTTTGCGTCAATTAATTAACATACTTCTGATGCTGACTGCACATACAGGTTATATTATTATGTTCAATAAATAACAGATTTTTTATGACGTATATTTATTTTCGTACGACCAGCACTAAGGTGAAAAGTAGGTAGGTGCAACTACGAAAACCGAATATTTATCGATAGCGATGGAAAAGCATGATTCGTATTTGTCAAGCCCTAATAACGAATTGGCTTTTACAGTGTTGGTATTACTTTTATGTTGCCAGGTTGGTACAAAGTACGTTCATAACTCCGTTCAGTGGCTTGTAAGAAAGTGCCGACTCTTAAAACGTAGTGATTATATCCTCTTTGAGACTGCCGTTTGAACATTCGGGCCGCCCCACCATTTTTTTTTTCCGGAAGCGTTAAGTAGAACACTTTTTGAAAAAAAAAATAATAATTTGTAAGTACCCGGCAAATGCGTACCTACTACAAGATAATACGTTCTATTAATTTTAACTGGAAACATAACTACTACAATAATGAACTCAATACGTACACAATTAGTACATACATTATGTACAACAAAATATCGACTTACTAATCGCGACTTTTGAGAAGTGAGGTTTGGCAACACAGCATGGAACAAAATTAGGTTCAAAAAGCGTGACTTTGCTTGCTTCCCGGCTGTCAATGTCAGTCAGTTCGCGGTTCTCTTTCGTTCCCTTTGTTTCGGACTTTGTCATAATTTTGTGTTAAACGCCATCTATGTAAAAACGATGTGCTACCTTCCCACGCCATATGTGATTAAGCATATGAAAGTGGTAAATCATCAATTTAAAATAAAATTGTTAAATCTTATTTTATGGACAATATTACTTATTCTAAAAAATATTGAAATATTTTGGTGTGTTTTAGTGGAAATTTATTTTTATTTGTTGGGTGCAATGGCTGCTATAAAAGTTTCCAGGCTATGAGACAGCGCCATCTACAAATAATACGGGATTTTGAGCTTTTTGCGGGCTACGATTTCTTATATGGACATTGACAGTCTATGATATTAATAGTCTTTGATAATACCATTAATATAAATATCCATGCAACAGTGAACGAATCTAATGTAAACTTTGTTAAAGAATGTCGAAATTCCCGCCAATAAAAATGTAAAACTTATGTCACTGTCATTGCCAAATTCGAAATTTCCGCCAATAAAAATGAAAAAAGCCGTATTATCTGTCACTGTCATCTCAATTTAGTGTCGCAATAATCGATAGAACGCAAACTGTAAGGTCGGACACTGATTTCCGAGCAAATTTCGCAATCGAAAACGGATTTTAAAAATTATCTCAAAAACTATAAGGTTGCGCAAGTTGCCACTTCACATGTAGGCTTTTTTATGTATATCTACCTACACATGAAAAAAAAATGAAAGTCCTAGCACAGATTTCGAAAAGGAAATTCCAGCCTTATTATGTACTACGCACGGTACTACCTACGGGTTATGCATATTTGTATAAGTACTTCAGTAAAATTACAAACTGAATTTAAAGGCGTTTTATTTAATAATGTAAATGTTTATCTTTTGACATTTACATGTACTTAGATACGTCAAGATTCAAGATATAAAATTGCACGAAACACAGGTAAATTGTATAGTTGATAGTGATAGTATAGATGAATCACTGTGCTTCACCTACTAGAGGTATACAAATATTTAAAATGGCTAAAAAGCATAACAGATAGAATACAATAAAATGTCAAATTACAATAATGTGATCGAGCATAACAATATTAAAATATTAGAGAACAACCGTAACGAATCACACTATCACTAATATTATTACTTACATTGTTTATAAAACTAACACCAAAAATTACAATAGTACCTATCTAATTAATACATTTAGTGTGACCATTAGTGCTGTGCACTCCCTGAGGTATGCGCGCGGCGAGACGGGGGGGAGAATCGGCTGCTGCGCTCTGTCAGTTCGCCGTCAACGCTCGTGGCGGCAGGTAGTGTTATTTGTATCGGACTGTCTATGTCAGACGCACATGAGATAAATATTCAAAGATGGGTCGTGCATTATCTCGTGATATGAAATGGAAGATGAAGTTGAAACAGAATCTATGTCAGAATAACTTTCGTTAGAATATATAATTGTTTGTAAATATAAAAAAAATTGTCAATAAAACAAGTCCTTTGAATTATAAGTTTAGTTCTTATCACCTGCATATTTTTAATAAAATATGAGTATATTTAAGTTACATTTTAATCGACTAAGTAAGTATATTATATTACAGATAGATAGCCTCCGACCATCGTCCCGCCACAAGTCTTGCCTTAGAAATGCAAACTGATATCGTAAGATATGTCCGACATGTAGAGGGAGTGCACAGCACTAATGGTCACACTATATTAGCAGTATTTATTAAATCCACGTCAATTAAAAATAAACGTAAGTTTATCCGGTTTTAACCCACGATTATTAAGACTACAGAAACAGATTATGTAATATTTGATGAATTACGAACGACTTAGGCACTACATCCAATAAGTTTTATCTAATAAAAAAAATCGTTTTTCAAAGTTTTTGTGATCGTACTCCTCAGAAACGGGTTGACCGATTTTTAATGTGTTTTTAGGGTACCGTAGCCAAATTGCAAAAAACGGAACCCTTATGGATTCGTCATGTCTGTCTGTCCGTCCGTATGTCACAGCCACTTTTCCTAAACTATAAGAACTATACTGTTGAAACTTGGCGAGTAGATGTATTCTGTGAACCGCATTAAGATTTCACACAAAAAAAAAACAATAAATTTGGAGGGTTCCACATACTTAGAACTGAAACTCACAATTTTTTTTTCATCAAACCCATACGTGTGTTGTATCTATGGACAGGTCTTCAGAAATGAGATTGAGATTTCGAATATATGGTGTGCAATTCTATTCTAAAATTTGCCCCCCCCCCCCTAACTTCTAAAATAAGAGAATAATTAAACTAAAAAAAAATATATGATGTACATTACCATGCAACCTTTCACCGAACATTGGTTTGAACGAGATCTAGTAAGTAGTTTTTTTTAATACGTCATAAATCGTAAACCGCAATTTACCTTTCATTCAATCAACTCAAATATAAGTTTTTTTGCCATTTTTATAGTTAATGGTACGGAACCCTTCGTGCGTGAGTCCGACTCGCACTTGGCCGGTTTTTTTGTATACTTATTTGGTAGGTATGAGAATAGGTCGTTATATATTTTGCACCCTCCTACCCCCACTCCCTATTTTTAATCGTGGTTTTAATATATTTGTATGAACAATCAAATTAATCACACTAATATTATATATGCGAAAGTTTGTTTGTTTGTTACTCAATCACGTCGAAACGGCTGAACCGATTTCGATGAAATTTGGTATATACGTAGAATATAACCGGGATCACAACATAGGCTACCATTTATCCCATAAATTAGTTCCCATGGGATAAAAATGGGGTGTCAAGTTGCAACAGCAAGTTTAGCTTTATTTCTAGGTTACCTACACATTTAGTAGTGTAACGCGTACGAAGTCGCGGGCTACAGCTAGTATATTATAAATACGAAATTTCGGATGTTTATTTATTTGTTACTCAATCACGTCGTGACGGCTTAACCGATTTCGATGAAATTTAGTAGGTACCTAGGCATGTACTTAGATTATAACCTGGATTAACATAAAGGCAACTTTTTGTAACATAAATCAGGTCCCATGGAATACAAATGTCGTGTCAAGTCAAGTTGCAACAGCGAGTTTTAGCTATATATCTAGGTTACCTACACAGTACCTAGTGTAACACGTCCAAAGTCACGGGCAACAGAATATTCAGAGTATCCATAAAATTTAAAAAGCAAATGACTTGACGTCAATGAACGACGCGTCGTTCAGTCATTTTTATGTAGCCATATTTTGGAGGGGTTGGCTCGTGAGTAATAGTGTTCTGTGGGTTGGCGTACTCGGAATCGCAAGCTGGCAACGCTGCTGCTTTTTTGCAGGATCCTGTTTATTATTGAAGCATACCTACTTTACTAAACGGGATATTGCTGTAGGAAAGGGCTTATAGATAGCTAAAATAGGTCTATTCTGGCGTTAAGGTTAAACTATAGAAAAAATAGGTAGGCGTAGACAGAGGATCCATCAAAGACCTTATACCTTACTACGTAGTAAGATAAAGGTCTTTGGGATCCATTAAACTGTGTTAAGTTTTGCTACACTAATTCACACATTCAACAAAGGACGCATAAAATTAGCATTTGTAAGATAGAGATGAAGTTAAGATGCTAGAGCATAGCTAGAGATGATGTTCCATGAGATGAGTTTTCCATAACCCCGTACGACTTAGCAAGTTGTTTGTCGATAAATTTAATGGCAGACAATGCGACCGTCACGGACTGGTTTAGTGATGATTTTCATTGGTTTAGGTTTAGGACTTCTATGTTAGAAAACTATTTGATTAAAAATCCATGGTGTCGTGCAGGTGTTGTGTTATTATCACAGACCACTTAGATGTACTTGCTTGGGGGTTATAGGCTGTATAAGCCGTAGTGAACGAAAAATTGAAGGCATTATATTGTCTTCATACTCGGACCAATTATCAATTGTGATCATATGCATGATTAATTTGATTCTTTTTGATTATTCGTCGGAGTCTTCGTAGGTAAGTCATAAACTGATATTTATGTTCTGTGGTATTAGTATTCCACAGTCTGTGGCACTGATGCCCACTAAGCAACGTTGTAGCTAGATCTAGCAGTTTTTGCATACCCATCAGCTACAATTAAGAAAATGTAGTAGCTGAACTTTATAGCAACTTTTAAACTTAACATATTTTTACTGAGTTGTTGTTGAGTTTTTTTGGTTCTATTTATTGTTAAATTATTTTAAGTATGCCAAAACACGAAGCGCACACTGTTTAGGACCAACAATCCCGTGTGTTTGAAAATGTACATACCTACTTCAAACAAATAATGTTCTTACAAATTTTTAATCTCACATGATCAAGTGATCGATGTATTTATGTACCTCTGAATATTCGTGATAACTCATTCATTATCTCCATTAAAATAAAGTTTATTGACGTGATAATGTCTTATAAATAAGCACGGATGAAAAAGAGTCACGTTCCGCCTGAGCCGAGCCTGCAAGCGAGAGCGCAGAACAAGCGATAGGGAGGCACGGTCAGCCTAAGTGTTCGGTTTGTGACGCATCTATCTCGTTATCACGTAAAATTATCGTCCGTAAATCGACTTTATAGACAACCAAATTTGTTGCATTTTACGTAGTTTTAGTGCAAACAAAATACGTTCATAATTTCTTTTAAACTTTAGCTACTTTAGCAACTTTTTAGAATATTAAAAATTGGAATTCTGGCAACTTTTCGCAAGAGATCTAGCTGCAAAGTTTGGGCTACAGTTGGCAACAGTAGTCTGTGTTTGTGTTGTAATTGTAAGCTGAACGCTTGTAACTGGACGTAGTTTGATATTTTTATATTTGTTTTGTTTAATTTCTCGCATACTGAAATGGAGTTTTAATACAAGAACTGATTAATTCTGCATAAAATGTACTTAAATAATATAAACACGGAGGGTTTGTGCACTGGTTGTCTATCTACGGGAAGAAAACTATTTTTCATCGGGGAGACAGGATTTTACCATCTTTACTCGCAAATTCTGAATGAAATACCGGTTAGTTACTGTTTTGATAGAATTAATATTGTTTATAAATTAGCATAGATGTATGTAAAACCATTGGCTGAAATTTCCTTTACAAGTATTACAGTCTGAACAAAATCAATGAACAGGTAATGAATGTATGTTTAGCAATCTTCCGCACGCATAGTTTGTCCATGTAAATATTACGCTCCTTTTGTGTAGTTTGTTTAAAAAAACGAGTGTGCTTTAGGCCTCACGACTGAAGTAAAACAACTTTTTCAAAATATTAATTTATAAAATTGTTCAAGAAAGATATTACGTAAAATAATCAAACAAACTACTAACTGAGATATTTATATATTTCATGCACTGGCTATGAGAGGAAAGCAAATGTGATGCAAAGTAAATGTGGGCGCCCACTTCTCTCTCTTGCTCCTACAGTAATATACGAAACATAACTCTCTCTTTCTATCTTCACTAACTTATATCTCCCTCTCAATTTCCGTTCGCACTTTTCGTAACGCATTCACCAGCTTACTCCCCAAATCAGCGTGCGTAAAGAAGTTTTACTTGAAAAAGTAGCCTAGAGGTAGTCATTGACGATATGTCCATCAATCCAAATGGAGTGGACGTCTTCCAAAATGGTTTCTTGAATGTGATAAACGTATGCCAGTCAAATGGACACCTTCCAGCTTTGGATTTCTAAACAGATTGAAATCCATGTACCCAATCCAAAAGTAACTCCATAAGGAAGTCTTCCATTTAGAAGCATTCCAAACAGACGTATCGTCAATGGCTACCTTAAGTATAAATCTCATTGATAATCTTTTATACCAAATTTAATTGAATTCAATAATCAAAACGTAACAAATAGACAGAAATATCCTACACTGGGCTTCCCAGTGTGTGATCTTCATTCGACAATCAAGTCTAACATCTCCAGGATAATGGATGGCCCCACATTATTAAAGTTGGTGAGAGCTGCTGGTAACAAAATCGGTTGCTCTGGAAATCTAAGAGGAAGGGTCATGTTGGTTGTTCTATGGCTGATATGTTGTGTTATTGAAAAGACAGTGCAGAGTTTAGTGGCTAAATGGAGCGGTCTAGACAGATAATCAGTGCTTTTTTGTTATATTACTAAGGCAACAAACAAGCATGCACATAAAGCAAACACATTGCTACAAAAGTGCTTTGCTACAAAACAATAAAAGACTTTCAGCACTGTGATGTACACGTTGCGACAAATGGTAATATAAAAAATATAATATAATAATGTGGGTGGGTGAACTTAATTTCTGGTTTCGTGGCTAAGTGCCAAGTGAATCTAACTAATAAAGGTACAGGTAGGCAAACTAAAATACAAAAACAAATAGCAAACAAATCTCGGGCGCCATGCCTAATTGAATTTTGAAAAACAAATTACCTGGATAAATCTTCCGAAGAGATTGAGCTTCTAATCACAAGGCCGGGGAGGCTATGAAAGATTGAATATCATTTTTTGAGTTTATTGTGAGTCTTTGCCCGTGGAAATCTGAACTCTGTATGCGGTAGGGTTTCGTTCCCGGGTCCCGGGAATCGGGAAATCCCGGGAAAAATTAATTCCCGGAACCGGGAAAAAATTCTGATTTCCCGGGAATTCCCGGGAATTTTCAAAAGTATGTGATAGGTCTAAAACTTTGTATTTTATAGTCATATTAAACTCAATGTTGTTCTTAAAAAACCTTTCAAATTTTTCTACAGCTTGTCAGCCAGCCATCGCTTTGCAGATGAGTAGTTTCGTGGTAATTTTTCGAGGGGAAAAAAATGTTTTTCCTTTGTTTTGTCTTTATAGAACTGTCAGAAAAAACTAGATAACACCTATTTGCATTTGTTTGTTTCATTCTCTCTATTATATTCGCTCTTCTTTGTTTTTACGCAGGTGCTGTGCAATTTCAATAACGATCTTTTTGCTTAATTATGCGTACCTATAATATTTAAGTTTCTTTGTCTGCGCCCTTCCCCTCCCCCTTCACCTTGCGCATTTAAGTGTAACTAAACAAACTGGTTCTGTTGTTTTATCAGATCGACCGACCAGTCAGTGACGCGCAGCGCAGTGTGGTGTCCGTGCCCATTAAATTAAGTGACATTTGGCATTCGTTCGCCGGTAATATCTCTTTGTTAGTGAAAGTTTGTGTGTGTTGAAACTCTGGTAAGTAAACCCTGTCGAATTGATTGTTTTGTCAATTCAAATTTACTACATATACAATAAGTACATTTAATATTTTCAACTTGTTATAGGTCAACATGGAAGGTCGACTTTTATCCGAAGTATGGAATCATTTCAAGAAAAAAGGGTTAGATAAAGCACAATGTAATCGCTGTCCAAAAATATTGAGTTGTAAAGGCTCATCGACCAGTGGACTTGGAAGGCATTTGTTAATGGTGCATAGCATAAATTTAAAAGATCAACCCAATGAAGCGTCCTCTGAAACAACACGGGCGTTGGCATCTTCACCGGCACCAAGTACCTCCACAAGTTCACCACAACCACCAAAAAAAAGGAAGAGCCACATAACACAGACTTCTATAGTTGAACATATCAAGAAGCCCTGTAGTATTGCTGAAATCGTCTCGAAGTTGGCATCTAGTGATGGATGATCACGCACAGTGAAGTGATTCGAAGCCTTGTTTCACAAGCTGGCCTAAATATTCCAAAATGCGAGTCGCAGGTTATGAAGATAATTGTAGAATTTGCTGAAGAAAAAAAGCAAGATATCAAGAAAATCTTAAATGAACACGTGAAAAATCAAGGACGGCTCAGTATCACGCTCGATGAATGGACCAGTATCAGAAATAGACGCTATTTCAACATAAACTTACACAGCGGAGATGGAAAAGTGTATAATTTGGGTTTGATATACATACCGGGGAAATGTGGAGCACAAGGGATGAGAAAAATTGTTGATACAGTCCTGACGGAATTTGGAATAAACTTCGAAAGAGACATTGTAGCCGTGACAAGTAATGGTCCAAATGTGATGAAAAAGTTTGGCCGCGAAAGTCCAGCAGAAATGGTATTATGCATGAATCATGCTATTCATTTGGCGGTGACAGATGTTCTTTATAGAGAAAAGACCACCAAAGAAAGTAAAACGGATTCCGAAGAATCAGACTCCGACGTCTCCGACTTCGACTCATACGACGATTGTGATCAAGAATTAGTACAATCAGCGGTGGAAATAGGAAACCATGATATCCGACCAGATCTGAAGAAAGTACTGAAAGATACACGAACCATAGTCAATTTGTTTCGCAGAAGTCCATTAAAAAATGCGAAACTTCAAGAATATGTAAGATCAGAACATAACAGGGAAAAATCATTGTGTCGCGACGTTAAAACGATATGGAACAGCATTGAAACAATGATAAGCCGGTTCGTAGAAGTTAAAAACTGTATCAAAAAAGCTTTGATTGATTTAGATACCGCAAATTTATGGCACGAAGAGAACTTGGCTGTTTTAGAGGATTTACTTAAAATTTTAAATCCCATCAAATTAGCAGTTGAAGCACTGAGCTCCCGAAAAGCAGATATCTTGATCTGTGAAGCTATCATTACGACACTTCTAGTAAGACTGAAAAAGTTGGAGTCACCTATTGCTTTAGAGTTTTCAGATTTCTTAACGCAAAGAATAAGTGAGAGGAGGGATTCTACTCTATATACCTTAACGCTTTTTCTTCAAAACCCAACAATTAGACGCAATGAATACTTATCACAAAGTGTTGAAACTAAAGAAATAATAATACGCTATGCTGAGCAGCTATTTCGGCGATTATTTCCAGAAAAGTCAGAATCTGAATCGTGCCCGGAAGAATCGCTTCATGCTGTTGCTGAGACGCAAAAAAAAAGCATTAGTTTTGCTGAAGAACTTCAAGACGCTATTCAAAATGTTTTCAAAGGCACTCCTCCATCACGAACTCGATTTCCTAGACTGAAGAAAGACTTCGATCTATATATACATCTCTTCTGGTAAACGGACACCTAATTTGGATCTGCTATACAACGCTCTGCGCACGATCATGTCTACATCCACCGAAAGCGAACGTACATTTTCAGTATCGGGAAATTTTGTTACTAAAATTAGAAGCCGATTAAGCGATAAATCACTCAGCTCTTTAGTTTTTCTTAAGTATTACTTTATGAAATAATTTAAGACTTAAACTGAAATAATGGTTTACGTGACTGTTACATAATAAGGGCATAAGTTAAATTTTGCCAACGATGTGTGGCCGCTGTAAGAGAGTAAATAAAATATTATACGTAACTGCTGCATAGAGTTAAGGTATTTAAACACTCGAATCATTTTATGGTTAAATTAAAATCGGTTACGCTACTTTTGATAAACTACTCTCGTGTTTACATACCTTAATGATGTGCAGTTACGTATAATACTTTATCTACTCTTGTAAAGTCGCCACACATCGATGGCAAAGTTTGTTGGTTATCATAAGAGCGTTTCGCAATACTTAATTACTCCGTTTATATTAAGTTTATATCATTGTGTGTGCTAAGAAGTTTTATATTATAAGTTTGATTTTGCATGCCTGAAACAAATAATTAAGTTTCTATTATACTACCTCTGTTTATGATCGATCAAAAATGTTATTAAGAAGAAATAATTATTTCTGAGTCAAATAAATAGCTTATTTAATCCATTATGTGTTTTCTTGACTTTTTGTAGTTAAAAAAAACTAAATTAAGGACTTTAAAAATTTCCCAGTTTCCCGGGATTCCCGGGAAATTGAAAATATTATTCCCGGTTCCCGGGAACGAAAAAAACCCGGGAAATCCGAAACCCTAGTATGCGGCAATGTGAAGTTAAATTTACTCATTAATTAAACCAAGTAGATCCTAGAAACTACGGTGTCAGAAGTTAAAAACTAAACAAAGTTGTAAACTGTGGTTGACTGTCGTTATTGCAATCCAATAAAAATAAAAAGGAATTTAGCAGAAGGCTAGTACAAGGGTTTAACTCCTAGTGTATTCTAATTAGAATCTATTAAGCTAGAGTGAAGTTGTAAATTCAAATTGGAAATCATGTCCTCCAAAACGTGGGGTTTCCAATGAGTTAGGTAAATTAATTTAAATCCAAATAATAGGTAAGAAAACCAGGGGAAAATTAAACCGTAGGGTTACCTGAAAGACTCGTCTCAAACGAGCAACAACGTTCAAAAATCCAATACGAAGAAAACATCTTTGAAATCGAATACCAAAATTTTTAGACCGGCATTATCACCAGGCCCTTACAAACTAATTTCCAACACAAAACATGATATATCCCCTCAAAACTTGGAGATTAAATCTGATAAAACAAATCTTGAAAAATAAACAACGTCCTTCTTACGTTGACAGAGAGAAAAGTGGTTTTTGTTTTCTTCCAAAAACAGTGATGCGGTAAAGATTTCTTGAAACAGTCGAATTGGAAATCGATATTTTTTAGTGAAAGATTGCATGACAACAAATGAACTGTCAGTGTCAAAGACCTAACTAAAACGTCTAAAACTGAAACAATGTTTACCACTACAGCACTACTACCCAAAAATCCAGCCAAACACAACTCCAAAACAGAACTCGTGTAACGAGACTAAAAGCATCGTTGCAACATATCAGCAATGATGCTATATATAACATATAAACAAAAAAATATAAATAAACAAATTTGCTGCTGTATTCATGACACACAGTATTTAGTCTAATTCTTGTAGGTTTTGTGTGTATGTTATTTTTCTTTATACAATTTTATCTAACCTTTTTTCTGATTTGAACAAAGTTTTATCTGTCAGTTTAAAAATGTAATTGTACAGTTTCATAATAAAATAGTAGTTTAATATGCAATTAATAAATATAGGCTGGATTTAAAGCGGTGGCCATCGATGAATCACGAGCAAGTGAAGGATTGTAACGGTCGTGATTAATGATGATTGAGTTACGAGCGTAGCGACTGAATCAAGTGTTAGAATCCTGAGCGACGCGAGTGATTCATGGCCCTCGATATAAATCCGTTTTATTCAAGAGTAGCATACTATACCTTAAAACATGACTACGAGAAAAAGAAAGATTAAATAGACATTTAATGAAGAAAAAAGAAATATTAAATAAATTAAAATGCACATTAAAAGAAGTTAGGAAAACATACTCAGAAAATGTGCCAGAAGTTTGATTTTTATTTTTCCATTTGCAAAACTAATGGTGGGCTTTGATATAAACCAGCCGTGATTTGTTGGGTAGCCAGCTTTTTACTATATCGGCCGCCCTCTCTTTTATAAACTCAGGTGTTAACACATCTTCTTTATTACTTGAATGCATTTTCAATTGATTTATTAATAAGTAACACTAAACTTTGTGTTCGTACAACTTACAGTATTCAAAATAGCGCCAATTACTAATGACAGCAAAGAACACAAATCAGCTTAAAATCTAATGCTAAACTCCGTGTCGACCAATCAAATCTCAAAAAGTTATCTGCACAAGGAGTTTGTGTGTCGAGTATTCTTTGTAAAAGGAGTTTGAATCGAGTATTTTTTGCGCAAGGAGGTTGTATAGCATTGAGTTGGAGGTCGAATACATTGGTGTGTTATAAATTCAAACATCAAAATAGTGATCAAAAGTGCTTTTTATTTACTGCTTTCAGTGAATAATATAAGCTTTTTAGAGGGGGAATGGTATAGGTAAATAAATTAATGTCCATGTAGTTTCATTTTCAAGTAATTTTTGCAATGATTATTAAAGCACTTCCATCATCATCATCAGCCGGGATACGTCCACTGCTGAACATAGGCCTCCCCCTTAGATCGCCACAACGAGCGGTTGGTAGCCGTTTGTGCCCAACGGCTCCCCGCGATTCTTACTAGATTATCGGTCCACCTTGTGGGGGGCCGGCCTACGGTGCGTCTTCCAGTCCGTGGTCTCCACTCGAGAACCTTTCTTCCCCAACGGTTATCGGTTCTACGAGCGATGTGGCCCGCCCATTGCCACTTCAACTTGCTAATTTTGAGAGCCATGTCGGCAACTTTAGTTCTTCTGCGGATTTCCTCATTGCGGATTTTGTCACGTTGAACGTCACGAATAACGTCTCGCCTCGCACTATTCGGAACGGATCGCACTCACCCTGATGAAGGTTCACGAATTGAACCGAAACATTGTCGGTCGAAACACCGTTAAGACGGTACGTGATAAATCCCGTATTTATAATAATGATTGAAATTAATCACGAAAGTTTTCTAAGTTGTATAATAAATAATTTTTCACAGCACCTCGACAACGTCAAATTATATGTCATGTAAACCTCATCAAAAGCAGGTGACTAAATCCCTACGGCTGCGCCGCGCGTAAAGTAGTAGGTCCTGAAGAGTGGTGATTTGAGTTTGGAGCCTCATCTGTATTAAAATTTGAACCAAATAGACCCAAACAATAAGATACAACCTCTGCACAGAATGCACCAACCTAGATTTGGTTTTATTGTCTCGCAGAAAGCGTGCAAAGCAGAGTATTCTCCTCGTGGATAAAGCTGTCTGCATCTTGGGCGTGCTTATATCCCTCTTTGCACACAGGATTTTAGTAGTAACTCTAGAATGCTTCGTTACGTTCGGGATTCAATATAGCGCCCGTGACGCAAGACACTGCTTTCTCCCCTCGTATAATAATCTACTAAGTATTAAACATGAGGTAGGTATGTTGTGTGCTAATAGCAGCTATCTGACGACCTCCTTGGCGCAGTGGGCGAATAGCCGGCTGAGACGAAGGAGGTAGCGGGTTCGATTCCCGCCGCGGAACAAATGTTTGCATGATCTACAGATATTTGTTCCAGGTTGTTTTTCTATACATATTACGTATGTATTTAAAAAAAAAAGTATATAAGTATTCTATCAGTTATCTGGTTCCCATAATACAAGCTCTGCTTAGTTTGGGGCTAGATAGCGTTGTGTGAACTGTCCAGCAATATTTATTTATATTTATCTATCTATATGATCTAGTTAAATAACATTTTTGTATGATTTCCAGGTGTATGACCTATCGCAGGTGTGCGTGCGTATCTGCTGGGAGTGCCGCGCGCGGCTGCGAACCATGGAACTATTCAAGCAACAGGTGCAGCGCAACTACAAAGACCTGATGCAAGTACGTAGAATACATTTTTTCTATACCTACTAATATTATTGGGCTGGTCACGTCTGTCGCATGCCCGAAGATCTATGGGCAAAGATAATAACTGATTTGGTCTCTAACGCAACTCGCCCACGCGGCAGACCACCACGGAGATGGCGTGGCAGGGGACAGAAAAAACTGGTAAGAAGGGAGGGAGGCCTTTGCCCTGCAGTGGGACAACACAGGTTAAAAATAAATAAATAAAATAAATATTATAAAGAGGAAAGAGTTTCTTTCACTGTTGGGAAGCTACACTATCCCCGGGTGACATAGGCTACTTTTTACCCAACTGCGCAGAAGGAGGGTAATGTTTTTATTGAAAAACTACGCGCGCGAAGCTGCGGATTTGTCAGCTAGGATATTTATAAGAAAGAAGATTGGGTAGACGACATCAGGCCCGGATCTACAATATTTCCGAACAGGGACAGAAGCTTGATATGACGCCCCATCTCCTCCAGCGTTTGAGAGACGTGAGTGGGAAGGGGGGGGAGGCGGGATTTTAATATGAGATAAAAAAATACTTTCTGTCAGGTATCAAAGTTTCATTTTCTTGGATACATGTTATGTCGTTTTAGAGCTGTTTGGCTGGACTACATATCTAAACTGATATCAGGTGTAGCCAGAGGGGGGTTTTGGGGCCTCAAATCAAATGAATGTCTGGCGTCTGGTGACGTACGCTGCATGCTAGGCGCTTTGTGAAACAAGTTATTTTTACAAACATGAATTTGGTGCCCCTGGAAATTGCTGGGTGGGGCAAGCGTCCCCAGTTTGCGAGTCTGGCTCACGGAGAGTTCCGTAAAAATATTTTATAACTACATATTAACGATTATCGAAGTTTTTCCTTTGCTTGTGTTGTGAAACGCGACACGTAGAGCAGAGTCGTAGATATAGTTTCAGGGGCAGGAGATAGTTCGATCCGGTCGGCGCAGTGCCGCTGGAGGGCTTCCGTTTCCTTCGCACTACCTCCATGAATCGCTCCGCGCCTCGTGACTCCGAGGAGCCGGGGCAGGGGCAACGCCTCGCACACGGCCACAGCTCACTATACTACGTGTTTTGTTATGTACGACATTAAATAAAAACACGGGTGGGGTTAGGGCTAGTATTGTTGTAAAATACGTTTTTTTTATTCATTCATTCAAGAAAAAATTAAATTTTCAAACAACCTTCATATCAAGTTCTAAAATATCAATGAAACAGCCTGTATAAAATAGGTAAACAAATCATATTAATTCATCATGTAAGTAGGTAGCTGTTAAATAAATATTCAAACTAGCGGTATTAAACCCACCTCTAAAATCACTAAATACGATGCCGGGTGCGTGTTTTAAAATAATGTCGTACATAAAAAAACAGGTTGTATGTACATATCTCCAAAATAAATAAATATGAATAAAAGTGTTTTTTTTTTTCAATTCCAGCGAATCCCGCTCAGAGTCACGTCCAAGCTATCTAGCTACCTCCAGTACAACCTCTCGTATCCGGAAACATTGGATGTGAAGGCTGAGTTTGTGGGAGTGGTGAAGAGCGAACCTGAGGAACATTGCGAGCGGCAGTTTGCGAGCGCACTTGATGTCGGCCTATACGGAACCACTGATACGGTGAGATACTTAGATAGATAGTTTCTTTTAACCTATATCGTCCCTAGCTGCCATAGCTGGGCAAAGGTCTCCCCCAAATCCTTCCAATCACCTCAAAATTTTACAATTTAAACGTAATTTATTTTCTTTATTGTTATTTACCCACACATTACCCAAACTGATAATGACATCCTATTTTTTTTAGTTCCTCTTTGTACTATTTTTGTATTTCACAGCCAAAAGATCAAAAGAAGTCTAAAAGCAAAGTTAAGCCACCGAGCAAAATATTAGTCAAGAGAAAACGTAAAAAAAGGGAATCAAATTATATTATACCAGAAATTAAAGAAAACACAGACTATTTTGATGATTTAAACGAGGAATATAACGAAGTGGGACATAATGAAAAGGGATATAACGAAGAAAAATATAATGAAGAGGGACTTGACGAAGAAAAATATAACGAAGAGGTAAATAATGTATTTTAGACTAGCATCCATTATACACAGCACCTCTGTGGCGTAGTGGGCATATAGCCGGCTGAGACGCAGGAGGTAGTGTGTTCGATTCTTGCTGCGGGACAAATTGCACGGTGTACAGATAATTGTTCCAGGTTTGTGTATGTTTTCTGTATATTATTAGTATGTATTTACAAAAACATTCATCCGGAATTGTATTAACTGATTTTAGAGGTAGGTTTAATACTGGTAGCTTAAATATTTATCCAGTAATCGATACATTTCCAATAAACAATATTTAACGTTACTCGGCGTCGCCTTTGCGACGTTGCCGCTTAGTCAGTTTAACAATTATGTACTTGTATGATGAATGAATATGATTTATTTGCCTATTTTATACATGCTGTATCATTGATATTTTAGGACTTGATATTGCGGTTGTCTGAAAATTTAAAAGTTTCTATGGTAATGAATTTGAAAAAACCTAGTTTACAACAACACTAGCCATTAGCCCTACCCGTGTTTTTATTTAATGTCGTACTTAACAAAACACATGTTATAAGTATTCAATCAGTTATCTAGTTCCCATACTAAAGCTTGCTTTGCTTAGTTTGAGGCTAGATAGCGCTATGTGAAATGTCCAGTATTGTTTATTATTATTAGTTGTAAAGAAAAATGATCAAAACTGAGTTAAAACATTTTACGAGCAGTAGTCGAACAACTTATGTCTGTAGTGGGGTTTGTAAACAGTTCATAATAATGTTCATTCATAATGACCAAAATCAAAAGCTTTTTAATATAACTAAGATACAGCCGTAGTATCTACGGAACCTTGTGAACAGTGAGCGTAGTTTGACACGCGCTTGACCAATTTATTTTAATTGTGGCTCTTAAATACCCTCCTGTTACTAACATATTATGTTTGTATTCCTCAGTCACAGAAACAAGTGAAAAAGCAGAAAAGCAAACTAAAATCATCAAGTAAACTCAAAGTGGAGAGTAAACGTAAAAAAAGAGAGCAAAATAATATTATAGCAGATATTGAAGAAAGCGCTGACCATTTTGATGATATCAAAGAGGAACATAACGAAGTGGGTCATAATGAAAAGGGATATAATGAAGTGGGTCATCATGAAAAGGAATATAACGAAGTGGGTCATCATGAAAAGGAATATAACGAAGAGGTAAATAATATACTTTAGACCAGCATTGATTATACAGCGCCATCTAGATAGATATCAACCAGAAATATGTTTAGGGTTCCGTACCTTAAAATGAAAACAGAAACCTTTATACGATCACTTATTTGTCCGTATGTCTGTCTGTCGGTCTATCAAGGCCCTTTTTCTCAGGAACGCGTGGAGGTATCAAGTTGAAATTATATGAAATAATTAGGTCTACGGTCCCAACAGTAAAAAAAATCGAGCTTCCAAGTCAAATAAATTAATAGTAAAAAATATTATTATATACAAGCTTTTATATAAGTGCTCTATGCGTATACAAAACTTCGTGTCTGTGCTGTTGACCGTTGAGGAGTTCCCTCTTCGGAAGACAACCCTGAGTTCAGCAGCTGAGTCACGGTTGAACTTAAGACTCCTCCTAATAAATAAAAGTGTTAAATTTTAAGTTTATTGTTTAATGTGTAGTCTTTAAGATATCTATAGATATGGGCCTTGTTATCATTTTTTGTATGTGCACATTGTTGCCTGAAATAAATGTTATATAATACTGGCTTCTGCCCCCGGCTATAGCACGCGTGGTTTGTCAATAAAAAGTAGCCTATGTGTTAATCCAGGTAATAATCTACACACATACCAAATTCCATTAAAATCCATTTAGTAGTTTTTACGTGAAAGAGTAACAAACATCCGCATATGCTTTACAAACTTTCGCGTTTATAATATTAGTGGGATTATTTATATTAAATGAGTATACAAAGTTTCGTGTCTGTGCTGTTGACCGGTGAGGAGTTCCTTCGTCTGGAGCCAATCCAGGGTGTAGAATCAGGGCATGCTTTCCATAAAAATGCATTGTCATCGGAACTGAACCAACATGCCAAATTTCAACTCTGTAGGATAAGAGAACGTGGTTCTAATTCAGCTCGCAAGATTTGACCTAAATCAACTAACAAACAAACATGATTATTTTTGTATTCCTCAGTCACAGAAGCAAGAGAAAAAGCCGAAAAACAAACTTAAATCATCTAGCAAACTCATAGTCAAGAAAACACGTAAAAAAAGAGAAACAAATAATATTATACCAGATAGTAAAGAAAGCGCAGATCATTTAGATGATACGAACGAAGAACATAACGATGTAGGATATAACGATGGGGGATATAACGAAGAGGGAACTAATGAAGGGGGACATAATGAAGAGGGACATATCGAAGATACAAAAAATGATAATTTTGATAATGAAAAAACTGAGACTATACCAAAAATGCCGATCGAAAAGGCAGTTGAAGTAGTAAGTATTATTTTTTGTATTATAATGTTTTTCTTACCCCTGATGCATACAGATAGATAAATAAATATTGCTGGACATTTCACACAGCGTTTTGTAGCCCCAAACTATGCAAAGCCATAGGAACCAGATAATGGGTGAGATGATAATGGTGAGCTGTGACAGACGGTCGGACAAGTCACACCATAAGGCCTCCGTTTTACCATTATGGTTCTTCAGTTATCTGGTTCCTTTAGCTTTGCATAGTTAGGGGCTAGGTAGCGCTGCGTGAAATGTCCAGCGTTATACAAAAATATGAAAATAAAAAAAAAATATAAATAATTATTCACAAGATTAAAATACAGAAGCAACAGTTGAATCATCTAAAGACCGTTGCAAACGATCTATAGATAGCTCAACTGCTCCAGATCACTACCAGGCGGCAGTGTACCCAAGACACTGGCTGCATTGACCCGCAAAAGGGATTAACATTTTAATCCACTTTGTGTGAACGCAATAAAATACTGAAAGACAAAAGTTACTTTTAGTTGTGAAAGATTTCACGATTTTATTTAAAGATTTTATTTTATTTTAAATTTAATTTTTGTTATTTGATTTAATTGTAGTTTTTATTGTAAATCTGTCTGATACTATTTTGCATATTGCCTAATATAAGTTTATGTAAAAGATTTCACTAAAGATTTGATGTATGTATATTATCACTTTCTAGCTTCCGCCAGCAACAGCACGCGTGGTTTGCCAACAAAAAGTAGCCTATGTCTTAATCCAGGTTATAGTTTACGTACACACCAAATTTAATCGAAATCGGTTCAGCCGTTACGACGTGATTGAGTAACAAACAAACAAATAAACAAACAAACACTATTTGTACTAAAAACGGGATATTTACCATGGTTATCCTGTTTTGAGTACAAATAGTGTTCATAACCATGATATTTTCAAAAGTTAAATAAACAAACATCCAAACATTCGGATTTATAAAATTGGTGTGATTCACAGCTTCCAAAAGTGTTAAAGCGAAAGAAAAACACAGAGGTGTTACCCGACAGGCCTCAGTGCCAGGAGTGCGGGAAGGTCTTCAGCTCCAAGAAGACTTACAAATACCATCTCAAGTAAGTGTACTTTACAAGAGTTGAACGGTGTTGGAACTAGATGGCGCTACAAACATACAACCTGTTTTGTTATGTGCGACATTAATTAAAAACACACATCGTTTACTACTTGTTTATACTTATACAGTAATCGATACATTTCCAATTAACAATTTTTAATGCAAATCGGCGGCGCCTGTCCGACGATGCCGCTTAGTCAGTTTAACAGGTACCTACCTACTTACATGATGAATTAATATGATTTGTTTACCTTCTTCATACAGGCTGTTTCATTGATATTGTTACGAGCTGAGAGTTCGGGATAAAATAAATAAAATGAATCTAACCAAAATAACACTTTTATTCAACACTAAACTGATAAATACACGATCTTAATCACAAGTATTCACAACACACTAAATCACACCACTGTTACACAATAAACCACTAAAAGTCACCGAAATGTGTATCGCCAGATCCAGACTGACTCCTCGAGCGTCTCTACGCACTATTTACACCGCGCCAGTTCTTTCTCGAACTTTCTCGATGTTTCCACTGGCGACTAGAAGAGTGTGGGTATTTCGACTGACTACTATTTCTTAATCTGTGCAACTGTAGGTAAAAACGTAGTATGTAGGTATATTCCACACCAAGTATTACCTATTCTGTGACACAGTAGGTATAACTTCGTGAAGCCGACTATCACTTTACTATTACTTATTCTGTAACAGCCTCGGTGTAACAGTATTTTAGGACTTGAAATTAAGGTTGTTTGACAATTTTAAATTTTAATGATTTGAAAAACGTGTTTCACAACAATACTAGCCAGTAGCCTTACCCGTGTTTTCATTTAATGTCGTACAAACAAAACACGTAGTATCTATCATGGTCCTTAAAAATTATAAAAACATTGGCATTTTTTTGGGCATTGGGCGATCGCAGGCACAAAAGGTCGCGAGTCCCATTCACTGCTGTAGCACACAGTATCTACCAAGTTCTCTCTTGTTAGGGTTCCGTACACAAAGGGTAAAACGGGACCCTATTACTAAGGCTCCGATGTCTGTCTGTCCGTCTGCCACCAGGTATTTCATGATAGTTGGTCAGTTGAAATTTTCACAGATGATGTATTTCCGTTGCCGCTGGCAACAGGTAAACGCTTGAAATATTCACAGAATACTTTCAAGCGCTAAGATGGCCCGGTCCGCTCGGAAATTAGTGAGCTCATCCCTCCATCTCTTCTTTGGTCTGCCGCGACATCTTCGCGCTGTGTCGGGGTTCCGCTCGGTGTTGAGCTTAGCCCACTGATCACCCGACATACGGCATAAATGACCAGCCCAGTCCCACTTGAGTTTGGCGGCTTTCGCAGCTACATCTACGATTGGTGTTCGCGAGCGCAGCTCGGTGTTGCGTATGCGGTCAATACACTTGACTCCGAGTATGCTGCGCTCCATCGCACATTGGCAAACCTTGAGTTTATACTTTTGGATGTCAGTCAAAGTCCAGGTCTACGCACCGTACGTTAGAACGGGGAGGATGCATACGTCCATCAACTTTCGTTTCATTAAATCTCCCATATTTTGTATTTTGAATGTTATAATAATATTTATACTATTATTCTATAGCATTCGCGCTATGCATAACCGTCTACACTAAAGAATGGCTCGTTACGGAATACTCTTACACGTTGTTTCGCCTAGCCCCCGTGCGCCAAGTCCTTACCGTGCGATAAGGCACTTCGTGCCAACAAAAAACACAAAATTCGCGAGATAAAAATAAATAAAATAAAAAAGTCATTTATTTCTTATTCTATGTACACTTGTGACTTATTATTATTGGGAATTTTAAATTGTTAGGCAAGTTAAGTTGAAAAATGAAAAAAAAAACTTTGCAGCAAATTTTTTTTAATATATTTATACAGTGTAAACTCCATGTAACGTCACTCGTTTTAACGACAAACTCTCTAAGGCGTCGAAATCACTCGGCTTTGGTTGGTTTAGCTTGCCTTGCATACAATGGTGCACTCTGTATAGCATTACACCCACTCTCAATAACGACAACAATTTGTAATAAAAAGTTCTTTTTAAGTTGCCAAATTAGTAAAAACTGCGCAGCTGTGTATATCCTTTTGTCGTTTTATTATCCTAGACCATAATAAACTCTACTGTCGGCATCATACACACCAAACTTTCTAAGAAATCCGTTCTTTTGTTTACAAAATGGGATTGCTTGCACGTGTAGCTGCAGACTGTTGTTAGTAGAAGTGATGGATTTTATCTATACGTTGTCATATTCTTAGTAGCTCAGAAACTTTCAAATTCTAAACATAAACTGTAAAACGCAATAGCGTTCAAATTAAAACAGATTTTTATTGTAGGTACTATTTAACAAGACAAATCAGAAATAAACGTTTTCTTTTTCTAATACAGATTTTACTTC
Organism: Philereme vetulata; assembly: GCA_918857605.2. NCBI lineage: Eukaryota > Metazoa > Arthropoda > Insecta > Lepidoptera > Geometridae > Philereme > Philereme vetulata. The sequence continues at coordinate 2,418,418 of OU975427.1, read as the reverse complement.
TCTCCATTTAACGACAACTCTCTATAACGTCAAAATATGCTCTGTCCCTTGAGTGTCGTTATATAGAGTTTACACTGTATATTAATTTTATCGTTGATATTAATTAAGCAACGTTTTAACCTGTTTTTAAATCCTGTGGTGGGTTTTTTTCTTCTATTCTATATTTAGCTGTCGTTATTATTCTAGTTATATTTTATTTTCGTGAGCTTTTTTCTTAACTTCTTGATATCTTACAGCAGTAATTGTGATAAGTTATCAATATGATTAACAAGAAGTTATTTTTTGTGTTTTACCTAAGATGCCTGCTATAACCTGGCTGAGTCGCTCCAACAATAGCGTACTGAGAGCTGTCTCTGACCAGATTTATAAAAATGGAATTTAGTAATTATTGGATTTCCGTCCACCTGGACGGAAATAAAAAATGACTACACTGGAGCATCTGCTCCGTGGCATATTCAGTATTTTTAACTGACTTCAAAAAATGAGGAGGTTCTCAATTTTGTTGTTTTTAGTGTATTTTTCAGTTTGTATGTGATATGGGTCGTGATTTTGTGGCTGAAATGAACATATATATATATTTTTTTAATTTTATAACAGCAATATAAATTTAATACAGTTTGAGGCAGAAGGCACTACCTACGATTCAAGCAGCGGCCTTCACACTAGGCAAGCCTGTATCGTGAACACCAGTCAGATGGAATTAGCAATTTTATTTCGTGACCTCGAGCGTAACACAATTTTACTAATAACTAAAACTTTATTTTTTTTGTTCGTATTTAATTTAATTATTGTTATGTTTCTTATTTAATTCTTCATTCTGTCATCGGATAATCAGACGCTCCGCGATGCGCCACCGCAAACATACCTCCCATACGCACAAAGCGGTACTCTTCCACCTTTAGGTATTATGCGCAAAGGCAAGGTGGAACGCCTTGTCGGAGTCTGTGTTTCCTGATAGCTACAACCTAGGGGTCTTCAAGTCGCGAGTGAATAGGTTTCTTAACGATCTCGCCTGCCAAAAAGCGCCATCAGGCGAGATTGTTGTCAAACGCTAGCCTATATTAAAAAAAAAAAAATTGTAAAAACCCCAGATTGGGTGAAGGCCATTTGTCCCTATCTTGTGCTATTTGGCCCCAGATTGGGCCGGCTGTTTTAATAATGTCGTCTTCCCATGCTGTCAGAGGTCGTTCGTTCCAACAAAAAACACAAAATTAGAAATGAACCAGAGACTATATCTATACTTCTACTATAGTTTGACCGAAACCGCTGTACCGCTCCTGAGGTATGCGCGCGGCGAGACGGGGGGGAAGTATCGGCCGCTCCGATCTATCAGTCTGCCGTCAACGCTCACGGCGGCAGGTAGCTTTTGTACCGGACGGTTTATGTCAGACGCACACGAGATAAATATCCAAAGATGGGTCGAGCGCTATCTCGTGATGTCGAGACCGTCATTTTTAAAGTGGCCGAATATTTTAAGAAACGAAAAGCATACAGAGAAAGCTATAAAGAAAATCAGAATATCTGTAGATAATTTAGTCATAAAACAATATAAACACATCATTATATAAAATAACCAGATAGTTTACGATATCCTAAGATATATCCGACAATATCGATCTAATGTGTACTCTTGCTCTTTTTTCCTCGGCCCCCACCTCGCCGCACTTTCCTAAGGAGCGGTATAGCACTTTTGGTCAAACTATAATATTATAAAGAAGAAAGATTTGTTTGTTTGTATTGAATAGGCTCCGAAACTACTGGACCGATTTAAAACATTCTTTCACTGTTGGGAACTGCCCGACGAGATACAGTCTCGAACTAGTTCGGAGGGCAGGGTCTTATCGAGTTTGTCACATCATAAATAAATAAATATTGCTGGATATTTCACACAGTGCTATCTAGCCCCAAACTAAGCATAGCTTGTACTATGGGAACCGGATAACTGATAGAATACTTATATACTTTTTTTTTGTAAATACATACTTATAATATATAGAGAAACAACCAGACCCGGAACGAATATCTGTAGATCATGCAAACATTTGTTCCGCAGCGGGAATCGAACCCGCTACCTCCTGCGTCTCAGCCGGCTATTCGCCCACTGCGCCACGGAGGTCATCGACATGTAACTAATCTGATAAATACATAAATTTAACATATAAATTATAAAATTTAAACACAACTGTTTAAGTATGTTCTGTTTAATAATAAATTATTCTTATTCTTAAATCTATACTATAGTCTAACTTTTTATTAGCTGCAGTAAAATGACGTTTCTAAATGTCATTCCGTAAAATAATGTTGCCAGCCTAATCTCAATAGGGATGTGATTCAGTTCACAAAAATTAATTAAATAACATTATTATGACGTTTTTGTTTCATTTTGAATGTACCTCCCTATACTTCCATTAAAAAAGATCAATCCTCTAGTATAGTAATAATAATAGGTTAAAAAAATACATTACAACTTAATATTAAATCTCAAAAAAAAAACCAAACTGATTATTCATTTATGATTCACTCATTTAGCTACATCCCTATTTATTTTTCTTCAAAAACCGGCAACCCACAAAACGTCATTTTACTGCAGCTAATAAAAGGTTAGACTTTAGCTTGATTTGATTGAAAGTGTATATGTTCTGTGAGAAATAAAAACTTCTTTACTTTAAGCTACACTATCCCCGGGTGGCATAGGCTACTTCTTACCCAACTGCGCAGAAGGAGGGCAATGTTTTTATTGAAAAACTACGCGCGCGAAGCTGCGGATTGCTCAGCTAGTAATAAATAATTTATACAGGGTGGCCATTACATTTTTGCAAATAACAACACATGATTTCTCGAAAAACGTTTGAATGAGGGAGGCGCAGTGTGCGGGGAATGATGCGCCGCTTCATGCAATTTTAGTCACGATGGATCGCTTCACGGGCGAACAGCGTGCTTTTTGTGTAAAATAATTTTACAAAAACAACAACTTCTACGTTGCTGTAGTCATCATCATCATCAGACGGAAGACGTCCACTGCTGCACATAGGCCTCCCCCTTAGATCGCCACAACGAGCGGTTGGTAGCCGTTTGCGCCCAACGGCTCCCCGCGATTCTTACTAGATCGTCGGTCCACCTTGTGGGGGGCCGGCTGCGTCTTCCAGTCCGTGGTCTCCACTCGAGAACCTTTCTTCCCCAACGGTTATCGGTTCTACGAGCGATGTGGCCTGCCCATTGCCACTTCAACTTGCTAATTTTGAGAGCCATGTCGGCAACTTTAGTTCTTCTGCGGATTTCCTCATTGCGGATTTTGTCACGCAAATAAACCCCGAGCATAGCCCTCCCCATAGCTCGTTGAGCGACCTTGAGCTTGGTCATGAGGCCATGATGTTGCTGTAGTAACTCAGTGGAATACGTGAAGATGTTGCGAGAGTTATTGACACCTCAGTTACATGAATTTGAAGGATACAACAGCAGGACTTGGATGCAACAAGATGGAGCAACACGCCATACGTCAAATGTGACTTTACCGGTGGTCAAAGAAATGCTTCCTAACAAATTGATTTCTCGCAGAGGTGATATCCCATGGGCTCCAAGAAGCCCAGACCTTACTCCTTGCGATTTCTTCTTGTGGGGATATCTGAAGAGTCGAGTGTACCACGATAAACCAACGACCATATCCCAATTGAAAGAAAACATCCACGAAGAGATAACCGCAATTCATCGTAGCATGTGTCAACGAGTTTTCCAAAATTTACGTAGTCGGTTGCAAAAGTGCCAGCGACGAGACGGGACACATCTCGAAGATGTCATTTTTTAAAAATAAATTGCAATCAATGTTTATTACGTTAAATAAATCATCAACAAAATAATATTAGTAGTTTTATTTTTATTCATGTTTCAGATGTGCAAAAATTTATGGCCCACCCTTTATTCGGTTGTCTAGACGTTCAGTTATATTGTACTAATTAAATACTCTTTATTGCACAACAAACCAACATACAGTAACAAAGAAAATAAACAATAAATAACAGTGCAATGGGCGGTCTTATCGCTAAAAGAAAAATCTTATACATCTTATATATCATACATCTTATACGAGTCCAAAATGCCTGTGCGCGTTTTTGCTTCGACATGCCATTTAGAGGTGACGTAAGCCCATTCTTAAACGCTCGACCTCATTTTGAAGATGAAACATCAGCAGAAACTATATTTGGCTTGCCTTCTATTTACAGTTAACTAACAGATAAATAATTTTATTGTTAAAAGATAAATATACGTCATACACTTTTTTTTAAATAATAAGTAATTTAAATTAATAATAATATTTAAAATGTACAAAATTGTAAAATATTAAAATTAATATTTTTTTTATATACAACTTATATGGCAAACGAGCATGCAGTCCACCAGATGTTAAGTGGCTACTGCAGCCCATGGATATCCACATAGAATTCAAAACAAGCTATTATGTTGTCTTGCTCTCTATGTGGCTACGTTGCCATTCTATTATTATATAATCAATATACCTAGTCAGGTCATAAATTCTGTCACATGTTTAATATAAAATAATTGAAACAAGTTTATTCATTATGTAACCATTTATATACCAAAATGAACTTAACAAAACATAGATTCTTATGACACTAAAGTTTATTCAAAATGACCTCCGTGATTTTGAATACAGGCCTTCAATCTGCGCGGCCAGTCGTCTATCGCAGCACGAACGAGGTCCATGTCAATATCGGCGGCTGCCTTAATCAAGGATGTCTTGAGTGACTCCAAATTGGGATGAGGCTTTGAGCACGCCTTTTCCTCCAAGTGTTGCCATATCTTGTAATCTAACGGATTCAAATCTGGACTGGCGGAGGGCCAGTCTTCGTGCCGGATGAAGTCGATTTCACGCGCCGCCTGCCAGTCTTGTGTGCTCTTCGCTCTATGAGCTGGCGCCGAATCTTGTTGGAATACCCAGTGCCTGTTATTGAACATGGTATGAGAAACAGGTTCCACAAGGTTCGTCAGGACTGTATTTTGATACACAATTGCATTCGTTTTTACACCTTTCTCACAAAAATGTACCTCTGTTAAGCCCCAATAAGAAACTCCCAACCATACCATGAGCGAGGATGGAAAATGACCTCGTTGGACACGCGGAATACGGTTGCTCGCTTCTTCACTACTGTGTGCGTACACCTTATCATTTTGTTTGTTGTAGCTCTCTTCTATGGTAAAAATTTTTTCATCCGAAAAAAGAATTTCCCGATATTTTTTTCCCGCGTACCGCTTCAACAAAGCGCGGCATCTCTTCAGTCTCAGGTCCATTAGACGAGCATTCAAATGATGTCCTGTTTTTCTTCGATATGCCCGAAGCCCTAAGTCTTCATTTAACACCCTTTTCACCGTAGTTCTGCTTAACCCCATCTGAAGGGCCAACAGTTTCTGCTTACGTTTGGGATTTCTTTGAATTCGCGCCTTCACAGCTTTTATCACTGCTGGAGTCCTAACAGACCGAGGGCGACCACTTCTTGACCTGTCATCTACACTAGAGTCTTCATTGTATCGTTGGATGGTGCGATAAACGAATCTTTTGGTTATATTCAAATTTTTCAGTATGTCAAAAATTTGAATTGGCGCGTAACCGCAACGATGCAACGCAATAACTGCAACACGGTCTTCTTTAAGCGTCCACTCCATATTTAAAAATGAGTATAATTCTAAAAAGTATACATTTTTATTTTCATGAACAATTCGAAATTCGAATTCTATAAACTTTTTTGTGGCCAGCATTCTAAAAGAAAAGTTTTTACTGTGTGACAATACTTATGACCTGACTAGGTATATACTATTATTATATGGTCGTCATCAAAAACTCTTCTATTGAATAAAACGCTTTTTCGAGCAGCCAGCGTTTAAGCCGGTGTTTGAAGGTAATGTCATTGTCAATCGAAGTGATTGTAACAGGGAGACCAGCCGGGTACGCGCTATGTTCCTCTACCAATAAAAAGAGGATAGAAGCCCAGCAAAACATAGCCCTACGTGTCTGCACAGGAGCAGGACGCTACGTCAGGAACGACGTCATCGCCTGTCAGGTCGAGGACTTGTGTTAATGTTAGCGCGCCGTATGTACGATCGCGCCGACAACTGCCGCCATGCTCACCTCAACGCCATCGCTCCGCTGCACGCAAGGCCACCTGACATTCGAACTCCCTGGCGTCCATTACCGCGGGAGCTCCTGTGCTCACCATCCTCTCTATAGCGTATACCACAAGAGGACCAACGTTAGCCAAGACACCGATGTCTTGGCTATGTCTTGGCACATGTGCAACTATGTGAATTCTACGTAATGCCTGTGAGGCCAAACTGCAAGTTAGGATGGCACTCCGGACATCACCCCGTGACTCAGAGATAGTCGTCTCTGACGTTAAAGTCAGGGTTAAGCACGAAAGTTCGACCCTTACCCACACTTCCCAAACAAAAATGGTCGAAGTGTTGAAGACCCATGATGATGAACAGGGAGACTATTGTAGACTGTCGGCCCCATGACGCGAGTGAGTCTGTCGATGTTTTCGAGCTTACATGCTCCACAGGTGTTGTACCTGTGGGATTCTCCTCGCTTGGCGTAATCATTGAGATTACTCCTGACGAAGACTGCCACCTGTAAAGCATAACGCGCCCAAGTATTTTTATGAGAAGCTAAGAGGGGTATACAGCGAGCCTCGCCAGCGCTCGATGCAGTTCTCAACGCAGCGGCGTTGGACAACTTCTTTTAAATTAAGTTTCCGCTACGCAGCATCGAAGTGTTGGAACAATATCCCCCCGCTGATCAGGAACCGTATTGTGCTGAGTTAGAGTCCTTTTTGCAACTTATATTTCATTGTAGATTCTTTAGTTTTAACTTATATTTTGTACCTCCATTCCTTTTGAAGTAAAACTTCTTTACGCACGCTTGACTTGGGGAGTAAGCTGGTGAATGCGTTACGAAAAGTGCGAACGGAGGTTGAGAGTGAGATATACTCGTAAGTTAGTGAAGAAAGAGAGAGAGTTACGTTTCGTATATTTTTAAACGTTAATGTGCGAGTGTGTGTTGCGTCTGTCCAGAATGAACATAGACTGATCGACCTACAGGCGTGTGGACAATTTTTTATTTGAACAATTTTTGATCGAGCTAAGTGAGATCTCTAAATCCACTTTGGCAAATCGGCGTTGTATGTATGTATGTTTGTCCGAGGATAACTTTCGTAGCGTTGATCCGATCATTGTGAAATTTAATACATAGGTAGGTAGTGATGGCACAGTTTTGGTGTGCCTAAATGAGCTAAAAATGTTGGGGGGGTTGTTGACGTATTGGGGTTCAAGAGGGGTAAAATAAAATGAAAATGAGGCTATCAGGTCAAATGGGACGTCAAATGAAAAGTATTCATTAGTACATTTAGACTCCGTTTTTATTTTTCGTAAATTCTTTATTGTTTTTGAGTTATTAGCCATAATAAAAACTAAACTTTGACAAAATTCACGGGGTACACCAGTGACCCCACAGTGCTGTAATTTGCTATGCGTGCAGCTTAAGTGACACAAATATAGGCAAAAGCCTGAAATCCAGAATAACTTCAATTTGTACCCCAAAAAAAGAGCAATCACATCACATGAACTCCCATTACCTGTAATTTGAATGAAACTGTAGCTTAAGTTAGTTGGTTATTTATTTCGGGGCACTATTTGACAGTCAAAGGTTACAAATAATATTTTTTTGTTTTAATCGGAGACTCGCGAGATCTCAGTTCGGGGCGAACCACTAATATAAATTAATATTTTGAAAAAGAATTTTTACTTCAGTAGTGTGGTCTAAAGCACACTCGTTTTTCTATTCTAAAAGCGATCTCTTCCGGACAACCTTGGGATGGACAGGATAAATAAAAATGAAAAGAAGATTATATGGTATTGTTACAGTGTGCTGCACAGGGGACAGAACAAGTACCCGTGTCCGCGCTGCGGGAAGGTGTACCAGTGGAAGTCCAACCTCGGCCGGCACATGCGCACGCACCGAGTGAGAACTCATATTACCATTATTTTTACTTGTCCGTACTGCCCCACTGCTGGGCAAAGGCCTCCCCCTCCTTCTTCCACTTATCACGGTCCAGAGCCAGGTCCCGCCAGTCTCTTTGAAAGAGCAAAGCTGGAATGGGACTGGGCGGGTCACGTCTCCCGTATGCAAACCGATAGGTGGGCCAAGAGATCTTCCTCCGTGGCGCAGTGGGCGAATAGCCATCTGAGACGCAGGAAGTAGCGGTTTAGATTCCCACCGCGGAACAAATGTTTGCATGATCTACAAATATTTGTTCCGGGTCTGGTTGTTTTTCTATATATTATAAGTATGTTTTTACAAAAAAAAAGTATTTAAGTATTCTATCAGTTACCTATCTGTTCTTTTAAGCTGAGATTAAAGCAGCTGGTGCGTATAACTTCTATAACTTGAAAATAACTCGAAAATTACTAGTAATGTCACACGCGCGTGAGCCTAGATTATTAGAGCAATCTAGGCTATTAACAGCTGATTCAGCGATGCTAACTTAAGGCGAAAGAAACACAAGGTGAGTTAAGGCAATGACTTAAAGTCCAATTTACTAGCAATATGCAACATACCTTTATTTCAGCAAACCCCGACACAGATACAATGCCGCGTTCTAGCTTAAAAGTTCAGTCTAGATGCACTATGCTGGCCAGCGATAAAAACCACAGAGTCTAGAATACAGATAACACTTGTCTTGATGTAAGTTCAGTTCAGGGTTTCGGGCGATAAAATGCGCGTCCGATGGTGTATGGATCAATGCGCAAGCGATGCGCACGATACGATTGTATTTGCGAGACTGGCCGGAAGCCGGCAATGTTGGTGGCGAAATGCACAGAGAATCGCCAAAACAACGGTATAGTGACACTTATGCAATAAATAAGACTATTAAATCAATGCCTCTCAATCAATAAGGTGATGTAATAAAGTACAGTGTAAACTCCATGTAACGTCACTCGTTTTAACGATAAACTCTCTAAAGCGTCAAAATCACTCGGCTTTGGTTGGTTTAGCTTGTCTTGCATACAATGGTACACTCTGTATAGCATTACACCCACTCTCAATAACGACAACAATTTGTAATAAAAAGTTCTTTTTAAGTTGCCAAATTAGTAAAAACTGCGCAGCTGTGTATATCCTTTTGTCGTTTTATTATCCTAGACCATAATAAACTCTACTGTCGGCATCATACACACCAAACTTTCTAAGTAATCCGTTCTTTTGTTTACAAAATGGGATTGCTTGCACGTGTAGCTGCAGACTGTTGTTAGTAGAAGTGATGGATTTTATCTATACGTTGTCATATTCTTAGTAGCTCACAAACTTTCAAATTGTAAACATGGCTAGTAAGAGAAAATCACTGTGTATTGACGAAAAAGTTTTGATGATACGCGCGATAGAGGCGGGAGAGAAAATTAAAACAGATTTTTATTGTAGGTACTATTTAACAAGACAAATCAGAAATAAACGTTTTCTTTTTCTAATACAGATTTTACTTCTCTCCATTTAACGACAACTCTCTATAACGTCAAAATATGCTCAGTCCCTTGAGTGTCGTTGTATAGAGTTTACACTGTATATAAAAAAAAATTATAAGCGGAACCAGCAGCATTATCTAAATGCGTACTCGTAGCGTTCTTCATTCGAGTCATTCGACGACCTCCGTGGTGCAGTGGGCGAATAGCCTGCTGACACGCAGGGGGTAGCGGGTTCGATTCCCGCTGCGGAACAAATGTTTGCATGGTCTACAGATATTTGTTCCGAGTCTGGTTGTTTCTATATATATTATAAGTATGTATTTACAAAAAAAAAATGTATGTAAGTATTCTATCAGTTATCTGGTTCCCATAACACAAGCCCTGCTTAGTTTGGGGCTAGATAGCGCTGTGTGAAATGTCCAGCAATATTTATTTATTTATTATTTTAATTTTATTGTCCTCGTTTTATTAGATTCGTAAGAATATTGATTTAGGTTATTAGTTTGGTATATATTAGTGTATCTATAGGTATTTATTTATGTATTAGGATTATAAGTATTTCTTTCATTTGTAAATATACTCTGTGCACCGCTGTCCATTACTGCTTCGCTCTTTACTTTCCACCCAAAGGTTGCCTGGAAGAAATCGCTTTCAGCGATAAGGCCGCCTATTGTACTATATTTAACATAAATTTGTTATTTTTTTTTAAGTATTCCTGGTTTCCATAGTACAAGCTCTGCTTAGTTTGGGGGCTAGATAGTGCTGCGTGAAATGTCCATCAGTATTTATTATGTATATTTTGCAGGCGGTGGACGATGGGGAGCTGTACTGCGTTCAGTGCGACAAGTCGTACGCGTCCGTCGCCACGTACCGGCAGCATCTGCGACTCTCGCGGCGGCACGTCGCGCAGGCCGACTTCAGGTGAATATACATTATCTATACTCAAGGCAAAACGCGCTGAAACGCGCTAAATGACACCCGTTTTTTATCGCATTTAGCTCAAATGATTTAAGAGTTGACTATACCTCAGCTCAAACTAGAATTTCATCCCCCGCTTCTCCGCGCGCCGCTGCACATCCTATCTCGCAGTGGTTAATGTTTGCGGGTTTTTTTTTATCATTCAGTCCCTTCATTTTATTGTTGTGCTTATTTCTCATTACTGCGTCTTTACAAAAACCAACTTAATGTAAATTTTACCTACGTGATCGTTTGGAGCGACAAGCGTCACAGGTACCCCGTCTGAAAGCCGAGGCCTGACTGAATCGCGGACCGAGCGTCCTAAGCGAATGGTTTAATTAGTGCAAAAGTTAGGTATTTTCATTTTATGGTAAACTTAAAAGGTATTTTGAAAATTTAAACCACAGGTGCACTTATTTATGTTGTGTAGAATTACTGTATAAAGTTTCAAGATCTAAATTGTAGTATTCATCGCATAAGAACGGTTTTAAGATAAATTTGGAGTGATCTTTGGTTTTTTTTATAAAGAGAAAATTTTACGGAATCGTGTTTTCACAACGCATGCGCTCTAGCACGTATCCTTAACTATAACATTTATGAATTACAACAAAATTTGTTGAACAAAACATTTTACTTAGAAAACTTTCGTGATTGATTTCAATCATTATTATAAATACGGGATTTATCACGTACCGTCTTATCGGTGTTTCGACCGACAATGTTTCGGTTCAATTCGTGAACCTGCATCAGGGTGAGTGCGATCCGCTCCGAATAACGTCTCGCCTCGCACTGCGCGCGAGTGGACGGGCGGGGTGGTGGGGATTGGGTCAACGAAAGCACAGTGCGTTGACCCGCTGTGTCATCATCATTATCATCACTGCTGCTCTCTTCTGTAATTCTTGGTACAGGCAAACACACAACACTAACTATGTCTCTACCAGTTTCACTCACTCTTCTGTCACTTGCATCATGAAGACATGGCCTCCAGGCCGGCGGTAGAACCCATCCTCTATCCCTGTTAAAGTTCGGCACACGACTTATTTATATCGCCTCTCGGATCTTGCGAGGAACGAAGAACTTCTCTCTCGCTAAAACCCGGGCCTTGTCGAAACGTATGTAGTGCGTCGAATCAGAATCTAGGGAATGTTCCGCCACTGCAGAACTGACGATAAGACGGTACGTGATAAATCCCGTATTTATAATAATGAGCAAAACATTGTTTCAAAATAAGCGATTTATCGTCTCCCCGTGTGTAGTGCGCCCTTAACTATATAAAATAAAGCAAATTAATTTGAAAATACGAGATAAAACAAAAATACCTTACGTTAAAGAATGAATACAACTTTTATTTAGGAAATAATAATTAATAAGAACATAAGAACTCTCTATAAGACCTCATAACCTCTCTATAAGAACGTACAAGTCTATTAGTAATTTTAAAACAAAAGTGCACACCCATTATCTGTCCTTGTGTTGAAGTTGTAGCTGCTTGTTAATTCATCATAACCACTTTTAGAGTTGCTTATTTAAATTAAATTTGTGTTATTACTGGTAATTTAGGTTTATAGTATGTAGATATGTTTTTAAATTTATATAGATGCACCGCCGTTATGTGTTACATTTTGATCCTGTCCATACAAAGGTTGTCTGGAAGAGATCGCTTTTAGCGATAAGACCGCCCATTGTACTAAATCTATTTGTAAGAATTAGGTTCTGTATTTTACTTTGGTGTACAATAAAGAGTTATCTTATTAATAAAATAAAAATATACGAAAGTAAAAAATTGTGGTTTCCTACTAAAAATATTGAGTTTTTGGCGGCAGTTTTGCGCAAAACGATCGACAATAACTTTGTGATGGCGGTCATTTCATTTCATTTCTTCAAGAACAATTAATTTGTATTTGAAATAACACATTACATCAATATTTACAAATGTCATATAATTCAAATTATTAAAACTAAAATAAAACGAGCATACCCTAAATATAAGGAAAAGTCTAAAGAAAAATAATATGTGCCAACAAAAATGAAATAAATAAAATTACTTAAAATTCTTACAATTATGTCACAGATCCATTAAAACATCGAAACAGTATATACGTCAGAAAAATACTATTTAATTATTATATGTCATAAAATCATCAATTGTATAGAAACACCCCTTCAACAATAGCTGTTTAAGTCTAAACTTGAAAGTGAAAGGACTCTCGATAACTTTCATATCAGTAGGCAATGAGTTAAAAATTCTTACAGCTTTTGATACCGAGAGCCATGTTTGGCAACATTCAACCTCGGTCATAGAGGTATCTCAAGATATTTTCGTCTTGTTTTTTATTCTGTTTTTCCTTTGTTCTAGAGATTCGTATTTAAGTGGGTTTTTGACTATATTCATTAGGACTACTAAAATGTATATAGTCTAACTTTTTATTAGCTGCAGTAAAATGACGTTTCTAAATGTCATTCCGTAAAATAATGTTGCCAGCCTAATCTCAATAGGGATGTGATTCAGTTCACAAAAATTAATTAAATAACATTATTATGACGTTTTTGTTTCATTTTGAATGTACCTTCCTATACTTCCACTAAAAAAGATCAATCCTCTAGTATAGTAATAATAATAGGTTAAAAAAATACATTACAACTTAATATTAAATCTCAAAAAAAAAAAACCAAACTGATTATTTATTTATTATTCACTCATCCCTATTTATTTTTCTTCAAAAACCGGCAACCCACAAAACGTCATTTTACTGCAGCTAATAAAAAGTTAGACTTTAGGCTGGGAACTGTCAAAATATTGAGTGTTTGAAAGTGCTCTTTACATGATTCCCATTATGGAATGCGGACTATAGTTCGAATGGCTCTTTCTTGCATGACAAACGCTCTCTTTATGTTATAGTCATAGCTTATACCCCAAATTTAACACTATATCTTAGTCTTGACTCTACTAGGGCATAATAGACTAGTTTAAGTTGTGAGATCCCTATCTTTTCTCTTAGGATTCTAAGAGCATAACATGCTGAGCATATAGCATTAACGATATTATCCATCTCAGTTTTCCAGTTCAAGAACTGGTCGATATGAACTCCAAACTGGTCATTATGATTTCAAAAAAAGCGCTTGATTTAGCGCTGGGCGCTAAAATGCGCTTTAGGTAAATGAAAGCGCTAGATCTGGCGCGTAAAGCGCTAAATTGGCAGCAGTGTTAGCCGCAACTGTGGTGTCTTCAAGTCGCGAGTGAATAGGTTTCTTCTAGGCAAGCGTGTACCATCGTAGACTGCATCATCGCGCGCCATCACACGAGATCGTGCTCAAACGCAAGCCTATCTTCTAAAAGAAAGTCGTGTTAGTTACACTATTTATAACTCAAGAACGGCTGAACCGATTTGGCTGAATGTTGGTGGGGAGGTAGCTTAGAACCAGGAGACGGACATATGATACTTCTTACCCGACTGCGCAGAAGGAGGGTAATGTTTTCATGGACAAACCACGCATGCAAAATCACAATAGATTGATTCAAGAGGAAGGTTTATATGTATAATACATACATAGTAACTGCGTAAGTAACTGTTTGTTTGTTAGTTTGTTTGTTACCTTTTCATAACTAAAAGGTTGAACGAATCGTAATGAAATTTGGCAAGGAGATAGATCATATCCTGGGGAAGGACATAGGCTACTTTCTACCCGAGTGCACAAAAGGAGGGTAATGTTTTTATTGAAATAACACGCATGCGAAGCCGCGGGCAGAACACTGGTAGTGTATAAAAACAAAAAAAAATACTAGCCGACGTGCGTTATGCCCCAATCTATCTATATACCAACTATACATAGGGAGTGCTTCTAAAGAATACTTCATAATTTTAACCCCCATATTTTATCTTAGATTTCTTACCAAAAGGCTAAATATGAATTTTCAGATGAACTTGAGGAATTATGGATGGCCCATACAAACTTTTAACCCTTATTTCACCTTCAAGATTATTTTTTGAGACAAAGATAACCCATATCCTTCTCCAGGATATAATCTATCTCCTTCTACATCCACTTGACCTTATAGTCTCATTTTTATATTTTTTAACCCTCTTGAACCCCAATACATATCTCAACAACCCCGACACATTTTTAGTTCATTTAGTTACACCAGGATTGTGCCGTCACTACCTACCTATATACTAAATTTCATGATGGTCGGATCAACAATTAGAAAATTATCCTCGGCCAAACTAACATACATACATACTACGCGTCGCCTAAGTTGATTTGTTCGCTCGTTCAATAATGATGGACATTTCACACAGCGCTATCTAGCCCCAAACTAAGCAGAGCTTGTGCTATGGGAACCAGATAACTGATAAAATACTTATATGCGGTGTTTTTGTAAATACATATTACCCGTGCGCGATAAGTTGGGACCTGAGCGCGGTGACGTCATATTGGCGTGTTTGTACCGCCCGCAAAAAAGCGAACATAACAAGCAGCCGCCCGCGGCTTCGTCTTTGTTTTTTTTAACCTAATTTATTATGTTACTCAGGGAGGACGCTGCTTTTTATCTAATCTTTTTTACAGTATTTGAATAAAATAAAAATACAATGTTTAAGTTTATACATTTATTTTATCTATTATTTACATTATCTCATCTTCGTCACTACTTAGTGGACAGGTAAACAAAACTGTTTGTTCCGTTTTCAAAAAACTCTAACACTTTTAGCACGAGGTTTCTTTCTCCGCTATGCAAAGGTTTACCCTTCATAATGATAACAAAAACACTTAACAAGAACTATAACAACAAAAACTACAACAACAAAACAATAACACAAACGAAAACTAAAAGAATTCCAGAGCGCGTCGTTACGTGACGTAGGCCAGTACGAGACTAAAAACCCTAGTAAAAAATAGTGATGCGAACGGTACAATACGGGCGCCATCGGGGAAGTGCAGGGGAAGCGGTCGGGGAGTCGCATTCCTAGCAGGTCCCAAGTTATCGCGCACGAGTAATACATCTGATATAGAGAAACAACTAGATCCGGCACAAACATTTGTTCCGCGGCGGGAATCGCACCCGCTACCTCCTGCGTCTCAGCCGGCTATTCGCCCACTGCGCCACGGAGGTCGTCAATATAATTGTTATAATAATATTGCTGGACATTTTGCACATTGCTATCTAGCCCCAAACTAAGCAGAGCTTGTACTATGGGAACCAGATAACTGATAGAATACTTATATAACTGATATATTGCTTAAATAGGTACTTTTTTTATTTGTAAATACATATTTTAGCTATATACCTCCGCTCTCATATCCCTTATACAATCATAAATATGTCTGCACAGCCGCCTCCATCTAGTGCCGGTGAGCATCTATTTCTCCAAGTTTCTCTATCTTATCGCAAAATACTACTTGGTGTTTACTACTCCCCATCAATGCGTATCGATTATTTCTCCTCTTTTGAAAAGCTTCTGGAAGAGCTTGTTCCCCTCCACGACCATACCATTGTTATGGGTGATTTTAATACTTGTCTCAATAAAAATGATCACCGTTCTGCATCTCTTGAAAATATCGTTCAAGCTAACAACTTGTCCATTCTTCCATTAAATGTGACTCATAATTTTCCAAATTGTCAACCATCCCTTCTGGATTTAATATTAGTTTCATCTTCATTTTATGTCGCCAAGCACGGTCAGTGTTCGGCGGATGATTTCTCTTATCACGATCTTGTATTCCTTTCATATAAAATCCGCCCTCCCAAACCCAAGCCAAAAATTCTTTTTCAGCGCAATTTTGGTGGCATGCATGTGGAGTCTTTGCGCAATGATGCCCAAAACATAGATTGGTCTGAGGTTTTTAACGCTGATACTATCGACGAGAAAGTAGAATGTTTTAACAGCATCATATCGAAATTATACGATGTGCATGCGCCAGTTCGAGCGGTCAAGATAAAACATCTCCCAGCACCTTGGTTAACTGACCAGATACGAGCTGAAATGCATAAGAAACTCGCTGCCAAGGTTAGATGTAAACGCAAGCCGTCTGATCAAAACAAGGAAAAATATGCTGAAGTTAGAAATCACTGCAATAGAGTGTGTAGGGATGCTCAACGCCGATACATCCATGAATCTGTAGAAAATAATGATCCATCCAAAGTATGGAAGTTCTTACGGTCATTGGGAGTTGGGAAGTCACGTCAAGATAACGCTCCAAAAGACTTAGATGTACATTCTTTGAATCTGCACTTCTCCTCTTCGTCCAATTTTAATGGACTTATTAAAACTCAAACATTAAATTATCTTTTCTCATTACCAACTCCCGACTTTTCACCTTTTTTGTTTCGTCAATTTACTGATTGTGATGTTAAGAGAAGCATATCATCCATATCTTCGAACGCCGTTGGCAGTGACTGTGTTAGTAAAAGGATGATTACACCTATTCTTAATGAAATTGTCCACACCATTACCCACTTATTTAACTTCTCCATCAACACGGGAACCTATCCAAGCACATGGAAGGAGGCTCAAATAACGCCCATTCCCAAAAAACCTAATCCTGCGTCCTTTTCTGAGTACCGTCCCATTTCCATTCTCCCGTTCCTATCCAAAGTCCTAGAACGTCTTGTACACCAGCAACTTAGCCTTTTCCTTAATTCAAACAGCCTCCTTAACCCCTTTCAATCCGGCTTTCGCCCAGGCTATAGCACCGTCTCTGCTCTCATCAAAATCACTGATGATATCAGGCTTGGTATGGAGAACGGACTGGTCACTGTTCTCTCTCTGCTGGATTTCAGCAATGCATTCAATAACGTTGATTTTGATATCCTATTAGCTTTTCTTCGCTCTCTTAACATATCTCCAGCAGTAATTGAATGGTTTCGTAGTTACCTGTTTGGACGCCGGCAACGTATCCGTATTGACGATACATATTCTTCTTGGTGTCAATTGAGTGCCGGTGTACCTCAGGGCGGCGTTTTATCTCCTCTTCTTTTTGCTATTTTCAAAAATTCTATCTCCGAACAACTCTCTTCGTCCTACCACCTTTATGCAGATGATTTGCAAATTTATACCCAAGCCCCTATTGGGTGGTTAGGTGAAGCAATTAATAGCATAAACAGTGATTTACAGAA
This sequence comes from Philereme vetulata, assembly GCA_918857605.2. NCBI lineage: Eukaryota > Metazoa > Arthropoda > Insecta > Lepidoptera > Geometridae > Philereme > Philereme vetulata. The sequence continues at coordinate 2,400,822 of OU975427.1, read as the reverse complement.
TATACTACAGTGGAGCAAATCATATGGGCTTAAAGTCAATCCATCAAAAACCCAAGTAATAGTAGTGGGAAGCTCGCGGATGATTACTCAAATCGATTGGCTTGATCTTCCACAGGTAAAATTTGACGGTACTTCAATAGCAATCAGCAAGGTAGTAAAAAATCTGGGGGTACTCATGGATAGCCATCTATCTTGGGGACCTCAACTAGCAGCAGTAAGCCAAAAGACCTTTGCTGCAGCTTCCTCTCTTAAACGGCTGCGAAACTTCCTTCCGACTTCCACCAAAATTGCACTTGCACAATCATTGTTGCATCCCATTCTCGACTATGCTGACGCCAGCTATCTTGATTTAACTGAAGATCAACTCAACAAGCTTGAGCGTCTCCAGAATTTCTCTATTAGATTCATATTTGGCTTGCGTAAATACGATCACATTTCTGAGTATCGCCGCAGGCTCAAGTGGTTACCCATCCGCCTTCGTCGGAATGCTCACATCCTGTCCCTTCTTTACAGCATCCTTTTTATTTCTTCTACTCCGCCGTACCTCAAAGAACGCTTTGAGTTTCTTCATGTTTCCAACTCTCGGTCCTTACGCTCCTCTGAAAACCTTAAATTGAAAACTCCTCATCATACCTCAGTATTTTATACTAACTCCTTCACTCTTCAGGCTACCAGACTCTGGAATGCACTACCTGTTTCAATTCGTAACGCCAAATCCCTTCCTGTTTTTAAAAACATGGTTAATAATCATTATCTGTCGTCCATCGCTCACTAAGACTTTGCAACTTAAATTTTGTATATAATTTTTTATTGTTTTTTCTAATTACCTATGTATTTTGAAGTAGGTTATTTAATATTATAAAATTATTTATATTTATTTATATGTATATTTTATTTTAGTCATTTATGTACTAATTCTGTTAGTTATTATTTGATTAACGCCGCCGTTCTCTTTTGTTCACACAGATCCTGTCCATCCAAAGGTTGCCTGGAAGAGATCGCTTTTAGCGATAAGGCCGCCCATTGTACCTTTGATTTAATTTTGTATTCTCTTTTGTTTGTTTTATTTTTAATGGTGTGCAATAAAGAAATTATCTATCTATCTATCTATTTTTATGTATATTATTTGATTGTATCTACTTAATCATGAAATAAAGAGACATGGACGCTCACGCAGGAGCCTGTGTACAGGTTAATAATTGGAACATACCATGCTCGGCATCAGACTGTTAGATCGAGTTCCGTAGACGAACGAAGGTTCATGACGTTGGTACTCGAGTTATGGAGCTCAAATTGTCTTGGACAGGACACTTGGCTAGACGGGGTGCTGACAGATCGAGCAGGACAGTGACTGAATGATGGCCGAGGAGCGGGTACAGAAGGGTAGGACGACCAGCAGCGAGATGGGTGGACGACATCGTAAAGGTCGCGGGCCGTCAGTGGGTGAGACTAGTGCAGGATTGTGGTTGATGCCACAAACAATGGGTGAAGTCAGGCTGTGGATGATGATGATGATCTACTTAATCGAAATAACCGACGGAAGAGCGAGACCAAACACAGGTATTTTATACCTAAAAGAGGGTCCCAAACCTATGAAATGTATCCTAGATTAAGTTTACTGAAATTAATATTTTGTATTGTATGTGGGCTAAGCTCACCACCGAGCGGAACCCCGACACAGCGCGAAGACGTCGCGGCAGACCAAAGAAGAGATGGAGGGACGAGCGGACTGGGCCATCTTAGCGCTTGAAAGAAGTGTCGGGAAAGAATGCGGGGAGGCCTTTGCCCAGCAGTGGGACACAGTGGGCTGATAACTTACATTGAGGCTAGATAGCGCTGTGTGAAATGTCCAGCAATAGTTATTTATTTATTTTAAATTAACAAACATCCAACACTTATCTGCGTTGGTTTTTAATTGTATTCGAGTTTTGTTCAAATATTTATATTGAAGTAGTTGTTGCCAGCGGCTTCGCTCGCGTTGTTCTGGGGTGCAAAATACATACATAAACTTTGACATCCCATTTTTATCCCATGGGAACTGATTTATTTGATAAATGGTAGCCTATGTGGTGATCCAGGTTATAATCTACGTATATACAAAATTTCATCGAGATCTACGACCTCCGCGGCGCAGTGGGCGAATAGCCGGCTGACACGCAGGTGGTTAGCGGGTTCGATTCCCGCCGCGGAACAAATGTTTGCATGATCTACAGATATTTGTTCCCGGTCTGGATGTTTTTCTATGTACTATAAGTATGTATTTGCAAAAACAAACGTATGCAAGTGTTTCCATAGTACAAGCTCTGCTTAGTTTGGAGCTAGATAGCGCTGTGTGAAATGTCCAGCAATATTTATTTTTATTTTATTTTATCGGTTCAGCCGTGACGGCGTGATTGAGTAACAAATAAACATCCAAACATTCGCGTTTGTAATATTAGTGTGTTTGTTTTAGTTTTGAGTGCGGCGAGTGCGGCGCGCGGTTTGTTAACAAGACGCGGCTGCGCGATCACGTCGACTGGGAGCATCTCAACAGAATCAAGTTCAGATGCGCGCTCTGTGAGAAGGTACCGTACCTACATCTAGTCACTTTCATTTTTTTTATATACATTATAGGCTTGCGTTTGACCACGATCTCGCCTGATGGTAAGCGATGATGCAAATAGATCCAAATGTTTTAAGGAAATGCCAACCTTATTTCTAGGCACATACAGTAAGTACATAAGTTATTTTCTGCTGCTCCCTGCCATCTGTTGTGGAATAGCTGAATTGTTTCGTAAATCGAAGCCGGTAGATTCAAAATACGAAACGTCGTAAATTCTTTTTTTTTATCTATAGCAAAATGAACTCTATTATACAGCATGAAGGAGTGTTTTGTTTTTGCAGTTTGTATAATTTAGGCTAATTTGGGATAGGAGATATGCGACAAATCTATGAGAAAGGGAGAATTGCTATGAGAGAAGGAGAGAAAAAAAATGTGTGCTCGCACCTCTCTCTCTTGCCCCTACAGTAACATACGAAACCTATACTTGAAAAAACATAGCTTGATCTCTGCGACATTTGTTAAACTGACATTCCTAGGGTTGTTATGATACAGAAAAAAAATCGATAGTAATTATCGATAGAAGCTTTGCAGTAAGACCAATTGTTGGACTTTTGAGGGCTCCAACAACCCGTAACGACTGCCATTAGATATTCGTATGGCAGCCGGGACCGACGGCTTAACGTGCTTTCCGAGGCACGACCAGACCAGTGCAAAAACCCATATGCATACAAATATTTGCACTGAGCGAGGATTGAACCCGCGACCTCCTGCGCAGCAGTCGTGTTCACTACTGCTTCGCCACGAAGGCTGTCTGCCATAATTATATGTATATTGGATTATATTATGATTTGGGTAATAAAATGAAACGAATATTTTAATACATACATTTATTTATTCCAAAGGAGTACACCCCAAATCAATATCCGAATCGCTAGAGCATTCTAACAATAATAAATAAACTTAACAAATTAACAACAATAGTAACAAAAACAAAGTGATGAGAACGGAAAACACGTGGCGTATACAAGGCGTTAGCACTCGTACTGAGGAGAATGGGTCATGTCAAACAAGATGGCGGAAGAAGACACGCCGTGGCCAAACTTCTCTCGAACCCCAAAGTTGTCGGAAGGAATGTTACGAGTAGGTTAGAATTTAGATTTTATTTACATACTCTATATATATATATATATATAGTAAATTATGTTATTTTTTTAAAATATTCAATAATGTTATTTTTTTAAATTAAATGATAAATTAATTTTGAATTAAGTTTTATACAAAATATCGATAGTTTATAGTCTGTGGTCACGATGATTCATCGCTCATCACTATTATTAGCTCAGCATGCTCATAAAGTATGACGGTTGTCCGTACTGTTAAATTCAGAACTTTATAGGCGCGATTTTACTGACAGCTGTCCCAGAGATCAAGCTATGTTTTTTCTAGTATAACTCTCTTTCTATCTTCACTAAGTTATATCTCCCTCTCAACTTCCGTGCGCACTTTTCGTAACGCATTGACCAGCTTACTCCCCAAGTCGAGCGTGCGTAAAATACAAATACAAATATTTTTATTATCCAAATCAGAATTAACATGTATGTATGTACATAATGAGGTCCGCACCAGGTGTAACACCTGTATCGCGGATGTCCTGTATATATTTGCAGAAGTTAAACATATTATATGCGAGACCAAACCGAGTAAGTATACATTTTGACTATTAAATGAACAGAGAAACAAAAACAAATTTAACTTAAATAAAGATATAAGATAATCATTCCTATTATAGGATTACAAAACCTACTAAGCCAAAAAATTGGGAACTCGTGCAAGTGATGCATTTGAGTGTGTGAGTGGGTTTGTGTGTGTTTGAGAGGGTATATTTGCGCGTGTGTATCGTGTTTTTTTAGGGTTCCGTACACAAAAGGTAAAACGGCACCTTAAGTATTATAGTGTGACCATTAGTGCTGTGCACTCCCTGAGGTATGCGCGCGGCGAGACGGGGGGGAGAATCGGCTGCTGCGCTCTGCCAGTTCGCCGTTAACGCTCGTGGCGGCAGGTAGTGTTATTTGTATCGGATTGTCTATGTCAGACGCACATGACATAGACAGTCCGATACAAATCTCTGACGCTCCGCTGTCTGTTCGTCTGTCACCAGGCTTGTATCTCATGAACCGTGATAGTTAGACAGTTGAAATTATCACAGATGATGTATTTCTGTTGCCGCTATAACAGCAAATAATAAAAACGGAATAAAATAAATATTTAAGGGGGGCTCCCATACAACAAACGTGATTTTTGTTACAAGATTTTTGACTATCAAATTAGTGCCACCAAATAAAAAACCAGTATACTTGGCCTACAGTTTCATTCAAATTACAGGTAACGGGAGTTCATGTATTGTAGTTATACTTTTTTGGAGTACAAATTGCAGTTATTCTGGATTTCAGACTTGCCTAAATTTGTGTCGATAAAGTTACACGCATACCAAATTTCAGCACTGTGGGGTCACTGGTGTAGGTACCCTGTGAGTTTTGTCAAAGTTCAGTTTTTATTATGGCTAATAACTTAAATACTACATGATTTAAACTACCTATATACCAAATTTCACGACGATCAGATAAACGCTTCGAAAGTTATCCTTAAGGTGGGTACTGGCCAAAGTTACGAGGTGTAATGTAGCTTTCGCATCGAGCATGTTAGGCATTGAGCATGTTCGCTGTGTTCTAAAAATCGGCGTACATTCACGTCAAAACTCTGTGCTCCATTCGCCAGCCAGTTCAGTCAAGATGGCCGACAGCGAGGAAGTGTTGGTATCTTTGATTCTACTTAATTATTGTTTAATTCAAATTAAGAAGAAGAAGAAACGTTACTGGACATTAAACTTATTTAAAAACATAGGCGTATGTTCATTAATTTGTTATAATGCTCTGGATGAGCTGGGTTCCACAACACTGGTTCTTCTCTGTATTTTTCTATAGTCTCACTCCATGTTTCAAGAAATAATACGAACGATAGGAACGACGTGTGATCACGTGCGACGTGCGACGCACCGCGTGCACTCGGCTTGCAACAACGTCAGCGTACTGACTGAACCGCGTAACAGTCAAAGGAATCGCCAAAAAACCGACAGCCGGGTGGAGCACCCAAAGCGAGCCACGAGCGGCTCGTTGCTCGCTGATTTCCCCGTAACACTACGTACTGACTGCATGAATGCTCGCTGTGTAACATGTTACATTACACGTCGTAACGTTGGTCAGTACCCACCTTTAGACAAACATACATACAACGCCGATTTGCCCAAGTTGATTTGAAGATCTCGCTTCGCTCGATCAAAAATGAAATAAATCAAATCATTTATTTCATCAAGGCTTACAGAGCTGACAGTGCTGTTTATGATACAGTGCTAGTTCACAAATTTGGTTGTTAACAAACATTGCTTAGAGAGAGCCTCAAGCTAAGCTTAAAGAATCAGCTTGTGTGTTTAGGCTCAGAGTACGAATTTAACTACAAAACTGCAAGCTACATTTTTTTTTTTTTTGTGGGGAAAAAGGCTTACGGTCCACCTGATGGTAAGTGGTCACCGTCGGTCGCCTATTGACACCGGCAACACCCCGGGTGTATTGTCGGGTAATTGCTCGAACAGCAATTAGGGAATGCAATCCCGACTCGAGATTGCAAATCGAGATCCCGGAATTTTCGGGATCCCGTCTAATTTAAAAAAAATGTTAAATTCGGATGACTGAAAAAGCTAATAACTGCTTGTTTGTGATAGTGAGGTTAACTAAAATAACATATTACTCGAAAGAAAATAAAAATCTTTGTTCTTTAATCTTACCGACTAAATAATTATCGTCACCTGTCGCTAATATTCGGAAATAGTCGGAATAGTTCTCTAACGCTGTTTGGCGTTCCTGCCGCTCGCGGCCGTCAGTCAGCGCGCCGCTTGCGCCCCGAGTGGACGTGTGTAGCGTCGCTGACCACTGCCGCCCAATCCCGTCAATCTCGAACGGGATCTCGTCATATGATGCGTTGGGATTGATCCCGAAAAATTACACGAGATCTCGCGGGATCGGGATTGCATTCCCTAACAGCAATATTATTGAGAAAAAAAATATATATACGAGTACTAATAAAATTGTAATGAACATGCATTACATTATAAATTAATTAATAAAATAAAACAAAATAGAATAAAAATTTAATTCTTACAATTTTTTACAATTGTTAATTAATTTATACAAATAAAATTAAAAGAAAGTACTTCCAGCATTAAATTGTTTATTTGCACATGTTGCAAGCGTATGACCTTTCTCCAGTATTGGTTATCTTGTGTTTAATCAAAGTACAGTGGGCCCCCGGTAATCCGACAAACGTTTTGCAGGGCAGTGTCGAACTATCGAATATATCGGATTATAGAGTACTGCCTAATACCCCCTATAGTTGGGATTTTTTTTACAAAAGAATACCTTGCAATCCGGCAAATTACAGATCCAATGTTAAGATTCTATACATATCGTTACGAGCTGAGGGTTCGGGATAAAATAATGAAAATTAATCTAACCAAAATAACACTTTTATTCAACACTTAAATGATAAATACACGATCTTACTCACAAGGATTCACAACACACTAAAGCACACCACTGTCGCACAATAAAGCACTAAAAGTCACCGAAATGTTCGCACGTATCGCCAAATCAAGACTGACACCCTCGAGCGTCTCTACGCACTATTTACACCGCGCATTATTTCCAGAACCTTCTCGATGTTTCTACTAATTACTAGAAAAATGTAGGTATTTCGATGACTACTATTTCTTAAGCTGTGCAACTGTAGGTAAAAACGTGATATGTAGGTATATTTCATACTAAGTATTACCTATTCTGTGACACACTAGGTATAACTCCGAGAAGCTAACCGCATTATTTCCAGAACCTTCTCGATGTTTCTACTAATTACTAGAAAAATGTAGGTATTTCGACTGACTACTATTTCTTAAGTTGTGCAACTGTAGGTAAAAACGTGATATGTAGGTATATTCCATACTAAGTATTACCTATTCTGTGACACACTAGGTATAACTTCGAGAAGCTAACCTGTTACTATTACTTATTCTGTAACAGCCTCGGCGTAACACTATGTTATATGTACTCTGTAGTACAAATCATGACGTCCACTGCTGAACATAGGCCTCTCCCTTAGATCGCCACAACGAGCGGTTGGCAGCCGTTTGCGCCCAATACTTCAATATGTTGTATCTATGTCGAATGTATTAAATTAAACAACACAATAGAGAGCTTACGTTTTATTATACAATTAACGTCATTAGGGCTATACCTACAATTTACAAAAAATAATTAGGAAGTAATTGTGTAGCAACAAATGTACATTATGTACATACTTACTAAAATAATCAAAAACTATTAATATTGAAAACATTCATTTTTTTTTGTTTATCATTGTTGAAACGCGAGACCAAAGCTTTGCCCCTCAGTCTATCACATGTAGTCAAATTCAAACTAAGCAATCAGAATTAAAACAATACCTACGCGTCGAGCACAATAGCAATAGCGCGTACAAGTTGTAACCTGTTCAATCATGCATTATATAGGTACATTAGCGAAGATTGTTAATAAAATATATCCGGCTAAGATCCGGCTCGTTCGAATCCTTATTTTCGCAATATTTCTGTACGCTGCGGAGACGTGGACGCTGCGAGAAGTTGAAAAGAAAAAGATAGACGCTCTGGAAATGTGGTGCTGGAGAAAGCTTTTTGGAATATCATGGACCGAGTTTCGTACTAATGTCTCGTACTCCAGGAGCTCGACATAAAACAGCGTCTGTCAGCTTTAGTACAAACTCGCATACTGAAGTTCTTCGGCCACGTATCGAGGCGGGACACGGACTCTATCGAGCGCCATGTCGTACAAGGACGAGTGGAGGGCACCAGAACGCGCGGAATGTCGCCCATGCGGTGGACCGATCAAATAAAAGCTGCAGTGGGCGGCCAACTGCATGAATGAATGTCTGTCAGCAGAGACAAATGGCGAGATATCGAGAGGTGTGTAACATCTGCCCCCAAAAATAATGATACATGTTGACCACGACCGCTCTGTCAAGAGCGTTACGATTGAGAAGAAGTCATAAAAATATTCAATAATAAAAGACATGCCGGATTAGACGGGGGTCGGATTACCGGGGTCCTGTACTGCTAACAAAAAATGATTTATTGCATATGTAAGAAAGAAATAAAATACATTTATTTGCAGATATAACAAAACAAAGACATATACAGTAACAAAAATAACACGACAGTAGGAGTAGCAATATAACTAACAAAAATAGAATACATAAAATATACAAAGGCAGTTAGTACGTCCAGGTTATGAGCGTCCGCAAACTAGGATCCGGCTCAGCAGCGCCACGCATTAGTAAATACGAGTACGCAGCGCGCTGATCTTCCGCCGGCTCCTACATTCAGTACCGGATAGTCAGATTTTAATAAGAATAAAATTATATAAACTAAAGAATTTGAAATATAAAGGATATTGAACCTATATGTATATATGTATGTTGGCAAGTCGTAGGCGTTTCAGACTGAGGCAGTGTGGATGTTTATGTGTTTAGTGTAACAGTTGTTAGTGAAATTATGTAAAGTAGGTTTTGCACTTACATAGCAGGCCATTTGATCTGCTCGCGATCCCGAGGGCAAGGACTAATCGCCTGAGCGAAGCTCCATTGACGCGAGCCCTTCGGATTATCAACAGCTTATGTCTAACCGAAGATGTTGTTTTCAATATTACCTTGGCGAAATTCACAGATATGGTCTTGCATTTTCTAAGTAAGACCTATCTACTTTAAGTGTAAATTAGTAGATTATTAACCAAGGGAAGCAGCGTCTTCTGTCGCGGATGACGATTTAAATCGTGAGCGTAACGAAGCACTCGAGGTTTACTCCCGAGCGTAGCGAGGGTGTTAAAAACTTAAATCGCGAGCGAAGCGAGGGATTTAAGACGAGTCCTGAGTGTAGCGAGGGATTTAAGTTCACCCAAGACTAAGACAGCTTTATCACCGAGGAAAATACTCTACTTTTCGTACCATTTGCGAAAAAATTAACACAATAATAATATGAGATAAGCATTTATTAAAAATAATGATAATTAAAATAAACTTAACGTTTATGTATTTGAAGAAAACAAAAACGCGGCAAATTCCTAGACTAATATTGTTTTGTTGGAAAAGCAAAGGCGTCAAGCTCATACGGCCTCGTCGGTTTTCGTAATTTTATTTAATAATCATAACTGCATAATAAATGCGTATTCCTTTTTCAAAAAGATGTATAATGCTTTATATACAAACTCAATGGTGTAATCACAGATGTAGTTCAGTATAAATTTCGGTAAGTATTCCAAATTTAAATCACATTCTCCCCCTAGAGGATGAATGAAATTCAGTACAATTTTCTTTCCCTGTTTTTAACAGATTAAAAATGACTATTGTTATGTTCGCTTTTTGTGGCATAGAATGTCACTTTTTTGAGCAAGTGGTACTAAAAAGTAGTTTATAAGTACTAGATATTAAGGTTTTGCACTGTCGCTTTGGTGTTACTGTAATGGCTGTGTAAAATTTAAATAAATATTTGCATAGACAGGAGATGTATTTTAAGTTTTTATGTGACTTTTCATATGAGCATATGACTTTTCTTCGGTATGGATTATTTTGTGTGTAATGATGAAATGAACACAACCGCGACTGTTTTCGCTCGCTGTACTAAGCTTTAATTACTGTTCTGTGGCATACGTTCGAATAGACAGCGTCTCCATAAACGTGCCCTAAGTATACCTACGCGTACATATTTACATAATTTAGTTCTCGGTAACAGAATAATTACTGCACATAACTGAAAATATAAAATTTACAAATATTAATGAATGTGAAAAAAAACTACACTGGCCTTCAAAACCACACTTTTAAAATTGCAATAACTTATTTTTTTTTATTCAGACAAGGTTTTTTGTGTACTTTTAGTACGCAAGATTTTCGAAATAAAAAGTATTAGAATATTAATTTCTTTTTGTTATAAATTTTTTTTTTGTAATCGATAACATTGTTTTAAGGAATGTCTGAAAAAAATTTATAATTTTAACACCCCTTTTCAAATTGCTGTCTCATTTTATACTTAGTTGAACGTAGTTTTGATTAGCTGCAATAGTTTTTCGAGGAATGTAAGTAGATTTTTAGAACGTAACCTGTTTTTGTTATCCATTTTTATAGGTTTTCTTTTAATTTCTTGTACGTAACCTTTAAGTAGGTAATGTACCTACCTATTATGTAAGTAGACTCTTCGCCATCTAGCGAAAATTGCAGTGCCCTTGCAGGGTTCATGTTTTATACCAGAGACTAGTAATATCAATAGACTGTCAATGTCCATATAAGAAATCGTAGCCCGCAAAAAGCTCAAAATCCCGTATTATTTGTAGAGGGCGCTGTCTCATAGCCTGGAAACTTTTATAGCGGCCATTGCAACCAACAAATAAAAATAAACTTCCACTAAAACACACCAAAATATTTCAATATTTTTTAGAATATTGTCCATAAAATAAGATTTAACGATTTTATTTTATATTGATGATTTACCACTTTCATATGCTTAATCACAGATGGCGTGGGAAGGTAGCACATCGTTTTTACCTAGATGGCGTTTATCACATAATTAACACAAAGTCCGAAACAAAGGGAACGATATGTTTCCAGTTCAAATTAATAGAACGTATTATCTTGTAATAGGTATGCATTTGCCGGGTACTTATAAATTAATTTTATTTTCTTTCATAAAGTGTTCTACTTGTCTGTACATCACTATAAATATGTATTCTTATTTTACAAATATGTAGGTATTTCCGCATTTAAGTGATAATGGTACGATCATAGACGTATGTAATGAATAAAAGATATCTATCCTTTCCTTTCCTAAAAAAATCCCTATTTTGACGGAAACTTTCATGTTCTGGCAATTCTGAGAAAATGTGCGCAAAACAATAAAAATTGCTAGAGACTAAAGTTTTAACGAAACCGAAGAGCGGCAACTTCGCACAACGTAAAGGTCACAACGTCGCAATAATATTAACGCGCACGTGTAATTGGAAATAGCGCCATCTATTTTTCTTCGTACTATTATGAGCGGTAGTAAGCTAAAGGTTGATATATATTTAACGATTTGTAACTCTTAGCGACATCTCGCGTCCTAGCAGGTAATCAAATATCAAGTTACATTATCTTGTTTGAGACTGTCAGTCTATTTAAATTATATTGGTCTGTGTTTATACGGAAATATGTAATTCTTAAGACCTATGTGAAACAACATGTACGCAAAAAATGTTTGCCTTTGACTTTTTTGTTTCTGTTTTTGGTTACATTCATTTCTTGATCGATGCATTTTGATTGAAACGCCAAGGTGTCTACAGCATGTAAAATTTACTTAACATGTCTCTTTCATCTGAAGAATTTGCGAAAATCATGATTTTTCTGGAACTAGGCATCAGTATGCGTCGTACTGCAAGAATGGTAGAACGGTCCGGCATGTGAAGTGAAGGTACGAAGAAACTGTAAACCATTTGAGGAGACCATGTAATGGCAGACCCAGATGCACTAGTACCCGAGAAGACCGCTATATTGTCTCCATTGTTTTGAGAAATCGCCACCTCAATGCAGTTGAAGTCCAGCAACAACTTCTTCAGACCCGAAGAAACTACATTAGGTGACAGTACAATGAGAAGAAGACTTGCTGAAGCAAATCTGAAGCCCCTAGGCCAGCAAGTGGCTCTGCATCAACTCTACTCGCGCTGGTGTTTTATAATTTTTTGTTATCTCAAGCTAAGGCAAACTACATGATGAAAACAGGAAATAATAACTAGGTACCTACAAAAGAATAGGTAATGAATTACATTTGTAAGAATTATAAAATTTACCTAAAATGTCATCATCATCATATCAGCCGTAGGACGTCCACTGCTGGACAAAGGCCTCCCTCATTGATCTCCAGGAACTGCGGTTGGTTTATGTTGTAAATCCATGAGGGGGTTGTTGCCATACTCGCCACGCTTGGCAGGCGGGATGGCGAGCGCAGTATAGGTATTGAAAACACGAAAAGACGCCGCTGCCCATCTTTCGGAGGTATCCCTTAGCAGACTCCTACTGCATGCACGGGCAAGAGCGGAGGGGCAACATTCTATTGCCGGCGCCTCACACCTAAAATGTGCATCCTAGGAACAGCTCATAATTTTATTTTATTTTAAACAATATACCTAAGGATAGGCAGTAGGCACATCATGTCGTGTCGTGACACATCGTGTCATCTAAGTATAAGTATGTTATGTTTATGTACTTGGAACATTACATCTCTTGTGTTTCACAAAGTAATAAAAGAACAGAAGTTAGCGATAACCACAGAACACAAAAAAACAATAGAAGTCGTAAGTAGGCGGAGCCCGCGTAACACCAAGTACGCGGAGTTCCGCGCACTACAAGCTTCGCTCACTTCAGTCGTGTTTCAATTACTGTGGGGTAAACGTACTTCAAATAAATATAAAAATGCCATATTGTGCCGTTTTGGAGTGTAAATATTATAGCCGAACCAAAAATTTAACAAAAGGGGGCATATCCTATCACCGGTAAGTATTATTTTATTGGTTTTTGTTCGTTTTGTTTAAAATGCAAAATCGTCAAACAAAATAGACTGTGAATCATACTCTTTAAGGTCGCGTTTCTCTTAAACCTCAACTTAAGCTACTCAATTAGGGATGTGACCCCAATATACTGATGAATGTGTTATCGATAGCTTTAATTAGTTACCCCCATCAAAAGGTGTATAAGTTTTAGGGCGTTAATTCCTTTTGTTGTTTTGTTAATGATTTTCTGAATGTATTTTGGACCTATGATGTGAAATAATATAATAACTTCTGTTTACAGTTTCCCCAAGGCGCAAGACATAAAAAAACCGTACAACTTATGAGTCATCCAGTATGCTGGATGACTCATAAGTTGTACGGTTTTTTTTACCGTACGTCAGAATCATGACCTGGCACCGTGTGACTTTTTTCTGTTCCCAAAAATTAAGAACCAATTACCCGATCAACGGTTTTCATCATCAGAAGAGGCTGTCGAAGAGTATGAAAAACATGTATCTGACGTCGCCACCGGAGGAGTGGCACAAATGTTTTCAAAATTGGTTCATTTGTATGAAAAAGTGCATTGACGCAAAGGGAGAATATTTTGAGAAATAAAAAATAAATTCATTTTTGACCATTATTAGTATTTTTGTATTATTGATTCCAGAAACTTTTAGTGTGCCCCTCATATAATAATTCAGTATTAATATTCCAGTAATATAATGTTTTTTTAAGTATTTACGAGTTGGAAACCTGTGATTATGTTATGAAAGAAAGAAAAGAAAAGCTGTTTATTTCGACCACCTATATTATAACCTGACGTACCTATTTCGTTATCCATAGTAGGTAGGTGATAATCGATATCGATACATTCGTCTTGTATCCTCATAGGTACATCACTAAGAGAGTAGCAATGTATTTTGGACAAGCGAGTAACAGCCATTGCATTATCAATCTTATTCTTTGCTGTTAGAGACTATAACAAAAATCGTTAGCGACAGCGCCATCTGTTGTTGAGTGGCTTTGTTTTGTGGGTAATCAAGTAACAACCATTGCATTATCAGTCTTATTTCTAATTAATAGAGACTAAAATAAAAATATTTTTTAAAGCGCCATCTTTTGGTGAGTAGACTTTAATTTTTTATTACTATTTATTTTATTGAATTTTAAACCATGTTCCCTTAGTGGCTAAGGTTTTATATCCGTGAAATTAGTTTTATGGTTTTATGTCTTTTTGAACGTTCTCTTTCAACCAATTATAACTTTTATTTCTAAGTGTGCTAGTTTTTACATGTGTGAGTTTAGCTACACTGGTTTTCTTACCTAATAATTTTTTTATTTGACCTGAAGATAAAACAAGTCCACCTGTTAACTATTTGGCGGTTATAAGGTGCACCTGCCCCAGGAGGTAATTTTAGGTAGCGTCAAATACTAAAATAAAAATATGTCTAACGATATGTCTAACAAAAAAACTTGATTGGATAAGCGCTTAACATCCAGCGCACATCGTACTATCAATTATTCCACTCCCTCCCGTGGACAACGTACATAGTGCACCTGGATGTTCATTTGATTTGGAACGCTTAACACATCCCCTTCCCCCACACCACTCAAATGCTGGAGGACGGGGTGCACCACATCAGGTTTCTGCCCCGGCTAAGAATAATTGTTGATCCGGGGCTGGTTCCGCCGGGTAAAAATCATTCAAATTAAATCAATTTCTGTTTTCTTCGTATCATTTTTTTTTCCATAAAGATACATTGTTTGTACACTTGGAAAGGTCACAATTTCACAGAATATAATCATACTTACAAAAATTCATATTATAACATTTAAGGACAAGATAGCAAGTACATAAGTACAATCAGAAACACATGTCATAACAAAATAATTAAGAGTTCATTAATACAGTCGTAATTAAATAGTACTAAAGTCATCAGCAATAGCTTCGTCAGGGGTATAGTAGGACTTTTCCATCAACAACCTTCTGGCTATATTACTGAAGTCTGCAGTGTCAGCGTTTCGTACATCATGTGTAAGTTTGTTGATCAATTTAATGCTTATCCATAAGTAACTGTTGCCTACCTTGGCAAGTCTATGTGGAGGAATTGATAAATTATTCCGATGTCTTGTCATATATGTGTGAGAGTCACCGTTTAATTTAAAATTATCAATATTTAATTTAACATACATTAGGTTCTGGTATATAATTTCTCCAGCCATTGTCATTATTTTTAGGTGACGAAATTTATCTCTACAAAATTCAATGTTTTTCTTTTGTAAAATGGAACGTACTGCTCTTTTTTGAAGTATAAATATTCTAGAGGATTGTGAGGCATTTCCCCAAGCAAGAATACCGTATGTCATGATTGAGTGAAAATATGCATGATAAACACTTCCCGCTGATCTAATGTCACTTAGTTGTCTCAGTCGCAGTCATTCGGTTCTCCTACAAATCACAGTCGATCTAATTTCTTCGGAATGCATCGGGCATTTTCGTTGCACGTGATTTTTTACATGTGAAATGGCACTAGCAAAGAATAGCAAGTGTGACATTACGGCATCTTAATAAAAAATCATCGCCTGTGATTTTTCACATGTGAAATAGCACTAGCAAAGAATAGCAAGTGTGACATTACGGCATTATAATAAAAAATCATTGCCTGTGATTTTTACATGTGAAATAGCACTAGCAAAGAATAGCAAGTGTGACATTACGGCATTATAATAAAAAATCATTGCCTGTGATTTTTCACATGTGAAATAGCACTAGCAAAGAATAGCAAGTGTGACATTACGGCATTATAATAAAAAATCATTGCCTGTGATTTTTCACATGTGAAATAGCACTAGCAAAGAATAGCAAGTGTGACATTACGGCATTATAACAAAAAATCATTGCCTGTGATTTTTCACATGTGAAATAGCACTAGCAAAGAATAGCAAGTGTGACATTACGGCATTATAATAAAAAATCATTGCCTGTGATTTTTCACACGTGAAATAGCACTAGCAAAGAATAGCAAGTGTGACATTACGGCATCATAATAAAAAATCATCGCCTGTGATTTTTCACATGTGAAATAGCACTAGCAAAGAATAGCAAGTGTGACATTACGGCATCATAATAAAAAATCATTGCCTATGATTTTTCACATGTGAAATAGCACTAGCAAAGAATAGCAAGTGTGACATTACGGCATCATAATAAAAAATCATTGCCTATGATTTTTCACATGTGAAATAGCACTAGCAAAGAATAGCAAGTGTGACATTACGGCATTATAATAAAAAATCATTGCCTGTGATTTTTCACATGTGAAATAGCACTAGCAAAGAATAGCAAGTGTGACATTACGGCATCATAATAAAAAATCATTGCCTATGATTTTTCACATGTGAAATAGCACTAGCAAAGAATAGCAAGTGTGACATTACGGCATTATAATAAAAAATCATTGCCTGTGATTTTTCACATGTGAAATAGCACTAGCAAAGAATAGCAAGTGTGACATTACGGCATTATAATAAAAAATCATTGCCTGTGATTTTTCACATGTGAAATAGCACTAGCAAAGAATAGCAAGTGTGACATTACGGCATTATAACAAAAAATCATTGCCTGTGATTTTTCACATGTGAAATAGCACTAGCAAAGAATAGCAAGTGTGACATTACGGCATTATAATAAAAAATCATTGCCTGTGATTTATCACATGTGAAATAGCACTAGCAAAGAATAGCAAGTGTGACATTACGGCATTATAATAAAAAATCATTGCCTGTGATTTTTCACACGTGAAATAGCACTAGCAAAGAATAGCAAGTGTGACATTACGGCATCATAATAAAAAATCATCGCCTGTGATTTTTCACATGTGAAATAGCACTAGCAAAGAATAGCAAGTGTGACATTACGGCATCATAATAAAAAATCATTGCCTATGATTTTTCACATGTGAAATAGCACTAGCAAAGAATAGCAAGTGTGACATTACGGCATCATAATAAAAAATCATTGCCTATGATTTTTCACATGTGAAATAGCACTAGCAAAGAATAGCAAGTGTGACATTACGGCATTATAATAAAAAATCATTGCCTGTGATTTTTCACATGTGAAATAGCACTAGCAAAGAATAGCAAGTGTGACATTACGGCATCATAATAAAAAATCATTGCCTATGATTTTTCACATGTGAAATAGCACTAGCAAAGAATAGCAAGTGTGACATTACGGCATTATAATAAAAAATCATTGCCTGTGATTTTTCACACGTGAAATAGCACTAGCAAAGAATAGCAAGTGTGACATTACGGCATTATAATAAAAAATCATTGCCTGTGATTTTTCACATGTGAAATAGCACTAGCAAAGAATAGCAAGTGTGACATTACGGCATCATAATAAAAAATCATTGCCTGTGATTTTTCACATGTGAAATAGCACTAGCAAAGAATAGCAAGTGTGACATTACGGCATTATAATAAAAAATCATTGCCTGTGATTTTTCACACGTGAAATAGCACTAGCAAAGAATAGCAAGTGTGACATTACGGCATTATAATAAAAAAATCATTGCCTGTGATTTTTCACATGTGAAATAGCACTAGCAAAGAATAGCAAGTGTGACATTACGGCATCATAATAAAAAATCATTGCCTGTGATTTTTCACACGTGAAATAGCACTAGCAAAGAATAGCAAGTGTGACATTACGGCATCATAATAAAAAATCATCGCCTGTGATTTTTCACATGTTAAATAGCAGTAGCAAAGAATAGCAAGTGTGACATTACGGCATCATAATAAAAAATCATCGCCTGTGATTTTTCACACGTGAAATAGCACTAGCAAAGAATAGCAAGTGTGACATTACGGCATCATAATAAAAAATCATCGCCTGTGATTTTTCACACGTGAAATAGCACTAGCAAAGAATAGCAAGTGTGACATTACGGCATCATAATAAAAAATCATCACCTGTGATTTTTCACATGTTAAATAGCAGTAGCAAAGAATAGCAAGTGTGACATTACGGCATCATAATAAAAAATCATTGCCTGTGATTTTTCACACGTGAAATAGCACTAGCAAAGAATAGCAAGTGTGACATTACGGCATCATAATAAAAAATCATCGCCTGTGATTTTTCACATGTTAAATAGCAGTAGCAAAGAATAGCAAGTGTGACATTACGGCATCCTAATAAAAAATCATCGCCTGTGATTTTTCACACGTGAAATAGCACTAGCAAAGAATAGCAAGTGTGACATTACGGCATCATAATAAAAAATCATCGCCTGTGATTTTTCACACGTGAAATAGCACTAGCAAAGAATAGCAAGTGTGACATTACGGCATCATAATAAAAAATCATTGCCTATGATTTTTCACATGTGAAATAGCACTAGCAAAGAATAGCAAGTGTGACATTACGGCATTATAATAAAAAATCATTGCCTGTGATTTTTCACACGTGAAATAGCACTAGCAAAGAATAGCAAGTGTGACATTACGGCATTATAATAAAAAATCATTGCCTGTGATTTTTCACATGTGAAATAGCACTAGCAAAGAATAGCAAGTGTGACATTACGGCATCATAATAAAAAATCATTGCCTGTGATTTTTCACATGTGAAATAGCACTAGCAAAGAATAGCAAGTGTGACATTACGGCATTATAATAAAAAATCATTGCCTGTGATTTTTCACACGTGAAATAGCACTAGCAAAGAATAGCAAGTGTGACATTACGGCATTATGATAAAAAAATCATTGCCTGTGATTTTTCACATGTGAAATAGCACTAGCAAAGAATAGCAAGTGTGACATTACGGCATCATAATAAAAAATCATTGCCTGTGATTTTTCACACGTGAAATAGCACTAGCAAAGAATAGCAAGTGTGACATTACGGCATCATAATAAAAAATCATCGCCTGTGATTTTTCACATGTTAAATAGCAGTAGCAAAGAATAGCAAGTGTGACATTACGGCATCATAATAAAAAATCATCGCCTGTGATTTTTCACACGTGAAATAGCACTAGCAAAGAATAGCAAGTGTGACATTACGGCATTATAATAAAAAATCATTGCCTGTGATTTTTCACATGTGAAATAGCACTAGCAAAGAATAGCAAGTGTGACATTACGGCATTATAATAAAAAATCATTGCCTGTGATTTTTCACATGTGAAATAGCACTAGCAAAGAATAGCAAGTGTGACATTACGGCATTATAATAAAAAATCATTGCCTGTGATTTTTCACATGTGAAATAGCACTAGCAAAGAATAGCAAGTGTGACATTACGGCATTATAATAAAAAATCATTGCCTGTGATTTTTCACATGTTAAATAGCACTAGCAAAGAATAGCAAGTGTGACATTACGGCATCATAATAAAAAATCATCGCCTGTGATTTTTCACACGTGAAATAGCACTAGCAAAGAATAGCAAGTGTGACATTACGGCATCATAATAAAAAATCATCGCCTGTGATTTTTCACACGTGAAATAGCACTAGCAAAGAATAGCAAGTGTGACATTACGGCATCATAATAAAAATCATTGCCTGTGATTTTTCACACGTGAAATAGCACTAGCAAAGAATAGCAAGTGTGACATTACGGCATCATAATAAAAAATCATCGCCTGTGATTTTTCACATGTTAAATAGCAGTAGCAAAGAATAGCAAGTGTGACATTACGGCATCCTAATAAAAAATCATCGCCTGTGATTTTTCACACGTGAAATAGCACTAGCAAAGAATAGCAAGTGTGACATTACGGCATCATAATAAAAAATCATCGCCTGTGATTTTTCACACGTGAAATAGCACTAGCAAAGAATAGCAAGTGTGACATTACGGCATCATAATAAAAAATCATCGCCTGTGATTTTTCACATGTTAAATAGCAGTAGCAAAGAATAGCAAGTGTGACATTACGGCATCATAATAAAAAATCATTGCCTGTGATTTTTCACACGTGAAATAGCACTAGCAAAGAATAGCAAGTGTGACATTACGGCATCATAATAAAAAATCATCGCCTGTGATTTTTCACATGTTAAATAGCAGTAGCAAAGAATAGCAAGTGTGACATTACGGCATCCTAATAAAAAATCATCGCCTGTGATTTTTCACACGTGAAATAGCACTAGCAAAGAATAGCAAGTGTGACATTACGGCATCATAATAAAAAATCATCGCCTGTGATTTTTCACACGTGAAATAGCACTAGCAAAGAATAGCAAGTGTGACATTACGGCATCATAATAAAAAATCATCGCCTGTGATTTTTCACATGTTAAATAGCACTAGCAAAGAATAGCAAGTGTGACATTACGGCATCATAATAAAAAATCATCGCCTGTGATTTTTCACATGTTAAATAGCAGTAGCAAAGAATAGCAAGTGTGACATTACGGCATCATAATAAAAAATCATCGCCTGTGATTTTTCACACGTGAAATAGCACTAGCAAAGAATAGCAAGTGTGACATTACGGCATCATAATAAAAAAACATCGCCTGTGATTTTTCACACGTGAAATAGCACTAGCAAAGAATAGCAAGTGTGACATTACGGCATCATAATAAAAAATCATCGCCTGTGATTTTTCACATGTTAAATAGCACTAGCAAAGAATAGCAAGTGTGACATTACGGCATTATAATAAAAAATCATTGCCTGTGATTTTTCACATGTGAAATAGCACTAGCAAAGAATAGCAAGTGTGACATTACGGCATCATAATAAAAAATCATTGCCTGTGATTTTTCACACGTGAAATAGCACTAGCAAAGAATAGCAAGTGTGACATTACGGCATCCTAATAAAAAATCATCGCCTGTGATTTTTCACACGTGAAATAGCACTAGCAAAGAATAGCAAGTGTGACATTACGGCATCATAATAAAAAATCATCGCCTGTGATTTTTCACACGTGAAATAGCACTAGCAAAGAATAGCAAGTGTGACATTACGGCATCATAATAAAAAATCATCGCCTGTGATTTTTCACATGTTAAATAGCACTAGCAAAGAATAGCAAGTGTGACATTACGGCATCATAATAAAAAATCATCGCCTGTGATTTTTCACATGTTAAATAGCAGTAGCAAAGAATAGCAAGTGTGACATTACGGCATCATAATAAAAAATCATCGCCTGTGATTTTTCACACGTGAAATAGCACTAGCAAAGAATAGCAAGTGTGACATTACGGCATCATAATAAAAAAACATCGCCTGTGATTTTTCACACGTGAAATAGCACTAGCAAAGAATAGCAAGTGTGACATTACGGCATCATAATAAAAAATCATCGCCTGTGATTTTTCACATGTTAAATAGCACTAGCAAAGAATAGCAAGTGTGACATTACGGCATTATAATAAAAAATCATTGCCTGTGATTTTTCACATGTGAAATAGCACTAGCAAAGAATAGCAAGTGTGACATTACGGCATCATAATAAAAAATCATTGCCTGTGATTTTTCACACGTGAAATAGCACTAGCAAAGAATAGCAAGTGTGACATTACGGCATCATAATAAAAAATCATCGCCTGTGATTTTTCACACGTGAAATAGCACTAGCAAAGAATAGCAAGTGTGACATTACGGCATCATAATAAAAAATCATCGCCTGTGATTTTTCACACGTGAAATAGCACTAGCAAAGAATAGCAAGTGTGACATTACGGCATCATAATAAAAAATCATCGCCTGTGATTTTTCACATGTTAAATAGCAGTAGCAAAGAATAGCAAGTGTTACATTACGGCATCATAATAAAAAATCATTGCCTGTGATTTTTCACACGTGAAATAGCACTAGCAAAGAATAGCAAGTGTGACATTACGGCATCATAATAAAAAATCATCGCCTGTGATTTTTCACATGTTAAATAGCAGTAGCAAAGAATAGCAAGTGTGACATTACGGCATCCTAATAAAAAATCATCGCCTGTGATTTTTCACACGTGAAATAGCACTAGCAAAGAATAGCAAGTGTGACATTACGGCATCATAATAAAAAATCATCGCCTGTGATTTTTCACACGTGAAATAGCACTAGCAAAGAATAGCAAGTGTGACATTACGGCATCATAATAAAAAATCATCGCCTGTGATTTTTCACATGTTAAATAGCACTAGCAAAGAATAGCAAGTGTGACATTACGGCATCATAATAAAAAATCATCGCCTGTGATTTTTCACACGTGAAATAGCACTAGCAAAAAATAGCAAGTGTGATATTACGGCATCATAATAAAAAATCATCGCCTGTGATTTTTCACACGTGAAATAGCACTAGCAAAGAATAGCAAGTGTGACATTACGGCATCATAATAAAAAATCATTGCCTGTGATTTTTCACACGTGAAATAGCACTAGCAAAGAATAGCAAGTGTGACATTACGGCATCATAATAAAAAATCATCGCCTGTGATTTTTCACATGTTAAATAGCAGTAGCAAAGAATAGCAAGTGTGACATTACGGCATCCTAATAAAAAATCATCGCCTGTGATTTTTCACACGTGAAATAGCACTAGCAAAGAATAGCAAGTGTGACATTACGGCATCATAATAAAAAATCATCGCCTGTGATTTTTCACACGTGAAATAGCACTAGCAAAGAATAGCAAGTGTGACATTACGGCATCATAATAAAAAATCATCGCCTGTGATTTTTCACATGTTAAATAGCAGTAGCAAAGAATAGCAAGTGTGACATTACGGCATCCTAATAAAAAATCATCGCCTGTGATTTTTCACACGTGAAATAGCACTAGCAAAGAATAGCAAGTGTGACATTACGGCATCATAATAAAAAATCATCGCCTGTGATTTTTCACACGTGAAATAGCACTAGCAAAGAATAGCAAGTGTGACATTACGGCATCATAATAAAAAATCATCGCCTGTGATTTTTCACATGTTAAATAGCAGTAGCAAAGAATAGCAAGTGTGACATTACGGCATCATAATAAAAAATCATTGCCTGTGATTTTTCACACGTGAAATAGCACTAGCAAAGAATAGCAAGTGTGACATTACGGCATCATAATAAAAAATCATCGCCTGTGATTTTTCACATGTTAAATAGCAGTAGCAAAGAATAGCAAGTGTGACATTACGGCATCCTAATAAAAAATCATCGCCTGTGATTTTTCACACGTGAAATAGCACTAGCAAAGAATAGCAAGTGTGACATTACGGCATCATAATAAAAAATCATCGCCTGTGATTTTTCACACGTGAAATAGCACTAGCAAAGAATAGCAAGTGTGACATTACGGCATCATAATAAAAAATCATCGCCTGTGATTTTTCACATGTTAAATAGCACTAGCAAAGAATAGCAAGTGTGACATTACGGCATCATAATAAAAAATCATCGCCTGTGATTTTTCACATGTTAAATAGCAGTAGCAAAGAATAGCAAGTGTGACATTACGGCATCATAATAAAAAATCATCGCCTGTGATTTTTCACACGTGAAATAGCACTAGCAAAGAATAGCAAGTGTGACATTACGGCATCATAATAAAAAAACATCGCCTGTGATTTTTCACACGTGAAATAGCACTAGCAAAGAATAGCAAGTGTGACATTACGGCATCATAATAAAAAATCATCGCCTGTGATTTTTCACATGTTAAATAGCACTAGCAAAGAATAGCAAGTGTGACATTACGGCATTATAATAAAAAATCATTGCCTGTGATTTTTCACATGTGAAATAGCACTAGCAAAGAATAGCAAGTGTGACATTACGGCATCATAATAAAAAATCATTGCCTGTGATTTTTCACACGTGAAATAGCACTAGCAAAGAATAGCAAGTGTGACATTACGGCATCATAATAAAAAATCATCGCCTGTGATTTTTCACACGTGAAATAGCACTAGCAAAGAATAGCAAGTGTGACATTACGGCATCATAATAAAAAATCATCGCCTGTGATTTTTCACACGTGAAATAGCACTAGCAAAGAATAGCAAGTGTGACATTACGGCATCATAATAAAAAATCATCGCCTGTGATTTTTCACATGTTAAATAGCAGTAGCAAAGAATAGCAAGTGTTACATTACGGCATCATAATAAAAAATCATTGCCTGTGATTTTTCACACGTGAAATAGCACTAGCAAAGAATAGCAAGTGTGACATTACGGCATCATAATAAAAAATCATCGCCTGTGATTTTTCACATGTTAAATAGCAGTAGCAAAGAATAGCAAGTGTGACATTACGGCATCCTAATAAAAAATCATCGCCTGTGATTTTTCACACGTGAAATAGCACTAGCAAAGAATAGCAAGTGTGACATTACGGCATCATAATAAAAAATCATCGCCTGTGATTTTTCACACGTGAAATAGCACTAGCAAAGAATAGCAAGTGTGACATTACGGCATCATAATAAAAAATCATCGCCTGTGATTTTTCACATGTTAAATAGCACTAGCAAAGAATAGCAAGTGTGACATTACGGCATCATAATAAAAAATCATCGCCTGTGATTTTTCACACGTGAAATAGCACTAGCAAAAAATAGCAAGTGTGATATTACGGCATCATAATAAAAAATCATCGCCTGTGATTTTTCACACGTGAAATAGCACTAGCAAAGAATAGCAAGTGTGACATTACGGCATCATAATAAAAAATCATTGCCTGTGATTTTTCACACGTGAAATAGCACTAGCAAAGAATAGCAAGTGTGACATTACGGCATCATAATAAAAAATCATCGCCTGTGATTTTTCACATGTTAAATAGCAGTAGCAAAGAATAGCAAGTGTGACATTACGGCATCCTAATAAAAAATCATCGCCTGTGATTTTTCACACGTGAAATAGCACTAGCAAAGAATAGCAAGTGTGACATTACGGCATCATAATAAAAAATCATCGCCTGTGATTTTTCACACGTGAAATAGCACTAGCAAAGAATAGCAAGTGTGACATTACGGCATCATAATAAAAAATCATCGCCTGTGATTTTTCACATGTTAAATAGCACTAGCAAAGAATAGCAAGTGTGACATTACGGCATCATAATAAAAAATCATCGCCTGTGATTTTTCACATGTTAAATAGCAGTAGCAAAGAATAGCAAGTGTGACATTACGGCATCATAATAAAAAATCATCGCCTGTGATTTTTCACACGTGAAATAGCACTAGCAAAGAATAGCAAGTGTGACATTACGGCATCATAATAAAAAATCATCGCCTGTGATTTTTCACACGTGAAATAGCACTAGCAAAGAATAGCAAGTGTGACATTACGGCATCATAATAAAAAATCATCGCCTGTGATTTTTCACACGTGAAATAGCACTAGCAAAGAATAGCAAGTGTGACATTACGGCATCATAATAAAAAATCATCGCCTGTGATTTTTCACACGTGAAATAGCACTAGCAAAGAATAGCAAGTGTGACATTACGGCATCATAATAAAAAATCATCGCCTGTGATTTTTCACATGTTAAATAGCACTAGCAAAGAATAGCAAGTGTGACATTACGGCATCATAATAAAAAATCATCGCCTGTGATTTTTCACACGTGAAATAGCACTAGCAAAGAATAGCAAGTGTGACATTACGGCATCATAATAAAAAATCATCGCCTGTGATTTTTCACACGTGAAATAGCACTAGCAAAGAATAGCAAGTGTGACATTACGGCATCATAATAAAAAATCATTGCCTGTGATTTTTCACACGTGAAATAGCACTAGCAAAGAATAGCAAGTGTGACATTACGGCATCATAATAAAAAATCATCGCCTGTGATTTTTCACATGTTAAATAGCAGTAGCAAAGAATAGCAAGTGTGACATTACGGCATCCTAATAAAAAATCATCGCCTGTGATTTTTCACACGTGAAATAGCACTAGCAAAGAATAGCAAGTGTGACATTACGGCATCATAATAAAAAATCATCGCCTGTGATTTTTCACACGTGAAATAGCACTAGCAAAGAATAGCAAGTGTGACATTACGGCATCATAATAAAAAATCATCGCCTGTGATTTTTCACATGTTAAATAGCACTAGCAAAGAACAGCAAGTGTGACATTACGGCATCATAATAAAAAATCATCGCCTGTGATTTTTCACATGTTAAATAGCAGTAGCAAAGAATAGCAAGTGTGACATTACGGCATCATAATAAAAAATCATCGCCTGTGATTTTTCACATGTTAAATAGCAGTAGCAAAGAATAGCAAGTGTGACATTACGGCATCATAATAAAAAATCATCGCCTGTGATTTTTCACACGTGAAATAGCACTAGCAAAGAATAGCAAGTGTGACATTACGGCATCATAATAAAAAATCATCGCCTGTGATTTTTCACACGTGAAATAGCACTAGCAAAGAATAGCAAGTGTGACATTACGGCATCATAATAAAAAATCATTGCCTGTGATTTTTCACATGTGAAATAGCAGTGTTAGGTACAAAATTATCATAATTATGATAGTATAAAAATTAATATTAGTGTAATATGGACCTGGTACCTATTAATTTAATATGTTTCAGCCGTTCAAGTGTCAAACGTCCCTGTACATACATACACAGAATGTGCACATCGCGCGGGAGCGGAGGGAAAACCTCTGCCACGTCTGCGGCAAGTCATACCAGGTGACATACATTATCATATTTACTGCTGTAAAAAATAAAAATAAATATTATTGATATTCGTTCACTAATAAATTAATAGTGGCACGAAATTTATAGCCAAAGAACTTGACCTACACTTTCATTCAAATTACAAGTAACGGGAGTTCATGTAAATTGGATAGGTACTCTTATTTGGGATAGAAATTGCAGTTATTCTGGATTTCAGACTTTTCCCTGTATTTGTGTCACTAAAGTTACACGAATGCCAAATTTCACCACTGTAGGGTCATTGGTGTACTCTGTGAATTTCATCAAAGTTCTGGTTTTATTATGGCTATTATTATTAACTCAAAAACTACAAGGATTTAACTAAAAATGGGGTCGAAATGTACTAATAAAGACCTTTCATCAGACGTTTCATTTGACCTAATAGTCTCATTTTGTTTTTATTTTACCCCTCTTGAATTCCAATATCGCAACAACTCTCCCACATTTTTAGCTCATTTAGTCACACCAAAATTAAGCCAAAGCCATCTACCTATTTATCAATTTTCACGCCGATTTGCCCAAGTTGATTTGGAGATCTCGCTTCGCTCAATCAATTATGCGCCTGTACTACCTTGTGCAACTGTCTCTTACACTGTATGAAAATACGCGCAGTGCAAGGGCTATTATAATTCGAGCTAAAACCAAATATTTACTACCGTTAGCTGTTATATAAGATGAGTATAATGTGTGTTTCAGAACGCAGCTAAGCTGAAGTACCACATAACGGCGATGCATTCAGGCGAGACGCCGTATCGTTGCGCACTCTGCGCCGCTGCGTTTGGCTGGTACTCCTCGCTGTACAGGCACATGAGAGAGGTGCACTATAAGGTACATACATTCAGGCGAGACGCCGAATCGTAGCGCGCTCTGCGCCGCTGCGTTTGGCTGGTACTCCTCGCTGTACAGGCACATGAGAGAGGTGCACTATAAGGTACATACATTCAGGCGAGACGCCGTATCGTTGCGCTTTGCGCCGCTGCGTTCGGCTGGTACTCCTCGCTGTACAGGCACATGAGAGAGGTGCACTATGCAGTACATACATTCAGGCGAGACGCCGTATCGTTACGCACTCTGCGCCGCTGCGTTTGGCTGGTACTCCTCGCTGTACAGGCACATGAGAGAGGTGCACTATAAGGTACATACATTCAGGCGAGACGCCGTATCGTTGCGCTTTGCGCCGCTGCGTTCGGCTGGTACTCCTCGCTGTACAGGCACATGAGAGAGGTGCACTATTCAGTACATACATTCAGGCGAGACGCCGTATCGTTACGCACTCTGCGCCGCTGCGTTTGGCTGGTACTCCTCGCTGTACAGGCACATGAGAGAGGTGCACTATGCAGTACATACATTCAGGCGAGACGCCGTATCGTTGCGCACTCTGCGCCGCTGCGTTTGGCTGGTACTCCTCGCTGTACAGGCACATGAGAGAGGTGCACTATAAGGTACATACATTTAGGCGAGACGCCGAATCGTAGCGCGCTCTGCGTCGCTGCGTTCGGCTGGTACTCCTCGCTGTACAGGCACATGAGAGAGGTGCACTATAAGGTACATACATTCAGGCGAGACGCCGAATCGTAGCGCGCTCTGCGCCGCTGTGTTCGGCTGGTACTCCTCGCTGTACAGGCACATGAGAGAGGTGCACTATAAAGTACATACATTCAAGCGAGACGCCGAATCGTAGCGCGCTCTGCGCCGCTGCGTTTGGCTGGTACTCCTCGCTGTACAGGCACATGAGAGAGGTGCACTATAAGGTACATACATTCAGGCGAGACGCCGTATCGTTGCGCTTTGCGCCGCTGCGTTCGGCTGGTACTCCTCGCTGTACAGGCACATGAGAGAGGAGCACTATGCAGTACATACATTCAGGCGAGACGCCGTATCGTTACGCACTCTGCGCCGCTGCGCTTGGCTGGTACTCCTCGCTGTACAGGCACATGAGAGAGGTGCACTATAAGGTACATACATTCAGGCGAGACGCCGAATCGTAGCGCGCTCTGCGCCGCTGCGTTTGGCTGGTACTCCTCGCTGTACAGGCACATGAGAGAGGTGCACTATAAGGTACATACATTCAGGCGAGACGCCGTATCGTTGCGCTTTGCGCCGCTGCGTTCGGCTGGTACTCCTCGCTGTACAGGCACATGAGAGAGGTGCACTATGCAGTACATACATTCAGGCGAGACGCCGTATCGTTACGCACTCTGCGCCGCTGCGTTTGGCTGGTACTCCTCGCTGTACAGGCACATGAGAGAGGTGCACTATAAGGTACATACATTCAGGCGAGACGCCGTATCGTTGCGCTGTGCGCCGCTGCGTTCGGCTGGTACTCCTCGCTGTACAGGCACATGAGAGAGGTGCACTATGCAGTACATACATTCAGGCGAGACGCCGTATCGTTACGCACTCTGCGCCGCTGCGTTTGGCTGGTACTCCTCGCTGTACAGGCACATGAGAGAGGTGCACTATGCAGTACATACATTCAGGCGAGACGCCGTATCGTTGCGCACTCTGCGCCGCTGCGTTTGGCTGGTACTCCTCGCTGTACAGGCACATGAGAGAGGTGCACTATAAGGTACATACATTTAGGCGAGACGCCGAATCGTAGCGCGCTCTGCGCCGCTGCGTTCGGCTGGTACTCCTCGCTGTACAGGCACATGAGAGAGGTGCACTATAAGGTACATACATTCAGGCGAGACGCCGAATCGTAGCGCGCTCTGCGCCGCTGCGTTCGGCTGGTACTCCTCGCTGTACAGGCACATGAGAGAGGTGCACTATAAAGTACATACATTCAAGCGAGACGCCGAATCGTAGCGCGCTCTGCGCCGCTGCGTTCGGCTGGTACTCCTCGCTGTACAGGCACATGAGAGAGGTGCACTATAAAGTACATACATTCAAGCGAGACGCCGAATCGTTGCGCGCTCTGCGCCGCTGCGTTCGGCTGGTACTCCTCGCTGTACAGGCACATGAGAGAGGTGCACTATAAAGTACATACATTCAAGCGAGACGCCGAATCGTAGCGCGCTCTGCGCCGCTGCGTTCGGCTGGTACTCCTCGCTGTACAGGCACATGAGAGAGGTGCACTATAAAGTACATACATTCAAGCGAGACGCCGAATCGTAGCGCGCTCTGCGCCGCTGCGTTCGGCTGGTACTCCTCGCTGTACAGGCACATGAGAGAGGTGCACTATAAAGTACATACATTCAAGCGAGACGCCGAATCGTTGCGCGCTCTGCGCCGCTGCGTTCGGCTGGTACTCCTCGCTGTACAGGCACATGAGAGAGGTGCACTATAAGGTACATACATTCAGGCGAGACGCCGAATCGTAGCGCGCTCTGCGCCGCTGCGTTCGGCTGGTACTCTTCGCTGTACAGGCACATGAGAGAGGTGCACTATAAAGTACATACATTCAAGCGAGACGCCGAATCGTTGCGCGCTCTGCGCCGCTGCGTTCGGCTGGTACTCCTCGCTGTACAGGCACATGAGAGAGGTGCACTATAAAGTACATACATTCAAGCGAGACGCCGAATCGTAGCGCGCTCTGCGCCGCTGCGTTCGGCTGGTACTCCTCGCTGTACAGGCACATGAGAGAGGTGCACTATAAAGTACATACATTCAAGCGAGACGCCGAATCGTAGCGCGCTCTGCGCCGCTGCGTTCGGCTGGTACTCCTCGCTGTACAGGCACATGAGAGAGGTGCACTATAAGGTACATACATTTAGGCGAGACGCCGAATCGTAGCGCGCTCTGCGCCGCTGCGTTCGGCTGGTACTCCTCGCTGTACAGGCACATGAGAGAGGTGCACTATAAGGTACATACATTCAGGCGAGACGCCGAATCGTAGCGCGCTCTGCGCCGCTGCGTTCGGCTGGTACTCCTCGCTGTACAGGCACATGAGAGAGGTGCACTATAAAGTACATACATTCAAGCGAGACGCCGAATCGTAGCGCGCTCTGCGCCGCTGCGTTCGGCTGGTACTCCTCGCTGTACAGGCACATGAGAGAGGTGCACTATAAAGTACATACATTCAAGCGAGACGCCGAATCGTAGCGCGCTCTGCGCCGCTGCGTTCGGCTGGTACTCCTCGCTGTACAGGCACATGAGAGAGGTGCACTATAAAGTACATACATTCAAGCGAGACGCCGAATCGTAGCGCGCTCTGCGCCGCTGCGTTCTGCGATAGATAGAAGAATAGAAAGAGAGAGAGTTACGTTTCGTATATGTTTAAACGTTAATGCGCGATTGCGAGTTGCGTCTGTCCAGAATGAACATAGACTGATCGACCTACAGACGTGTGGACAATTTTGCAATTGAACAATTTTATAATATAATATTTTGAAAAAGAAAGTTTTACTTCAGTCGTGTGCTCTAAAGCACACTTGTTTTTTTTTTAATTAAATACCTAGTTTTTTTGCAGATGAAAGGCGTTACAAAGAAAGCGAAGAATCTAAAGCAGTCGATACTACGCGGCGCTCTCACCGATACAAGCTATACGCCACACTAGTTACCGAGTTACAATAATCATAAATCTGTATTGTATGTGGATGTGGGTTACAATGTACGTACAAGATCTTCGTGTTTATATTTATTTGTAAGACAGCGCCTGATCCTGCCTTACAGCAAACAAACAGAACAGAGGAACAAATTAATACTACGAACTAAATTTCAAATTACATCCATTTTTTCATCACCAGACGGCGCCATCTCTTACAGATCTACCAAGTAATCTGTGAATTGTAAGGTCTGTGAACTGAACAGCCGCGTTTGTATCTAGATTCGTTCTTGTCGGGATTCGTTCCAATTTTGTCCAATTGTACAGATTAGTTAGTAGCTGTTCGTGACTAGTTTTTTTTTAAATTCAAAAACTCATTGCATTAGCTCAACAGGTTACGTCAAATCATGCCATAACTAGGGTTACCACCTTTTTTTCTATCAAATATAGTATTTTCGAAGCTGGTTACCTTTAAAATATTTGAGATGGCAAAAAATGAAAAAAATATATAATAATATGGTTAAAATATTTATTTTTAAATGAAATTTTTTTCCTGCTCGGCGCCATAATAACTAATTAAATTTATATTTTCAAGAAAGCATTCGTAAGTTTTATGGCTGTCCGAATTTAAGTTGAAAAACACCATTAATTCTAGTTTTATTAAATTCAAACTGGTCCTGTTACGGTCATCGCTCCATTTCGTCGTTCATTTTTTTAATCTTTAAAAAAATTTTAAGGCTGCGTTGCGCTTTACGCAAAATTAAAAGTTTCGCCTCTATATATTATGTTGGGGAAAAAGTTTCTTCGCATTTTTTAAGAAAATTCAAAACATTTTTTAATATAGTTAATTTACATTTAACTAAAGTATGTAGGTACCATTTTGTTCGATAACTTTTTGTAGGTACCATCTTGTAGGTAGGGACATGATCCCATTGCTATAGAAATTTTGGGGCTTCTGATCAAAATACCGCGACAAGTAGTTTTAGCAGTCCTCTCGTGATGTTAACCTGACACTGCCTAAAGAATTCTGAAGAGACCGAAACAGGTGGAAATCTGAAGTTGCAAGGTCAGGACTATACGGCGGATGAATTAACACCTCCTCGCCAAACTCTCTTAATTTTGCTGAGTGGCTACAGATGTGTGAGGTCTAGCGTTATCATGATGAATAACCACACCCCTTCTTTTGATTAATTCCGGCCGCTTTCTCTCAACTTCTTGATTTCGCAAAAATCTCACCAGTTGTTCGCAGTAGAGTTCAGAATTGATGGTCCTACCTGGTGGTAACAGCTCATAATGAATAATGCTTTTCCAATCCCACCGCAAACACAGCATCACCTTGTTGCGAGTTAACCCGGGTTTCGCCACAGTCTGTGAAGCCTGACCGGCCTTTGACCACGACCTTTTTCGCACGTTCTTGTCGTACGTGATCCACTTTTCATCAACAGTAATTGTACCATTTTTGAAGAAGCTGTCTTCAAAAATGGTTCGGTTTCATTACGTCGTACTAAAGAATCACAAATGAGTGCACGGTTCATTAGTTTTCTTTCAGTGAGCTCGTGGGGTACCCAAATATCGAGCTTGTTTGTGTACCCAGTTTTTTTTTCAAATGCGCCAAAACTGTTTTGTGGTCAATTCCCAGTTCTTCAGCTACGTCGTAACTACTGATATGCCGATCTTGCTCCACCTTTTCAAAAATGGCATCAATTTTATCCGTAATAGGGCGACCAGAGCGACGTGCATCTTTGACATCAAAATTTCCGGAATGAAAACGATTTAACCAAATTTCTGCTACTCTTACAGACACTGCATCCATAAACATCGCAAATTTTTTTCGCGGCTTGCATTGCATTTTTACCTATTTTGTAGTAAAATATTAAAATGTATCGAATTTCTTCATTAGATTCACTTATCTTTACAGTACGAAAAACAAATAAAAATCACACATTTTCCTAATTTGAATTTGGAATTATCTTCTTTTAAATTTAAACTTTGAATGATACCAAAACCAGCCAGATACAAATAGTATAGCCAAAGAGATTTTATTACAAGTTCATACATACTATAATGCGAAAAGACTTTTTCCCGAACCTATTATTTTTTTTTGAAATATAGTATTTGCTTCCCCAATAAAGTAGGGTAGTAACGTGTACTATATTTTCCGTGCGACCACGTAAAATCCTGAGCGAGCGAATTTATGTCTAAAAATCAACATAACAACAATATGTAGCGTTCAGCAGGCTGTCCCGCCATGCGCGTCTGTGTGCGGTTTACAGAATCTGAATTTATGATTTTTCGTTCAAAAAGATTTTGTTAACCGATATTATATAATAGAAATACACGTGATGTCGGGTGTGGGGGGGGGGGGGGGGCTGGAGTAGGTACCTACCTAGTCTAAAACATCACGACGTATCACTAATGGGGGATGAGGGAGTACCTTGAAAAGTGGCCGAAAAAACCTCACGTGATATAAGGACGAGCGCATTGCAGCCGTCAACCTAAAACGTAGGTATACAGGTGAAGTCTCATGTGCCTACCTACCTGTCAACTGGCACCCTTCAAACCGAAACATCAATTGTACTTAGAAAACTATTGTGATTCATTTCAATCTATATATTATTACGGGATTTATCACGTACTGTTTTATCGCGACCGAAAATGTTGAGTGCGTGACGAGACCCGGCTCGGAGCTGATCGCACTCACCCTGATGAAGGTTCACGACTTGAACCGAAACATTGTCACAACATTGTAAGACTGACAAAATTGTAGAACAGTGATAAATCCCGTGTTTAAATTATTAATGGAACTGCAATGCTATCATTACTTTTTGGTTATAGGTCTAAAAACCATTGAAAATTTGTCAAAAATAGTATCTTTTAGTTTTGAGCTCTAGAAAATGGGCGTCGCAGTTTATTTTTGTAAAAAGATATGAAATTAAGTATTACTATTAATTAAGATGAATAAAGGATAATTTCAATAATAGACATTGTATTTATTATTATTTTTTTATTTCATATTGTAGGTACTCAACTCGTATTATATAACTGGTATTGAGCGGGACACCACGGGGCAGTTATCTGCCCCGTGGTGTCCCGCTCAATACCAGTTACGTAAGTAACTCGTTGCACTCAATTTCAACTTGAATCCGGTTAATATAGGTAACGTGAAAGGTAATTAATTATTGAAAAAGAAAAATAGTTTTAATTTAATTACAACTTTTCCATCGCGGTTCCAACCTTTTATCGGATGAGTTAACATTGGTTGGTTTCACACACTTACAACGGAGTAGGAAACTATCGTGATGTCCCAGAAGCAAATATTCGAAGGCATATTCTGCCATCGAGTTAGTATACGATACATATCATACGCGGCGATGGGCTTGCAACCATGATTGTCACATGAATGAGTGCACACTCATTCATGTGACAATCATGGTTGCACATCTAGCATGAATGCAAACATTACATGCTAGATGCACATCTAGCATGTAATGTTTGGACTTACCTATGACTACCCCCATGTGGAATAATCTTCACGGGCCTGCGTACTAAGTAACAAATCCGAAGATGATTACCCAGACCGCGATTGAGGAAGTATGCTTCAATTAAGTCTACTTTTTGCGTATTTGACAATGCCATGATAGGACAAATAAGATGATGCAATGACTAATATAAAAGACCGACAGGTGCAAGAACCATGTTCGAAATTCAAAATTGTCCTGAAATACGAAATGTTTTTGAATTGCTCATGAGAGCATGGAGTTCCTAAACTTCTTAATCGCTACAGTATTAATACTTCTTTAATGTGCAATTAGAATGTAATAAAATGTTTGTAGAAGGAATTTTGTTTGTCCTGTTGTATGAGAATACTTTTTATCAAATTTGACTAATTTCCGCTGTTCAGATTTTTTTCATCCGATACAATAAAATGATCCTTACTGCATCGATAGGCATCAAAAAAAAATTTACCAACTAGATTCATTTTAAGGCGCTACTCACACTTGACCAAAAGAAATTTAATGCCAAAATGTTTTTCTTCGAAAACGAGCTGATGTTTTAAAAGACTGCACCTGTATCTCCTCTGGTTATGGGTGCCGCCGTACTGTTACAGTTAAAAAAACATTCTGTATAACTAAAGTACGTATAAGAGTGCTTTTACTATAATTAAATGCATTGTAACGATGCTTTTGGTCTCGTTACATAAATTCTGTTTTGGAGATGTATTTGACTGGGTTTTTGGGCAGTAGTGCTGTAGTGGTAAACATTGTTTCTGTTCTGACGTTTTGGTTAGGTCTTTGACACTGACAGTTCATTTTTTGTCATGCAATCATTCGCTGGTTTTTTAAAAGATCGATTTCCGATTCGACTGTTTCAAGAAATCTTTACCGCATCACTGTTTTTGGAAAAAAAAAAACCACTTTTTCTCTCTGAGACAATGTCGGAAGGACGTAGTTTTGTTTTTCAAGATTTGTTTTATCAGATTTAATATCCAAGTTTTGAGGGGATTAATCATGTTTTGTGTTGGAAATTAGTTTGAAGGTGATAATGCCGGTCTAAAAATTTTGGAATTCGATTTCAAAGATGTTTTCTTCGTATTGTATTTTTGAACGTTGTTGCTCGTTTGAGACGAGTCTTTCGGGTAACCCTACGGTTTAATTTTCCTTGGTTTTCTTACCTATTATTTGGATTTAATTTAATTTACCTAACTCATTGGAAACCCCACGTTTTGGAGGACAAGATTTTCAATTTGCAACTTCACCCTAGCTTATTAGATTCTAATTAGAATACACTAGGAGTTAAACCTTTAATTAGCCTTCTGCTAATTTCCTTTTTTTTATTTTTATTGGATTGCAATAACGACAGTCAACCACAGTTTACAACTTTGTTTAGTTTTTAACCTCCGGCACCGTAGTTTCTAGAATCTACTGGTTTAATTAATAAGTAAATTTAACTTCACATTGCCGCATACAGAGTTCAGATTTCCACGGGCAAAGACTTACAATAAACTCTAAAAATGATATTCAATCTTCCATTAGCCTCCCCGGCCTTGTAATTAGAAGCTCAATCTCTTCGGCAGATTTATCCAGGTAATTTGTTTTTCAAAATTCAAGTAAGCATGGCGCCCGAGATTAGTTTGCTATTTGTTTTTGTATTTTAGTTTGCCTACCTGTACCTTTATTAGTTAGATTCACTTGGCACTTAGCCACGAAACCAGAAATTAATATAAAAAAATATAATATAGTAATAATAATGTGGTGGAAATTATATTTTTTTTTATATTACCATTTGTCGCATTTGTCACCAGCGTTCAGGGACTTTCGTGGATTTCTGAAACTTTGATACTGCTCGTTATTGCATCCTTTTGATTGTGTTAGACCTAAGTGCGTTTTTGTTTAACATTTGGAAAATTTGTGTGAAATATTCTTAATCAATGTGACCTTTTTTTCACATTGATATTGTTTATTCTGCTTTGTCAAACAACAAAATAATACAGTGCTATGGTTTATGTTGTATCCTCATTTAAGGATATTTATGTTAAAAACTTACTTTGTAAAACAATATAACATTGTCTAGTAATAATTCAATATTGAAAAACTTAATTTGTGTAATAATTTAGTGAATTTTAGCAATTTAGTGATTTGGTTAAAACATTTGATATTTAGCGACTATATTGTTACGTTAACAATTGTTAAACATTTGTAACAAATTTAACGAATAGTTTGACTCGGTTATGATAATTTTGTGAGTGGTTACTGCAATCCAGGATTTGAAACCTTGAAAATATTTCTGACTTTTGAAAACTTTATAAGATAACTTCAACATTTAAAAAACTTTATTTAGGAAGCTTTAAACTAAAACTTTTGACTTAGAAAAACTTTCATAACTTTAATTTTGGAAACTTAACAAAAACACCTCTGGTTGCTATCACGTTAAAGATATAATTAAATATTAAAATTAATTTCACACTTTTTGGGCTTTTAACTTGGTTCTGTTATGTTTGTTTGATTCTGCTTTTGTAAGTGATGATGAGTGTAGATTGATGTATGATAGGATATAGCAGTTTGTATGAAGAAGAATGAAGGGTAACCAAACTTCTTAACAATCCCTTGAATTTAAATTTCTGAACTTAACTTAGGTCATTGTGGTTTTTTTAACTTTTTGCTCTATTCGTTATATTTTCAACATCAAAAGATCTTATGTATATTTTGTATATTTTTGGAGAACTTTGTCTGTTGTTCTCAAACTTTTGTTTGTAGTAAGTCTTTACGGACTTATATTTGTTAGGTCACTTTTTGTGACATTTATGTCGTTTGTTTGTATTTGTCTGAAACCTAGAAAAGTTTACATTTAAGGTTCTCGGATTTGACATTTTGGTACCACCCTGATTTGACATTTTTTGGAATTGCATTCCTACCATTTTTTGGAATTGTATTCCTACCATTTTTTGAAACGGTTCTCAGATTTTTTTCTCTGGTTCTGTTAATTTTGTGGTATTATGCCCGGAAAGTTGGTCGAGTTATGCCGATCACAATATGCATAACCATTTTTTTTTCCAAATGTGACTGTGCCTGGTAAGTTGGTAGTGTTGAGCCGATCACAGTTCATTTGATATTTTTTGCATTATTCATTCTTTTCCGTCTGAATATTGTACGTTTTTTGTTGGAAAGTTGGTAGAGTTGAGCCGATCACAATACACAAATATTTTTTGTGTTTGCACATTTGGTTGTGTAGAACATATTTGCATTATTCACTCTTTTCCGTTTGAATACTGTATTTGTCCTTTTGTCGCATTGAGCCCGGAAAGTTGGTAGAGTTGAGCCGATCACAATGCACGAATGTTTTTTGTGTTTGCACATTTGGTTGTGTATAACATATTTTTAGAAATCACATTTTTCCCATGTGAGAGTTTACCTTTCATTTGGTACTTTTGTAAACTTCCGTACAGAGTCGGTGACGTAGTAGGTGTCCAACCGTACTTCTTATATTGTCGGAATGGCAAATTGTCAAATTGTTATTGCATGTTTTGTTATTTTAAAGTTAAGAAATTAGTATGGTATCACTTCAACTCGGCGACGAAAGTAGTCCAACCGCACTTTATGATCTTCTCAGGTCACTTGATAAAATTTCAATTTTATATTTCGATTTCTAAAATTTTAAAATTTTCAAGCTTGAGTTGACGACAAGTTTTTTCCAGTCGCACTTTTACAACGCTTTTGTTGAGTTTGTTATTTTGTATGCGTATTTTTAACTTTGTATTTAACTCAGTTTTTGAAGAGTTCTTTTTTGTTGAGAATTTATTATTTTCAAACTTAACTTGTTTGTCTAACTTGTTTAGATCTTTCCAAGATTTAGTACTTTTGATAAGTCTTGTGTATTTTTCACTTCGTGTTTTTCTAACATTTTTTGTTTAGATTTTCCAAGATAGTAGAACTATCACGTCTTTTGTAGTCTTTTGGTAGTCTTGGTAGAGTATTTTGTAGAGTCTTTTTGTAGAGTAAATTTTTTTGATTTATTGCACATGTTACATGCATATGGATTTTCTCCAGTATGCATTCTCTTGTGTTAATTCAAATAATTGCCTCGAGCAAATTATTTCTTGCATATGTTGCAAGCATATGGCTTTTCTCCAGTGTGGGTTCATTAGTGTGTCATCAAATTATTGTCTTGAGCAAATGCTTTATTGCATATGTTGCAAGTATATGGCTTTTCTCCAGTATGATTTCTCATGTGTCTAATCAAGTTACTGCCGGTGATAAATGTCTTATTGCACATGTTGCAGGCATGCTGTTTTTTGCTGGAATGAATCAGCATGTTTTCTTTTCATGTTGCACTAGTTTTCTTTTCATTCCAAATGTTTCGTTGCACACATCACAACAGAATGACAAAGCACACACATTGTTTGTCTCAGTGTTCACTTTCACTGGAGGTTGTTACAAGTTTACTAAATAGTGATTGACTGTGACAACTTCTGCGAGTGTACTCGCCTCTATGTCAATGGGTTCTTGTTTTAATGGAAGTTCTTCTTTAACTTGAGTATTTCCTTGGTTTGAGAAATCAATTATGGACATTAACGGTAAAACAGTCACAGATAGGTTGTGAGTGATTGCTGAAGGTGGTACTGCTTCCTCAGCCTGAAAACAAACGAAAACAGCTTGGTGGAAGACATAACGATAGTGATAGTACTTCACTGGGCGAGCATCTTCACAATGAACTGTACTAGGCTAACTATACCTCGGTGCTTTGTTGCAACAGCTCGCTCTGGATTTGTTCAGATTTGTGATACATGTCCGAGAATCTGCAGCACCTCTGCAGCTGTGAGTAGCAGATGTAGCATATTATCTGCGGCCTTCCGTCTTCTGCATTCAACTAAAACAATGAGATGTTTATTTCAATTGCAAAAGTAAAAATCCATAACGGTTATCTTTACAGTATTTAACCCGCCATTACCTACCGCTTTTACCTATATGTCTGTGAGACCGGGTGGGTCGAAAAAGTCGAATAACTTTTTTACCTGTTATTGAATTGACTTGCGAATTCGTGTACTCTCCTGATTTAGCGTACCCCACCGTCAGTACACCCCACATCGGCGAGGCAGGCGCACGTCTTTGAGTTTTGGCGTCAACCCGGTGCGTTGGACCGGGGTCACAGATTACGTAAGTAAAATAGTCAAAGTTAAATATTTTAATATTCAATTATTTA
The DNA here is from genome assembly GCA_918857605.2 of Philereme vetulata. Classification (NCBI taxonomy): domain Eukaryota; kingdom Metazoa; phylum Arthropoda; class Insecta; order Lepidoptera; family Geometridae; genus Philereme; species Philereme vetulata. The sequence goes on along the minus strand of OU975427.1, from coordinate 2,360,716 downwards.
TACGTACCTATATGTATCTATTTTTGGTTTAATTTTGTTAATATTCTGTTACCAATGATCTTTTTGCATATCTTTATATATAATTAACTTAGTTCATACGTAATTGTTGCCTAATTTCTAAACCTTGTTTTAGCATGTCTTACGAACGTTAGAGCCGTCGTTTAGAAGCCCTTCTGCAAGAGGAATTAATGTCCGATGAGGATATATCACAAAAATCATCGGATAGTGAAGCTGAAAGTGCCGACGAACCAGAAAATCCACTTCCAGATCACATACGAAATATGCCCAGAGCATGTCGTGCCAACATGCTCAAGCTGCTTGGCTCTTGAAGAAGAATGATTTTTGAGGAGTTTTTTTTTAATGCTTTTGTTTAGTATGGGTACCTTTTTGTTTGTTTTTTTTATAGATCCTATTGTGATAAAACTGAGAGAGGCTGATTTAGTTAGAAAAAAAGACTTGTTAAAAATTTTGATTTTTGAAAAGAGCATTAGAAAAAACTTGGTTATTTTTAATGTTTTAACTATATTAGCATCAAGATAAATAAACGATATGTGATTTAAGATAAACCATTGTATTATTATAAAAAAACATACCTTTTTAATATTTTAATAAGTAAAAGTTCCATGGAGTGAAACCATTTAGAAAAATCTCAATTTGAAAGACCTGGTCCGTAAGACCGGCGTCACAAATTACGTAAGTCAAAGTCACGTCTCAAATGGCGGGTTAAATTTAAAACAAACACAAGATATGTTTACTAAAGCTAATGTCATATTACAAAATATTTAAATAGGTACTTAGTGACATTAATTTTTACTTCTGACTATATTACTAGGTACTATATTAACTTTTTGCTTCTCTACCTGATTCTTATGTTTGGTGACTTGGTTATTAGATAAGCTTTAACAATGGGATATCAACTTAATCATACATATCGTCGCCTAGCAAACAACACCGCGCGAGTCGAAATTTGGCGGTATAGACATTTTAATGCCATTGGATGCAGTTTATTCGCGCGCTTCGATCTACCTATCAGATTCAAGCATATCGACCAATCAGGAGCCATTATTTTAAAAATTGTAACACAGCGTTAGTCAGTTTTCTATGAAACACCGCACAACTCGCACAAGTCGTCATTCCGTCATACTTTTTTACGCGGTTCGGAAGCTGTCAAGCTAAAAGTTTGTTTTTACTTAGTAACATCAGTGAAAGTGATAATAAATAACAGAAGACGGAGATAAAAGAGTACCTAAGTTATTGATTATGCGTACAATTGTATCAATTTATGTAGGTATTAATGCCCTAGATCATCTAAAACCTATGTCTCTGTCTTGAGCGGTGTTTTAATGTGTCTGTTTGCGATTTGAGCGGTGTTTTACCTTGCCTAATACCTTTATTACATTACAGAGTACCTTTTAACAATGTATGGCGAAGAAGATACACGTTGTGAAGACGATTTGGTTAAACAACTGATGAATGCAGGTCTTAAAATCACTACTAAGCGAAAACGAAAAAGTACAACTGAACACAAGTAAAAATGAAGAATGCTGGAAAAATATAAAACATGGCTTAAGCTAAGTTAAGCTAAACTAAGGCTTGAAGCGTTTGTTTTTGCATCTTGAGTAGAGGACCATATTTCCAATACCTTGAACAAGAAATGTTTGCCAGTAAAATTATACTCAGACGGATGCTGTGCACAGAATCGCAACGCTATCCTCAGTGATGCTCTTTTACGTCTCGCGATTGAAAAGAAGGTGATCATCACTCAAAAATATTTCGAAAAGGGACACACACAGATGGAGTGCGATTCTGTGCACAGTGCCATAAAATGTAAAGCAAAAGGAAAGGAAATCTACTTACCAGATCAATATGTGGACATATCAAAGAAGGCCAGGACAAATCCCATGCCTTATGAAGGGAAACTTTTCGATTTCAGTTTTTTCACAGATTTTAGTAAAAACTTGATATATAAATCCATTCGCTCAGGAAAAAGAACTGGTGATCCCGTCGTAACAGACATAAGATTGTTAGAGTATAGTCCAGATGGTATCATATGGTTCAAAACATGCTTTGATGAAGAGCTAAAGCCTACCATTAAGGCCTACACCTCTTCATCGTATAAAGCCTATAAATGAGCTCCCAAAACTTTACTCCGCAAGGTTGCCAGTAGCGAATCGTAAGTACCAAGACTTACAGGGTTGAAAACCTGTTATACCTGAAAGGTGCCATACTTTCTATGACCAACTACCTCATAGTTAAACCTTTTTCCAGTTTAAACCTGTTATACCTGAAAGGTGCCATACTTTCTATGACCAACTACCTCATAGTTAAACCTTTTTCCAGTTTAAGCCTGTTATACTTGAAAGGTGCCATACTTTCTATGACCAACTACCTCATAGTTAAACCTTTTTCCAGTTTAAACCTGTTATACCTGAAAGGTGCCACACTTTCTATGACCAACTACCTCATAGTTAAACCTTTTTCCATTTTAAGCCTGTTATACTTGAAAGGTGCCATACTTTCTATGACCAACTACCTCATAGTTAAACCTTTTTCCAGTTTAAACCTGTTATACCTGAAAGGTGCCATACTTTCTATGACCAACTACCTCATAGTTAAACCTTTTTCCAGTTTAAGCCTGTTATACTTGAAAGGTGCCATACTTTCTATGACCAACTACCTCATAGTTAAACCTTTTTCCAGTTTAAACCTGTTATACCTGAAAGGTGCCACACTTTCTATGACCAACTACCTCATAGTTAAACCTTTTTCCATTTTAAGCCTGTTATACTTGAAAGGTGCCATACTTTCTATGACCAACTACCTCATAGTTAAACCTTTTTCCAGTTTAAACCTGTTATACCTGAAAGGTGCCACACTTTCTATGACCAACTACCTCATAGTTAAACCTTTTTCCAGTTTAAGCCTGTTATACTTGAAAGGTGCCATACTTTCTATGACCAACTAACTCATAGTTAAACCTTTTTCCAGTTTATACCTGTTATACCTGAAAGGTGCCATACTTTCTATGACCAACTACCTCATAGTTAAACCTTTTTCCAGTTTAAACCTGTTATACCTGAAAGGTGCCATACTTTCTATTACTAACCACCTCATAGTTAAACCATTTTTCTGGTGATAAGTTTAAATTCACCGGTTAAGCCGGACTACATTTATGTACCTATTCAATACTAATTTTCAATACTTAGAATACATAAATTTAATAAAGCCTGAAAATTGTATATTTTTTTCCTTCTCTCCTTTCTCAACAATGTTTTATTAACATCAACAAACACAGCATGAGGCTGTGTTTACTAGTTATGGGAAACTTGTGCGGTGTTTTCCAAATTAGAAATGACATACCATGTCATTTTTTTAAAACACCGCACAATTATCTGCTAACACAGCCTAATTAATCTGTAACACAGCACAAATCAAATAGTATGGAAAAGATTTCCTAGGGTTTTGATGATTGATAGGACTTAGCTAATGATATAGAATAATATTCAGCTTATGTACTTTTAAAATTATAAAATAAAACAGGTTTTTGGCTCTCCTGTAATGTAGTAGAATTTTACTTGCGAGGTGTTGTTTGCTAGCCGACGATATGTAACATTGACATACTTTTATTATATAAATCCAAACTCAACTATAATTGCAGCGCCCTGCAGGGTGCATGTAAACAAACCTACTTAAGCCAGATGTAAGACCTAAAAGCTGTATTGAATGACTGTACATGTTGGCAATAAAATGAAATGAAATATGAAAGCAGACATCCTGTTGCTGATATGGTAACGAACAATTTGGAAATGGTGGTAAAACTTTAGTAGCTTTGTCAATGTATAAACTGTCTGTTTGTTGAGAGAGAAACTGATTGCAACTGAATGCGGGCAAGCTGTCAGCCGCGCTAATAGTGCGGGGCGCGCGCACGGTAACATCGTGGCCTCTGTGCTTGCACATGGTGCCCTGGCACCGCGAGACCGATGCCTGAATGTGTCCAGGTTACTCACCCTAACATGCAATAGCAGGAGTAGCCTCAGGCTCAGCTGTGGACCAACAGAGATGGATACTGGACAAATATTTAAAGCGCACTGACAATAAATAAGATATTTTTATTAGAAATAAAATCATGTTTTTCATTTTTCATTATGTACCCCTTTTTTACCCTAACAGAAAAAGGTAAAAATCATTAAGTACATTTTTCTTATTTACGTACAAACTATCAGATTTTAGACAACAGTATAAGAACAATATTTTAATATACACGTCATTACATGTTCACAGAAAGTTTCAGTTCATAATATCCCTCTTGTGATTTATCATACCAAACATACACAAAACCCTAATTATCTCCAAGTCAGTTATACCACATAATGAGTTTTACTTTTTAACCGACGATATGTTACAAGCATATGGCTTTTCTCCAGTATGAGTTCTCTTGTGCTCAATCAAACTACTGCTTCGAGTAAATGATTTATTGCATATGTTGCACGCATAAGGTTTTTCTCCAGTGTGGATTATTTTATGTCTAATCAAACTACCAGCTTGAGTAAATGATTTATTGCACATGTTGCAAGCATATGGCTTTTCTCCGGTGTGGGTTCTTTTGTGTTCAATCAAACTACTGCTTTGAGTAAATGCTTTATTGCATATGTTGCAAGTATATGGCTTTTCTCCAGTATGATTTCTCATGTGTCTAATCAAGTTACTGCCGGTGATAAATGTCTTATTGCACATGTTGCAGGCATGCTGTTTTTTGTTGAAATGAATCAGCATGTGTTGCACTAGTTTTATTTTCATTGTAAATGTTTTGTTGCACACATCACAACAGAATGACAAAGCACACACATTGTATGTCTCAGTGTTCACTTTAACCGGAGGTGGTTCCGAGCTTATTATATTGTCATCGATCATGACATCTTCTGCCAATGTACTCTCCTCTATGTCAATGGGTTCTTCTTTAGCTTCGATTTGTTCTTCAATTAGCAGTTCTTCTTTGTGTTTAACTTCAGTATATCCTTGGTTTGAATAATAAATTATCGGCGTAAACGGTAATGCAGTCACGTCCAGGTTATGGATGATTGCTGCTGTTGGTACTACTCCCTCAGCCTGTAAAAATAAAAATAAAAAATACTTTTCTTTCTTGCATTTTTACAATTGTGACTTATTACTATATGGAATTTTAAATTTTAAAATGAAAAAGCTGAGATAGATAAAATATAGGGTCCGGTCGTAAGAAGCTAAAGTCGACATATGTTACGAGCCTCTTCCACCCGTAACAGTAGCTTCCGTCTAGGGCATGCAGCATCGATCGCATCTCAGTCCCGGAAATTTATATACCGATACTGGCACGGGACCGGGAAATCCCGAGAGTTTCGATACTGCTATAATAAATTTAAGAAAAAGCCTATTAAAGTGCAACCTTGTTTGGACAATAATTTATTTAACATAAAACTGTCATCATCCTGTAAGTTGACAAAGCACATACTTAATTTTTATGTGTTTACCTTTACCGAGGGTTGTGAGCATATTATATTGTCATCGACTGTGTCATCTTCTACACGTGTACTCTCCTCTATTTCAGTGGGTTCTTCTTTAATCAGCACTTCTTCTTTGACTTTAACTTCAGCATATTCTAGGTTTGAATAACCAGTTATCGACGTAAAGGGTAGAGTAGTCACGTCCAGGTTATGGGTGATTGCTGTTGGCGGTACTACTGCCTCAGCCTGTTAACAAACAAAAACTAAATGTGAATATATCTAAATAGAATGAGAATTATGTTAAATAAAAATTGCTAGAAAATGGCAGCGATTCTGTAGTTTAATGACTAACTCTAAAATACAGATGTTCTTGATTCATTCAAGCTAAGGACCTTCTAGCAGGTCTAGCAACCTTTCTAATTGTTTAAATTGTGGTAATGATTTATCTTTGCGGAGCAATTTAAATCCCTCCCCCCCCCCCCCCCCCCCCCACCCCATCTTTAGACTCACATCACATATTTCATACATATTGCATTACACAAAGTAGGTATGGAGCCAAATGCAATTTTTAAAACTCTCCATACGCTTGTTATTAGTAAAATGTTTGTGTACCGGGCTATTAATAGGTACAATGAGACCTCCTCTGTTTGTGACAGAAAAAGATCTGGCCGTCCACGTAGTGTTCGTACGAAAAAGGTGGTCAAAGCAGTAAGGGAAAGAATTCGAAGAAATCCTGTCCGAAAGCAAAAGGTTTTATCTCGGGAGATGAAGATAGCACCTAGAACCATGTCGCGTATTTTAAAAGATGACTTAGGACTTGCAGCCTATAAGAGACGTACTGGTCATCTCTTAACTGATAATTTAAAAAAGAATAGGGTGGTAAAATCGAAAAATCTACTGAAGCGGTACGCAAAGGGAGGTCACAGAAAATTTTTGTTTACGGATGAGAAAGTTTTTACAATTGAGCAACATTTTAACAAACAAAATAACCGTATCTATGCTCACAGCTCTAAGGAAGCTTCCCAATTAGTCGACAGAGTGCAACGTGGGCTTTATCCGACTTCAGTGATGGTTTGGTGGGGTATTAGCTATGAAGGAGTGACTGAGCCATACTTTTGTGAAAAAGGTATCAAAACATCGGCACAGGTGTATCAAGATACCATTCTTGAGAAGGTAGTGAAGCCCCTTAACAACACCATGTTCAATAATCAAGAATGGTCCTTCCAGCAAGACTCGGCGCCGGGTCATTAAGCTCGGTCTACGCAGTCTTGGCTGAAAATGAACGTTTCGGACTTCATGAAAGCTGAAGACTGGCCGTCGTCTAGTCCCGATCTTAATCCTCTGGATTATGATTTATGGTCAGTTTTAGAGAGTACGGCTTGCTCTAAACGCCATGATAATTTGGAGTCCCTAAAACAATCCATACGATTGGCAGTCAAGAGTTTTCCCACGGAAAGAGTGCGTGCTTCTATTCATAACAGGCCTCGACGTTTAAAGGACTTGATTGCAGCCAATGGAGACCACTTCGAATAAACTTTTTATATTTTAAATTGTTTTATATTTATGTATTAAACTAACACACTGTAAAAGTAATAAATGTTATTTGCAATAGAATTTTTTTTTTCTTTGTTACAGTTTTTATGGCAAGACTAGGTATAATAATAAATAGAAATAGACCTTACTAATATAGTTATTCTGTTTAATAATATATCATCATCATCATATCAGCCGTAGGACGTCCACTGCTGGACAAAGGCCTCCCTCATTGATCTCCAGGAACTGCGGTTGGAAGCGGCCTGCATCCAACGCCGACCTGCGGTTCTTACCAAGTCGTCTGCCCATCTTGTGGGTGGACGTCCTACGCTGCGCTTGCCGGTCCGTGGCCTCCACTCGAGAACCTTTCGGCCCCATCGGCCATCTGTTCTGCGCGCTATATGGCCTGCCCATTGCCACTTCAACGTGCTAATCCGTCGGGCTATGTCGGTGACTTGAGTTCTCCTACGTATCTCCTCATTTCTGATTCGATCCCGTAGAGAAACCCCGAGCATAGCCCTCTCCATAGCTCGTTGAGCGACTCTGAGCTTATTCATAAGGCCAATAGTGAAGGACCACGTCTCGGTTCCATATGTCATCACTGGTAACACACACTGATTGTAGACTTTCGTCTTAAGGCACTGAGGTATGTTGGACGAAAAGACGTTGCGAAGTTTCCCAAACGCTGCCCATCCGAGTTGGATTCGACGATTGACCTCTTTCTCGAAGTTGGACCTACCTAATTGGACTGTTTGTCCTAGGTATACATACGCGTCAACAACTTCAAGAGCCGAGTTCTCAACCATAACTGGGGCAGGGACGACATGGACATTTGACATGATTTTCGTCTTGTCCATGTTCATTTTAAGTCCTACCCGTTGGGAGACTCGATTGAGGCCTTCGAGCATCGTGCTGAGCTCTTCCATCGACTTTGCCATGACCACAATATCGTCGGCAAACCGAAGGTGAGTGATGTATTCACCGTTAATATTGATGCCCAGTCCTTTCCATTCCAGAAGCTTGAAGGCATCTTCCAATGCGGTCGTAAACAGTTTCGGAGAAATGACATCTCCCTGTCTTACGCCTCTTTTTAAGGGAATCGCCTTCGAGCTCTGTTCATGTACTCGGACTGACATAGTGGCGTTTTTATACAAACACTTCAACACTTCGATGTACCGATAGTCAATACGGCATCGTTGGAGAGACTCAAGCACTGCCCATGTTTCGATCGAATCGAAGGCTTTCTCATAGTCCACAAACGCGAGACATAGCGGCAAGTTATACTCTTCGGTCTTCTGTATGACTTGCCGCAGCGTATGTATGTGGTCTACGGTACTGTAGCCTTTACGGAACCCGGCTTGTTCAGGCGGCTGGAAGTCATCAAACCTGCGTTCGAGACGGTTCGCGATGACCCTCGAAAACAGCTTATAAACATGGCTCAAAAGCGAGATGGGTCTGTAATTCTTAAGCAAGGTGTTGTCACCTTTCTTGAAGAACAGAACCACCACGCCCCCGTTCCATGCTTTTGGCGTCGTACCTTCAAGCAAGGCGGAATTAAAAAGCTTCTGAAGGACTTTAAGTACCGGTGATCCACCCGCTTTCAGAAGCTCTGAAGTGATTCCGTCCTCACCCGGCGCCTTGTCGTTCTTAAGCTGCTTCAAGGCCATCCTGATCTCATACAGGCTGATGTCCGGAATATCTTCGGTATAATGTCGGGTCAGTTTGGCTCTAGGGTCGTTGGCCGCACTGCAAACAGGTTTAGTGACCGAATCGTAGAGCCGTCCATAGAACCTTTCGACTTCCCTTAACACTTCCGCTTTACTTGACGTTATGCTGCCATCTTCCCTCTTCAGCTTCGTCATGCGGCTCTGCCCAATAGAATTATCTCTCGCGAACACTTTGGAGCCTTTATTCCGCTCTATCGTATCTTTAATACGAGATGTATTAAAGGTACGAATATCGTGCCGCAAGGATTTCCAAATCTTTCTATTGAGCTGCTTATGTGACTGAGCATCATCGGGAGACTGCAGTTGCAAAGAACGTCGTTCAGCCATGAGGTTAAGGGTGTCATCAGAGAGTTTCTGAGGTCTATTGGTACGGAGGGTCTTAAAGAACTGGGACCCCACCGTATGGACGGTTTCTACGAACCTGTTATTGATCTCGTCCACTGATGCATCTACTTCTAGACAGTCAAAGCGATTTGCAAGTTCGAGTTGAAAGCTCTCGAGGTTTTGGATATGTGCGCGAGTGGGTCGGAACGTAGATTTCATCAAACGGGACCTTTCAAGTTTAACGTTCATATTCAATGTGGCTCTAACAATTCGGTGATCACTGCCGGTTTTCACCCTGTGAATCACAGAGACATCATTGAATATCCGTTTCTTGTTGGTCAAGATGAAATCAATCTCATTTCTCGTGGAACCGTTGGGACTCATCCAGGTCCATTTCCTGTGAGGCGGCTTCTGGAAAAAAGAATTCATCATAAAGAGTCCTTCTTTCTCCAGAAAATCGGCCAGCCTCTGTCCTCTGGGGTTCCGTTGCCCATATCCAAATTGCCCCACTCTCAACTCATCATCGCTTCTCATGCCTAGCTTTGCATTGAAGTCCCCCATAACAACAATAAAGTGAGTTTTGTTCGTATGTATGGCTCTACTGATGTCCTCATACATAGACTCTACTTCTTCATCTAGGTGTGAAGTGGTCGGCGCATATACCTGAACGACCTTCAGCGAATATCGCTTAGATATTCTGAGTGTCAGGTAGGCGACCCTGCTCGACACACTGTCGATGGTGATAATGTTGTTGATGAGTGACTTGTGAACGAGAAACCCAACACCACCTTGGGACTGTTGGTCGCCCTCCCGGTAGTATAGTAGATTACCAGACTTAAGGGATATCGTGTCCTCGCCCTCTCTACGAACTTCTGATAACCCCAAAATGTCCCAGTGTAATCTACTAATTTCTTCTTCCAGCTCAACAATCTTTTCGTCTGTCCTCAAAGTGCGGATGTTGTGTGTTACCAGGGCCAGTGGTCGTCGTAGGGTTTGGTAGCCGATCGTCTCCCGGGGATTCTTAGCACCCCTGGCCCCGCCGTTACCGTGACTGCTACCGTAGCCAGGATTAGCGGGGCCGCCGGGGACTCGGGGCCTGGCTTTATGTTGTAAATCCATGAGGGGGTTGTTGCCATACTCGCCACGCTTGGCAGGCGGGTTGGCGAGCGCAGTATAGGTGTTGAAACACGAAAAGACGCTGCTGCCCATCTTTCGGAGGTATCCCTTAGCAGACTCCTACTGCATCCACGGGCAAGAGCGGAGGGGCAACATTCTATTGCCGGCGCCCCACGGCATAATAATATATGTATGGTAAAAAATGTAGCAACAAAATGGTCGCTATTCTGTTGTTTACCAACAAAAAATTCATAACATGAGATTTCAAAAATTAAGTTAGTTAGTGGTCTTTCTTTTTATCTTTCTGGGTTAATTTTCGTCAGCGATAAAAAATTGTGTTGACTACCTTCAACACTTGCTGATTGTTATAGTGCATGCTAATTTGATATTGAATAATAATAATGCTGTGAGTTAGATCTTATATTCCCATCTTCAGTATTGTCCACCTCGGCTCCGCTTGTTATCTCGTGGATACCAATAGGGGACTATTTGTGTCCATTTGTCTTGCCTAGTATGTATCATGTGATCTGTCCATCTCCACTTTTGTTAGTCAATTTTGTTTATCGTCTGTCGATTTAGTTCTGGCTCCAATGTATGAACTTCTCACTTTGTCCTGTTTTTTGTATTAGTCATATTTCTTTCCATAGCTTTCTGGCTTCTCTATGGTGTTTTTTTAGTGGCCATGTTTCGCAGCCATATGTTATGCATGGAAGTATGCAGGAGTTGAATACTTTGAAATTCACTTTCATGTCCAGGTCTTTAGACTTCATACTCTTCACTCACAGCAGGCCCCGACTGGAGAAGGGTTGCCCGAGACAGATCCTAATGGAGAATGCTGGAGGAGGCTTTTGCCATGAGGCTAGCTGAACTGAGACTTATTATAACAAATACAAAACAAAGATAGAAATTCAGTCCCGATACAGAGGCTACAATAATAATAATTCTGGAGATTTCACTCAGACCCTAGGCAAAGCTTGTACTGTGGGAACCAGGTAACTGATACAATACTTATGTATGGTTGTTTTTGTAAAAACATATACAATATATGGAGAAACAACCAGATCTGGAACAAATATCTGCAGGGCCACTGCTATGGGAATCAAAACCAAACTCTTTAAACACTTCATCTCTCTTCAAGATACCCAACAAAATTGAGCACTGTATGTAGATATATTTGTGTATTTCGTTATGTATGTGTATTATTATTATTTTTAATTTTTGTTAGTTTATTTCTAAGCTAAAGTTTGTGTGACTTTCCATTTTCTGGCATTACTGCTTTCTCCACTGTTAGGAGGACTGTACCTTCAATCTCCATAACAACTGTTCTTTGTTATTTGTTTACTTGTCATTCTATTGTATAATATAAAACATGCTTCACAAGTTCCAACAGTATTTATTTTACTTTCAATACACAAAGGTTAACTGGAAGAAAATGGAAGAAATGCATTAAGTTCGCCTATGTATTATTAGTGCAATAAAGATTTTTCTAATCTAATCTAAATATCTGTAAATCATGAAAACATTTATTCTGCAACGGGAATCGAACCCAGGCCCTCCTGTGTCCCCGCCAGCTATTTACCCATTGACCCACGAGGTTGTCATTTAATGTGAACAACAGTTATAACTAGTGGCCAACTAACCTCAGTGCCACATTGTAAATGCTCTCTCCGGAATTGTTCAGATTTGTGACACATGTCAGAGACTCTGCTGCTGTGAGTTGCAGATGTTGCATGTTGTGAGCGGCCTTCCATCTTCTGCATTCATCTGGAACAATGATGTATTTATATAACTTGAGCAAACCAGCAATTAAACTACATAGATAAATACTTATTAGGTTTGATGTAGGTATTTATTGTCAGTAAATCATTATGAGTAAAACTGAAGGTATTGATTGAACTTTTAATTTATTTTTGACCCGGCGAACTTCGTACCGCCTTGACATGCATATGACGCGGGCTGTCAATATACGTCACCCCGGTAGAATTGGAAATCTGCCATCATTATGTAGGAGGAAATTAATTTTCTTCATAATTTCTTTTTGGGTGAATTTTTCCGATACATATTTTAATAGTTATTCTGCCATTCGGGGCGGAGACAAATCCAACATATCAAAGATCATTAAAATCGGCCCAGAAGTGTTCGAACAAACCAGACTTTGATAAAACTATACTAAAAAATATAGGTGACCCGGCGAAATACGTACCGCCTTCACATACATAAACCTACGTCACCGGTAGAATTTTCAATCGGCCCACAGGTGGGCATAACTGACGACTCTATGCACACAAATTTCAGGTACTTACATAGAGTTGGTATATTGAAAAAGAGAAATAAACAACATTATATAAGAATAGGGTCGTTGCGCCGGTTGGCGGCCTTTTAGTCGCCTTCCCACCTTTGCTTCTTGAAATGAGTATGATATGTCCATTATTCAGGTTCTGATTGTTTCTTTAGGCGTAGCAGATATCATCAAGTTATTTTTCGAAATTAGTATTGGAGGACTACTGTAACAGTTTTTTTTTAAATAAATAATTACCTAAAATTTGCTCAAAATGCTGGTTGACGGCCACTTTTTTCAGTTCGCGGCCATCCTAAAGTTAGTTCGCGGCCGCCAGTTTTACATACAATAATGACTTACGAGTATTTCATACTTTTTTGCGTTTTTGTACACTTTTCACCATATAATGGTTCTATCATAAATTTCCACATAGGGCATAATGATTGCAATTTTCACTCAAATGCCTATACTCTTAAAAAGCACGTTCTCTTCAGTATTCTTTCCTTTCTTGTGCTCTAACTTAACCTTACCTTACACTATTCTAACATCTCTTATTTCCACAGGATTTGTTCATCTAACCTGGGGTCACGCACTACAATCTCGTCATTCAGGCATTCTAATCTCTACAGCATTTTACCTTCTACTCCCAACTCACCTTCATAATTTCTGCAACAATTCTTCCCTCTGTCCTTTCTTCTTTCCTTTCTCTATTTTTCCTCCTTTTTTTCCTTACTTGAAACTCCTAACCACTAGGTTGTTTTTGTTACAGCTTTGTTCAAATTTTCTGGCTTTCCAAGGAATTTTCTGACGTGACTCTTCCACTGGGCTTTTAACGGAGCAAACACGCTGACATCGGCAGGCTGCAGCATATGCGTAGTGTTCGGGGGAAGAGCATATAAAATAATACCAAGCTCTTACAGATAGAGCTCAACATTAAAGACATTACCTATGTCTTTAATATTGAGCGACTTATGTCCATCGACTAGCAGAAGAACGGGCTTCTTGATATTATTTTCTGTTATCCAATTGATGAATTCTGTCATCCATTTATCCACCCGGATTCGCTTCTTCCTGGACTCCAGTGTTGTGGCATGCCGTCTGATAAACTTTTTGGTGGTCTAATATGTATTAGACCACCAAAAAGTTTGTGTTAAGTCTAAGTTTTTCTATATGGAAAAACTACCAATGGCGGGCACATCTCACCATTAACGTTAAATGTTGAGAGTACTGTTAGGTTATATTCTGTTCTGTTAGGTCTTCAACCACAGTCGAAACGATTCTTCGGTCACCCTAGCGCGAGCTTTGTTGATTCCTTCTGCAGATCTTACTGACATCTCTGTCGTTTTAAAAAGTTTAGATACAATGTCTGTCCAGGACGATCATCCTTAAAAGGATTCGGCTTTTTTAAATCTTTGAAATTTTTTGCACGGTATCTAATAGCTCTTGTTTCTTCACTGGAAAAACCACATTTGGCTATATTTATAAGCCACTCTATAACTTTTTTTCGCCTTCTTCTCCCAGCACTGGCTCAGGGCCCAGTTTTTTTAGTTCGTCAGTTCTTCTGCCACATAACCGATCTTGAATTATACGTCTTGGAATACCGAATTTACGTGATGCTTTCCTGATTGGGACTTGGTCTTCGCGAATTTCTTTTAATGTCTACTGCAGAGTTTCAGGAGTGTAAGTCAGTTTTCTTTGGGTTTGTTCGTATACATCTTTAATAACAAAACTTATCGAAAAACCAAACAAAACCGTATGTTTGAAAGAAGTGGCCGTAAACTTACACCTCTATTTGCAAATAGTCAGATAACGGCCGTCTATTTTTCATATGATTTTCGGACGGCCGCGAACCCGATTTGTTTTGTTAGCATGTTTTAGTTTGCGGCCACATTATAGATAAAATCCGTATAAAATTATATTTTGGTGGCCGTGAACTAACCATATCATTTAAACCAACCCCAACAATAAATAAATGTTGCACAAAGAGAAGCTTTATTTACATTAATAATAGAAAAGAAAGCAAACTTATTGCATTCAATGAGCTAGTGCCACGGCCACCCGGCCGTATACCCACTTTACTAAAAAAATATTGTGTTGGTTGGCGGCCACCAAATAAAGCTGGTATTAATGTAATTTACTCCCATAATAAATGCAGAATTACATGAAACAATCAACTATGATCACTCAAAAAACAATCCCACTAGTAATAAGTAATCGTAAACTTGAAATACTTACGTTGAAAGCGGGACCTGTTCGCTATTTTTTGCGCAGCTTTACGTACGTGTGTACGCTGTCAGCGCGGCTGGCAAAATTGACGATTTATTTCCGGCACACGGATTAGGTTAACCGATTAATTTGAATAGGCATTACATTCTGCAACTATCCTACTTTTTAAAGTGCCACAACGCGTTGGTAACAGTGAGATAGAATTCTTATTATTGCAATATTTATACTGTTGGTCCTCTAAGAGGCCGCGAAACAACGCACGGCCGCGATCCAGCGTAATGACCCTACCTTATTTGTTCTGTAAGAGCGGCTTTGATACACTGTTACCAAGGTTACGAGAAAATGACAGTATCAGTATTGTTCTGAATTGAGCATAACTTTTTCTTGATTGTTTATTCACTCACAATCGATTCTACGTTATAATTTGTTATTTTAATAAAAAACGAAAAACAACAGTAAACGGCGAACAAGACGAGATGGCGGTGAAGTGAGCAGTGTTGCCAGCACCTCAATCAGAAAGAGGCCGGTAAACTTTGTTGAAAAAGGCCGATTTTTGGCCCGAAAGGCCGAAGTTGAAATAAAATACGTTATTCAACTAAAAACTATATTTAAATGGTGCAAAGAACAAAAACTAGACACAAACAACTTCTTTACTTATATTATAACTTATATATTAACAGTCTTTACCTACTTATAATTTCTGGTGATGGCTCGGAATTTATTGTACCACCACAGTTTTCTATGCCTGCAGTGTTAGTCATTAAAGAAACTATCGTCTGCGTATTGAAACGAGTGCGGCTTTCAGGTTTATTCTCTTCAGTTTACTAAAAACACGCTCAACACTCGCGTTAGAAAATGGGAGAACCAGCAGTAACCCAATTAGTTCATGTATATTAAAAAATTGGCAATTTCCTGCTATATTTTTTAGGAATTTCAAAATTTACCAAGACCTTATTTTTATTTATAATTATTGTAAGTAATATTTTTATTATTGGTGGGTAAAGGCCACTAAGAGGCCGATGGCTGCCATGGGCCGACAGTCGGCCCCGTAGGGACCGATCTGGCAACCCTGGAAGTAAACCAGAGTAGCGATGAGTAACTCCGGAGTAAGGAAATTAAATGAGTCGATTCAGCACGCGGAGTTGATAGTCTTATTGATTCCTGCCAATATAATTGCTAATGACTCCCGACTCCCTAATAATTATTCTTTCGATTCGGCTCGGATCGTTAAAGCTCGGGTTCAGTTTAGTTTGTTGCTTGCTTTGATTCCGACTCCGACGAATCATTCATTTCTTCGATTCGGCCGGCTCCGTTCGATCGTTGGTTAGCGCTCGGGTAAACTCGGGTTCGTTCGTTCAGTCGCTCACTAGGCAGGCACGCATGAATGCTTCTCTCACTTTGTCTGATAAAAACAAATGTTTGTTTTTTATTTTTAGTTCCTCTGAAAACAATGTTGACACGGTAATTGTTATTTATTTATTTAGTACCTACTTACTCGTACTGCACAAAAATACAAATTACATGTTCAAAAAGCGGGCTTAACGCTATTAGGATTTTCTACCTGCCGACCTCAGAGGTAAAACACAGACTACTATAGTAACAAAAAAGGTTGGCGTGCTAACTTATAAACAAACTTTATCTAATATTTAAACTAACAATTTTTTTGATGATAATAATTTAATGTAATTTGACATTTTATTGTGTTCTATCTGTTAGCTTGCTTATAATTTAATAGAGAGTTTTAACTAACAATAAAACTTACCTATTATTTTTCGGACGATATCCGGAATCTATCTTGAGTCAAGCACCTGTCTTTTTCACGTTTTTATCGTAGCAACTTCCTCTCTTCGACTTCCGGTGCGCCGTGATTGGTCGACGCATTTTGTCGGTTACGATTGTGGCAAGTTTGCGACGACCCATAGGGCGCTCTTTTGCTTCATTATACTTACTCATGATATACCAGGTAGGCATTACCTGGATTCCGGATATCGTTGGAAAAATAATAGGTAAGTTTTATTGTTAGTTAAAATTCTCTATTATTTGTTCCGAGCCGATATCCGGAATCCATCTTGAGTGATGTGTTTGTTATCTCCTGGTATGCCCATAATATATATAATTATGTTGATGCTATAATGTGTAATGTATTGAAAACATAAAAATAAATATAACTAAAGTAAAATTTATTTATTTCTCATATCACAATAAATCATAATAATCATAAACAAAGATCATGTAAGGAATCATTATCGAATTGGTTGAAAGAAATTAGATAAAGAAATTGAATTATCATTGCTAACTGCATGATCTGAAATCACTTTTTGGTAATATGTTCTAAAAGTATGTTCTTGCCGCCAATTTCCATTCTCAAGAATTTGATCAATGGGAAACTTTTCTAGCCAATTGAGAGACGCTACAGCAGATCGCACTGAGCCTGGTGTGGCTTCTATACCCGCGTCCTTAAGCACGGACTTAATCCAACCACCGATAACCGTTTTAGATGCTGGCTTAGGATCTCCTCTAGCAGTTATAAAAAGTTCTGACAAGGTACCTGGTTTCCGACGATCTTGTGAAGTGCTGATTAACTGACGAATCCAAAATACACAGTCAAGGTTTTTGATCGGATGTGCTTTGACTCTCCATCCAGATTGTCTGTAATTAATGTCGTCTGTCTTCGATCCAAAACAAGGCCACAAGACAATGGCGTCACCTTCATCTATGTATTGGTCGGGTTTGGTGTTCAGCAGTGTGAGGTCGTGCACCCGTCGCCCTGCCGCTAGCAACAATAATATAGCGGCATGTCGTGATACTTGGTACAAACTATTCTCATCTGGTGCATTATTTTCCAAATATTGTATTACACTTTTTGCGTTCCAAATAGGTGGTTTCATTTTCTTACCCTTTGCTACTACTCTTTGCAACCCAGTTAGATGACAATGTAGTATTTCCTGACAAATCAGTAAAGGTCGCAATTACAGATTTGTGCACCAATATGGTCCGATAGGCTAAACCTTCGCTTTTGTGTAGATATGCCAGGTAACGAGCTACTTGTTCTGGGTACGGATTTTTGTAAGAAGCATTGTTAGAGACACACCATGCTTTCCATTTATTCCATGCAGGTACGTAAGTGCTTATAGTAGATGGCCGCCAACTTGAAAATAGCAGAGATTTTTCTTCTACTGACCAATCTTTGATTTTGTCTGTCCACCCTAAATCAGCCAGGCTTCCAAATGAATGTCTTGTATTTCTGGCGGGTGTATTCCGGTTCTCGTGTCGATCAGAACCTCCGGAAGATGTGGGATGCGGTAAGGGCCTCGAATAGCCCGGGCTTGTAGGTCTGCTCGCCAAAATACCATCTTCCACTTTGGAGCGATCAAGATGTACTGACCTTTCGCTGTGTTCAGCTGAGACAATACCTGGGGTATCAAGTTCGGTGGAGGAAATACCCACGCTAGTTCGTAATCCCACTGGCGAAGGAACGCGTTGTGATATAGTGCCTTCGAATCCTGCGTGTTCAGTGACACGTACCTCATTACAACGCGAGCTGTTACCGACGCAAATAGGTCTACTAGCGGTGTGCCCCACATCTGGAAAATTTTGTTCGTCGCTGGGGGCAACAGATACCATTCTGGACAAGCCTTGCCTCGTGATAGGGCATCTACTTTGCAATTGAATCGGCCCGGAAAGTACTGCGCTGTCAGATAAATATTCAATTGATCCATTACCTTCAATAGCTGGCGCGTGAGATCCAGAAGTTTCTTCGACTTCGTTCCACCTTCTTTGTTTATATAAGCTACCACTGTGCGGTTGTCTGTTTGTAATAGAATGTGAGCATTCAGTAACTGATTGTTCTCTTGTTGGATCGCTGCATAAACTGCAAACAGCTCTTTGAGATTGACATGCCACGACTGTTGTCGCTTTGTCCACTGACCTGACATTTTCGTGTAGCCTAGTTGGGCTCCCCAGCCGTAGTCTGATGCATCCGTTGTAAGCAAGTGTGAGATCGGGCCTGTATGTATAGGCAGTGAGCCCTGGGCTGCTTGTAACCACCACTTCATTTCGGCGAAGACAGGTTCTGGTAATTTCACTTGTCTGTAGGGGTGTTCCTTGGGAAGGTGACGAGTGTGAAATTGCAGGGTTCGACAATGTAAGCGCCCCCTGCGTACTACAAACGAGGCAAAGTTGAGTCTCCCCAGAAGGGATTGGGCCTGTCTGAGGGACCAACTGCCTTTGGCCGTCTGACTGAGAAGTGCCCTGCGTAGCGTTAGGCACTTCGGTTCCGACAGGGACTTCGTGTTGAGTTTGGTGTCCCACGTGACGCCCAAAAATTCTAAGCGTTGTGTCGGAACCAGTACAGACTTGAACATGTTGATCTGAGGGACCAACTGCCTTTGGCCGTCTGACTGAGAAGTGCCCTGCGTAGCGTTAGGCATTTCGGTTCCGACAGGGACTTCGTGTTAAATTTGGTGTCCCACGTGACGCCCAGAAATTCTAAGCGTTGTGTCGGAACCAGTACAGACTTGTCCATGTTGATAGTCCAACCGAGTTGTCTCATTAGGTTTACCATAAATTCAATGTGCTCGCGTAAAACTCGAAAGGACTGGTTCACCAACATAAAATCGTCCAGGTATACTGGTACGCACCTTATATCTCGGCTCCTCAGGTACTCGGCTACCCAGTTCGTCAGGGAGGAAAACGTTCGTGGTGCTGATGAAAGTCCGAAAGGCAGACACGTCATTTGGAGAAGGTGGCCTTTGTAGCTGAGCCTCAGAAATCGTCGGTGCTCCTTGGCTACAGGCAGGTGAAAATATGCCTGGCTCAGATCTACCTTCACCATCCAATCTTCGCTCTGCAATAAACTTGGCATTCGGAAATGACTGAAAAGCTGAAAACCCTTTAGTTTGACAAAATGGTTTAATCGTTTCAAGTTGAAGATAGGGCGAAACGATCCGTCTGCTTTTGGAACTAGGAAAAAAGTTGATAGATAGCTTGACCTCGGCTTTTTCTAGAACATGTGTGTCCAACATATTTTTTATAAGTTGGTAATTTTTTATAACAGCTTGATTCGGATATATCAGGGGCGGCTTCATCACGAACGGAATGAGACCCTCTAACACAGGTATTTTATACTTAAAAGAGGGTCCCAAACCCATGAAATATATATAAATTAAGTTTACTGAAATAAATATATTTGATTTGATTTGATTGATATATAGGAACGCCATTATTATGATAACAATTGTTTTTATTAAAATAATTATGTTACAGAATTGTCTATCATAATAATAAATCCATCATTACGTGTAAATAGAACCGTAAATACGTAAATATCAAACTCTCTATTGGCGGGTTCTTAAATCCGTCGGTAACCAATTACTCCTCGTATCTCCTTGAAAAAATGTCAAACTATTAACAGATTTTCAAGTAAAAACGAGTTGTAGCTGGTTACCGACGGATATAGAAACCCGCCAGTAATCTACAATCCGTTGAAATAGAAAATAAATACGTTTAAATAACTTTTTACTTGCAAATAATTTGTTGTACGAAAACTACGAAACGACACTAAAAATACAATCCATGCGATTGGATTCCACAACAAAAGTTAATAAATTTTAAGTTTTTAAACTATGAATAGCGTAGTTTCTGAATCTTCAATTTGCGTGGGCTGTTTGAGTGCCGATAGGAAACTACAGGTTCCTAACGAAGAATGTAAACTAATGTATTGTGGATTTCTTGATTTATTTGTAAGTTCATTTTGTAACTAACGATTACGCTCATAAAGCAACTGCTTCAGTTTATAACTATAAGTTCCTAGAAATAAACAATAATGGGACCATTGCTTCCTTCTCCTCTAGTCTAGTGGAACCCAGTTATGTTAACAATGTCATCCATCATAATATTTAACTAATAAAAGCATTGGCCCCTCGCAAGCTAAATATTACGTACAGTATTTCTAAGGTAAAATTGCTATCTACGTTTTCAGAATCCCTGTCAGTCAATGTCACTCTGTTTTGAATGTACTGCATTGTTACAAAAAATGGTGCATTTTAAGAAGCAAGCAAAACAAGCATATATCTGTTTCTTTACGAAGGTAAGTCATATAACTGATATTATTATTATTTTTAATACACAGGCAGCTCTTAGAGCTGATGCGTGTATATCTTACTTATTGTCAGTGAGCTTTAAATATTTGTCCAGTCTGTTTTTGAAAGCGTTCACTGAGGGGGCACTGATCACTGACTCAGGTAACCGATTCCAAGTGTCCACTACGCGATTGGGCAATATGTGCTCCCTTGGTTTGCTGGTACTTCGCCCGCGTTGCAGCTTCAGTGAGTGTTCTCTCAACCTTGGATTATTGTTCATGGTATACAGTGTTTTTTTTTACTGTAACAGTATGGCAGCACCAGAGGAGATACAGGTGCAGTTTCTTTTAAAACATCAGCTCGTTTTCGAAAAAAAACATTTTGGCATTAAAATTTTTTTGGTCAAGTGTAAGTAGCGCCTTAAAATGAATCAAGTTTGTAAAAAAATTTTTTGATGCCGATCGATGCAGTCCTTTGTAAGGATCATTTTATTGTTTCGGATGAAAAAAATCTGAACCGCGAAAGTTAGTCAAATTTGATAAAAGAAATATTAATACTGTAGCTATTAAGAAGTTTAGGAACTCCATGCTCTCATGAGCAATTCAAAAACATTTCGTATTTCAGAACAATTTTGAATTTCGAACATGGTTCTTGCACCTGTCGGACTTTTATATCAGTCATTGCATCATCTTATTTGTCCTATCATGGCACTGCCAAATACGCAAAAAGTAGACTTAATTGAAGCATACTTCCTTAACCGACGAAGCCCAACTAATGCGCTATAGTGGTATCAGGAACACTACCCAGACCGCGATTGAGGAAGTATGCTTCAATTTAGTCTACTTTTTGCGTATTTGACAATGCCATGATAGGACAAATAAGATGATGCAATGACTGATATAAAAGTCCGACAGGTGCAAGAACCATGTTTGAAATTCAAAATTGTTCTGAAATACGAAATGTTTTTGAATTGCTCATGAGAGCATGCAGTTCCTAAACTTCTTAATCGGTACAGTATTAATATTTCTTTAATGTGCAATTAGAATCTAATAAAATGTTTGTAGAAGAAATTTTGATTGTCCTGTTGTATGAGAATACTTTTTATCAAATTTGACTAACTTCCGCTGTTCAGATTTTTTTTCATCCGATACAATAAAATGATCCTTACAAAGGACTGCATCGATAGGCATCAAAAAAAAATTTACCAACTTGGTTCATTTTAAGGCGCTACTCACACTTGACCAAAAAATTTTTAATGCCAATATATTTTTTCTTCGGAAGCGAGCTGATGTTTTAAAAGAAACTGCACCTGTATCTCCTCTGGTTATGGGTGCTGCCGTACTGTAACAGTTAAAAAAAACACTCTGTATAGTGTTTGTGACAAGTCAGGTATGCTGTAGTGGTAATATGCTGTGGTGATAATATGTAATTTTAACTGTAACAGTAAAACCTAGACATTGACTAAAGTCAGGCCATTTTAATAGGTAACATTTGACGTCTGTTGATGTCTGTCAGTTCGGTACAACTAGTACTCGTATCGGTCATTGGTACAATAAATATGTAATCGTAATTGAAAAAAAGTTAGGCAATTGTTGCCAGAATGTTATTGTGGGAATTTGTTGGATGCAGGCCGCTTCCAACCGCAGTTCCTGGATATCAATGAGGGAGGCCTTTGTCCAGCAGTGGAAGTCCTAAGGCTGATATGATGATGATGATGATGAGGCAATTGTGCAGTTCTAACAAAACAAAACAATATATTATTTTTTGCCCGCCGTTACAAGGTTACGTTGTTGAATTTTGATGAATTGTCAAATGTTACCTATTAAAATGGCCTGACTTTAGTGAGAGTATCATTAGCAACATTTGATTACTCAAAATTGAGAAGGATAACATAGCGACAATACTGGCATGAAATTGTCAGTCGTAACACCGACAGAACTGTATGTGATAAATTTGTTCTGTTTATAGAGGAGCAGCATTATTGCTGATATGTGTACATCACACAGCGCTGAAAGCCTCTTAATGTTCACTTTTGTAGCAATATCTTATTAATTCGTGGCCATTTATCGAGTTGTTTTTAAATGAGTATTGAAGTAGCAGATACAACTGTTTCCAGTAAAGCACCATGTTACTGAGGAAGTTATGTCTATCAGTGTGTTACAAGGAGCATGATTGGTGATTATGTAGTCGCTGTGTATGTATGGGCATTACTTAGTATACTTAGTAGCAGTTACTAGGTACCAGGTAAAACCTGAGATAGCTAGTAGCGGCCAGTGCGCTGTCGTCTGTGTTGTAGGGCATAACATTAATTAACGCTCTGTAAGACCGATTTAGTGTTTTTTTTTAAATTTGATGTTATAAACACTATTTTACGGCATAAATGACCAACCCAGTCCCACTTGAGTTTGGCGGCTTTCTTAGCTACAGGTAGCGCAGCTCGGTGTTGCGTATGCGGTCAATACGCTTGCATCAGAGAATGCTGCGCTCCATCGCACGTTGGCAAACCTTGAGCTTATACTTTTGGATGTTAGTCAAACTACCAGTGAGGGTGATCAGTGGGCTAAGCTCACCACTGAGTGGGACCCCGACACAGCCCGAAGACGTCGTGGCCGACCAAAGAAGAGATGGGATGAGCTCACTAATTTCCGAGCGGATTGGACAACCTTAGCGCTTGAAAGAATTGTGGAAAGAATGGGGGGAGGCCTTTGCCCAGCAGTGGGACACAGTGGGCTGGTAATAATAATAATTATAAATACTATTTTAAAACAGTGATTCTTAGACCATTGTTTATATCTATATATTTAATCAATATTTCTCTACAATGATCCCAGTTAATCCCAAAATGGTGCCTGGAAGACATCACTTTGAGCGATAAGACCACCCATTGCACATATTTTTATAGTTCTGTAATTCGTTGTCATTGGATGTGTAATAAAGAGTAGTTATAACTATATATGTTTTTTATTTCAGAATAATCAGAAAACACGAAAAACTCTGTCAAATTTAGGGTCAAAAAGCATTGTTAATTTTGATAATTTCAGTCATAAACAAACTGAAGATTCAAGTTTTCTGATCATATATTCTAAAGATGAAGAAATCATACAACAGCATGCGACTTTAAGTGTTTTTCCTAGTGTTTGCAATACCGTTAAATATGAAAACCATTTTGATCAAAAAACAAACAGTTATGGTCAAGAAACAAACAATTATGATCAAGAAACAAACAATTATGATCAAGAAACAAACAGTTATGAGCAAGAAACAATTAAAAACAAAAACTATACACAGCCACTAGCTTTTATAATGGTAGAAGATGTAGATCATGATTATAATGATGCCTTTTCTGATCAAGATTTAAAGGTAAGAAGGTATTTCTACTATTAAGAAATATATAATGATT
The DNA here is from genome assembly GCA_918857605.2 of Philereme vetulata. Lineage (NCBI taxonomy): Eukaryota > Metazoa > Arthropoda > Insecta > Lepidoptera > Geometridae > Philereme > Philereme vetulata. The sequence goes on along the minus strand of OU975427.1, from coordinate 2,336,555 downwards.
TTCAACTCTCTATGTCTCACTGCTAAGCAAAGACATATGGTTGCCAACCGAATTTATAAAAAAAAATGCTGGACATTTGATACAGCGCAAGAATCAACCAGACGTGGAATCTGTAGATCATAGGTATGTTATAATCAGTGATCGGAGTAGGTAGAGCTGTTTAGGTTCATTGACCGCAAACATTGATGTTAATATGGATATTCCATTAGATTCCGACTAATCCTCCGGAATTGCTTGAAGCTGCATCGTATTATAGAAAATATTATGAAGAAATAATGAATGTTGTTTCTCGATTAAACAGCTTTGAATCAATGGCAATACGAAATGCGAATAATATTCTAGAAAAAGAGAATCTACGGAATCAATGAGTGTACTTATATAGAAAATCATTATACGATTATTTTACTTTCTTTAAAAGAGTTGCAGAAACGAAATTTAACATTAAGCGACTCATTTTTGGCTTTTGATCAAGTCAGAGCTGCTTTAAATGAGTGTGATTCTGATAGAATAAAAATAAAAATTGAAAAAGTTTTGGATAGGAATCCTGACATTGATATCCTCAGAGGATTTGAAGAAAAATTGTCAAAAAATGAAGTAAATGATGAAATTTTGTCATATAAATTTGTTCCACTAACATCCACAGATGTCGAACGCTCCTTTTCTACATATAAATGGGTGTTAGATGTAAAAAGAAATAGACTAAAATTAGAAAAAATAATGGTAATATAATTTAACTTAGGTCACTTAGGTACTCAGACTTCTACTGAAGCTGAAGACGAACTAGACCAAGAAATAGATAATTTCTTGGTCTAGTTCGTCTTGAGCTTCAGTCACAGATGTCGAACGCTCCTTTTCTACATATAAATGGGTGTTAGATGTAAAAATAAAAGGAGCGTTTGACATCTGTGGATGTTAGTGGAACAAATTTGTAGACAAAATTTCACCATTTACTTCATGTTTTGTCAATTTTTCTTCAAATTCTCCAAATATGACATTTTTTGTTTGAATAAGTAAATTATTGTTTAACGTGTTGATCAATTTAATCAGGATTTTATTGTAAATACATACATATAGCTTGTTCTGTTTGTATATTTAAATTTTTTGAGGAACAAATAATTTGTATGGTAATATGTTCTTTTACAACTTCAGAATGATAATGTTAAATGATTGTTGAGTCTTATATGAATATAAGAAATTGTTACATAAAAAAATGTATGTGGTTTAATGAATCAAGTTTCTATCTATTTAGTATACTATCCTTAAACTTGCCCGTCGGAGAGGAAGTGTATTCTTTCATTACTCCTTAAGGCGTAAATAGCTTTTTATTATTTTTCTACTTAAAAAGCAAATCCCGGGATTTTGGGAATATCCATATTATTCTTACATATGGCAAGTACACAAAATAGCTCTACCTACTCCGATCACTGCTTATAATAAACAGACGCTACTTTGCCTCGTCAATAAACGTTTAGCATTACGTTTATTGACGAGTTACGTATAGACGTGTTTGGCCCGCGAATTGAGAGCACTGGTGACCTGTATCACAGGCCTACCTCAGGCACCAGTCTCTCATAAAACAGGTTAAGAACTTGGTATGTTTATCCTAAGTCCTATAATTCTTATCCTTGTTATTTTATCTAAATTCTATATTGTATTATCTGTAAGAATACCTAGTTCATAAGTACCTTTTGTGAGAGATATAAACGTCTTTATGATTACATATGTAATGTAGACTCAATTTGGTTTAAGGCAACCTCCGTGGCGCAATGGGCGCATAGCCGGCTGAGACGCATACCCGCTGCGGAACAAATGTTTGCATTATCTTCAGATATTTGCTCTGGGTCTGGATGTTTTTCTATATATAATAAGTATGTATTTAAAAAAAAAAAAGTATATAAGTATTCTATCAGACACCTGGTTCTCATATTACAAGCTCTCGTTATTATAAATACGGGATTTATCACGTACCGTCTTATCGGTGTTTCGATCAACAATGTTTCGGTTCAATTCGTGAACCTTCATCAGGGTGAGTGCGATCCGCTCCGAATAACGTCTCGCCTCGCACTGCGCGCCGCTGCTCTCTGTGCGCGAGTGGACGGGCGGGGTGGTGGGGATTGGGTCAACGAAAGCACAGTGCGTTGACCCGCTGTATCATCATCATTATCATCACTGCTGCTCTCTTCGGTAGTTCTTGGTACAGGCAAACAGACAACACTAACTATGTCTCTACCAGGTTCACTCACTCTTCTGTCACTTGCATCATGAAGACATGGCCTCCAGGCCATTGTTGGATTGTCGGTCGAATGAATGAATGAAAATTCTTTATTATACCTTACAAGCTAGACACAACAGATTTAAAGAAAAAAACAAATAAAAGTAAGCATAATGGGCGGCCTTATCGCTTAACAAAGCGATCTCTGCCAGACAACCTTTGGATGGAGAGGATCATTGCTTAATGGAAGATTGGCCGAGGTGTAAAAAGAATAAACTTAATAATAGAAAAAGAAATTAGTTATATACATACATATTAGATACATAAATAACTTTAAATAAATAAATATCATATATATAATAAATAGATATGTACTTACATACTTATACTTACAATAATAATATTAGAGATCAGATGAATCATGACTCTTCATGGAGATAAAAGTTTTTGACTCTAGCTTTAAATACGGAAGGTGAGGGGGATTTCTTAATGGAGACCGGCAAGGCGTTCCATAATCGGACAGCTTGGACGGAAAAGGAGTTTGCATAGAAACTGGTTCTATGTATCGGGGCCGAAACACCGATAAGACGGTACGTGATAAATCCCGTATTTATAATAATGATTGAAATCAATCACGAAAGTTTTCTAAGTAAAATTGCAAGCTCTGCTTAGTTTGGGGCTAGATATCGTATAAAATAATAACAGCTGGACATTACACACTGGTAATGTCCAGCTGTATTCTCTCGAGTACGTGCTAGGAAGCCTGGGGGTGCGCGACATCGCTGACAAGATGCAAGAGAGTCGGCTGCGCTGGTACGCTCACGAGAAGAGGAGGCCACCTGACTACGTAGGGAATTTGGCACTACAACTCTCCATCCCCGGTCGAAGATCTAGAGGATCAAGACAAGAAAGAAAGAAGAAAAAAACAATTATTCAGACCACCACAAATGGACACAGAAACAAATGACACAAAAAATATACCTAATATACCTAAAAATGTTAAATGTGGTGGCGAAAGGGTCCTCAGCTCAGCATTTGCTACAGCACGTTGCCATACTGCAGCGCTGGTATTCTGCTGAGGCCGGTGTTGACCTCACGGACACACAGACATTTATACAACTATAAGATTTAAAACATTTACATAACAATTTACCAATATTATATCTAGCACCTTCTACAGATCACTAACTCAAAAAGTCATACAAACCATGACTGACAATTTATTAATGAGGTGACAAGGTGGAGAGATGTAGTGTCAAAAGACATGAGAGAGTGCCAAGTTTCTGATGACGACGTCGAGGATAGAGCGAAGTGGAGAAGAACGATTAGGAAAGCTGACCCCACCACAATGTGGGATACATAGCTGGGAAGAGAGAGAATGTTCAGCTGTATTATTGTTAAGTTCAGTGTTATCTTCATTAGTTGATAATATACGGTAATGCAACTGAAACTGAGTATTAATAAATAAATCATGCAAATATTTGTTACACGGCGGGAATCGTACCCGCAACCTCCTGCGTCTCAGTGTCGTCAGCCGGCTGGTCGAACAATGCGCCACGGAGGTCGTCAACGCTATGCCCTTCTAGAAGTCGTTAACCGTTTATATTCTTTAAAATAAAACTGTTTTTTTTATCTTTCAGGAAGAAAAATGCAAGGAATTGGAGTTTTTGGATTCTGACGATGAACCTCTTACGATGAAGTCGAAGAAAAACAAAGAAAAGAAGAAATCAAAAAAGTTAAAAAATGGTAAATAAGCATTAATTCGTAAACTATTTGGTTATGTGAAGCGATGGTGCCAAAAACAAGCATCAATTATAAAAAAAATGAATTATTTATCATGTGAGGCGTATAGAATCAAGGGCAGCTAAAGTCCGTATTGTGTCTAATTTCACTTGAGAATGGATTTTAATTTATTCAATAACTATTTAAACCACCATTAGGGACGTCGGTGTGCTTTGGTCATAGTTTTATATTCCTACAGTAAGTTTTTACGAGATTTTCTTATTTATTTATGGCAAAAATACGGTGAAATAGGCATTTTTTTGTTTTGTTAAAAATTAGCGGAAGTGGATATAGCTGCCGTTGATTCTATACGCCTCATGTACTTACTGTTTTATCGGTGTTTCGATCGACAATGTTTCGGTTCAATTCGTGAACCTTCATCAGGGTGAGGGCGTGATAAATCCCGTATTTATAATTCAATTCAGCTCAATAAATCTTCTGAAATAAAAATTGAATTTAATAAAATAACTAATAACTGAATACTGAATTAATTAAACTGAATTTAATAAATCTGTCCTTGTGTTGAAGTTGTAGCTGCTTGTTAATTCATCATAACCACTTTTAGAGTTGCTTATTTAAATTAAATTTGTGTTATTACTGGTAATTTAGGTTTATAGTATGTAGATATGTTTTTAAATTTATATAGATGCACCGCCGTTATGTGTTACATTTTGATCCTGTCCATACAAAGGTTGTCTGGAAGAGATCGCTTTTAGCGATAAGACCGCCCATTGTACTAAATCTATTTGTAAGAATTATGTTCTGTATTTTACTTTGGTGTACAATAAAGAGTTATCTTATCTTATCTTATCTTAAATTGGCGAACTACGCGTGCGAAGCCGCGGGCGGAAGCTTGTAATATATCTATACTAATATTATAAAGAGGAAAGATTTGTTTGTTTGTATTAAATAGGCTCCGAAACAACTGGTCCGATTTAAAAAATTCTTTCACTGTTGGGAAGCTACACTATCCCCGGGTGACATAGGCTACTTTTTACCCAACTGCGCAGGAGGAGGGTTTGAAAGATGTTTTTATTGAAAAATTACGCGTGCGTAGCTGCGGATTGGTCAGCTAGTAGTATACATATATAAAGAGGAAAATTTGTATATTTGTATGTTTGTAACGAATAAATTCAAAAACTACTAGTCTGATTTCAAAACTTCTTTCACCATTAGAATGCTACATTATCCCTGAGTAACATCGGCTATATTTATTACTAGAAAAAATTAGGGATCCCTATTGAAACTTCAATAATGTAACCCACCTTACATTTTATGGTAAAAAATTAACCATAAAATGTCTTTCATCGCATGCACTACATATTGCTGATAGAACAAAAAAATTTTGTACAGTATTAAAGAACATAGAAAAAGATTTGTATTAAAGATACATTTACATTTTATAAATAAATAAATATTACATAAATAAATTGTGCTGGACATTTCACACAACGCTATCTAGCCCCAAACTAAGCAGAGAAAGATTGTAAAAAAATCGTAAGTTTAGTTTAATTAGTGCTAAGTGGATTGTAATCTGTTTTGTGGATTAATAAATAAAATAAAATAAAATAGAGCTTGTACTATGAGAACCAGATAACTGATAGAATACATAGGCACGGTGTCCTTTAAATCACTGTTTTCCCAGACCAAACGTTGTTGTCAGACCATGGTCTAATAACTGTTTATGGCATCAAACAAGATAATTAAAAAAAAAAATCTAGACCTTCTCAAATAAGTCTACCTTAGTTCATAAAGTAGCCGTGACATAAAGTTCATTGGCACGCTAGCCGTAGCGTACCTACTATTACGATACGGCGGCATGTTGTAGGGCGTAACGTTAAAATAGACGTTTTAATTTCGCAACTTTTTATTTTTTTCAAAGACCGATTTCTTTTTTATTAATTTGAGGTTATAAACCCATTGTAGACCATGGTCTGAACAACGTGTGTTCTGGGAAAACAGCGATTTAAAGGACACCGTGTATCCTTTTTTTTTGTAAATACATACCTACTGATAATATACAGAAAAACATCCATACCCGGAATAAATATCTGTAGATCAATGCAAACATTTGTTCCGCGGCGGGATTCAACCTCATGCGTCTCAGCCGGCTATTTGCCAACTGCGCCAAGGAGGTCGTTTAAAACATGTCGCCCACATGGTCATGGGGGGGGGGGGGGGTAGTAATCAATAAGATTAATTATGTACCATGCTTCTAGCAAATAAATGTATTTGAGTATTTGATTTAGCAGAATCCCCCCCTAAGAGAAGGAGGGGCAAGGAGCAAGCGGCAGGTGTGGTATCCGACCCCCGCGTGGCTAAGAAGCTGAGAGACCTCAATATAGGACTCGGACATATCGCGCTCGTCATGCTCACTTGGGAACAGGTACGTTTTTAAGAGGATATGTAAAAAAATTGAGCCGCTAAGCAACTGTCGTATTCAATAACGAAAAATGGTACTGATTTCATATTTAAGCAATATTTACTTGACGATTTAAACTACATAAATGAAAGTGAGGAACGCAATTGGTGAAACTTTTCTCGATACAATTATTTGTCAAAATCAGCTCTTCTAAAACACTAATATCGTTCATTCTCCGACTCTAGAAAAGATTTAAAGTATTTTTTTACATAGTCATGTAGGCAAATATGGTACCTAAATTAATGAAAAGAAAAGAAAAATATTTTATTTAGCAACAAAAAGCACACCTTATGACTAATATGTTTAAAACAGATAATTTTTAAATGAACTTATTGTTGAGAGAGCTTAATAACTAAACGGTTTAGTCGGTGGTCTTCACACTAGCTAGGCCAAGCCTGTATCGTGAAGACCTTGAAATTCTTATATAAATTATTCAGTTGTTTACACCTCGGACTAATAAATTAAATTAATAATGTTTGAAATATATATATAAAACAGTTTAAAATAACAATTGAAAACCTATATACTAATATAACCTAAATTTATAATGCATAAATAAATATATATACAACTTCTAATAAAGAATTGAATATAAATATGTATATAATATATTTAAATATATATAAGTAATATAATGTAAATGCATTGGAGAAATATTTAGGACTTTTAGATTGTAACACTCAGAATAGTCTCAGTATAATCGTACGTCAGAGTAGTTAACCACTTTTGTATTAATTGTTTTGCTTGTCTTACAGATTTATTTTTTAGATCGCAAAATTTTTGAACATTATTATAAACACATGCTCTTACATTCTGAACAAAACGTTGCGCAAAGGATGTATTGATTGGCGGGGTAGGAATTTTAAAGACTCGTTTGCTTATCAGCTCCAAGTAATTTTCTGATGAAAGTAAATGCGCTGATACCGATGTTTTTAAGATAAAAAGTTGCCGGACACTTAGAACACCACTTTCTTTGTACAATTCTGTAGTTGGATATCTATAAGGTTTCATAAGCATGACTTTGAGTACTTTAATGGAAAAGCATTTTTTTTTTCTTATGTTGGTTCTCATGCATTTCGAGATTTTATCTTTTGTCGCTTACGTCATTTACTCCTGCGACGATGCGGCGCGGCTATGATACATGTTTGTCTCGTTCTTCACCTAAGCAAGTAAATAGCACTGTCAATTTTTTGCATTTTTATATGCTCCGCCCAATCGTCACAGAAATTAGATTTGTATATCGTCTTAATACAACCTGCTGATGGAACCAGCATATAGCACCTGATGTTAAGAAATTAAATTATTTATCCAGTTTTCAACAAACTGGCTCGTAAAGTGAGCCATAGTACATCGTTCTTAAGGCCATAAACCGAACTATAACACACGCGTGCGTAATATTATTACACACTAGTGCATAATAGAATTATCCCTACAAAGTTAAGTTAGTACCTAACTGCAAATTATATGCGAGTAAACAGAGCATTTTCAATTTAACCGGGTAATACAGTTTTTGTAACAACAAAGAAGTTTTATGCCTCTGAAAATCCTATTACATTTTTGGAATAAATAAATGTATCCCCAATTAAGACGAAAAAAACATTTATTATTATCAAATCATTTATAATTCACAATAATTTGTTTTAATTATATTTGCATTTTATCACTAAAATTATAATTTTGAAGTAGGCTGTATTAAGTCACTTTACCTTTCATCACCTTACATTTGGCGCGTGCAAAAAAAAACTTTTCGTTTGCGCGCCATTTCTTGTTGTTTTGTTTCTATCGCATCTGTGTGGTAAATAATTGTAAAAATGTCGAGCTTTAGTACAGAAGATTTGTTTTATCCTCGCAAGTGTGTTGAAAACGTGCGTATAAAACTCGTGAGCAACTTGCTCATTAGACACTCGGCTGATTTACGCCCTCGCCTACGGCTCGGGCTGCAACACACAGCCTCGTGTATAATGAACAACTTAGCTCACTTGTATCATCATAATATACTATTGTGAAACTAGCTGTGAACATTTTAACATTTTAATTTACGTACTCTAGTTCTAACCAGTCGCGGTATACAAACATTATAAGATTCTAATAAGAGTGTTCCTAAACTTCTTAATAGCTACGGTATTAATATTTCTTTAATGTGCAATTAGAATCTAATAAAATGTTTGTAGAAGGAATTTTGTTTGTCCTGTTGTATAAGAATACTATTTATCAAATTTGACTAATTTCCGCGGTTCAGATTTTTTTCATCCGATACAACAAACTTACAAACTTGATTCCTTTTAAGGCGCTACTCACACTTGAACAAAAAAAATTTAATGCCAAAATGTTTTTCTTCGAAAAGGAGCTGATGTTTTAAAAGACCTGTATCTCCTCTGGTTATGGGTGCTGCCGTACTGTTACAGTTAAAAAAAACACTCTTGTATAGTTGTGTAGGCCTAATTATAAAACCTGTTTCGTGAGGGACTTGTGCCTGAGATAGGTTTAGAAACCTGTATTTATTTATAGGTTTAGAAAAATATATACATATAATAATATACAAATAAATATTGCTGGACATTTCACACAGCGCTATCTAGACCCAAACTAAGCAGAGCTTGTACTATGGGTACCAGATAACTGATAGAATACCTGTATACTATTTTTTTTGTAAATACATACTTATTATATTAGGTTGGGGAAAAAGTTTCTTCGCATTTTTTAAGAAAATTCAAAACATTTTTTAATATAGTTTAACTAAAGTACATTTACTACTTACATATACATTTAACTAAAGTATGTAGGTACCATTTTGTTCGATAACTTTTTGCCATCTTGTAGGTAGGGACATGATCCCATTGCTATAGAAATTTTGGGGCTTCTGATCAAAATACCGCGACAAGTAGTTTTGGCAGTCCTCTCGTGATGTTAACCTGACACTGCCTAAAGAATTCTGAAGAGACCGAAACAGGTGGAAATCTGAAGGTGAAGGTCAGGACTATACGGCGGGTACATTAACACCTCCCAGCCAAACTGTCTTAATTTTTGCTGAGTGGCTAAAAATGTGTGAGGTCTAGCGTTATCATGATGAAAAACCACATCGCTTCTGTTGATTAATTCCGGCCGCTTTCTCTCAACTTCTTGCTTTAATCTCATCAGTTGTTCGCAGTAGAGTTCAGAATCGATGGCCCTGCCTGGTGGTAACAGCTCATAATGAAAAATGCCCTTCCAATCCCACCACACACACAGCATCACCTTGTTGCGAGTTAACCCGGGTTTGTTGACCACGACCTTTTTCGCACGTTCTTGTCGTACGTGATCCACTTTTCATCAACAGTTATCAGATTCTTCAAAAATGGTTCGGTTTCATTACGGCGTAATAAAGAATCACAAATGAGTACACGGTTCATTAGGTTTCTTTCAGTGAGCTCGTGGGGTATCCAAATATCGTGTTTTTTTGTGTACCCAGTTTTTTTTCAAATACGCCAAAACTGTTTTGTGGTCAATTCCCAGTTCTTTAGCTACGTCGTAATTACTGATATGCCGATCTTGCTCCACTTTTTCATAAATGGCATCAATCTTATCCGTAATAGGGCGACCAGAGCGACGTGCATCTTTGACATCTAAATTTCCGGATTGAAAACGCTTAAAGCAAATTTGTGCTACTCTCACAGACACTGCACTAGGTCCATAAACATCGCAATTTTTTTTCGCGGCTTGCGTTGCTATTTTACCTTTTATTGTACTAAAATTTTAAAATGTATCGAATTTCTTCATTAGATTCACTCATCTTTACAGTACGAAAAACAAATAAAAATCACACGTTTTCCTAATTTGAATTTGGAATTATCTTCTTTAAAATTTAAACTTTGAATGATACCGAAACCAGCCAGATACAAATAGTATAGCCAAAGAGATTTTATTACAAGTTCATACATACTATAATGCGAAAAGACTTTTTCTCCAACCTATTATATAGAAAAACATCCAGACCCAGAACAAATTATCTGTATATTGATAATGACGGTCGTCAGCTGACACACAGTACGTCTGTTGATTTTTACGTTTTAAAAAGTAAACAAGCGAGCTTTTGTTTAAATGTTTGAAATATTGTGAAGAAAGGTGACTAAGTAACTAGTTGTAAAGAATATTTCCAGTTTATAAAGTGCTTTACATCACAAAACAGTGAATTTACTCAATTCTTGTCAACATCGAGGACGGGGGTGGAGCGTGCTAAATGCAGTAAATGTTCGGCATGCTATTGCTTTGCCTGCCTATTAATCCCTACAAACACAAAAATATCGAAGTCGTGGTCTTGCCCTGCGTGCAAGAACCAGCAGCCGAAGGGTGATAACACCCTGACTCCAGTTAAGGCTCTTTCGTCGGCTTACAAGTCACCACCGCCGCCACCGCTGGCCCTGGCGCCGTCTCACGAAAATCAGCCGTCTAATGACTCGGCGCGTAACTCTGCAAAGGAACTCGAAGACAATGTCGCAATAGCACAAGAGATTAGATTGTTTAGGGAAGAACTGCAGGCTTTGCGGTCCTCCTTCACTGACGAGATCCAGAAATTGAGAGTCGAGTTGCGAGAGGAAATAAAGCAGATGTTTTCGGAATTCGGAGAATTTAAAGCTTCATCGCATTGATCGAAGGTAAAGTGGCGGCCGCTCCAAATGAATCTACACTTATACCAACCATAGAAGGACTAAAACAACAGTTGAATGAGCGAGACCAAGAGCTTTTGCTTAATGATGTACATATAGCAGGGGTGCCGATTACATCACACACATCGTGAAATTGATAGCTCTGAAACTTGGAGTAGCAGTTGACGACCGGGATATAGTCCATGTGGGGCGTGTGGGGATGAAAAGGTTTAACGATCGCCCGGCAAATGATGATCCCTCGACATTGCGCCCTCGAAATATTGCGGTTCGCTTTGCCCGCCGAAACACTCGTGATCAGCTGTTGCAAGCCGCGCGTGTACGCCGTGTTATCACCTCGGACGGAAAGATGCTATAATGTCATCATGTTTAGTACCAAGTGATCCTGCATTGTACAAACCGACCTTTAAATTTTTCTCAATCATTTTTATCATGTTGGTGTTTACAACATAGAATACAAAAAATAAAGTATGAATTATTACTGTGTATCAATCGATTGGTTTAACTTGGCCATTTTGTTATAAAAATAACCCATAAAAATATATTTCAGGATCCGTGATAAAATAGTAAAAAATAAAATTCAATATAAATAATGTTATGCAAGAATAGCACTGTCTTGCAATAAAAATTAATATGACTAAAAACATGACTATAAATTTATATTGATTGAATAAGTTGATTGATCCAAGATGCCAGGCCATTCCAATAGTCACTACGCAAATGTTAGCGCGAATAACATAAACTAAGAAGTTAACAGTTATTATTTGCAGGCTTGTGGCACACATTAAATTATCAAGTAGCACTGAATAATTCCACGGCTCAGTAGATAAACCATTACTTACAACTTTCCATGGCAATAACAAAATATAAGCAAAAAAATAAAATTTAGAAAAACAAATAATAATTAACGTAATAATTGGCCAAACAGATTAAGAATGAAAAATCTTATCGACATCTGCATCGGCGAGAATTCTCTCTGCTGGCCGGCCGTCTTCGTTGCGAACAAAAATCCGCCCCTCCTTAGTCCAGACATACCGGTAGCTGAATTTACGGGCAGCCTCGCGTGCGCGTGCGAAGAGCGCGCGGTTGGTGCGAGAAAGATGTTCGTTTAGATAGATCCGCCGAGGCGCACCCGCCAGTTCGATCTCGTCCGAGGTATCACCTCGGACCTACTAAACATGATGACATTATAGCATCTTTTAGTAGGTACTCCATGGATATTATAGCTATAAATGAGACATGGCTCAAAGTCAACCAAGAGGGTCGTGCCCCGGTAATCGCAAATTACAGTTTGCGTCACATCCCGCGATCATCTTCTACGTTGATAAAGCGCGGAGGTGGGGTTGGATTCTACATTAAAAATGGGTTCGCTGCCCATACCTGGACACACCCTGTAGACCCCTTACATTGTTCAGTCGATCAAATGTGGTTAACAGTTAATATCAAGGGTAAGAAAATTATTGTTGGGACTGCTTACAGACCTCCATGGCAGAATATAGACTTATTTTTTGACGCCATTACGGACTCTCTTAACGCCTCTGCCTGTGACAATTATATCCTGGTTGGTGACTTCAATATTAACGTTCTTAACAAAAACGACCTGGTTATACCAAGCTAGAAATCTTCCTTAACTGTCTAGGGCTCTCGCAAAAAGTCACATCACCCACTCATTACACCGACTCAACTAAAACGTTAATAGATGTCGTCTGTACCAATCTAAATTTGTAAAATATTATAGTTGATCCAGTGGGGTCGCTTACTGGCCATTGCCTTATCGTGTGCGAATGCAAGATCAAGCGAGAAAAGATACCACCTACTTATCTATCCTACAGGCCGATTAAAGATATTATGATTGACCAATTTAATCAGGATTTAGACGCAATAAATTGGGACTTCATGGCATCACTCGTAGATGTTAACCAAATGGTAAATTCTTTTAATTGTAGTGTACTTACATTATTCGACCTTCATGCTCCCATTAAAACTATCTTTATTAAAAAGCGCAACCCTCCATGGTTCACACCTACAATTAGAGAAATGATGAGTTTGCGTGACGAGGCCTTGATATCTTTCCGAAAAGCTAAATCTGAGAGTAAAAAACTATATTATAAAGATCTTAAGGCTGTTGTGAACCAAGCCCTATATAGTGAAAAAACCTTGTACTATAGGGAAAATATAAGTAATAAATTAAGAGATCCCAAAACTTTATGGAAGAATTTAAAAAATACTTTATTGATACCAAAAAATTGCGAGTTACCCTCTCAATTCACAGACCCTAATGTAATTAATCATCATTTTCTAAATATTCCTGGTAGATTAAATACACAAATATCGCAGTTGACATACTATGAATATAATAGACATTCTAACGCGGTCTTTTGTATTGATACCGTTAGCTGCGATAAAATTGCTAGAATAGTGGCGTCTCTTAAGTCAAATGCAGAAGATGCTGATCTAATTGGCCTCGGTATGTTGGTTTTGACCCTACCTCAAACACTAGATTTGATTACCTCAATAATTAACACGTCGATCACGACTTCGATCTTTCCTGAGGTATGGAAAACTGCTGTTATTCGTCCACTACCTAAAGTACCGAACCCTGTAGAAGCGAAGGATCTTCGTCCAATCAGCATTCTTCCGTGCTTATCAAAAATTATGGAAAAGGTAGTGTGTCAGCAGCTAACTCACTTTCTCGAAACGAATTCTATTTTGCCCGATGCACAGTCTGGATTTCGAAAAGGTCGCAGTACAACAACTGCACTTTTAGATGTTACCGATAACATCCTTGTCGCACAAGATAGCGGCATGCTTACGTTGCTCGTTCTGCTAGATTTTTCGCGTGCCTTTGACGCTCTAAATACAACCCTCCTATTATCAAAGCTCAGCTATTTCGGTTTTGATGCAAGTGCTGTTAGATGGTTTAATAGCTATTTAAGCAATCGTCAGCAATATGTAAAACTGACAAAAAGTGATGGCACCAGCGTCACATCCGATGAAACCATCGTTAACAGAGGAGTGCCCCATGGATCTATACTTGGTCCCATTTTATTCAGCCTGTATTCTTCGGACATCGTATACTGTATCCATAACTGCAAATATCACATATATGCTGACGATGTCCAGGTGTATATCTCTTTTAAAGCAGCGGACATAGACTCGACAATTGAAAGACTAAATGAGGATTTGTGTAGGATATCGAAGTGGGCTGAGGATAACAGTCTGGTGCTTAATCCACAGAAAACTAAGTTTATGATCTTGGGCACTAATCCTCAACTCGGTAAGCTTAGTCAATCTATCTGTATCTTGCTAAAGAATGAGCCAATCGAACGAGTAACCGAGGCACGAAATTTAGGTTTGGTTTTGGACGAGAACTTAAGATTCGAAAATCATGTAGCTAAGGCAGTGAAAACGTGTTTTTATAAACTAAAAGTTTTATACAAGGCCAGACGGTATCTAACTGAAGAATTGCGTATTGTTCTGGTTGAATCATTAGTCCTACCTAACCTTAATTATCTGGACACAGTGATAGGGCCTAGACTGCTTGCGCGCACGCAGCGTCTCATTCAGAGAGTGCAAAACGCGTGTGCTCGTTTCTGTTTTCAGATTCCACCGAGAGGTCATGTCACGCCATTTTTAAACATTCACTCTATCCTAAAAATGAAATCTCGACAAAAATTACATGATCTTTGGTGTAATTAAGTTCAACACGCCTGCGTACTTGTATGAAAAGCTCACTTGGGTGTCCAGCACCAGAAGTTGTTCCTCTCGTAAGTGCTCTAAGCAGCTATCTTCGCAAAAGCATGCCTCGGCGGCTTTTAGAGGCAGTTTCCGGTACGCTGCAACCAAGTGCTGGAACAATATCCCGCCTCCGATCCGAGACCAGCAAACCATTCATGGGTTCAAGCAAAAACTCAAAAATTTCCTTAAAGAACGGCAAAAAGAAAGCGAACCCCTCCAAATTGAAACATCTTTTATATGACGTCCTTTATTTGAAGCGTCACGAATGAGAATAGGAACTAACCAATTAACTTATATCTTTTTTTTCGACTTCATGAGGGTAGTTCGCAGTAGATAGGCAAGGGAATGGGTTTATTACTCTAGCAATTCCTTTCGTATGTATGTTATTTGTTTTTTCTTTCTGTTTGCACTTCTTCTATTATAAAATTCTTCTATTTATAAAGCGCACGGCGCAGTCGCACTGACAACTATGGTGCCGGCACCCGTTTACGTGATGCAGTTGATTGACTGAGTGATCTAAATGTCCTGCCATCCTATAACTCCTTGTTAGCAATATTTTAGGGTCTTATAGTAAGTTTTGGCACTAAGCGCACTAATTAATTTTAATAATGTTACTTGCATTTTTTTGTTTGTATGTATTATGCTAGTTGGGTTTTAATATAAGTACTTGTTTATTTTTATATTTTTGTATGTGTTAGCAGACTTCCGTGTACTTACAATGGTTCCAACGGAAGACCAGCGCTATATTACCTTGCTGTGACATAGCAAAATGCTGAGTTAGAACCTTTTTGTGGCGGCTACTAATAGCTAATAGCAATGTTATCTTTTGATGTAATGTATTTTGTTTTAGTGTTGTTTATTATTGTTATTAGTGGTTGGCATAATAAATTATATTTTCTTTCTTTTCTTTCTTTCTATATCATGCAAACATTTGTTCCTAAACGCTACCTCCTGCGTCTAAGCCGGCTATTCGCCCATTGCGCATAAAAGTACATTTTTATTTTACTCGACTATGGTAATATCAAAATTAAGGGTTATGTGACGACCTCCGTGGCGCAGTGGGCGAATGGCCGGCTGAGACAAAGGAGGTAGCGGGTTCGATTCCCGCCACGGAACAAATGTTTGCATGATCTACAGATATTTGTTCTGAGTCTGGATGTTTTTCTATATATTATAAGAATGTATTTACAAAAAAAAGTATATAAGTATTCTATCAGTTATCTGGTTCCCATAGTACAAGCTCTGCTTAGTTTGGGGCTAGATAGCGCTGTGTGAAATGTCCAGCAATATTTATTTATGTTGTTAGCAGTCTATCTATTTATGTATATTGTACCTAGTCAGGTCATAACTATTGTCACACAGTAAAAACTTTTCTTTTAGAATGCTGGCCACAAAAAAGTTTATAGAATTCGAATTTCGAATTGTTCATGAAAATAAAAATGTATACTTTTTAGAATTTTACTCATTTTTAAATATGGAGTGGACGCTTAAAGAAGACCGTGTTGCAGTTATTGCGTTGGATCGTTGCGGTTACGCGCCAATTAAATTTTTTGACATACTGAAAAATTTGAATATAACCAAAAGATTCGTTTATCGCACCATCAAACGATACAATGAAGACTCTAGTGTAGATGACAGGTCAAGAAGTGGTCGCCCTCGGTCTGTTAGGACTCCAGCAGTGATAAAAGCTGTGAAGGCGCGAATTCAAAGAAATCCCAAACGTAAGCAGAAACTGTTGGCCTTTCAGATGGGGTTAAGCAGAACCACGGTGAAAAGGGTGTTAAATGAAGACTTAGGGCTTCGGGCATATCGAAGAAAAACAGGACATCGTTTGAATGCTCGTCTAATGGACCGGAGACTGAAGAGATGCCGCGCTTTGTTGAAGCGGTACGCGGGAAAGAAATATCGGGAAATTCTTTTTTCGGATGAAAAAATTTTTACCGTAGAAGAGAGCTACAACAAACAAAATGATAAGGTGTACGCACACAGTAGTAAAGAAGTGAGCAACCGTATTCCGCGTGTCCAACGAGGTCATTTTCCATCCTCGCTCATGGTATGGTTGGGAGTTTCTTATTGGGGCTTAACAGAGGTACATTTTTGTGAGAAAGGTGTAAAAACGAATGCAGTTGTGTATCAAAATACAGTCCTGACGAACCTTGTGGAACCCGTTTCTCATACCATGTTCAATAACAGGCACTGGGTATTCCAACAAGATTCGGCGCCAGCTCATAGAGCGAAGAGCACACAAGACTGGCTGGCGGCGCGTGAAATCGACTTCATCCGGCACGAAGACTGGCCCTCCTCCAGTCCAGATTTGAATCCGTTAGATTACAAGATATGGCAACACTTGGAGGAAAAGGCGTGCTCAAAGCCTCATCCCAATTTGGAGTCACTCAAGACATCCTTGATTAAGGCAGCCGCCGATATTGACATGGACCTCGTTCGTGCTGCGATAGACGACTGGCCGCGCAGATTGAAGGCACGAATTGAAGAATATCACGGAAGTCATTTTGAATAAACTTTAGTGTCATAAGAATCTACGTTTTGTTAAATTCATTTTGGTATATAAATGGTTACATAATGAATAAATTTGTTTCAATTATTTTATATTAAACATGTGACAGAATTTATGACCTGACTAGGTATATCTATTTTGTATTAGTTCCAGCGTAGCGCCTAAACTACTCACCCGATTTTTATGAATGAGGTGTCAATAGATTCGTTGTATATGGCTACCATTCACATAGTTCATACGTAGTCGTTTTTTTCTGAAGGACTACCTAGCTGATGCAGCTTAACCGAACTTTTGGCAAGCGCAGAGTGCGCTCATCCCAGTAAGATTTGATGAGGCAACTAGCGCAAGGGTACCACTTAGGTACGATCCTCGGCTTGGGCCGTTGCCAGGGGGGGGGGGGGGGGGGATAACAGAGAACGCCCAGGTACAATGTCTGTACCTTGTGTAGGCATCTGAAGGGACTCGTCGACCTCGCCGGCGAGGTCGGTGAAGTGTTTTCTCTGTCGAGAGTAGATGACTCTCAAATGTCCTCCGCGAGGAGGTGATTTTCTCATCAGGATCACCAAGAACGTGTCTCGGTCTACGTCGGGATTATTACGTTGTCGGGTTTCAGTTTTAAACTTATATAGCTTGTTATTATAATTAGTAACGTTGTATATTTGAGGTGGAGGAGGAAAGGCTCTCGTGTCTCCGGAGCGCTCAGTTCACTCGGCACGCGCACCGCTGCGAGCCGTGCGCCGTCGGGTACAACCACAGCCACAAACTGCAGGAGCACAATCTCAAACATAGCCCCGTAAGTATCTAACATAGCCGCGTACAGCTCAAACATGATCCTGTATATTACCTATATGACACAAACATAGCCGCGTACAGCTCATACATGATCCTGTATGTGTCCTATACGACTCAAACATAGCCCCGTAAGTATCTAACATAGCCGCGTACAGCTCAAACATGATCCTGTATATAACCTATATGACTCAAACACCCGCGTACAGCTCATAAATGATCCTGTATGTGTCCTATACGACTCAAACATAGCCTCGTAAGTATCTAACATAGCCGCGTACAGCGCAAACATGATCATGTATATGTATGTCCTATATGACTCAAAAATAGCCCCGTAAGTATCTAACATAGCCGCGTACAGCGCAAACATGACCTGTATATGTCCTATATGACTCAAACATAGCCCCGCAAGTATGTAACATAGCCGCGTATAGCTCAAACATGATCTAACATATATGTAGATACATTTATTTTTAAGTTTTTGTGTAAAAAAACCGTCCTTTCAATATAATTATACTATTTCCATTTCTTTATTTTCTCGATGACAGTTCTTATTTGATAGTTGTAGTGTTGTGACCAAATAATTAATGATATCGATCGCATATATTTATTATATTTTGAACAAAGACAAATACAACAAAAACATTCAAATATATTTTTTCAAGGCCCACCTCCATTTTTTGTTTATTTTAATCTGTCACTCGCAACAAGACGATCGTGCTAGTCACTACATTTCTATTCGCTGAGTTTTTTCACATTATCCATACGTTACGTTGTGTATTTTGTGTTCCTCCGTGTTGATTGTAATGCAATTATAATATTAGTTGATAAATTTGTACAAAAGTATCCGGCAGTAGTTTAGTTTCTTACATTTTGTAAATAAATATCGGCTCTGTTATAGTGTTACGTTTATCGACAGCTCCATCTCTATCAGTTTTGCCGACTCTGGTATAACTTTGTACGTGCGTAAGCGTCATGTTTTTATAAAATAATGCATACATAATGTAAAAAAGACGCTCGTTCAAGTTTTCACAGGAGCTGTCATCGAGAAAATAAAGAAATGGAAATAGTATAGTATGAATAGCAACACATTGTATTGGCAGGAGGCGGGTGATGAGATATGCGATGTTTGTACGATCCGATGCAAGACTCGCGCGGCGCTCGCTTCTCACAAGCGGAGACACAGAGCCAGGTCAGTGCACTACTCTACTTATTCTCTTCTCTTTTAGGATACATAACTCGATTCAACAAAAAAGGGTTCGCCCTTTAACATGAACTCCCGTAACTTCTAATTTGAATGAAACTGTAGGTCAAGTTAGTTTAGTTGTGCATTCATATTTTTTCGTTTCTAACGGAGACTCCGGTGGTAGAGCTTTTGTGAACGAGCTCGAGGAAGTGGGCACCGCCGCCTTACCTTTATCTGCCGCCAAATAGCAGTACTCGTGCTGCTGTGTTCCGGTTAGATGGTAATGGTATGTTCCTGTAATTACTGGCACATAGGCATACCAGCTAAGTCCTATAGTATGGTAACGTATCCACATAGACATCAAGACAACATAATAGTTTGTTTTGAATTCTATGTGGGTATCCATGGGCTGCAGTAGCTACTTAACATCTGGTGGACTGCATGCTCGTTTGCCATATAAGTTGTAAAAAAAAACTCGCGAGATCTCAGTTCGCGGCGAACCACTAGAAATAGGTTAATTTTACACAGTAATACCTAATAAGTGCGTAATAATAATATTGTATTGTTGGGGTTCGTGTTTTGGATCAAAAATGTCGCAAAACATTTAAAACAAACATGAAACAATAAATATCTATGAATATGACTGCAGTTGGTTCTTAAAAGTTTTTAAGCTCACTGGGCTGGAAGAGATCGCTTTGAGCCACGTATTAGTCTTTAAGTTTGTAATTAATTTGGTGTAACGTTAAAGAATTATCTATCTGAAGTAAAATGATGTTTATTCCAGATGGGTGTGCCAGTACTGCTCCGCTCGCTTCTCCCAAGCATGCGTCGCTGCAGACCATTGCACCCGCGAGCACGGCACTCCCCCCGCCTCGCACCGCTGCCCGCACTGCCCACATACTGCCCAGTGAGCGTCATTACATTTACTATCTCCCAAGCATGCGTCAATGTTCGCAATCATATCGCTTATACAAACACCACTGGTGAGATCATACAGCATGCAGATGACACTACTCTAGTAGTAACTTCAGACACTCTCAAGATCTCCTCAAAAATATAAGTGAGACAATTAATATCCTCGGAAATTGGTCTGCTCTTAAATGAAGAGAAGACAAATGTTGTAATATTCAATGCTGTATCTGCATATACGCCCACAGTTATAGTCCCTCATAAAAGCGGCAAATTGTTAAAGATGATAAGATAGTGAAATGTCCAGCAATATTTATTTATCTTCGAGTCCGTTTAATGATGTCGGCAAGCACTTTTCATTAAACACAAAACTTTTTTGACAAACTCCACAAAGCATATTAGCATGTTGTAATATTCCGCAATCGATTATGACATTTCGCGAAGAAATAAACTCGGAACTCGCGAACGATACAGATAACAGCGGAATACTGAATGAAGCGTGGGTGGCGCGAGAGAACGAGTAAGTGAGTGAACGAGTGAGTGAGTGCGGCGCCCCGGCGTCAAAGGCGAAGCGGTACTAAATATTTGAACTTCTGAGTTAACAGCGCGGTAAAATTTGCCTATTTTTGGGGTAAAGTTCAGATTATTTTCGAAATTAAAAATGAAATAACTTTCAGTTTATTTGATGCAGATGTTTTTTAAACATCTGTTCGACTTTAATTTCTATGTCGGAATACGCTCTTCACCGATCTGACAGGGTTTTTGTTACATATTGTGTAATGTGAGCGAATTTATTGGAAACCATTTATGTGAACTTAAAAATATATAAGTAAAAATAATGACAGTGAACAAAGATTTTTGATATTGATCTATTTATTTTAAATAGTTTTTTATTGTTTAAGTGACGATGCCCCCTGTTCAGCTGAAATATTATTAGTTATTATTATTATTTTGTGCAATAATTTGTAATGCTCCTATAAGTTGTGTATGTTGTTGGTGTTACATTTATTTTTATTAACTGACTTTAAGATCACTAAACTGTACATGCATGACGAGAAAAAAAAAAAGAAAAATATTTTATTTAGCAACAAAAAGCACACCTTATGACTAATATGTTTAAAACAGATAATTTTAAATTAACTTATTGTTGAGAGAGCTTAATAACTAAACGGTTTAGTCGGTGGTCTTCACACTAGGCCAAGCCTGTATCGTGAAGAACTTGAAATTCTTATATAGATTATTCAGTTGTTTACACCTCGGACTAATAAATTAAATTAATAATGTTTGAAATATATATATAAAACAGTTTAAAATAACAATTGAAAACCTATATACTAATATAACCTAAATTTATAATGCATAAATAAATATATATACAACTTCTAATAATGAATTGAATATAAATATGTATATAATATATTTAAATATATATAAGTAATATAATGTAAATGCATTGGATAAATATTTGGGACTTTTAGGTTGTAACACTCAGAATAGTCTCAGTATCATCGTATATTCGAGAAACTGATGACAGTTATCTAAGTCAAATAAGTTGAACAGGAACTTATGTGTTTTTCATATTGTGTGTGCGTGTGTGATGTGATGATGTAGGACAGACCACCCAATTACACATCTACTTGTTTCTCATTTAAATTTATTCGTACTACTCAACACTGATCCTGGTCCCACGGGCATTCATTATTTTCATAGCAGATCGGCAACGTCGCATTACATAGAGTAACCAAAGAAGATAGAGACATTTTTAATAACATAAGTCTTCCGGAGAGATTGCAGGATTTAGCACAGCACCGAGAAGGAAGGTCTTTGCCCAGGAGAGGGACAGTAAAGTATATTAAAATAAGTCGAAACTCTAGTTTTGTTGAGGGAAAAAATGTAATTTACAAATAAAAACACTGCAAAGTTACCAACTATTATTGGAACAAATTCGTATCTAATCCATTTTACAATCCTGTATATTCCTTGGGTCCAGTTTCGTCAATCTTCTTAGGGTTTCTGTGTTTGCAGGTCGTTGGGTGCACTACGGATGCACATTAAGGGTCACTCCTCGCGCCCTGAGTGTACGTTGTGTGGGAAGACCTTTCGAGATAAAAGTTCTCTGAGGACACATGCCTTGTAAGTATATTACTAACTAGCTGACCAATCCGCAGCTTCGCAGGCGTAGTTTTTCAATAAAAAACATTACCCTCCTTCTGCGCAGTTGGGTAAAAAGTAGCCTGTGTCACCCGGGGATAGTGTAGCTTCCCAACAGTGAATGATTTTTTTAAATTGTTCCAGTAGTTTCGGAGCCTATTCAATACAAACGAACAAATCTATCCTCTTTAAAATATTAGTATACATAGAAAAACACCCAGACACGGAATAAATATATGTAGATCATGCAAACATTTGTTCCGCGCGGCGGGAATCGAACCCTCTACCCCCTGCGTCTCAGTCGGCTATACGCCCACTGCGCCGCGGAGGTCGTCAATTTTATTTTATTTTGAACAAAATCCACAGCTCTTAGTATATAACAGGTATATCTTATGCTGAAACTTACAGCCAATAAAGGATTTACATTTTATAATACAAATACTTATAAATTGACGACGTAAATCACTTATCGCAATAAATAGGACCATTATTTTAAATATAAAGAATTACAATATAAAAAAAATCTTAAGATAAGTATTACTTACGCAACAACCATAACCACACACGCACACTAAACATTAAAGATATACATTCATACATACACATAAGATACACATTCATAAATCACCTATACACTTACAAATAAATGGACATGCTTAATTTAACTATTCAATGTACCTAAGTACTTGGTTTTTTTTTTTAATGTTTTTTTTTTTTTTCTCAGTTTTTTTTTTAACTTTTGCAGTTGTCAACGTTTTCATTTGTCTATTGTACTTTGTTTATGTTCCAAATAAATAATTTTGAATTTGAATTTAATTAATATTTAGTTATTTAGTTTATTTAGATTTTGGAGAACTTCCCGCTTGAACCCTAATTTGCTGGTGTTGAAAACAACAATGCCACTAAATATTTTATCATAGCTTCTATGCAACCGACTGACGAGTGAATTTTGGGCATAGTTAGTAGAAGAGTGGGAGACAGCAAAAAGTTCGTGACGGACTCGTGGTCACACCGTTTTGCCACACCAGTGTGACTACGAGTAATTTATTTTCCTCGTGGTCACACTGTGCGGTGTGATCAACAGTAATTAGTGAAACATAAGACTCGTGGTTACACTACTAGTGTCGGGAAAGTGACAGTGTAGGTACCGATCAATACGCTACTCAAAAATAAAATACTAATGTAGTTATCGAAACAAAAATAGTAATTGCATGCTTTTGATCGTGTGTCTGTCCTTTTCAGTGCGTTTATTAGTGATTAGACTTCTCATCTTCATAATTTAGCGTAAAATTTCCAAAAAATGGCCAACAGTTATTTGGTTATGGATAAGCTGCATCTGAGTATTTAAAATAAAATCGTCTTTTTCCGTTTCTGTTTGTCGTCCGTTCGTTTGGGTTGAAATTTGCTACTCTAATGTCATTATGTAGAACATTTAATAATGTTATTTATTGTCACATAGTTCTTGTGACATACTGACTATTAATCACCGAATTATAACTCTCAGCGACATTATTAGTTCAATGGCGTTCGTTGCTGACACACCAATCTCTTATGCATGCATCATTTTTAAGCCACGTATTCTTCATGTACGCCATAAAAGCGTTAATTTTATTGTTTTTTAAATGAGCACATTGCAATTGTATATACGCCCAACCATCTTTAATTTGGTTCTCCGGTAACAGTGGAAGAGCAGTGCACAAACCTACTAAACGGCGATACAACTTTGTCTTTATGCCTATAGATTTAGCTTTTCGCCACAAACTCTGCGTGAAATGGTAGTAGCAGTTTTTTATTTCGAGATTTGGGAAAATTAATTTGAGTGCATTAGAAGTTGCAACTTCAAAGTCTAGATGGAACTTATCTGGTTTCCATTCGGGAAATTTGGCTTGCAATATGTCAAACAAAGCCGAATACGTGCTTTCTTTTTTGTCACTCATCAGGGCAAATACTTGTGGAACCACATTAGTTGTTCCGGATGAACTTCCCAAATCACCGTAAATAATAAATAACTGATGAAATGGTTTAGGTGTACTTTTGAAGGTTCCGTCACAAAAGTATTCTTTTACTTCACCCAATAACTGTTTTGCTTCGTCAAAACAAAACACCAATAATCTGGAGTCCTCGTACTGATAATCAGCCACCAAAGAATTTTTAAATTGTGCAGGAATCTCAACTTCGCTCAGCTTTGTAAAAACTGTTTTGTCCATTTGCAGCTTACGTTTTCTTGCCGAATATAAGCTGCACTTTACGCTGCGAAACGACGGTACTTCAGTGACTAAGTGAATACCTTTATCATATAAAGGTTTCAAATTATTTTTGTAAATAGCAGGCATTGAATCCGCCGAAGTACCATCCTCCTCCTTCATATTCACTATCGACATCGCTAAGTCATTTTTGGCGTGATTCTGTTTACACTCCTCGGTATGATTAACTTTTTTCATAATTTTATCATCCTAAAAACACAATAAGTTAAGACTAACAGTTGGAAAATATATAACCCCTTCGTCCACTCATAACTGCTTAGTATCTAGATTTTTTTTCACTGTTGCATAACCATTTCATTTCATTTACGAACGTGGACGAAGTGGATATTTTATCTCATTAGAAAAAAAAGGATGCTATGGCGCTCATTAGGGAAGGCCTATGTCCAGTAGTGGACAAATATAGGCTCATGATGATGAACAAAGGATGCCTATGCAGTCACGGAGAAAGTATTCAATTATTTACCTTGGCAGTAGTGACAGACCCCGTACATTTATGCTTTCGCCGTTGGCTACAGAACCATATAATATTTTTGTTCGCATAAACTTTATGTTTATGGTATTGGTATCCATCGCTTAAAAGCACTTCACCACGTTTTCTTTTGATTCTTTTACCCATTTTACGTTTATGTACCCAACAGTAAAATTCGTGCTATTTAAGCGTAACCTAAACCATAATTTGAAAATTCAGAATGACAATTTACGTGTCACTATTAAATAGTTCCTGATTCATGAAGTATTTATCAAGGAGTTTCAAAGTACTAGTTATTTTACGAATAAGTATTTTATCTATCGGGCACTTCACTACATACCTACTATTCAGTCAAGTGCGATCCTTTTCAGAGTAGTGTAACCACGAGGAATATAAATTACTCGTAGTCACACTGGTGTGGCAAAACGGTGTGACCACGAGTCCGTCACGAAATATTTTATCATAGCTTCTATGCAACCGACTGACGAGTGAATTTTGGGCATAGTTAGTAGAAGAGTGGGAGACAGCAAAAAGTTTTGTATGTCTCGTTCGCTTTAGTGGCGCGCAAAATCGTAAAATTTTTGATGTGAGCTCTGTACAATCGATGTAGCCGTTGCATAAACCGTGTAGAGGTGACATGTCCGCTAAACTACGACGATTTTCTAAGGTTGTAAGATGATGATGATGACACGACTCTTGATAGTCGATCACAACTCTACGATGACATCGATAGTTAAGATGTTTTATAAACTTGCTCTGTATGCTCTCTATGCTTTGAATATATGTTAGGTACTGCGGGTTCCACACCGAGCTACAATACTCCAAGATGCTTCTAGCATAAGAAAAATACAAGACCTTTAGACAACCGATATCAGAGAATGGACGACTAACTCTTAATACGAAGCCCAAGCTTTTGTAGGCCTTATCAACCATTGTATCTACATGCTCAGAAAATAAAAGTTTGCATCAATGGTTACTCCTAGGTCTTTATGAGACCTATTATATTACCTATTAATATATTACCTATTTTAATACCATTAATGTTATAATCAAAATGCGTAGGACGCTTTTTCCGTGTGAACGAAACGAATGAGCATTTACCAATATTAATATCTAAGCGATTCCTAGTGTAATATATTGACAATCTATCTAAATCAGCTTGTAGGTTTAGGCAATCCGATTGTTGTTGTACATTAATATAGATTTTGGTGTCGTCAGCGTACAAAAGAAACCGTGCGTGCTTCACAGTGGCTGATATCATACAAATACGAAATATATAAAAGAAGCCCTGAAATGGAGCCTTGTGGTACTCCAGAAGGAATTTCAATGAAATTCGAGCAGAAACCACCCACAACTACCGCTTGTGAGCGGTTGCGAAGGTAGGATTCCATCCACCTTAACAAGTTGCCTTGTATACCAAGCTCATAGAGTTTATGGAGAAGTATGATGTGGTCTACGCGGTCAAAGGCCTTCTCAAAATCAGTGTAGATCACATCTACTTGAGAACTTCCATCCATATTTTTCGTAATATGATCAATAAAAACGCCCAAATTTGTAGCTATTGATCGCCCTTTCATAAAGCCGTGCTGTTCAACGGGTATTGAAGTGGAGATAACAGGATAGATATGAGAGTGTACCAACCTTTCAAACAGCTTACTCAACACATTGAGGATGGAAATGGGGCGATAGTTTTCAATGGCTGTTTTAGATACTTTTTTATGAATAGGTACTATATGGGCCTGCTTCCAGCTTCCTTCTCTAAGACATCGGTTAAATATCATATATATAGGGACACACAACGGAACTGCACACTTGACAAAAAATATTGGTGGGATATTATCGCTTCCTGCACCTTTAGTTACATCTGAATATTGTAATAGTTTTAATATATCATCTTTAGTTACTTCTAGAATATGAAGAATGTTAAAACTTGAATCTTTTGGCTGATTAAGATGATAACTGTCGGCTGGTTTACTGAAGTTTTTCTCAAAAAAGTGATTGAATGCGGATCAGATATCAGTATGTGTGTCGAGTGTCACATTATGATCGTGATCAATGATCGTAATGATGTGTAATGTTTGTCCCCAGTGTCCACAGAGGAGAGAAAGAGCACGCGTGCGCGGTCTGCGACAAAACATTCATGTTTAAAAAGCAAAAGGAAATTCACGAAATCACGCACATGCAGCACCAATACCTGTACTGCCATCAGGTAACCTGCATGCACTTAAAACAAATTGGTTGTCTGTAAAGTCGCTTTACGGGCGATAACGAGATAGATAGATGCGCCACAAGCCGAACGCTTAAGCCGATCGTGCCTTTCTATCGCTTGTTTCGCGCTCTCGCTTGCACGCTCGGCTCAGACGGAACGTGACAATGAGTCATGCTTTTTCGTACGTGCAGCCGGCGTTCATCGATTTATATGACGTTATCACTTCAAAAATGCTGGGTATTTCTCACAGCGCTATCTAGCCCCAAACTAAGCAAAACTTGTACTGATAGAATACTTAAATACTCTTTTTTTGTAAATACATACTTATAATGTATAGAGAGACAACCAGACCCGGTACAAATATCTGTAGATCATGCAAACATTTGTTCCGCGGCGGGAATTGAACCCGCAACCTCCTGCGTCTCAGCTGGCTCACTGCGCCGCGGAGGTCTGGGGTCAGGCTGTATTTTTTATTGAATCCGTGCGAAGCCACTAGCGGTTAACTAGTTTTGAATTTATTCTTGTTAAACTGCGAAGGCGTTGTATATTATGTATTACTTGCCGAATGCAGCCCATCCCAATTGGATCCAATAAACACTAGTTGAAAATAATAGATAAACTAATAAATAGGTAGTTACAATAAAACTAAATAAACTCATATGATATAAAGATAACAGAGTGGATAAATGACAGAGCATCTACAGGACACCACTCATTTTGTAGGCTTCGTTCATGAGAGTGAGGTAGTGCTTGCACACTTTGGACATGCCGAATTTCAAGCGGAATACTATTCCATAGTCGGATAGCAGTAATGGTGAAAGAGTTAGAATAGCAGGTTGTGTTGTGTTGAGGAGTCATTAAAACTGTATAAGGTTTCCTGTAGATGGAGCTAACGGCGCTTTAGTATTCTGAATCATCTCACTAATTTCGACCCTGACGTGACAGAGCCCGGTAGCACAATTGGTAGTGCATCATCGCATCAAGAGGAAGGTTGCGGGCTCAAGTCCCGTCTGAAAATTTTCGAGATGGTTTACAATTCTTGGAATTTTCCGGAATAAATATAAAAATTCTATAAGTACAGTTTTTTTTATTATTATTTTTTATTTCTCTTCATTTGTAAGTATACTTTGTGCACAGCCGTCCATTACTGCTTCGCTCATTAGGTACTTTGCTTCCAAAGGTAGAAATCACTATCAGCGATGAGGCCGCTCGCTGTACTATGTTTAGCATTAACTCGTTTTGTTAAGTATTCCTAGTGTACAATAAAACATTATTCTATTGTATGTTTCAGTGTGACGTCAGCTTCAAGAACCAGACCTCATTCTACCAACATATGAAATACAACTTGAAGCACATCGACCCAGCCGATATCAAGTAAGTAACATACTAAAACAACATCATTTTTTTGCCTCACCCTCATCTCTCCACTTTTCTCGATCTTGTACCAAATCCCGCCAGTCCCTATAAAAAGTGTCCAAATCATCGCGCCACCGCTCCTTAGGCCTTCCACGGTGTCGCTTTCCATCCACAGGGATCCATCCAGTTACGACCTTAGCCCACCTATTTGGTTGCATGCGGGAGACATGACCCGCCCAATTCCACTTCAACTTGGCAGCCTTGATACCGACGTCGGCGATGCCGATCCTTGAGCGCAGCGAGGTTTTGCGAATTCTGTCTATTCTCTTGACACCCAAAATGCTGCGCTCTATCGCTCTTTGGCAAACCCCGAGCCTGGACTTTTGAGATTCAGTCAGTGACCAAGACTGGGCACCGTGGGTTAGGACAGGCAGAATACGCATGTCGATGAGTTGACGTTTTAGTGATAATGGAAGGTCGCCTTTCATGAATGTCTTCAAGACTAGTAGAATGTCGATACGACGATCGATTTCTTTGTCCTGCCTGTTTTCAAAGGAAGCTAACTGACCCAAGTAGATGTACTCATCGACATAGTATATTTCTTGCCCGTCTACCACCACCCTACGTTTCGTGCTATTGGTCATATTTTGAGTCTGATCGATTATCATTAGTCCAACCTCGAGGCTCGCTGTGCTTAGTTCTTGTAGCATTTCTTGTAACTCGGATACATTAGGGGCAAAAAGAACTATGTCATCGGCGAACCGAATGTTTGTAAGCCTCTGGCCGCCGACTTCAATACCCCTTGTCGTCCATGGGACTGCCAATTGCTTGCCAATCAAAACAACATCATAGCATTTTAAAACTATCGCAGTAATTACTAACCGAGACCTAAATCCGCAACCTTCGGGTTATTCTCGCTGGTCCCCTGTCCCTGCCCCCACGAGTGGGGACCAGCGGGAAGAAAAGTTCTTAGTAGAAAACATATTTCTCAGAAAAGTTTTTAGAAGCATTTGTCCCCTCTAAAATATTATTTATTAATATACTCACTGCCTCTTAAATCAATATGATTTGTTTACCTATTTTATACAGGCTGTTTCATTGATACTTTTAGGACTTAATATTATTTATTAATATACTCACTGACTCTTAAATCAATATGATTTGTTTACCTATTTTATACAGGCTGTTTCATTGATACTTTTAGGACTTAATATTATTTATTAATATACTCACTGGCTTTTAAATCAATATGATTTGTTTACCTATTTTATACAGGCTGTTTCATTTATACTTTTAGGACTTAATAATTATTTATTAATATACTCACTGACTCTCTTAAATCAATATGATTTGTTTACCTATATTATACAGGTTGTTTCATTTATACTTTTAGGACTTAATATTATTTATTAATATACTCACTGACTCTTAAATCAATATGATTTGTTTACCTATTTTATACAGGCTGTTTCATTGATACTTTTAGGACTTAATATTATTTATTAATATACTCACTGACTCTTAAATCAATATGATTTGTTTACCTATTTTATACAGGCTGTTTCATTGATACTTTTAGGACTTAATATTATTTATTAATATACTCACTGACTCTTAAATCAATATGATTTGTTTACCTATTTTATACAGGCTGTTTCATTGATACTTTTAGGACTTGATATTAAGTTTGTTTGTAAATTTAATATTTTCTATTGTTACTAATTTACAAAAAAAAACCGTCTTACAAAAACAGCACTACCCGTGTTTTCATTTAATGTCGTTGTTGAGTAGCACGACTGTTTTTCTGTTAATAATATTGTTTTGTATTTCTGTTTTCTACCGGGTGGGGCGTCGCCCTTGCGCACTGTCCTAAGACGATACGTGTTGCGGCAAGAGGGATGCGGGGAAGGACGCCTCACCCAAATATTTTTTTAAAAACGCGCGCGTCGGCAGTCTGGAACGCGCGCTCGAATCGATCAAACGGTTGTTTAATTGTGAATACACGGATTTCATGTGTGGGCCCTGCTTTTAATTTCTTCATTCTTCAAGAATTGCATTTGCATGCCAACTAATATGGTAAAACATGTCTGGAACCTATATATTGTATTTGTCACCTGTTTTTATACATATTCACCCATGTTTGCAAATGAATAGATGAATTAAGAACCCTGCACCTGCTAGGCTACAGTCATACATAAGAAAACATGGTGTATATTGCTTTTAGACATGCGTGCAAGCTGTGCGACAAGAGGTTTGTCAAAGCTAAGAGATTGGAGGAACACAATCTGGCTGTACATTTGAAGTTGGCTCCGATCAAATGCACAGTTCCTGATTGTACTTTTGTGAGTATTAGATTCTCAATTACTGTTATTAAAAGGTTATTGATCGAGCGAAGCGAGATCTCTAAATCAACTTGGGCAAATCGGTGTTGTAGGTACTCGTACGTATGTTTGTTTATTCAAATTACAGGTAACGGGAGTTCATGTAATTTGGTTATTCTTTTTTGGGGTACAAATTGCAGTTATTCTAGATTTCAGACTTGCCTATATTTGTGTCACTAAAGCTACACGCATACTAAATTACAGCACTGTGGGGTCACTGGTGTACCCTGTGAATTTTTTCAGTTTAGTTTTTATTATGGCTAATAATAAAGAATTACCCTTTATTTGACGTCCCACTTGACCAGTTAGCCTCATTTTAATTTTTTTTACCCCTCTTGAACCCCAATATCTCAACAACCCCCCAATATTTTTAGCTCATTTAGTCACACCATAATTGTGCCATCACTACCTACCTATGTATTAAATTTCACGATGATCGGATCAACGCTTCGAAAGTTATCCTCGGACAAACAAAAATACATACAACGCCGATTTGTCCAAGTTGATTTGGCCAATGGACACAAAGTAATAATTTGTTGTGTTTGTATTGAAGGCGTGTCCGTCGCGCGCGGCGCTGCGCTCGCACACGCGGCTGCTGCACCGCGGCGCGCGCGCACTCCGCACTCACGTCTGCCATCTCTGCGGACACACATACAAGGTACGTCCTGGCGTCGCGCGCGGCGCTGCGCTCGCACACGCGGCTGCTGCACCGCGGCGCGCGCGCACTCCGCACTCACGTCTACCATCTCTGCGGACACACATACAAGGTACGTCCTGGCGTCGCGCGCGGCGCTGCGCTCGCACACGCGGCTGCTGCACCGCGGCGCGCGCGCACTCCGCACTCACGTCTGCCATCTCTGCGGACACACATACAAGGTACGTCCTGGCGTCGCGCGCGGCGCTGCGCTCGCACACGCGGCTGCTGCACCGCGGCGCGCGCGCACTCCGCACTCACGTCTGCCATCTCTGCGGACACACATACAAGGTACGTCCTGGCGTCGCGCGCGGCGCTGCGCTCGCACACGCGGCTGCTGCACCGCGGCGCGCGCGCACTCCGCACTCACGTCTGCCATCTCTGCGGACACACATACAAGGTACGTCCTGGCGTCGCGCGCGGCGCTGCGCTCGCACACGCGGCTGCTGCACCGCGGCGCGCGCGCACTCCGCACTCACGTCTGCCATCTCTGCGGACACACATACAAGGTACGTCCTGGCGTCGCGCGCGGCGCTGCGCTCGCACACGCGGCTGCTGCACCGCGGCGCGCGCGCACTCCGCACTCACGTCTGCCATCTCTGCGGACACACATACAAGGTACGTCCTGGCGTCGCGCGCGGCGCTGCGCTCGCACACGCGGCTGCTGCACCGCGGCGCGCGCGCACTCCGCACTCACGTCTGCCATCTCTGCGGACACACATACAAGGTACGTCCTGGCGCCGCGCGCGGCGCTGCGCTCGCACACGCGGCTGCTGCACCGCGGCGCGCGCGCACTCCGCACTCACGTCTGCCATCTCTGCGGACACACATACAAGGTACGTCCTGGCGCCGCGCGCGGCGCTGCGCTCGCACACGCGGCTGCTGCACCGCGGCGCGCGCGCACTCCGCACTCACGTCTGCCATCTCTGCGGACACACATACAAGGTACGTCCTGGCGTCGCGCGTGGCGCTGCGCTCGCACACGCGGCTGCTGCACCGCGGCGCGCGCGCACTCCGCACTCACGTCTGCCATCTCTGCGGACACACATACAAGGTACGTCCTGACGTCGCGCGCGGCGCTGCGCTCGCACACGCGGCTGCTGAACCGCGGCGCGCGTGCACTCCGCACTCACGTCTGCCATCTCTGCGGACACACATACAAGGTACGTCCTGGCGTCGCGCGCGGCGCTGCGCTCGCACACGCGGCTGCTGCACCGCGGCGCGCGCGCACTCCGCACTCACGTCTGCAATCTCTGCGGACACACATACAAGGTACGTCCTGGCGTCGCGCGCGGCGCTGCGCTCGCACACGCGGCTGCTGCACCGCGGCGCGCGCGCACTCCGCACTCACGTCTGCCATCTCTGCGGACACACATACAAGGTACGTCCTGACGTCGCGCGCGGCGCTGCGCTCGCACACGCGGCTGCTGCACCGCGGCGCGCGCGCACTCCGCACTCACGTCTGCCATCTCTGCGGACACACATACAAGGTACGTCCTGGCGTCGCGCGCGGCGCTGCGCTCGCACACGCGGCTGCTGCACCGCGGCGCGCGCGCACTCCGCACTCACGTCTGCCATCTCTGCGGACACACATACAAGGTACGTCCTGGCGTCGCGCGCGGCGCTGCGCTCGCACACGCGGCTGCTGCACCGCGGCGCGCGCGCACTCCGCACTCACGTCTGCCATCTCTGCGGACACACATACAAGGTACGTCCTGCCGTCGCGCGCGGCGCTGCGCTCGCACACGCGGCTGCTGCACCGCGGCGCGCGCGCACTCCGCACTCACGTCTGCCATCTCTGCGGACACACATACAAGGTACGTCCTGACGTCGCGCGCGGCGCTGCGCTCGCACACGCGGCTGCTGCACCACGGCGCGCGCGCACTCCGCACTCACGTCTGCCATCTCTGCGGACACACATACAAGGTACGTCCTGACGTCGCGCGCGGCGCTGCGCTCGCACACGCGGCTGCTGCACCGCGGCGCGCGCGCACTCCGCACTCACGTCTGCCATCTCTGCGGACACACATACAAGGTACGTCCTGACGTCGCGCGCGGCGCTGCGCTCGCACACGCGGCTGCTGCACCGCGGCGCGCGCGCACTCCGCACTCACGTCTGCCATCTCTGCGGACACACATACAAGGTACGTCCTGGCGTCGCGCGCGGCGCTGCGCTCGCACACGCGGCTGCTGCACCGCGGCGCGCGCGCACTCCGCACTCACGTCTGCCATCTCTGCGGACACACATACAAGGTACGTCCTGACGTCGCGCGCGGCGCTGCGCTCGCACACGCGGCTGCTGCACCGCGGCGCGCGCGCACTCCGCACTCACGTCTGCCATCTCTGCGGACACACATACAAGGTACGTCCTGGCGTCGCGCGCGGCGCTGCGCTCTCACACGCGGCTGCTGCACCGCGGCGCGCGCGCACTCCGCACTCACGTCTGCCATCTCTGCGGACACACATACAAGGTACGTCCTGACGTCGCGCGCGGCGCTGCGCTCGCACACGCGGCTGCTGCACCGCGGCGCGCGCGCACTCCGCACTCACGTCTGCCATCTCTGCGGACACACATACAAGGTACGTCCTGACGTCGCGCGCGGCGCTGCGCTCGCACACGCGGCTGCTGCACCGCGGCGCGCGCGCACTCCGCACTCACGTCTGCCATCTCTGCGGACACACATACAAGGTACGTCCTGACGTCGCGCGCGGCGCTGCGCTCGCACACGCGGCTGCTGCACCGCGGCGCGCGCGCACTCCGCACTCACGTCTGCCATCTCTGCGGACACACATACAAGGTACGTCCTGACGTCGCGCGCGGCGCTGCGCTCGCACACGCGGCTGCTGCACCGCGGCGCGCGCGCACTCCGCACTCACGTCTGCCATCTCTGCGGACACACATACAAGGTACGTCCTGGCGTCGCGCGCGGCGCTGCGCTCGCACACGCGGCTGCTGCACCGCGGCGCGCGCGCACTCCGCACTCACGTCTGCCATCTCTGCGGACACACATACAAGGTACGTCCTGGCGTCGCGCGCGGCGCTGCGCTCGCACACGCGGCTGCTGCACCGCGGCGCGCGCGCACTCCGCACTCACGTCTGCCATCTCTGCGGACACACATACAAGGTACGTCCTGGCGTCGCGCGCGGCGCTGCGCTCGCACACGCGGCTGCTGCACCGCGGCGCGCGCGCACTCCGCACTCACGTCTGCCATCTCTGCGGACACACAAACAAGGTACGTCCTGACGTCGCGCGCGGCGCTGCGCTCGCACACGCGGCTGCTGCACCGCGGCGCGCGCGCACTCCGCACTCACGTCTGCCATCTCTGCGGACACACATACAAGGTACGTCCTGGCGTCGCGCGCGGCGCTGCGCTCGCACACGCGGCTGCTGCACCGCGGCGCGCTAGCACTCCGCACTCACGTCTGCCATCTCTGCGGACACACATACAAGGTACGTCCTGGCGTCGCGCGCGGCGCTGCGCTCGCACACGCGGCTGCTGCACCGCGGCGCGCGCGCACTCCGCACTCACGTCTGCCATCTCTGCGGACACACATACAAGGTACGTCCTGGCGTCGCGCGCGGCGCTGCGCTCGCACACGCGGCTGCTGCACCGCGGCGCGCGCGCACTCCGCACTCACGTCTGCCATCTCTGCGGACACACATACAAGGTACGTCCTGACGTCGCGCGCGGCGCTGCGCTCGCACACGCGGCTGCTGCACCGCGGCGCGCGCGCACTCCGCACTCACGTCTGCCATCTCTGCGGACACACATACAAGGTACGTCCTGGCGTCGCGCGCGGCGCTGCGCTCGCACACGCGGCTGCTGCACCGCGGCGCGCGCGCACTCCGCACTCACGTCTGCCATCTCTGCGGACACACATACAAGGTACGTCCTGACGTCGCGCGCGGCGCTGCGCTTGCACACGCGGCTGCTGCACCGCGGCGCGCGCGCACTCCTTGCCATCTCTGCGGACACACATACAAGGTACGTCCTGGCGTCGCGCGCGGCGCTGCGCTCGCACACGCGGCTGCTGCACCGCGGCGCGCGCGCACTCCGCACTCACGTCTGCCATCTCTGCGGACACACATACAAGGTACGTCCTGGCGTCGCGCGCGGCGCTGCGCTCGCACACGCGGCTGCTGCACCGCGGCGCGCGCGCACTCCGCACTCACGTCTGCCATCTCTGCGGACACACATACAAGGTACGTCCTGACGTCGCGCGCGGCGCTGCGCTCGCACACGCGGCTGCTGCACCGCGGCGCGCGCGCACTCCGCACTCACGTCTGCCATCTCTGCGGACACACATACAAGGTACGTCCTGGCGTCGCGCGCGGCGCTGCGCTCGCACACGCGGCTGCTGCACCGCGGCGCGCGCGCACTCCGCACTCACGTCTGCCATCTCTGCGGACACACATACAAGGTACGTCCTGGCGTCGCGCGCGGCGCTGCGCTCGCACACGCGGCTGCTGCACCGCGGCGCGCGCGCACTCCGCACTCACGTCTGCAATCTCTGCGGACACACATACAAAGTACGTCCTCGCGTCGCGCGCGGCGCTGCGCTCGCACACGCGGCTGCTGCACCGCGGCGCGCGCGCACTCCGCACTCACGTCTGCCATCTCTGCGGACACACATACAAGGTACGTCCTGGCGTCGCGCGCGGCGCTGCGCTCGCACACGCGGCTGCTGCACCGCGGCGCGCGCGCACTCCGCACTCACGTCTGCCATCTCTGCGGACACACATACAAGGTACGTCCTGGCGTCGCGCGCGGCGCTGCGCTCGCACACGCGGCTGCTGCACCGCGGCGCGCGCGCACTCCGCACTCACGTCTGCCATCTCTGCGGACACACATACAAGGTACGTCCTGACGTCGCGCGCGGCGCTGCGCTCGCACACGCGGCTGCTGCACCGCGGCGCGCGCGCACTCCGCACTCACGTCTGCCATCTCTGCGGACACACATACAAGGTACGTCCTGGCGTCGCGCGCGGCGCTGCGCTCGCACACGCGGCTGCTGCACCGCGGCACGCGCGCACTCCGTACTCACGTCTGCCATCTCTGCGGACACACATACAAGGTACGTCCTGACGTCGCGCGTGGCGCTGCGCTCGCACACGCGGCTGCTGCACCGCGGCGCGCGCGCACTGCGCACTCACGTCTGCCATCTCTGCGATACAAGGTACGTCCTGACGTCGCGCGCGGCGCTGCGCTCGCACACGCGGCTGCTGCACCGCGGCGCGCGCGCACTCCGCACTCACGTCTACCATCTCTGCGGACACACATACAAGGTACGTCCTGACGTCGCGCGCGGCGCTGCGCTCGCACACGCGGCTGCTGCACCGCGGCGCGCGCGCACTCCGCACTCACGTCTACCATCTCTGCGGACACACATACAAGGTACGTCCTGACGTCGCGCGCGGCGCTGCGCTCGCACCCGCGGCTGCTGCACCGCAGCGCGCGCGCACTCTGCACTCACGTCTGCCATCTCTGCGGACACACATACAAAGTACGTCCTGACGTCGCGCGCGGCGCTGCGCTCGCACATGCGGCTGCTGCACCGCGGCGCGCGCGCACTCCGCACTCATGTCTGCCATCTCTGCGGACACACATACAAGCATACAAGGTACGTCCTGACGTCGCGTGCCACTGCAGAACTGTTTGAGTACGTTGAGTCGACATTCTTCATTGCACGTATGTGTTCTACTAGGTTGACTGAACACATACGTGCAATGAAGAATGTCGACTCAAACAGTTCTGCAGTGGCGGAACATTCCCTAGACTCTGATTCGACGCACTACATACGTTTCGAAAGGCCCGGGTTTTAGCGAGATAGAAGTTCTTCGTTCCTCGCAAGATCCGAGAGGCGATAGAAATAAGTCGTGTGCCGAACAGAGATAGAGGATGGGTTCTACCGCCAGCCTGGAGGCCATGTCTTCATGATGCAAGCGACAGAAGAGTGAGTGAACCTGGTAGAGACATAGTTAGTGTTGTGTGTTTGCCTGTACCAAGAACTACCGAAGAGAGCAGCAGTGATGATAATGATGATGACACAGCGGGTCAACGCACTGTGCTTTCGTTGACCCAATCCCCACCACCCCGCCCGTCCTTTCGCGCGCAGAGAGCAGCGGCGCGCAGTGCGAGGCGAGACGTTATTCGGAGCGGATCGCACTCACCCTGATGAAGGTTCACGAAATGAACCGAAACATTGTCGGTCGAAACACCGATAAGACGGTACGTGATAAATCCCGTATTTGTAATAATGATTGATTTGTCAATGTCAATTGCCGTGTCAACATTATTCTCCGATGAACTCGACATTGAAAAAAAAGTTATTTGTGTTTGTTTAACTGATGCAGTGAAATTGTTTTAGACAAATGTTTAATATTGTGTCTTTGAGATTTTGGGCATATAAACGATATATATTACTGGCGTATCTACAGGCACCGCCATCTATTGGTTATTATTATTAGTTGGATGTTTTTTACAATCAAAAATAAAAAGCCCTTATTTTTAGTTTTATGTTAGGATTATTTTTGTATTATTGCTATTGTTATATTGTATAAAGAAATGAGCAACAGTAAAAACCAATCTATATTACCAATTTTGATGATATTTCCATGGGATCAATCTAAAAGTATTTCCTTTCGAATAAAAAACTAATTTTACAAATCGGTTGGTTGATATATAACGGAGTTCTGAGCTAACAATTATAACGTAAAAATTAAACAAATTTAAGACTTATATGGTTTTCTCACGGATGCCATTGTCAGAACAGCATGGCTAACAAGGCAGGCACGAGATTAAATCGAGACGAGATGAGAAAAATTTGTCGATTTAAGATTTACTCGTTAGCGGTAACATACGTGTCAAGACAGAGAAATATCTCACAGTCTATCACCAGCCTCTCGAGACAAAATGTCAATTTTTACAAGCATAGCGTCGCCACTCCGAGGCTCGGGGTCCACTCGCAGTTTCTCTATTACATACAAAACCATTGGCTTAGATATGCGCCAAAGCGCTTGAAACTCGCTGTCACGGAGATTAAACGAGTTACAGATATCCCGTATCCGCTTTCGTTGAATTTTCCGTTGAATCATCTCTCTTCATTAATTGTTGCAATATAGTTATAATACGGCACTGACATTTGCACAGCAAATTGAACGGATTTCGATATAAGGTTTAGAAAATATCGCTGCTGTCTCTCAATCTCATCGAACAGAATGATCGACGACAAATCAGTCAAGTCTAGATGTCAAAAGTCGACTAGTCGTGAGAAAATATGACGCGTATGTTACGGTTTTAGAGAAATTTGTCACGAAGTCTTCGTTTGACAGAACGACATGATATACATAAGTGAACTCTATGTTACCGGCAGTCGAGATGTAGAGATACGACGACAAAATGGCGTTACAAAATTATCTAGTGCCTGCCATGTTAGCCACGCTGGACCGAATGGAAATGGGACCACACGAGAAGCACTCAGCTTTCAAATAAAAAAAGAAACATCCGAATCGGTTAATCCAGTCGAAAGTTCTGAGGTAACAAAAATAAAAAATACAGTTGAATTGAGAACCTCCTCCGGTTAAAAAGATTAAGCAGTCGGTAAAAATAATGTCTCAAAGTGATCCTTGCGATTTCAACAAATATTAACTATTATTGCAACGGGTATGACCCCTTTTATCTACTCATAAATTTACTAAAATAAATAATTGATCGCGCGAAGCGAGATCTCTAAATCAACATGGGCAAATCGGCGTTGTATATATGTATGTTTGTCCGAGGATAACTTTCGAAGCGTTGATCCGATCATCGTGAAATTCATTACATAGGTAGGTAGTGATGGCACAATTTTGGTGTGACTAAATCAGCTAAAAATGTTGGGGGGTTGTTGAGATATTGAGGTTCAAGAGGGGTAAAAAAAAATGAAAATAAGGCTAACTATGAAATAAGTGGGACGTCAAATGTATTCATTAGTACATTTAGACTACGTTTTTATTTTTCGTAAATTCTTTATAGTTTTTGAGTTATTAGCCATAATAAAAACTAACCTGGACAAAGTTCACAGGGTGCACCAGTGCTGTAATTTAGTATGCGTGTAGCTTAAGTGACACAAATATAGGCAAAAGTCTGAAATCCAGAATAACTGCAATTTGTACCCCAAAAAAGAGTAATCACATTATATGAACTCCCGTTACCTGTAATATGAATGAAACTGTAGGTCAAGTTATTTGGTTATTTTTTACGTGGCACTATTTAACCACTAGTTATAAAATGTAAGGTGTATTTAGTTTTGTTTTAATTTATTAATAAACAAAACTTCATATAATAATAATTGTCTTTAATTATTTCAGAGTAAGAAATCTTTGGAAGGACATCTGCGCTCACACAACGCGAACCCTGCGCCCCGACAGGTATGAACCACGAGTACAAACATAAGCGAAATTATTACCTTAATTAATGCCGGACATATCACACACCCCTATCTAGCCCCAAACAAAGCAATGCATGTTTACATTGTATAAAATGTAGTCGCTTTCGCTGTATGTTCGCTTAGATCTTTTAAACTACTCAACGGATTTTAATGCAGTTTTCAGCAATAGATAGCGAGATAGATCAAATTAATGTATACTACGGAATTGTATAGCTTAAAAAGATCGATAACCTGACTGCGCAGTAGGGTAATGTTTTACGAAAAAGCGTGAGCGAAGCCGCGGGCGGGTTAGCTAAGTGTACTATATAAACCGGATAACTGTTAACTTACAAAGGTACAGAGAGCGTCGCTAATTGCTAAACCTAATGGATGATGTCACAAAAGTTTGTTTATCAAAATAATATCTACATTACTAGCTGACCCGGCGAACTTCGTACCGCCTTGACATGTATATGACGCGGGTTGCTAATGTACGTCGCGAGTAGAATTGTCAATCGGCCATCATCTATGTATGAGAAAATGATTTTTTTTTATAATTTTTCTGGGGTGAATTTTATGATATTTGAATAGTTTCTTCTTAATTCTGTTAATAATAATTATCTTCATCTGTCTTAATAATTCTGCTATTCGGGGCGGAGACAATACAACAAACCAAAGATCATCAAAATCAGTCCAGCCGTTCTTGAGTTATAAATAAATGTAAATAAATGTGGCTGGACATTTCACACAGAACTATCTAGCCCCAAACTAAGCAGAGCTCTAAGCAAACCCCCAGTACTGTGGGAGCCAGACTGATAGAATACTTATATACTGTTTTTTATTGTAAATATATACTTATAATGTATAGAAAAACATCCAGACCCAGAACAAATATCTGTAGATCATGCAAACATTTGTACCGCGGCGGGAATCGAACCCGCTACCTCCTGCGTCTCAGCCGGCTATTCGCCCACTGCGCCACGGAGGTCGTCAATGGTGTTACTAACTCGACTTTGTTTTATATATTTAGACATAGGTTATGAAATTAAAAAAAATATAGACTATGACTTTTGAACACTATTTATACTTAAAACGGGATATTTACCATGATTTGTGAGTATTTGAGTATCCCGATATTTCGGCGCAGTTAACTATTAAAATATAGACTGTTAACTTAGTACTACAAACAGTTAAATAAGGTTAAATCACAATACATATTATCTATTATGTACTTATATATGTATGCATATAACGCCTGCTTCACTCACTGGACAATGCGCTTTGAGTATTGGTGGGTTTGTATTCTGCTCTATACTCTGCATAGATGGTCGTCAACCGGTTTTTGATTGGTCTCTCTCTGTACTTTTCTTAATCGTTCCTTCCTTATTTCCGTCCTTTATTTATTTATTTTATTTTACTCAAATTATTTATACGTATGTAGTTACTTTATATGTATGTATTCTACTAATGCCTGTTTTTCATGTTTCTTCGGTGTCTCCCTCTGGTCGTGAGGTCACTATAACAGGCTCAGTCTGAAAACCAGCGTTGGTCTGCACTTAGTGCGTAAGCGTGGACCAACACAAAGCTGAGACTGATCCTTTTTGGGACACCACACAGTACAGCGGCCACGTATTTATGTAGCTCTTGTTAAGTATTACTCGTGCGCGATAACTTGGGACCTGCTAGGAATGCGACTACCCGACCGCTTCCCCTGCACTTCCCCGATGGCGCCCGTATTGTACCGTTCGCATCACTATTTTCTACTAGGGTTTTTAGTCTCGTACTGGCCTACGTCACGTAACGACGCGCTCTGGAATTCTTTTAGTTTTCGTTTGTGTTATTGTTTTGTTGCCTGGAAAAAAGAAGTCAACCATGTGGACAGGCTTCGACAAAAGTATTGGGACGATGACCTCTTACAAGAGACGAATGAATCGCAATTAATTGTAAATTTATCGGATACCTCTTCGTCAAGTGATTATAGTGAGACTGAGGACGAAGAACAACCTCTAGAAGGCATAAACCCACTAAGTAGTGACGAGGATGAGATAATGTAAATAATAGATAAAACTAGCTTCCGCCCGCGGCTTCGCACGCGTGGTTTGTCTATAAAAAGTAGATTATCTGTTATCCAGGTTACAATCTACGTACATACCAAATTTCATCGAAATCTGTTAAGCCGTTACGACTTGATTGAGTAACAAACAAATAAATAACCAATCATCCAAACATTCTCATTTATAGATAATACTAGCTGACCCGGCAAACGTTGTTTTGCCATATAAATAATTGCTATTAAAAAATAAGGGTTGATCGTAGAAGGGTGAAAATTGAGGATTGTATGTATTTTTGTATGTTGTATCATAAAAAAATAGAAATTAAAAATTTTGTCTAAAAAATAAAAATAAAAATTTAGGGGTGGACTACCCCTAACATTTAGGGGGATGAAAAATAGATGTTGGCCGATTCTCATAGATACCGGACAAGCACAAAAAATTTCATCAAAATCGGTCAAGCCGTTTCGGAGGAGTATGGCAACGAAAACTGTGACACGAGAATTTTATATATTAGATAAATGTATAAACTTAAACATTGTATTTTTATTTTATTCAAATAGTGTAAAAAAGATTAGATAAAAAGCAGCGTCCTCCCTGAGTAACATAATAAATTAGGTTAAAAAAAAACAAAGACGAAGCCGCGGGCGGCTGCTTGTTATGTTCGCTTTTTTGCGGGCGGTACAAACACGCCAATATGACGTCACCGCGCTCAGGTCCCAACTTATCGCGCACGGGTAATACCTGCCTATAACGACCGTTTTTAATTCTGTTGTTTTTATGCCTTTCTGCGTTTTTATAGGTAGGTACCTACCATTTTCATAATGTTATTTTTAATGTGTATTTCAAACTTTTATTTTATTATCTTCTGTTTTATTTTGGATGTACTGTACTGTACTGTACTGTACTGTACTGTACTGTACTGTTGTCCGACAATAAATGTTTTTTTACTATACTTACTTATATTACAAAGAGGAAAGATTTGTTTGTTTGTATTGAATCGGCTCCAAAACTACTGGACCGATTTAAAAAATGCTTTCACTGTTGGGAACCTACACTATCCCCGTGTGTAATAGGCTACTTTTTATCCAACTGCGCAGAAGGAGGGTAATGTTTTTATTGAAAAACTACGCGTGCGAAGCCGCGGATTGGACAGCTAGTGAATGATAAAATGTATGTTTATGCTAATTGTAATGTGCACGTTGTGTTTGTCTA
This sequence comes from Philereme vetulata, assembly GCA_918857605.2. Lineage (NCBI taxonomy): Eukaryota > Metazoa > Arthropoda > Insecta > Lepidoptera > Geometridae > Philereme > Philereme vetulata. Next base: position 2,293,162 of record OU975427.1, on the reverse strand, counting down.
TAAATTGACTGGTGGTAGAGCTTTTGTGAACGGGCTCGAGGAAGTGGGCACCGCCGCCTTACCTTTATCTGCCGCCAAATAGCAGTACTTGTGCTGCTGTGTTCCGGTTAGATGGTAATGGTATGTTCCTGTAATTACTGGCACATAGGCATAACAGCTAAGTCCTATAGTATGGCAACGTATCCACATAGAGATCAAGACAACATAATACCTTGTTTTGAATTCTATGTGGATATCCATGGGCTGCAGTAGCCACTTAACATCTGGTGGACTGCATGCTCGTTTGCCATATAAGTAGTATATAAAAAAAATTAACTTGTATCTAATAATAGCCCATACCTAGTAAATAACAGCCTCAGATCTAGTGGGGTGGGGCAAACCGGGAGCACTGGGTGGCAATTTCAGGGGGCGCCAAATCCATCAATAAATGAAAAAAACGAGTGTGCTTTAGACCATACGACTGAAGTAAAACTTCTTTTTCAAAATATTAATTTATAAAATTGTTCAAGAATGAAATGAAATTACGAAAAATAATCAAACGAAATACTGACTATTTCATGCACTGGCTATGAGAAGAAGATATAAAGAAAATGTGCGCGCGCACCTCTCTCGCTTGCTCCTACATTAATATACGAAACGTAATTCTCACTCTTTTTCTATCTTCACTAACTTATCACTCCCTCTCAACTTCCGTTCGCGCTTTTCGTAACGCATTCACCAGCTTACTCCCCAAGTTGGCAAACAACGTGTGCGAAGCCGCAGATTGGTCAGCTAGTAGTATAATAAAAATATAATGGTTGTTTTTAATATAAAACTGTAAGCCACTGAACTATGCGCTGATCAAAATGTTTCTCTTTCAGACAACTACGAGCGCTGCAATGGACGTTCCGACGTGACGTCACAGGCGGGTTGTAAACCCGCGATTATTCCCTAGTAATGGACATTATTTTACTAAACTTAGTAATCATTTATCACGTCTATAAAATGATATCATTATTTTTATATTTCTATTTTCTGTTTTGTAACATGTATGAGTCAATGGCTTGAAATAAACATTTTTTATTTATTGATTTTTTTTTTATTAAAACTTCAGACAATCCATCCGATGAGACCAAGAGACTGCTTAGAATATACCTCTATTCGCTAGAGGAGAATAGTTAGGTAGGCAGATAATTGTTAGTTATTTCTCTTTTTTGTTAAAATAAACAATTGTCCGGTTAAAACTCCCAGCATAAACATTTTTTTTATCTAGCCTACATTTTCCCACTGCTGGGCAAAGGCCTCCCCCAACACCTTCCACCTATCGCGATCCCTGGCAGATTCCCACCATTCCTTCTCGAATCCACTGATGTCGTCGCGCCAATAAATAAATAACTAATTAAAAAAAACACTCCAGAACATTTTTACTAACTGTTTATAGTTTAGACGACCTCCTTGGCGCAGTGCGCGAATAGCCGGATAATTATGTTCGGCGGTGCATCTCCAGACGCTAGTTGGAAGTGAACTAGTTTTTTTTTAATCGAACTGAATAGCTCTCATTGAAGGAAAGGAAAGGAAGCCTTTGCCCTGGAGGCCAATTCCCGTTTAACATAAAAATGTTAAATTCGTGTAGACAGGATCATGTTTCGTTATGTCAAATGTCATGTTGGTAAGTATTTTGGCCAAGGGCTATCCACCAGACATCAGGATCACCACGAAATTGCAAAGGATCAGAACCCCACCTGTTCGATGCATCGATCACGCAGGTACAAGTAGGTATATTAGCATCATCAGCAGTTTGACCTAAGTAGGTTACTCGTACCGCGAGCGCGGCCGGGGCGCCTACAGAAGTCAGTGCAACCATCCATACCGCACTCATACATAGTCGTAGTTTTATATATACAATATAGCTTTTGTACAGTAAACTCGACTTTTCTATCAGCATCCCGGGAAGAGCTAACCGCGATTCCTACACCACCACTCACCTTAGTCGCTTCACCGCTCCAGAGGAAAAGAAGTGGCCGCAAGCACCAACTGAGATTGTATTGTCCTCTCTCGTCGCAGTATTGATCTGGTCTCCAAACAACTTCTTTATTAATCTCAATTATCCAAAACACAACCGTTCACAAAAAACTCTCCACGCCAGACGTCAATCAAATTTTTTTCTATTTTTCTTTCTTGTACTGCGCGTACAAAGGAGGTTTCATGGCGCCTGCATGAAGGCCCGTTGGTAACGGCTTTACTCCCAAGGTTCGCGACAGTGTTCTATTCGTTACAAAAAGCAGTAATCCCAAAATCTGGCTCAAACTGTAGGTAAGCATTCACTCAACTGAATACAATGGAGTTGACTTGTCACACTAAATAAATCAATCTAATATTTGAATAGTAGCAGAATTGAAGAATTGTAGTGGAAAAAATTGCCAAAACATATTCAATTCATAATCCAAACTCATTTGGGTAAACTGTCGTTAAAGATTATTTATCGCAGAATGTTAGTACAATTTTACACTGCTCTTGTAAGTATACAATTTAAGCTCAATTAACATTCTACCAGATAATGTCCTGGTGAGCAAATACATAAAAATATAAAATTACTGTCTTTTCCATGTCAAAAATAAAATTCATTTTATGTACCTACTTATTGTGTAGGGAACAAATGTACACAATAAGTACCTACAAAAAATTACAATAAAATAAAATAAATTAGGTAAGTAGGTAACTACATGTCTTCTAAGAATTAATATTAATATTAGTAAACCATTTATTCATTCGGTGTTTCATCATCATCATCATATAAGCCGTAGGAATTCCACTGCTGGACAAAGGCCTCCCTCATTGATCTCCAGGAACTGCGGTTGGAAGCGGCCTGCATCCAACGCCGACCTGCGGTTCTTACCAAGTCGTCTGCCCATCTTGTAGGTGGACGTCCTACGCTGCGCTTGCCGGTCCGTGGCCTCCACTCGAGAACCTTCCGGCTCCATCGACCATCTGTTCTGCGCGCTATATGGCCTGCCCATTGCCACTTCAACGTGCTAATGCGTCGGGCTATGCGGTGACTTGAGTTCTCCTACGTATCTCCTCATTTCTGATTCGATCCCGTCATTCGGCATTCGCCATTCGGCGTTTAAATAAAGTCAAAGGTTTTTTTTTAATTTGTCTTAATTAAATAATAGCTGTTGCCCGCGACTTCGTACGCGTTACAGTACTAAATGTGTAGGTAACCTAGAAATAAAGCTAAACTCGTTGCAACTTGACTTGACACCCTATTTGTATCACATGGGAACTGATTTATGGGATAAAGCTAAACTCGCTGTTGCAACTTGACTTGACACCCCATTTGTATCCCATGGGAACTGATTTATGGGATAAAGCTAAACTCGCTGTTGCAACTTGACTTGACACCCCATTTGTATCCCATGGGAACTGATTTATGGGATAAAGCTAAACTCGCTGTTGCAACTTGACTTGACACCCCATTTGTATCCCATGGGAACTGATTTATGGGATAAAAAGCAGCCTATGTGGTAATCCAGGTTACAATCTACGTACATACCAAATTCCATCGAAATCGGTTATGCAGTTACGACGTGATTGAGTAACAAACAATTAAATAAACAAACTTTCGCATTTCTAATATTATTATTAGTATGATTTTAAAAGCGCTTACGCTTCGCGCGGCCGTCCAAGTTAAGGTATTTAGCGGCGCGCGACACACCGCATGGCGCGATCGCCGCGGTCACATCGAACTCAACTACGATATAGCGTGCAATAACGCAGAACCGAATTTGATTATATATTTTACTCAATTATTTTATGTTATCTTTGTAGACAGGTAGGTAAATTGGGTAGTTGGTGATTATTACAAAAATGCGATGTAGAAAGCTAAATGTTCTGTTCTTTTACAAAAATATTTTATTAATCCTACTAATATTATTGATCGAGCGAAGCTAGATCTACAAATCAACTTTGGCAATTCGGTGTTGTATGTATGTTTGTATGTCCGAGGATAAATTTCGAAGCGTTGATCCGATTATCTAAAAATTTGGTAGACAAGACAGACATGATTACATGGCACAAAATGGAGGAGGCTTATACCCAGCAGAAGCAGAGAGCGATGATGATAACCCATGCGAGCAGAATCACTGACAGTAGTAAGTTAATATTAGTAAAAATCTACCCTTTAGCTTCTCTGGCTTTTTCTAGAGAATAAATTTTTCATTTTCTTTTCAGTTTATACGGTACTCGTTTAATACCCATATTCACAATCTACAACAAATAAAAATTTCAAAGGTCAAGTAGGGTATCAGATGACAGCTGTCAAACTTTTTATTTTTTAAATCATTCCCCAAGGGATTGGAATGATGTTTTAAAGCAGAAAAAAAATCTAAATTTGTCCTTATCTTTTTATCGTGTTGACTCAGGACCTTGATTTTTATACACCTAATAGGGACTATAGACCTCATTACCTGGTATAAATTTCAACTCGCTAGGTTCATCCGTTTCTGAGAAAATCGGAGGTGACACGCGGACAGACAGACAATAGGGAAACAGACAACAGAAACGGACAAACCGACAATCTTATAAGGGTTCCTTTTTTACCTTTTGAGGTACGGAATCCTAAAAACGTAAAATCGCCATCTTGAATTTTAAAATTGATATCATATTCGTAATCAGCATCCCTAAGTTAGTCAAAAACGATATCCATATCTATACAAAGAAAAAAAATGTTTCCGCCATCTTGAATTATAAAATTGACATCTTAATCGTAATCAACATCCTTAAGTTAGCCGAAAACGATACCCATGAACTAAAAAGAGGAACTAACATCAAAATAACTTTTATTAGGAATTTAGTATGACAGAAATAAGTAAACAATATATAAGCGCCTAAAGAAGTTTTCACTACTTATATACAGAGGTGTCGGTAACGGTGTCTCGAGTTCAATGGTTTGTTCCCATCTCCAAAAATGCCTAACGCGCCTAAAGAAGTTTTCATTTCAAAAACAAAAAAATTGGGTGTTCGAAAATGACCATGATGGTTGTTGCATAATAAAAAAAAATTGTATGTTCCAAAATCAAAAGTATCAAATAATTGTTGTTCACATTTTAGAAAGGTTACTAGAATTTGGCGAAATTCACAAAAATTAAAATAATTATCATCGTCATCATCATATCAGCCGTAGGACGTCCACTGCTGGACAAAGGCCTTCCTAATTGATCTCCAGGAACTACGGTTGGAAGTGGCCTGCATGCAACGCCGACTTCCGGTTCTTACCAAGTCGTCTGCCCATCCTGTAGGTGGACGTCCTACGCTGCGCTTGTCGGTCCGTGGCCTCCATTCGAGAACTTTCCGGCCCCATCGGCCATCTGTTCTGCGCGCTATATGGCCTGCCCATTGCCACTTCAACGTGCTAATCCGTCGGGCTATGTCGGTGACTTGAGTTCTCCTACGTATCTCCTCATTTCTGATTCGATCCCGTAGAGAAACCCCGAGCATAGCCCTCTCCATAACTCGTTGAGCGACTCTGAGCTTATTCATAAGGCCAATAGTGAAGGACCACGTCTCGGTTCCATATGTCATCACTAGTAACACACACGAATTGAAGACTTTCGTCATAAGGCACTGAGGTATGTTGGACGAAAATACGTTGCGAAGTTTCCCAAACGCTGCCCATCCGAGTTGGATTCGACGATTGACCTCTTTCTCGAAGTTGGACCTACATAAATGGGCTGTTTGTCCTAGGTATACATACGCGTCGACAACTTCAAGAGCCGAGTTCTCAACCATAACTGGGGCAGGCACGACATGGACATTCGACATAATTTTCGTTTTGTCCATGTTTATTTTAAGCCCTACCCGTTGGGAGACTCGATTGAGGCCTTCGAGCATCGTGCTGAGTTCTTCCATCGACTTTGCCATGACCACAATATCGTCGGCAAACCGAAGGTGAGTGATGTATTCGCCGTTAATATTGATGCCCAGTCCTTTCCATTCCAGAAGCTTGAAGGCATCTTCCAAAGCGGTCGTAAACAGTTTCGGAGAGATGACCCTGTCTCACGCCTCTTTTTAAGGGAATCGCCTATAATTATACTTACCCGCAAACAAAGGATATCAATCAAAGGATCCAAGTATCAAATCAGGTTGAGCCTACGCTAATTTAGTATTTATGTATAGAAACTATTGCTTTTTATCTTACGGAAGTTTACGTAATAATTTTGGATGCGCGGGAGACTGAGCGACACACGTCCTACCTCTGAGCGGTCTCTGCCGCGTCTGAAATAATTACGTGGTGCTCGCGTCTTTTATATGGTTGTTTTAAAATATTTATAACAAAATAATTTCAGCACTTGTTTATTTTTTTTGTGTTTTAATTTGTTTATGATAAGTTGATAGTGTTGATACGTCTTATAAAAATAAATTTTATATACTTTGGCGAACGCATATCCATAAAAAGTTGCTTTGAACTTAGTCAATATGCTTCATTTTTTGTTCTGTGAGATTTGTAATGAAAATGTATGTAATTATACTATTTTATCAGTGACAAATTAAGACGATAATGCATGTTTTGTAATAATGATGTTGCTGATTTGTTATTTAAAATACTTTTTTGTGTATCCGTCGGCCAAAAGAGCACTAATGTGCAAGATTTAAAGAAGATTTGTAAGAACACAGCTCTGGACGAAATAATAAAAAAACAATTTAAAATATAATGTTTTGATAATAGAACTGTCATTAAAATGTTCTATTACCTAAAGTTGTAGTACAGAATCCTTATTGCCACTGAGTAAATAAGTGACGAAAACATGGAAATATGCCGATTTAGGCGTTAACGTTCTAAACTGCCATGCAAAGAGCGTTACTGCTAAAAAAAGTCGAGTTATGCTCCCTGAACCTGGACCCCCTGAACCTAGACCCCCTGGACCTTGACCTTCTGGACTTGGACCCCCTGGACCTTTACTGCCTGGACCGGGATCCTCTGAACCTGGCCCCCTGGACTTGGACCTCGTGGACCTGGACTCCCTGGACCTGGACCCCTTGGACCTTCACCCCCTGGCCCTGGACTCCTGGATCTGGACCCCCTAGACCTTGACCTGAACCCCATGGACCTTGGACTTGGACCTGGACGCCCAAGACCTGGACACCTTTGACCTGAACCCCCTAGACCTGGACACCCTGGACCTGGACCCCCAGGACCTGGACCCTGGAACTGGATCCCCTGGACTTGGTCCTCCTGGATCTGAACCTGGACTTTATGGACCTGGACTCTCTGGACCTGGACCCCCTGGACCTAGACCCTAAACCTAGTTATCCCCTGGACCTGGACCTTGACCCCCTTGACCTGGACTTCCTGGATCTGGACCCCTGGACTGTAACCCCTCGACCTGGACTCCTTGGACCTAGACCCCGTTGACCTGGACCCCCTAGAACTGGACCCTCTGGATTTGGACGTTGACCCGGACCCCCTAGATTCCCCGTGGACCTCTGGAAACCCTGGACCTGGACCCCTGGACTTGAAGCTCCTGGACCTGGCCTTCTGGACCTGGACCCCCTGGACCTGGGCCCTCTGGACCTTGGCCCCCTGGACCTGGATCCCCTGGACCTCGACCCCCTTGACCTGGACCCCCTGAACCTAGCCCCCCTAGTCCTAGACCTGGATCCCCTGGACCTGGACTTCCTGGACCTTTTAGACCTGGACCCCCTAGACCTAGACCCCCTGGACCTGGACTCCCTGGATCCCCCCGGACCAGGACCTCCTAGACCTGGACCCCCTGGACCTGGACTTCCTGGGCCAGACCCCCTGGACGTAGACCCTCTAGTTCTGGCCCTGGACCCCTGGACCTGGATTTTCTGGACCTGGACCCCCTAGACCTAGACTCCCTGGACCTGGACCCCCTAGACCTGGGCCCCCTGAACCTGGACTTAAGCCCTCTGGACCTGGACCCCCAAAACCTGGACTTCCTGGATCTAAACCCGTTGGACCTGGTCCCCTGGCCCTAGATCCCCCTGAACCTGGACCCCCCTGGACCTAGACCCCTTGGTTCTTCCCTGGACCTGGACCCCCTGGACATGGACTTACTGGACCTGGACCCCCTGAATCCCCCCTGGACCTGGACCTCCTGGATCTGGACCTTCTGCACCTGGACCCCAAGACTTTGACCCCCTGGACCTAGACCCCTGGATACCTCCTGGACCTGGACTTCCTAGGCCTGTATCCCCTAGACCTGAACCTTCTGAACCTAAACCCCTTAGATTCCTCTTGGACCTGGACCCCTTGGACCTGGACTCCCTGGACCGGGACAACCTGGATCTGGACCCCTTGGACCTGGACCTGGACCCCTTGGACCTAGACTCCCTGGACCTGGACCCCCTGGACCTGGACAACCTGCACCTGGACCCAGACCTGGACTCCCTGGACCTGGAATCCCTGGACCTGGACCCCTGGACCTGGACCACCTGGACCTTGACCCCGTGGATCTGCACCCCCTGGACTTGGACACCCTGCACCTGGACCCCTGTACTTGGTAACCCCCTGGATCTGGACCACCTGTACTTTGACCCCGTGGATCTGCACCCCCAGGACCTGGACTTCTTGGACCTGGACCCCCTAGACCTGGACCCCCTGGACCTGGACTCCCTAGACCTGAACCCCCTGGACTTGGACCCCCTGGACCTGGACTTCCTGGACTTTGACCCCGTGGATCTGGACTTCCTGGACTTTGACCCCGTGGATCTGCATTCTCTGGACCTGGATATACTGTTTTATTTTTTGTTTTTATTTTTGTATAATGTGTGTTGCAAAATAAAATATTTGATTTGATTTATATAATAAATCCAGCTCCCGGACTAGGGGAGACATATAGTTTCTGATCTATCAAACTTTAAATATCTACAAAAGGTAATGCAATTTTTCAACATAAGACTTTTATAAATATTGGGAGACAACTGTAGGTAGGTACATACTAGTATAAACATAGAAAGTGCATACCGTCAGCTACAAAATCCATCACTATTTTTTTTATAAACACAAAACTCACCATCATAGATCGTTTCGCGTTAGAAGCAAAATTGCAACTATTTGACATTTTACTTAACCCTTCATACATCAACCCTTGCTGGCTATCAGTGACTGAAATTGGTGCAAACCCATTCTTGCAACCGGGACAATGGGGGTTTTTTCTAACTAATTAAATAATATTAATAATTAAGTAATTCTTGGAAATTCGACAATGAGTTTTGTCCAGCTAGCATGTTTGGGACGACCCTATGTGCAGGGCCAAGATTTTAGAGGTGGGTTTTACGGTAGCTTGAATATTTAACCAGTAAGCAGTGATAATAGTTAACCAGTGATGGTGGGTTCCTATACCCGTCGGTAACCAGCTACGACTCGTTTCTCCTTGAAAACGTGTCAAAAGTTTCACACTAGTTTGACAGTTTTTCAAATAGATACGAGTGGTAGTCGTAGAGTGAGTCACTATACCTACTTGAAAAAAACATAGCTTGATCACTGCGACATTTGTTAAACTGACATTCCTAGGGTTGTTATGATACAGAAAAAAGTATCGATAGTAATTATCGATAGAAGTTTTGCAGTAAGACCAATTGTTGGACTTTTGAGGGCTCCAACAACCCGTAACGACTGCCATTAGATATTCGTATGGCAGCCGGGAACGACTGCTTAACGTGCTTTCCGAGGCATGACCAGACCAGTGCAAAAACCCATATTCATGCATACAAATATTTGCACTGAGCGAGGATCGAACCCGCGACATCCTGCGCAGCAGTCGTGTTCACTACTGCTTCGCCACGAAGGCTGTCTGCCATAATTATATGTTTATTGGATTATATTATGATTTGGGTAATAAAATGAAACGAATATTTTAATACATATGTACATTTATTTATTCCAAAGGAGTACACCCCAAATCAATATCCGAATCACTTTCAGAATCGCTAGAGCAATCTTGTAAATTTCTAATGAACTCTTTTTCGCAAATATTATCAAATCGAACGTCCCGCTCCCAATCTTCTTCCATTAATTTTCTGCATATGGTAACTACCTTTTTCCAATCTTATACAGATACATTTTCAACCGCAGTGTTTAGTAATTGCAACATTTTATTTGCCGTGAAAGGCGGTGTTGTGTTATGTCTAGCAGCGTAACCTTGAAAGAAAAACATATTTTAAAATCATAAATTATACAGGAGTTAATACATAAAGAATCTAATCTAATTCGTTTTTAAGCATTGTTTCATTGGCCTCTATTCTTTTTTCTTGAAGCCATGCAATTATTTCTAACTTCCTGTTTGCCGAAGTTGGTGGTTTGTGCTTTTGGACCGAGTGATATGGGGCGTTATCCTTAATTATATAATGTGGCTCCTTCAAATTATCTAATAATTTTAAATACCACTCTTTAAATTTTTCAATATTCATTTCTTCATGGTATTCATTGGTCTTCGTAGATTTGAATGCCAATAGGCAATTAGGCACAAAACCAGATGACGTCCCAGCATGAGTTATTATTAATCTTTGACCTTTGCCTTCGGGTACTTTGGTGGTCGATTGTGCCGTATCATCGGTCCAAGCTTTGGATACGGTATGATTGGCGTTTAGCCATGTCTCGTCTAGAAAGACAACTTTGTCCCAATTTGTTTTTTTTTTTTACTTTCCGGAGAAAATTCACTCGAGCAAGAGCAATGTCGGTTCGTTCCATTATAATTTTTCTTTTGTCACTTTTTTTGTAGGAAAATCCAATATTTTTCACATGGTTGCGAATCGCAGCGGCGTCAAAGTCGTCAATTTTTGTGACAGGAGCAGCCTTTCTTCTTTTTTTATTTGGCGTTGAAAGCTTTTTTTCCTTGTCTTCAGTCAATACTGCGGTTGAAGATTCGCCATATTTTTCTTTACTGATGCGAATTACTGTCGCACGTCCAATGCCAAGAGCATCTGCAACTCTGTCACAAACTTTTGCCATGGGTAATAGCGGTCCACCATTTTGGTTTTCTCGCTCAAAATATTCACGCAAGCGAATCACAAACTCACGACTTTGACTGTTCAAAACAGTTTTCTTCGTTCTCTTTGGCATTATGCCAACAAACAATAACAACAAAGAAACTAACAATAATAAATAAACTTAACAAATTAACAGCAATAGTAACAAAAACAAAGTGATGAGAACGGAAAACACGTGGCGTATACAAGGCGTTAGCACTCGTACTGAGGAGAATGGGTCATGTCAAACAAGATGGCGGCGCGTTGGCGCCATCTTGCGGAAGAAGACACGCCGCGGCCAAACTTCTCTCGAACCCCAAAGTAGTCGGAAGGAATGTTACGAGTAGGTTAGAATTTAGATTTTATTTACTCACTATTGTAAATAATGTTATTTTTTTTAAATATTCAATAATGTTATTTTTTTAAATTAAATGATAAATTAATTTTGAATTAAATTTTGTACAAAGTATCGATAGTTTATAGTCTGTGGTCACGATGATTCATCGCTCATCACTATAATTAGCTCAGCATGCCTATAAAGTATGACATTGACTGGTACGTTTGTCCGTACAGTTAAATTCAGAACTTCATAGGCGCGATTTTACTGACAGCTGTCCCAGAGATCAAGCTATGTTTTTTCTAGTATAAGCGACTTACGAGTTTGAGCGAATAGACCGGCCTTTAGGGGCCCCCGTGACAATAGGGACCCTGGGCACGGGCCCCATGTGCCCTTAAGGTAAAGACGGTACTGCTGTAGCGTTAAAGTCGCTAAATAGGCAGCATTGGCGTAGGCGAATAAAGTATAGGCGTGCCTGCGCGCGCGTACACCCGAGCTCAATGTTTTTATAACCGCTAACAGATGGCGTTGCTCTGTCATACTCTGATTAACAAAGGAAAATGAATGTCAATTGCCGTTTTAACATTATTTTCAGAGGAACTTGACTAAATAAACAAACATTTGTGTCTGTTTAACTGACAACGTGAGATTGTTTTAGACAAATGTTGATATTGTGTCTGTGAGATTTAGACATATTTTTGGCAGTACATCTTCAGACAACGCCATAACACTAGTTGAAACTAGTTTTTAAATCGAACTTAAAAGCTCTAATTGTAAGATAGGAAAGGAAACGGGTGCAGTGTATTGTCGTGGTTTAATATAATTAGGCATAATTATTGCAAATTCATTTAATTTAAATTTAAAATGGTTACAAAATTCTTAAATATTAACACATAATATTCAAAATCAAATGCATAGAATAATTATACAACAAGCTACATAAAAAAGTTTAAAAATTGAAACCCGACTATGTAATAACTATGTCGATAGTAGTCTATGTCACCCGCAACATGATAACGAATCGAATGACACCTCATTCATCAAAATCGGATGTGTAGTTTAGGCGCAACGGTGGAACATACATCCAAAGACAGCTAAAACATAACCTTGCTTTTGGCTTTGCCGTAGTCAGGTAAAAATGAATAATATTAATAGAATAAAGGTATTTATACATTTTGCATAAGTAATACTTACCTACTTACGTTCGAAAATTATGCTCAAACATCACAATATGTTTTTCTTGTACACATTTCTGTAATTTTTTTATACCTTTGACAGATCAATTTTATTTTTCTGTGATTATTTAATGCTCCAATAGAAAATAAGTCATTATAAAATTACTTGTTCGTAGTATTTTTTTTCAATAGAGTGTTTTAACGTAATATTCTTTGCTTTATGCCAAAATAACTTCGCACCTTTGTAATTTCCAACCCTCATTATATCAATAAGATTGTTATACAACATTAAAAAAAATGATTTTCGAATGTGAATGCAGCTATTGTGTATGACAGTTGACCTTGACCTAGTTACTTTATTTTGAAATATTGATTCTCACCATTTTTACTTCTCTGGACAAAATATTTTTTTTTACTTGCAAGGTTGGTTATATTTATAACTATTCCAAATTTCAAGTTGACAGCTTCAGTAGGTAGTAAATGAGTTAATCAGCTGTGACAGACGGACGGACGGACAAAGAAGGGCGTTTGTGCATTACAAGGAATTTTACTGTCTGGCAGTCAGACTTTACGGTTCAGTATGGCATAAAAAAACGGATGTTTAGCTTGTGCACTACAAGGAATTTTACTGTCCGGCATTCCGATTTTTTAAGTAAAACTTTTACTTAAAAAATCGGAATGCCGGACAGTAAAATTCCTTGGCTTTACGCACTGATGGCTTTACGCACGCTTGACTTGAGGCGTAAGATGGTGAATACGTTACGAAAAGTGCAAACGGAAGTTGAGTGGGAGATACAAGTTAGTGAAGATAGAACGAGAGAGTTACGTTTCGTATATTTTTAAACGTTAATGTGCGAGTTGCTTCTTTCCAGAATGAACATAAACTGATCGACCTACAGACGTGTGGACAATTTTGTAACTGAACAATTTTATAAATTAATATTTTGAAAAAGAAGTTTTACTTCAGTCGTGTGGTCTCAGAAGCACACTCGTATTTTTGTGCACTTTCCGTCTTTACTCACAGGTGCGGCGCAGTTTAGGTTTTAGGTAGCTCTCGTTGAAACTACGCGTAAATGCGCTAGAAACGATGAGTTTCTTGTAACGTCAGCAGTTGCTGGCTTTATTACCTAATCTATGTGCGAAGACGTAGAAGACATAAAGAATTTTGGGTTTATCCCCTTTTAAGTGAAAGGTACCTTTTACATAAACCACAATAAATTGAGGCAGGACGAAAGATTATTTTCTAAACGGTCCGGAATGGGGAAAAGTAAAATGTTGGACGGTAAAATTAAAAGTCAAAATATTTTATTCATTAAAATCACAAGGATCACTTTGAAACGTCAATTTTATTGCCTGCTCCTTCGCGACCAAGCCAAGAAAGAAAGGCAAGAAAACAAGGCTGGTTGTTTTTTTAATGATCCTTTTAGAATACATAACAATACAGGTAATAAATTACGTCTAAATTGTAACATTTTGAACGAGTTGGAGCAATTTCAATCACAAGCTAGTAGGTATATAAATTTATGGCGTGCCATATCGCTCCGTAAATGATCGGACTGCCGGACAGTAAAATTCCTTGTAGTGCACAAACGCCCTAACGGTCCCTTTTTTACCATTTTGGTCCGGAACCCTAAATAGATAATAAATCGTTTTTACAGATTTTAGAGGCGGGTTTAATACCAGTATCTTGAATATTTAACCAGTAAGCGAAACATTTCCAATATATATTTTTTTTAATTTTTAAACATCAAATCTGCGGCGCCTATGCGGCGATGCCGCTTAATTACTAATAGCGGGTTCCTACGAGTATATCCGTCGGTAACCGACTACGACTCGTATCTCTTTGAAAAACTGTCAAACTAGTGTGAAACTTTGGACACGTTTTCAAGGAGAAACAAGTCGTAGCTGGTGACCGACGGATATAGGAACCCGCCATTAGTCCGCTTACATAATGAGTGAATACGATTTGTTTACCTATTTTATACAGGCTGTTTTATCGTTATTTCTTATTTTAACTACAGTACCGAATTTGAAAAACAAACCTTATTTACAAAAATACTAGCCATTTCCAGTGTGGAATATTTTGTGTGTAATCAAATTACTGCTACTTCTAAACGATTTATTGCAAATGCTGCATGCATACGGTTTATCTCCAGTGTGGATTCTTTTGTGTGAAATCAAATGACTGCTATTGACAAACGATTTATTGCAAATACTGCATGCATACGGTTTTTCTCCAGTGTGGATTCTTTTGTGTTTAATCAAATGACTGCTACTGGCAAACGATTTATTGCAAATGCTGCATGAATACGGTTTTTCTCCAGTGTGGATTCTTTTGTGTCTAATCAAATTACTGCTACTGCTAAACGATTTATTACAAATGCTGCATGCATACGGTTTTTCTCTCGTGTGGATTCTTTTGTGTGCCATCAAATGATCTCTTCTGATAAACGATTTATTGCAAATGTTGCAAACATACGGCTTTTCTCCAGTATGGATTCGCTTGTGTACATTAAAATGACTGCTATATGTAAATGATTTATTGCAAATGTTGCAAGCATATGGCTTTTCTCCAGTGTGGATTCTTTTGTGTATTATCAAACCACTGCCGTGTTTAAATAATTTATTGCATATGTTGCATGAATATGGCTTTTCTTCAGTGTGGATTATTTTGTGTCTAATCAAGCTACTGCTATCAGTAAATATCTTATTGCACATGTTGCAGGCATGCTGTTCTTTGTTGAAATGAATCAGCATGTGTTGCGCTAGGTTTCTTTTCATTGCAAATGTTTCGTTGCACACATCACAACAGAATGATAAAGCACACACTTTGTTTGTCTCAGTTTTCACTTTTACCGGAAGTAGTTCCGAGCTTATTATATTGTCGTTGACTGTGTTAGCTTCTACAAGCGTACTCTCCTCTATGTCAATGGGTTCTTCTTTAACTACTTGAACTGTAGTATTTCCTTGGTTTGAATAATCATTTATCGACAAGAACGTTAAAGTAGTTTCAGCTAGGTTATAAGTAATCGCTGTTGGTGCCTCAGCCTGAAAAAACGAATAATATTAGTGGTTCGCCCTGAACTGAGATCTCGCGAGTTTACAAGAATTAACAAGAATTTGTAACACTTTTATTTATTAGGGGGATTTTGCTTCTTAGCCGCCCGTCGTCTATTATGATAGCCCGTCTTAAGTTCAACCGTGACACAACTGCTGCACTCAGGGTTGGCTTCCAAAGAGGGGACTCCTCAACGGTCAACAGCACAGGCACGAAATTTTGTATAGAGAATATTTTGTATAGTGTATAGAGCACTTATAAATAAGCTTGTATATGTTTTTTTACAATTAGTTTATTTGTTTGCGTTGACTTGGAAGCTCGATTCTTTTTACAGCTGGGATCGTAGACATAATAGGATCCTGAAGTGAAAGTCATAATAAAAATAGCAAGAACTTTATTACTACCAAAATAAACAGTTAAGAAAACAAAACCAGCTATATTTGCAAGTACTTCTTAATCAAATATTAACAAAGAAATCACCAATTTCCAATCTACTCTAGTCGAAACTACCTACTCAAGCTATATTTTATAACTGAAATATCCTTTTTACCACGACACAAATCACGAGTCACGACAAGTCAATAGAAGTTACGCCGATTGCGACCGCACAGCACGAAAGATGATAAGCAAGTCCCCGCTTATTTTTTTTTTCGAATGGTCTAATCTCACTGTTGGCCTCTGAGGCCGTTGCAGCTTAACCAAACTTTTGGCGCAGAAGACGCTCAGCCCTGAAGTTTTTATGAGGCAACTAGCGCAAGGGCATAACTTAGGTGCAAACCTCGGCTTAGGCCGTTGCCAGTGGACAGGAGAGAAACGCCCGGGTGCATGTTTGTACCTGGTATAGGCGGCGACTGAAGGGACTCGTCGACCTCGCCGGCGAGGTTGGTGTATCTGTGAAGTGTTCGCGCTGTATAATGTAGATGACTCAGAGATCTCATCCGCGTTAGCCGAAGTGATTTCGTCATCCGGGTCTTCGAGAAAGTGTCTCGGACGACAGAGGGTTTTGTTAGCGGGCGGATCTATCGGATAGATAAGTTCCCGCTTAGCGCTCGAGGGCCGCTTTATATAGGAACGGTCTGAAGGCAAAACTTTCCTAACTTAATATTAATTTCAACATGATACCTCCAAGCGGTCCTAAGATAATTGGTCTTGATACACCGACAGACAAACCTACGAACAAACAAGTGATCCTATAAAGGTACGGAACGGCGCTGTCTATAATTAATGCTAGTCTAAAATAAAATATTTACCACTTCGTTATATTCGTCTTCGTTAAGTCCCCCTTCATTATATCCTTCTTCGTTATATTCCTTTTCATTTTGTTCCACTTCGTTATATTACTCGGATAATATAATTGGATTCCCTTACGTTCTTTCTTCACTATTATTTTACTCGGTGACTTAAGTTTGCTTTTAGACTTCTTCTGATATTTTTGCAGTAATTTAAAAAAAAATTAAAATGTCATTATCAGTTTGGGTAATGTTTTGTCTTGCTTCTCCTTAAGGCATTTTCCTAGACTCAATATCAAAAATCGCTAAAACTAATTCTACCAGTAGAGGACTAAGGATTTTGGTCTGGTTATCTCAAAAAAATTATATATTTAGTATATAAATATGTTTTACAATATAACAATCACATTTATTAGAAAAAATCTTACACGTGTGCCACTTACATTGCTGAACAGGTATAGAACACATACGATTACACCTTGACGATTTTTCAGACTATGTTATTAGTGAATTGAATACAAAACGCAAATTCACTTTCAATTAGAACCAGGTATGACGACACTGTTAATATATTTATATTTTTATTGACAACTTGTTATTACACTTGTTATACTATTTCCATTTCTTTATTTTCTCGATGATCGATAATTTGATACTTAGTTGTAGTGTTGTGACCAAATAAGTAATGATATCGATCGCATATAACTATTATATATTGAACAAAGACACATACAACAAAAACATTCAAATATAATTTTTCAAGGTGGGTATTTATTTCGTTTCATTGTCGAGTACCTACTTATTTTACAACAGCTTGGAAATTTTTAAAGAAGTTTGGCATTATCAATCAAGAATTAATACGTGTAATATCTTGTAATGAAATATAATATTAGTTATAAATAAATTTGTACAAAAGTATCCGGCAGTAGTCTAGTTATCGTGTTACCTTTATCGATAGCTCCATACCTATCAGTTTTCCGACTCTGGTATAACCTTGTACATGCGTAAGCGTCACATTTTTATAAAATAATGCATACATATGGTAAAAAAGACGCTCGTTCAAGTTTTCACAGGAGCAGTCATCGCGAAAATAAAGAAATGGAAATAGTATAGAATTGAAAACAAAACTTCTGTCTATAACCAAACCTTTAATCGTAGGTACCTATACTTTTCTAAGAGCACCTTTTAATGCACTATCAATGTCTATAACACACACCTCTTGCTCAATAGACTAGACAGCATAGCCAGATTGGTTAGCCTCATAGTACTCATTGTTGATACTAAATAATTTATGATTTTTTTAATATTCAATTTTGCTATACTTCTCTCACAGCTGGCATTGCTTATGCGACAAAAAATTGAAATAGTTCAAATATTTAGAAGACATTATTAATATTTATTGTTAAATTATGCCCCTACTACGCTACGCCACTGCTCTTGGCACTGTATCAATTAATGAAACACTGGCCCTAAAACTATGTAGATTTGTACTCCAAAAGTCGTCAGCTAAGTGGCTAAACTATTTTTCAAGTAATTTTTTTTTGCCGCTAAGACTTAAACAAATGTCGTCACTCTAGCGCAACGCCGTCTTAGGCTATGCCGAGGCCCTTGGACACACAAGAATTTGGGGCCTTAATTTTTATTTTATTTTATTTCTTAGGTCTACCAGCGATTGTAACAATATTTGATGCTTAACTATAGAACAATTTAAGTAGGTACTAATTGCACAACCAAGTATAAGTAAACACCGCATGCACTAAAAGTTATGTAGTAACAATAACAAAGTAACACTAGAAAATTATGACAAACAATGGAATTAGTGAAGTAAAGAAATAAAAAAACACAAAATTATAAAAATACACACTACTGATAGCAATAAATCTATTAGTTTGGCAAGTTCTTAGATAAGAACTGCCGGAATTTGAAAATGTTTATATTAAAAATATCAACCTCAGTACAGTAATTGTTGAAGCCGTTGCTAATCCTGGGAATGGGCGAGTTGGAGCCGAGAACAGTGGTACGGAGTGGTAGTGCAAGGGGTAGGATTGGTTTACGAGGGATTCTGCGAGGGACTCTAAAACATATTTTTTCCAACAACTGAGGACAATTAACATTGTTAATTGTTAATTAATTAACCTTGTTAATTAATTGGGCCTTGTTGGAAAGTAAAGTCAATGAAAAAAAAAACATTTATGTGCTATGCTCTTATATTTGAAGTGGTTTGTGTCGGTGATCGCTAATTGGTGTAGTAAATTAGTTTTACTTCATAGGCACCTTTTTAGTATTTTACGATTAAAATTCGCTAAGCTACATATAAAAAAAGAGTGGACAGAGGCTTGATGCTCGCAGGGTTGCCAGAAAGTCGCTAACTACGCCCACATTTACTCTATGAACTTTTGTCATAGTTGTCTTTTACATTTGTCGGGTTATATCTACCTAAAATAGAAAAAAAATGTATAGTGTAAGCGAATATACCGGCCATTAGGGGCCCCTGTGACGCAAGGGACCCTGGGCACGGGCCCCATGTGCCCTTAAGGTAAATACGGTACTGCTCTAGCGTTAAAGACGTTAAATAGGCAGCATTGGCGTAGGCGAATAAAGTATAGGCGTGCCTGCGCGCGCGTACACCCGAGCTCAATGTTTTTATAACCGCTAACAGACGGCCTTGCTCTGTCATACTCTGATTAACAAAGGAAAATGAATGTCAATGTCAATTGCCGTTTCAACATTATTTTCAGAGTAACTTGAAATAAATAAACAAACATTTGTGTTTGTTTAACTGACAACGTGAGGTTGTTTGAGACAAATGTTGATATTGTGTCTGTAAGATTTAGACATAAAAAACATATTTTTGGCAGTACATCTCCAGACAACGCCATTACACTAGTTGAAACTAGTTTTAAATCGAACTTAAAAGCTCTAATTGTAAGATAGGAAAGGAAACGGGTGCAGTGTATTGTCGTGGTTTAATATAATTAGACAGAATTATTGCGAATTCATTTAATTCAGATTTAAAATGGTTACAAATTTCTTAAATATTAACACACAATATTCAAAATCAAATGCATAGAATAATTATACAACAAGCTACATAAATAAGTTTAAAAATTGAAACCTGACTATGTAATAACTATGTCGATAGTAGTCTATGTCACCCGCAACATGATAACGAATTGAATG
Organism: Philereme vetulata; assembly: GCA_918857605.2. Lineage (NCBI taxonomy): Eukaryota > Metazoa > Arthropoda > Insecta > Lepidoptera > Geometridae > Philereme > Philereme vetulata. The sequence continues at coordinate 2,273,215 of OU975427.1, read as the reverse complement.
ACACCTCATTCATCAAAATCGGATGTGTAGTTTAGGCGCAACGGTGGAACATACATCCAAAGACAGCTAAAACATAACCTTGCTTTTGGCTTTGCCGTAGTCAGGTAAAAATGAATAATATTAATAGAATAAAGGTATTTATACATTTTGCATAAGTAATACTTACCTACTTACGTTCGAAAATTATGCTCAAACATCACAATATGTTTTTCTTGTACACATTTCTGTAATTTTTAGATTAAACCTTTGACAGATCAATTTTATTTTTCTGTGATTATTTAATGCTCCAATAGAAAATAAGTCATTATAAAATTACTTGTTCGTAGTAATTTTTTTCAATAGAGTGTTTTAACGTAATATTCTTTGCTTTATGCCAAAATAACTTCGCACCTTTGTAATTTCCAACCCTCATTATATCAATAAGATTGTTATACAACATTAAAAAAAAATATTTTCGAATGTGAATCCAGCTATTGAGTATGACAGTTGACCTAATATTTTGAAATATTGATTCTCACCATTTTGACTTCTCTGGACAAAATGATTTTTTTTTACTTGCAAGGTTGGTTATTTTTATAACTACATATTCCAAATTTCAAGTTGACAGCTTCAGTAAGTAGTAGCTGAGTTATTCTGCTGTACACAGACGGACGGACGGACAAAGAAGGGCGTTTGTGCATTACAAGGAATTTTACTGTCCGGCAGTCCGACTTTTTACGGTTCAGTATGGCATAAAAAACGGATGTTTAGCTTGTGCACTACAAGGAATTTTACTGTCCGGCAGTCCGATTTTTTAAGTAAAACTTCTTTACGCACGCTTGACTTGAGGCGTAAGATGGTGAATACGTTACGAAAAGTGCAAACGGAAGTTGAGTGGGAGATATAAGTTAGTGAAGATAGAACGAGAGAGTTACGTTTCGTATACATATTTTTAAACGTTAATGTGCGAGTGCGAGTTGCTTCTGTCCAGAATGAACATAAACTGATCGACCTACAGACGTGTGGACAATTTTGTAACTGAACAATTTTATAAATATCAATTTTGAAAAAGAAGTTTTATCTCAGTCGTGTGGTCTAAAGCACACTCGTATTTTGTGCACTTTCCGCCATTACTCGCAGGTGCGGCGCAGTTTAGGTTTTAGGTAAACTACGCGTAAATGCGCTAGGAACGATGAGTTTCTTGTAACGTCGGCAGTTGCTGGCTTTATTGCCTACTCTATGTGCGAAGACGTAGAAGACAAAAATAATTTTGGGTTCATCCCCTTTTAAGTGAAAGGTACCTGACAGGGTCATTTTACATAAACCACAATAAATTGAGGCAGGACGAAAGATTTTTTTCTAAACGGTCCGGAATGGGAAAAAGTAAAATGTTGGACGGTAAAATTACGTGTAGACAAAGTCAAAATATTTTATATATTAAAATCACAAGGATCACTTTGAAACGTCAATTTTACTGGCTGTTCCTTCGAGACCAAGCCAAGAAAGAAAGGCAAGAAAACAAGGCTGGTTGTTTTTTTTTAATGATCCTTTTAGAATACATAACAATACAGGTAATAAATTACGTCTAAATTGTAACATTTTGAACGAGTTGGAGCAATTTCAATCACAAGCTAGTATATAAATTTATGGCGTGCCATATCGCTCCGTAAATGATCGGACTGCCGGACAGTAAAATTCCTTGTAGTGCACAAACGCCCTAACGGTACTTTTTTACCATTTTGGTGACCGATGGATATAGGAACCCGCCATTAGTCCGCTTACATAATGAGTGAATACGATTTGTTTACCTATTTTATACAGGCTATTTTATCGTTATTTCTTATTTTAATTATAGTACCGAATTTAAAAAACAAACCTTATTTACAAAAATACTAGCCATTTCCAGTGTGGATTGTTTTGTGTGCCATCAAATTACTGCTACTTCTAAACGACTTATTGCAAATGCTGCACGCATACGGTTTTTCTCCAGTGTGGATTCTTTTGTGTGAAATCAAATGACTGCTACTGACAAACGATTTATTGCAAATGCTGCACGCATATGGTTTTTCTCCAGTGTGGATTCTTTTGTGTGAAATCAAATTACTGCTACTGACAAACGATTTATTGCAAATGCTGCATGCATACGGTTTTTCTCCAGTGTGGATTCTTTTGTGTGCCTTCAAATCACTGCTACTTCTAAACGATTTATTGCAAATGCTGCATGCATACGGTTTTTCTCCAGTGTGGATTCTTTTGTGTATAATCAATTTACTGCTACTTCTAAACGATTTATTGCAAATGCTGCATGCATACGGGTTTTCTCCAGTGTGGATTCTTTTGTGTGAAATCAAATTACTGGTACTGACAAACGATTTATTGCAAATGTTGCATGCATACGGTTTTTCTCCAGTGTGGATTCTTTTGTGTTTAATCAAATGACTGCTACTTCTAAACGATTTATTGCAAATGTTGCATGCATACGGTTTTTCTCCAGTGTGGATTCTTTTGTGTGCAATCAAGTTACTACCAGTAGTAAATGTCTTATTGCACATGTTGCAGGCATGCTGTTCTTTGCTGGAGTGAATCAGCATGTGTTGCGCTAGTTTTATTTTCATTGCAAATGTTTCGTTGCACATATCACAACAGAATGATAAAGCACACACTTTGTTTGTCTCAGTTTTCACTTTTACCGGAAGTAGTTCCGAGCTTATTATATTATCGTTGACTGTGTTAGCTTCTACAAGCGTACTCTCCTCTATGTCAATGGGTTCTTCTTTAACTACTTGAACTGTAGTACTTCCTTGGTTTGAATAATCATTTATCGACAAGAACGGTAAAGTAGTTTCAGCTAGGTTATAAGTAATCGCTGTTGGTGCCTCAGCCTGAAAAAAACAAGAATAAAATTACTAGTAATTCGCCACGAACTGAGATCTCGCGAGTCTGCAAGAATTAAAAAGCATTTGTAAAACTTTTATTTATTAGGGGGATTTTGCTTCTTAGCCGCCTATCGTCTATAATGATAGCCCGTCTTAAGTTCAACCGTGACACAGCTGCTGCTCTCAGGGTTGGCTTTCGAAGAGGGGACTCCTCAACGGTCAACAGCACAGGCACGAAATTTTGTATACGCATATTCTGATTTCAGATTTATTTATTTCACCTTAATTATAACATTGGTTGTTACAGGTAAGTATGTCAATTTTTACATTATCAAATTGCATTAACATTAAAAACGCATTACATTACATATAATACAATTAAAAATCATATCAACTAAAAACTATAATGATAATAATATTAGAGCACTTATAAATAAGCTTGTATATGTTTTTTTACAATTAATTTATTTGTTTGCGTTGACTTGGAATCTCGATTCTTTTTACAGCTGGGACCGTAGAAATAATAGGATCCTGAATAAAGTGAGAGTCATAATAAAACTAGCAAGAACTTTATTATTACCAAAATAAACAGTTAAGAAAACAAAACCAGCTATATTTGCAAGTACTTCTTAATCAAATATTAACAAAGAAATCACCAATTTACAATTTAATCAAGTCGAAACTACTTACTCAGCTATATTTTATAACTGAAATATCCTTGTTAAAATCGCGACGAACGATTAACTTTTGTTTTAGCGGACTGTATTTGTAACAAAAAAACTCTAACGAAAACGATAATCTGACAACAATGACACAAACTGTAAGCTGGTGAGGCAGTTGTAATAAGCACTAGAACTTCACTAACCTTTATGCAAGTGGATTGTCTTGCTTATTGCCGACGTGGTCCAGCGGCTCCTTGCAGCGAGAAACTAGGTTCGTACTTACCAAAGTAGCCGCCGACAAGTTACCTCTGACCATGCAGCATCCGTCGAAGAGTAGTGGAGTCCCCGCCTCATACACTATCACATTTCGCGAACAGTTTTTTTCTGGTGTTTTCAGTTCAACACGTCAAACTAAGTTTGATTCTATGAGTTTAGCGGCGATTGACACGTAGTGACGTGAAACTATGGCAAGACTAAACAATCCTTTTTACCACGACACAAATCACGAGTCACTAACACAAGTTACAACTAGTCAATAGAAGTTACGCCGATTGCGACTGCACAGCACGAAAGACGATAAGCAAATCCCCACTTATTTTTTTTTCGGAATGGACTAATCTCGCTGTTGGCCTCTGAGGCCGTTGCAGCTTAACCGAACTTTTGGCGAGCGCAGAAGGCGCTCAGCCCTGTAAGTTTTGATGAGGTAACTAGCGCAAGGGCACCACTTAGGTAGAAACCTCGGCTTGGGCCGTTGCCAGGATGGGGATAGGAGAGAAACGCCCGGGTACATGTTTGTACCTCGTATAGGCGGCGACTGAAGGGACTTGTCGACCTCGCCGGCGAGGTCAGTGTATCTGTGAAGTGTTCGCTCTGTCTAATGTAGATGACTCAGAGATCTCATCCGCGTTAGCGGAAGTGGTTTCGTCATCCGGGTCTTCGAGAAGGTGTCTCGGACGACGGAGGGTTTTGTTCGCGGGCGGATCTATCGGATAGATAAGTCCCCGCTTAGCGCTCGAGGGGCGCTTTATATAAGAACGGTCGGAAGGCAAAGCAAGTTTCCTAACTTTGTATTAACTTCAACATGATACCTCCAAGCGTTCCTAAGATAATGGGTATTGATACACCGACAGACAATCCTACGAACAAACTAGTGATCCTATAAAAGTTCGTTTTCATTTTGAGGTTCGGAACGGCGCTGTCTATAATTAATGCTAGTCTAAAATAAAATATTTACCACTTCGTTATATTCTTCTTCGTTAAGTCCCCCTTCATTATATCCTTCTTCGTTATATTCCTTTTCATTTTGTTCCACTTCGTTATATTCCTCGTTCAAATTATCAAAATTTTCTTTAGTTTCTGATATAATATAATTTGATTCCCTTTTTTTACGTTCTTTCTTCACTAATATTTTACTCGGTGACTTAAGTTTGCTTTTAGACTTCTTCAGTTATTTTGGCAGTAAAATAAAAAAAAATTTATATGTCATTATCAGTTTGGGTAATGCTTTGTCTTGCTTCTCCTTAAGGCATTTCCCTAGACTCAATATCAAACGTCGCTAAAACTAATTCTACCAGTAGAGGACTAAGGATTTTGGTCTGGTTATCACAAAAAAAATTATATATATAATATATAAATATGTTTTACAATATAACAATCACATTTATTAGAAAACATCTTACATGTGTGCCACTTACATTGCTGAATAGGTATAGAACACATACGATTACACCTTGACGGTTATTCGGACTATGTTATTAGCGAATTGAATACAAAACGCAAATTCACTTTCAATTAGAACCAGGTATGACGACACTGTTAATATATTTATATTTGTATTGACAACTTGTTATTATACTTGTTATACTATTTCCATTTCTTTATTTTCTCGACGACAGTTATAATTTGATAGTTGTAGTATTGTGACCAAATAAGTAATGATATCGGTCGCATATAATTATTAAATTTTGAACAAAGACACATACAACAAAAACATTCAAATATATTTTTTCAAGGTGGGTATTTATTTCGTTTCATGGTCGAGTACCTACATATACCTACTTATTTTACAACAGCTTCGAAAATTTTAAAGAAGTTTGGCATTATCAATCAAGAATGAATACGTGTAATATCTTGTAATGAAATAAGTATAATATTAGTTATCAATAAATTTGTACAAAAGTATCCGGCAGTAGTTTAGTTTTACATTTGGCGCATTTTCGTCAATGAGCACCTGACTCGCGCCAATCGTCAACTTTTCCATCATGTTCGCGAGGAGTGCCGCAAATTTCAGTGGCGGTACTCTTGGTCGAAGAGAGGCCGTATATACGCTCGGCAAAGTGACGGAAAACCAGCTCACCACATACGTTGTGAAGCGGACCTGCTGCAGGTTTTTGGGCCCGTACTTGTTTGATTTTGTGCATAACTCAATTACTCGAGTGTGTGGATTGTAAGTTATATTTGCTCAACTGCACGTATGTTTATAAATTTACATCTATGTTTTTGTATATATTATTTGTATTTGTTTTGGTCTTACTTTATTTAGCTCAACTGTATTGGTACTCTATTCATTATATAACATTAGCAATGGCAACTGCACTGGATCTGTATGGCACTTACTCGTCAATATGCTCTATACTTTTTAATTGGTATCACAATGATTAATAAACAGCTTAAGATTGGTTTGTATAATCCAGGTTCCCTTGGCACCAATCACGACAACTTTATATCTACAGTTGAAAGGTACGATATGGATGTTTTAGCGATAAACGAGACATGGCTCTTTGAGGGTCAGGAAGGTCGAGCCCCTGCTCTGGCCGGGTACCGACTGCGCCACACACCTCGGCCGCGAGGCCAGAGAACGCGCGGAGGTGGAGTCGGCTTTTACATTAGTCGTGGTATAAATGCGCGCACCTGGCATCCCCCGGTTGACCCCCTGCACGTATTAGTGGAGCAAATGTGGCTCACAATGACTACAAACGGTAGGAAGCTAGCAATTGGCACAGCATATCGACCGGACTGGATGGATGTTGATTTGTTTTTTGATGCAATCATAGATTCAATAAACTCCCTCCCCACTCACGATAATTTGATTTTACTAGGAGATTTCAATGAAATTAAAATTAGGTCAAAGTTTGATACTTTCCTCGCGTGCCTTAATCTATCGCAAATAGTTACTTCATCAACCCACTTCACTGAGACTTCCGAGTCACTTATTGACGTTGTATGCACTGATTTACTCGCTAAAAAGATCACTTTGGACCACGTAGGTAGGCTTTACGGTCACTGTCTTATTGTATGCGAGTTTAATATCAAGCGTGAAAAACCGTTGCCAACGGTCTTATCTTATAGGCCAATTAAAGGCATAAATATAAAAGATTTTAACAATGATTTACAAGTAATACGATGGGACCTTATTTCGACACTTGGCAACGTTAACGAAATGGTTAGCGCATTTAATCACAGTGTTCTCACCTTGTTTGACCTTCACGCGCCTGCTACTTCTATTGTTATTAAAAATCGCTCATACCCGTGTATAACTGACACTATCAAGCTAATGATGAGGTTACGCGACGAGGCTTCATCGGATTATCACAGAACTAAGCTAGACAGTAAGAGGGAATATTACAAAAGTCTTAAATCTACTGTCAACCGAGCACTCTATCACGAGAAGGTAGCTTACTTTGACCTAAATATTAATAACAAGATACATGACCCCAAAAATCTATGGAAAAATCTAAAAAATACACTTTTACCAAGTAAAAATTCAGAACTTCCTCCACATTTTCAAGACCCTTGTATAATTAATGATCACTTTTTGAATATACCTGGCACCTCTGATGTATGTAAATCGCAGCTCTCTTACTTCGAATCAACTAAATTCAGCGATGCTATCTTTCAAATGGAACCAGTTAGCCTTAACGTAATTGCTAAAATAGTACGAAATTTGAAAACAAATGCTGAGGGATGTGATCTTATTAGTTTAGACGTGCTTCTTATGACTCTGCCTAACTCGCTAGAAGCTATAACAGATTTGATAAACTCGTCGTTAAGCACATCTTCATTCCCCGATATTTGGAAAGTGGCAATCGTGCGCCCATTACCTAAAATTCCCAATCCGACCGAGTTAAAAGATCTTAGGCCAATAAGTATCTTGCCTTGCCTATCAAAGATTCTGGAGAAAGTAGTCTGCACTCAAATGACTAACTACCTTGAAAAAAATAACATGCTACCAGAATTGCAGTCAGGTTTTAGAAAGGGACGCAGCACGGTAACTGCCTTGTTAGACGTAACCGATAATATTCTATATGCGCAGGACAAGGCATGTGCACGTTATTGGTACTTCTCGATTTTTCTAGGGCTTTTGATTCCATAAATGTTGACTTACTTATAGCAAAACTAAGATATTACGGTTTCGACCACAGCGCTTTGCAGTGGTTTAACAGTTATCTCCATAGCCGCTACCAATATGTAAAGCTGTCTGCTAGTAATATTTCTCACAAAGTTGCTGTTGAGAGAGGAGTACCGCAGGGTTCTATGTTGGGGCCTATATTGTTTATTTTATATTTAGCGGATATAAGGTCACATATACATTTTTGTCAATATCATATATATGCAGATGATATACAGATCTATATCTCATGTAAGGCTTCTGAAATCGACAATGCTATTACAAAGCTAAACGCTGACTTGACGAATATAGCTTTATGGTCCGAAGATAACAGCCTATTGTTAAACCCCATTAAAACTAAATATTTAATCTTCGGAACCCGTTATCAATTAGCAAGTCTTAACCCCTCAGCGAGTGTTATGCTAATGAATGAGCCGATTGAGCGTGTCTACAAGGCAAGGAACCTAGGCTTGCAGATGGATTGCGACTTGCGGTTCGAGGATCACATCGCTGAATCTGTTAGGAACTGTTTTTATAGACTTAAGGTGCTGTACAGGATGAGGCCGTACATATCGGAGGAACTTCGTATACAGCTAGTGGAATCACTTGTCTTATCAAAATTAAATTACACTGATGTTGTTTTTGGTCCACGGCTTTTAGCCAAAACGCAAAGACTTACACAACGCGTCCAGAATGCCTGTGCTCGTTTCTGCTTCGACATTCCGTTCAAAAGTCATGTAACACCCTACTTAAATGCACACTCTGTTTTAAAAATGAAGCATCGTAGGAAGCTTCACTTAGCATGCCTCCTGTTTAGTGTTTTAAAGCATGAGGCCCCTAAGTATCTCATTAACAGGCTAGAAAGTGCGTCAAGTTTGAGGTCCTGCGAGCCCCGACAGCGTTCGATGCAGCTCTTAACACAGCGTCATAAATCTACTGCTTTCCGAAGAAGTTTCCGCTACGCTGCATCGAAATGTTGGAATAATATTCCTCCGCCAATAAGGAACCTGCAGTGTTTATGGATTTAAATTAAAACTTAAAAATTATATGATCAACTGGCAGAAAAAGCAGGAAAGGCTTTTACACGATACGAGTGCTATATAGTTGTTTGTGTTGATGCTATTGCTCTTATAAAATTAAGTTCGTCTAGGGTACCACTGAAGTATGTAAATTAGTTTAATTTAATTTTTTTTATGTAAATTTCTTTCACACTTTTATTTATTTATTTTATTTTGTTTGTTTTTATTTGTTGTCTTATTTTGTTAAACATGTCCGCAACTAGTGAAATGGCCTTGACGGAAGACCAGCGCTGGTTGTTGCAACCAGCACATGCTGAGTTAAGGACCATTTTGCAACTATACTTTGTGCATAAGTACATTTAGATTTGTTTTGTGTTATGTGCTTTTTTTTACTTTACTTGTTTTTTTTTTTTAATTGTTTTTCTGTGTTAAATCTGTGTGTTGCAAATAAATAATATTCTATTCTATTCTTCTATTCTATTCTACATTTTGTAAAAAAATATCGGGTCTGTTATCGTGTTACGTTTATCGATAGCTCCATCCCTATCAGTTTCTCCGACTCTGGTATAACCTTGTACGTGCGTAAGCGTCATATTTTTATAAAATAATGCATACATAATGTAAAAAAGACGCTCGTTCAAATTTTCACAGGAGCCGTCATCGCGAAAATAAAGAAATGGAAATTGTATAGAATTGAAAACAAAACTTCTGTCTATAACTAAACCTTTAATCGTAGGCACCTATACTTTTCTAAGAGCAGTCTTTTAATGCACTATCTATGTCTATAACAAAGGAAAGTGAATGTCAATTGCCGTTTCAACATTATTTTCAGAGAACTTAAGGAGAGGAATAAATAAACAAACATTTGTGTTTGTTTAACTGACAACGTGAGATTGTTTTAGACAAATGTTGATATTGTGACTGTGAGATTTAGACATAAAAAACATATTTTTGGCAGTACATCTCCAGACAACGCCATTACACTAGTTGAAACTAGTTTTTAAATCGAACTTAAAAGCTCTAATTGTAAGATAGAAAAGGAACCGGGTGCAGTGTATTGTCGTGGTTTAATATAATTAGGCAGAATTATTGCGAATTCATTTAATTCAGATTTAAAATGGTTACAAAATTCTTAAATATTAACACACAATATTCAAAATAAAATGCATAGAATAATTATACAATAAGCTACATAAGTAAGTTTAAAAATTGAAACCCGACTATGTAATAACTATGTCGATAGTAGTCTATGTCACCCGCAACATGATAACGAATCGATGACACCTCATTCATCAAAATAGGATGTGTAGTTTAGGCGCAACGGTGGAACATACATCCAAAGACAGCTAAAACATAACCTTGCTTTTGACTTTGCCGTAGTCAGGTAAAAATGAATAATATTAATAGAATGAAGGTATTTATACATTTTGCATAAATAATACTTACCTACTTACGTTCTAAAATTATGCTCAAACATCACAATATGTTTTTCTTGTACACATTTCTGTAATTTTTAGATTATACCTTTGACAGACCAATTTTATTTTCCTGTGATTATTTAATGCTCCAATAGAAAATAAGTCATTATAAAATTACTTGTTCGTAGTATTTTTTTTCAATAGAGTGTTTTAACGTAATATTCTTTGCTTTATGCCAAAATAACTTCGCACCTCTGTAATTTCCAACCAATAAAATATTATGAATCAATAACATTTTCATACAATATAAAATAAATATTTTGGAATGTGAATCCAGCTATTTTGTATGACAGTTGACCTTCATCTAGTCACTCTATTTTGAAATATTGATTGTCACCATTTTGACTTCTCTGGACAAAATTATTTTTTTTACTTGCAAGGTTGGTTATATTTATAACTATTCCAAATTTTAAGTTGATAGCTTCAGTAGGTAGTAGCTGAGTTATTCTGCTGTACACAGACGGACGGACGGACAAAGTCGCACCATAAGGGCGTTTGTGCATTACAAGGAATTTTACTGTCCGGCAGTCCGACTTTTTACGGTTCAGTATGGCATAAAAAAACGGATGTTTATCTTGTGCACAACAAGGAATTTTACTGTCCGGCAGTCCGATTTTTGTAGTAAAACTACTTTACGCACGCTTGTCTTGAGGAGTAAGCTGGTGAATGCGTTACGAAAAGTGCAAACGAAAGTTGAGAGGGAGATATAAGTTAGTGAAGATAGAACGAGAGAGTTACGTTTCGTATATTTTTAAACGTTAATGTGCGAGTGCGAGTTGCTTCTGTCCAGAATGAACATAAACTGATCGACCTACAGACGTGTGGACAATTTTGTAACTGAACAATTTTATAAATATCAATTTTGAAAAAGTTTTTCTTCAGTCGTGTTGTCTAAAAAAGCACACTCGTATTTTTGTGCACTTTCCGCCTTTACTCGCAGGTGCGGCGCAGTTTAGGTTTTAGGTAGGTCTCGTTGAAACTACGCGTAAATGCGCTAGAAACGATGAGTTTCTTGTAACGTCGGCAGTTGCTGACTTTATTACCTACTATATGTGCGAAGACGTAGAAGACAAAAAGAATTTTGGGTTCATCCCCTTTTAAGTGAAAGGTACCTGATAGGGTCATTTTACATAAACCACAATACATTGAGGCAGGACGAAAGATTGTTTTCTAAACGGTCCGGAATGGGGAAAAGTAAAATGTCGGACGGTAAAATTACGTGTAGTCAAAGTCAGAATCTTTTAATCATTAAAATCACAAGGATAACTTTGAAACGTCATTTTTACTGCCTGCTCCTTCGCGACCAAGCCAAAAAGTAAGGCAAGAAAACAAGACTGGTTGTTTTTTTTTAATGATCCTTTTAGAATACATAACAATACAGGTAATAAATTACATAATGAGTGAATACGATTTGTTTACCTATTTTATACAGGCTATTTTATCGTTATTTCTTATTTCAACTACAGTACCGAATTTGAAAAACAAACCTTATTTACAAAAATACTAGCCATTTCCAGTGTGGATTGTTTTGTGTGTATTCAAATTACTGCTACTTCTAAACGATTTATTGCAAATGCTGCATGCATACGGTTTTTCTCCAGTGTGGATTCTTTTGTGTGAAATCAAATGACTGCTACTTCTAAACGATTTATTGCAAATGCTGCATGCATACGGTTTTTCTCCAGTGTGGATTCTTTTGTGTGAAATCAAATTACTGCTACTGACAAACGATTTATTGCAAATGCTGCACGCATACGGTTTTTCTCCAGTGTGGATTCTTTTGTGTGAAATCAAATGACTGCTACTGGCAAACGATTTATTGCAAATGCTGCATACATACGTTTTTTCTCCAGTGTGGATTCTTTTGTGTTTAATCAAATCACTGCTACTTCTAAACGATTTATTGCAAATGCTGCAAGCATACGGTTTTTCTCCAGTGTGGATTCTTTTGTGTGAAATCAAATGACTGCTATTGACAAACGATTTATTGCAAATGCTGCATGCATACGGTTTTTCTCCAGTGTGGATTCTTTTGTGTATAATCAATTTACTGCTACTTCTAAACGATTTATTGCAAATGCTGCATGCATACGGTTTTTCTCCAGTGTGGATTCTTTTGTGTTTAATCAAATGACTGCTACTTCTGAACGATTTATTGCAAATGTTGCATGCATACGGCTTTTCTCCAGTGTGGATTCTTTTGTGTGCAATCAAGCTACTGCCAGTATTAAATGTCTTATTGCACATGTTGCAGGCATGCTGTTCTTTGCTGGAATGAATCAGCATGTGTTGCACTAGTTTTATTTTCATTGCAAATGTTTCGTTGCACACTATACAACAGAATGATAAAGCACACACATTGTTTGTCTCAGTTTTCACTTTTACCGGAAGTAGTTCCGAGCTTATTATATTGTCGTTGACTGTGTTAGCTTCTACAAGCGTACTCTCCTCTATGTCAATGGGTTCTTCTTTAACTACTTGAACTGTAGTACTTCCTTGGTTTGAATAATCATTTATCGACAAGAACGGTAAAGCAGTTTCAGCTAGGTTATGAGTAATCGCTGTTGGTGCCTCAGCCTGAAAACAACATGAATAAAATTACGAGTGATTCGCCACGAACTGAGATCTCGCGAGTCTGCAAGAATTAAAAGGTATTTGTAAAACTTTTATTTATTAGGGGGATTTTGCTTCTTAGCCGCCTGTCGTCTATTATGATAGCCCGTCTTAAGTTCAACCGTGACACAGCTGCTGCACTCAGGGTTGGCTTTCGAAGAGGGGACTCTTCAACGGTCAACAGCACAGGCACGAAATTTTGTATACGCATATTCTGATTTCAGATTTATTTATTTCACCTTAATTATAACATTGGTTGTTACAGGTATGTCAATTTTTACATTATAAAATTACATTAACATTAAATAAATTAAAAACACATTACATTACATTAAAATAGTAATGATAATAATAATAATAATAATAGAGCACTTATAAATAAGCTTTTTTTTTTTTTTACAATTAGTTTATTTGTTTGCGTTGACTTGGAAGCTCGATTCTTTTTACAGCTGGGATCGTAGACATAATAGGATCCTGAAGTGAAAGTCATAATAAAACTAGCAAGAACTTTATTATTACCAAAATAAACAGTTAAGAAAACAAAACCAGCTATATTTGCAAGTACTTCTTAATCAAATATTAACAAAGAAATCACCAATTTACAATTTAATCAAGTCGAAACTACTTACTCAGCTATATTTTATAACTGAAATATCCTTGTTAAGATCGCGACGAACGATTAACTTTTGTTTTAGCGGACTGTATTTGTAACAAAAAAACTCGAACGAAAACGATAATCTGCCAACAATGACACAAACTGTAAGCTGGTGTGGCAGTTGTAATAAGCACTAGAACTTCACTAACCTTTATGCAAGTGGATTGTCTTGCTTATTGCCGACGTGGTCCAGCGGCTCCTTGCAGCGAGAAACTAGGTTCGTACTTACCAAAGTAGCCGCCGACAAGTTACCTCTGACCATGCAGCATCCGTCGAAGAGTAGTGGAGTCCCCGCCTCATACACTATCACACTTCGCGAACAGTTTATGTGGTTTTTTCTGGTGTTTTCAGTTCAACACGATGACAAACGAAAAAATGACCAGTTCGAACAACGGTTCTCGAAACAATCGTGTATTTTTAACCGAAATCTATTACGAATTTATTTTAGGTACTATATTTTTTTATGACCGAACGAAAGTGAAAGAGGAACCATGGATAACGCGAAAACTGTCAGTTATTCGAACTGACGGTTACGCGTCAAACTAAGTTTGATTCTATCGGCCTTATTCCAAAAAAGTACAATAGTCCAGGTTTAAACCAGAACTAAGAAGTCTAGGTTTGTTTCGGTATTAAAGTTGGTACCAGGATTAAAATGCGTTCTTATTACAAAACACAGACCAAAGAAAGATCACTTAGTACTAGAGATAGACCATGGTTTATTTAAATCCATAAATTATATTTAGATATTGGTAAATAATCCTTCATTCATTCCACAACCATACCTACAATGCAACATTCCGTTTCAATTATTGTTGATTTTTTCTGTAAGGTCTAAAAGGATAATAAATATGTTTAATGATAGATTATTAATCTATTTATTACTAAAATAGGTTTTATCTCTCAAACATGGGCGATTTATTGTTTGAAATTTTTTCATAATAAAGTTGTTATCATTTCTTGAATAACTCATGCGTGTAACGGAGTGAATTTTCGTCATGCATGCAAAATTCAAAACCATCAGTCAGTCACACCATGTAATTCAAAACAATATTTGTGATAAAGCTTTGTTGAGAAACCACTTCTTCAAAACTCGAGGAAATCCTAGGCCATTCCCCTTTAGCTTGAACAAATACCAATAGATCTAATTGACCTGAGCTGAGATCGCGTTGGTGTTAAAAAATGGAACAAATGAAGGGGTGAAAATTGGAGTTTTGAAGAAAAAGTAAGTCCTGTGAGCACCATTAGAATAATATTAAGTACCTATATTACTTTGTTTCCCTTCATATTGCTTCATACGTTTAAATCTAGTTAATGAAATTTCCTACGATGTTTTTTATTGTTTTACAGAACTGAAGAAATGCGCCAGTCTATCACTCACAAAGGGACTTTAAAAAAAAGACAGAAATGCTGGAAGTTGAACACATAAACAACATAAAAAAATATGGAATTAGAAATAGCTTATTAGAATGTACAAAAACATCTTATTCATTATTATTATTAACAATAAATGACTATTATTACAAGACACCATTATTGAAAAATGTACCTAAAATTTACCAATTAATGAATAAAAATGAAATACATTTTTGATTAAAACCGTTTTAAAATAATAATTATTGATATTATATTATTAGGTATTTCAAGACAGATTTTGAAAATTGTATCCACATTGTTTAGGGTTTTATAGGTGTATATAAACAATATAAATTACATTAAAAATAAGTTTCAATAAACTGGATTCTCCTATTATTCCCCCGTGCTGTGTTATGAATATACCTTGGTATTGGTATAGGTTCCCTTGAAAAAGTCAGTTTATTGATATATTCCTCACCAGGAAACCGGTCTTCTTTCATGTTAATGACAATATTGTGAAGGACAGCGGAACCGTAGGTTCCATAGACCAAAACATCTTTCCACTGTGTTCCAGGATCGGATATGGTACCTATTGTAGTTTTCATTTTTGGGAGTTCTGGGATTCAGCAATTGTAAATAAATATGGAGCACATGGAGTACCACTGTCTCCCTGAGTCAGAGAATGCACCAGCCTCAAATCTCTGATTTAATCTGCATTCCCGGAATATTCTTGAGTAATACACACTGCCACGCTACATGGTCACTATGTCCATAATCTTCAGGTCAGCATCACAAACTACCTGAAAGGTTAACACTTTTTAGTACTTATAATCTTTACTTGATATTTGGTTTTATGCCATCTTTGTAAAAATTTTAAGATTTATCTAGTCCCCTATATTCCATAGATTTGTCTAGATTAGTTTAGTTTCATGAAATAAGTGTGATTGTATGTAGGTATATTTTATTAGACAGTAACAAACTGAAATCAAAATTACTAACCTGTACATTAATTGAAGAACATCAAATTTGCTATTGTGCGGAATTTTCTTATGCTCTCCTCTTGCTGGCCTAAAGTTGGCATTTTTATAAATCTCCTGGGCATCCGTGCTAGCTAGCTGAGATGGTAACTTAGTTAGCTGGTTGAAATACACCATGTATCAGCAGTAGGTATCTATTTGTCTTGAATCTAGAATGAACAATAATATTGTATTAGTAAATTGATCATATATGTTTTTATAAAACTTATGTATTACAAGGTTATAAACACTTACTTCATGGCGAACCCAATTGCAAAGCGCGCAAACCACTGAGATTTCGGGGCTCAAGATGCATCCTCGCCATCTTCACGCAATAAATCAACAAAAATCTTCATCACTTAATTAGAGATTCAATCGGTAACGATGTCTATCAGATCACCAGAACGTCTCCAACATATCTATAACTTCTAAATCTATCAGGTCAATAATGTTAATACACATTTCGGTAAATTATTTATCAAAACGTATTACAAAAATAAAATCAAAGTTAACCTCAAAACAAGAAACACCAGAGATAAACTAGGGGTCTCGGGAGTCTAACTTTAGACCATTGACGATTCATGGTTTTAGTGATAAACTTCTTTTTGTAATAAAGTTTATTGAAGAATCTGGTTTAAATTTGGTTTAGACCCAGTACTATTTTTAGACTGCGTTTTGGAATAAGGCCGTATGAGTTTCGCGGCGATTGACACGTAGTGACGTGAAACTATGACAAGACTAAACAATCCTTTTTACCACGACACAAATCACAGTCAATAGAAGTTACGCCGATTGCGACCGCACAGCACGAAAGACAATAAGCAAATCCCCACTTATTTTTGTTTTTTTCTTCGGAATGGACTAATCTCACTGTTGGCCTCTGAGGCCGTTGCAGCTTAACCGAACTTTTGGCGAGCGCAGAAGGCGCTCAGCCCTGTAAATTTTGATGAGGCAACTAGCGCAAGGGCACCACTTAGGTACAAACCTCGGCTTGGGCCGTTGCCAGGATGGGGATAGGAGAGAAACGCCCGGGTACATGTTTGTACCTCGTATAGGCGGCGACTGAAGGGACTTGTCGACCTCGCCGGCGATGTCGGTGTATCTGTGAAGTGTTCGCTCTGTCTAATGTAGATGACTCTGAGATCTCATCCACGTTAGCGGAAGTGATTTCGTCATCCGGGTCTTCAAGAAGGTGTCTCGGACGACGGAGGGTTTTGTTCGCGGGCGGATCTATCGAATAGATAAGTCCCCGCTTAGCGCTCGAGGGCCGCTTTATATAGGAACGGTCGGAAGGCAAAGCAAGTTTCCTAACTTTATATTAATTTCAACATGATACCTCCAAGCGTTCCTAAGATAATGGGTCTTGATACACTAACAGACAAACCTACGAACAAACAAGTGACCCTATAAAGGTACGGAACGGCGCTGTCTATAATTAAAGCTAGTGTAAAATAAAATATTTACCACTTCGTTATATTCGTCTTCGTTAAGTCCTCGTTCATTATATCTTTCTTCGTTATATTCTTTTTCATTTTGTTCTACTTCGTTATATTCCTCGTTCAAACCATCAAAATAGTCTGTGTTTTCTTTAGTTTATGATATAATATAATTTGATTCCCTTTTTTTACGTTCTTTCTTCACTAATATTTTACTCGGTGACAAGTTTGCTTTTAGACTTCTTCTGATATTTTGGCAGAGAAATAAAAAAAAATTAAAATGTCATTTCAGTTTGGGTAATGCTTTGTCTTGCGTCTCCTTAAGGCATTTCGTGATGTTCTCTATGTTTGACAACTTGCCGTGTCTGATACACTGCCAATCATTTTACACCCTCCAATCGTCCTACATCCTGCCAAAAGTCTTACACCCTGCCAATTGTCTTACAGGGTGTAAGACTTCCAAGATCCTGCCTGACACCATCATCATTGTCTTACACCTTACCCTCCAATCATCCTAACCCTGCCAGTGTCTCACACCCTCCCTGTAGCAAGCAAGAAGGTGTGAGTGGTATGGTTGACCTACTCCTTGCTTCCCTTGTTTGGTGGTTGGTTGAAGGATGGAATGAGAGGTCCAGATTATGGTAAATGTTTGTATCGAGACTTCACATAATGGTCACATTAGTATACGTACTGGTTACACGATTATAAGCTGATGTTTGGCTAAACTGGTAAGTATGTTTATGGTATGAATGGTGCATGAAGAACTCTCAGTGCGCGAGCCAAACTCGCACTTGTCCGGTTTTTTATTTGTAACAAAGGCACTCTTAACTGGCCATCACCGGTATAATAAGTTTATTTTATTGTCTCTAAGTGCTGTTAATTTTCCTAAGAAATTAAAATAAATAAATCTATCTGAAGGGCAATGGAACGCAGCATTCTCGGTTGTTTAAACGCACTCACCGAGTACGAAACAATGTTGCGTTCCCCTACTGGGATTGCCGGTGTGGGGAGTAGGACTTGAACATCGGACTATTTTTCAACTCCGGAGTTGGGTTTTGATGCTCAGCTTTCCAACTCCGGAATTCCGAAGTTTAGAAGCTTCGACCCACAAAATATTGAGACAAGAGCGCAGTGTTATAGAAAATGCATTTCTTAATAGATTATTCATTTAAACATACCTGCATTATTATATGTTGTAGTTCCCTTACGTTCATTAAGTTATGTTGCTTATAGTTGGTTTTACTGGTGGTATATATCTTATCTACCATTATTAAGGTTCTAGTATATTAAGCAAGAAAAAATTAAACATTATTTTAAAATTACTCACAAATTTCTTACCATAATTATCAAATAATTAATACGTTAATAATCTACTTAGTCTTAGTAATTGATCGAGCGAAGCGAGATCTTCAAATCAAATCAATTCAATTCAAATCAAAATGAGACTATTAGGTCAAGTAAGATATCAAATTAGTACATTTAGATTCCGTTTTTATTTTTGTAAAGTCCTTATAGTTTACGAGTTATTAGCCATAATAAAAACCGAACTTTGACAAAATTCACAGAGTACCTACACCAGTGACCCCACAGTGCTGAAACTTAATATGCGTGTAGCATTAGTGACAAAATTATAAGCAAGTCTGAAATCCAGAATAACTGCAATTTGTACCCCAAAAATACAACCAACCAATTAACATGAACCCCCGTTACGTGTAATTTGAATAAAACTATAGGGCAAGTTATTTGGACCCTCATTTTGTGGCACTATTTTATTAGTCAAATATTAAGGCCGGCTTGCACAACGATCCCTAAACGTATTTAGCGACTAAACATATTTAAATTTTACGTATTTGTGTGATTTGACAGCTCCTTAAATCATTTTTACTTAGAAAACTTTCGTGATTGATTTCAATCATTATTATAAATACGGGATTTATCACGTACCGTCTTATCGGTGTTTCGACCGACAATGTTTCGGTTCAACTCGTGAACCTTCATCAGGATGAGTGCGATCCGCTCCGAATATCATCTCGCCTTAAATCATATTAAGCCACTACATACGTTTAGGCATAGTTAGGTACGCGAGTCGTCCCAAGAATATTTTTTTGTGTTTTGGGAGACTCGCGAGATCTCAGTTCAGGGCGAACCACTAGTTATTCATTAATTTTATTCGGCAAACAAACAGTAGGTACAATTACTTCTACGCAAGAACAAATGTTGCTCTGGCTAAGCAGTTAAAGCCCGCTAATACCTGGGCAGGCGCGCGCGCGCTTTTCGCCTCGGTAGTCTGTCACACACTGCGGAATCGAGATGAACGACGCACCGGGACAGAGCTGGAAGGCGAGGGGCGTGAAGGGAGTGAGGGGCCGTACTAGTGGAGTTCGCTAATAGTTTCACTATACTCTACCCCACTCAGGGGAGTGCAATAAGCTAAAGTAGTAAGCTGAAGTAAAGCTTTCATATTTGTATACTATAGTATTTCCATTTCTTTATTTTCTCGGTGACAGTTCTAATTTGATAGTTGTAGTGTTGTGACTAAATAAGTAATGATATCGATCGCGACGGTGACGATTTATCAGATTTTGATTAAAATAAATAAATAAAGATTACCAGTCGTTAAAATTATTTCGTTTTACCTACTTATTATACAAAAGCTTCGAAAATTTTAAAGAAGTTGCCATTATCAATCAAGAATTAATACGTGTAACATCTTGTAATGAAATATAATATTAGTTAATAAAGATCATTGGGCGGTTTTGACCCACTTTTTTTTTTCGCGCACAGTGTTCAAATCACTTTTAAAGTAAAGTATTCAATTCCACTTTTCTAAATATGTAAATTTTTTTTATGTATCTGCTGGAGGAAAAATGTTATGTAACAGTATGTATGTGAGTCTAACTATAATTCTATTAGACTAAAAACTAAAGATTTTACTGTCAGCTTTGTGAAAATGTATGTACAAGCATAAGAAAAATGTTTGTATCGCATAACAGATTGTATGTCTCTCTCGCTCGCACTTTCGACAGGTAGAAAATAACAGTAAGGTATCGAAGTGCGCGTGCGACGCGCCGCCTGCGCCCCACCCGCTCTGACCGCCCCGCAGTCGTACGTCATCCTTCGTTTCGATCTGTGCGTTTAAACTCGTGTTTCCGATTTTTGCATTTTATTGATTACTTGAGCGTGTTTTATGGACCCCTGATTTTGCTTGACGATTGGTTTACATTAACATGGAAAGACAAAATAGTTGCGTGTCGTGTAATCGATCTGTTTTACGTCGACGAAAACACATATTGACAGTTCTCTTTTTGGAAAGACAAAGGGATCTTGTAGATTTATTATTGCAAGAAATAATACCACGTGAGGTAAGTACACTACACTGTCATCGTATGTGTATGACTCGTCGCGTGCTCTTGATTGTACAAATGTTGCTTTGCTCAATGTAATGGCTCATTTTACTTCTTGATAAATGGAGGAATATATATTTTTTTTTTTCAATTGTTTCAGATTACTTTTAATGGCTCACGGGCCATGTGCCATGCTTGTTGGTCAAGGTTAGATCGTCGTTTACGGAATCAACCCGTACAAAATGAACAAGTACAAAATATACCAGTACAAGATCAGCCAGTTGAAGAGCAACCAGTGCAAGATCAAGTACAATTGCAGCCTAGTTTTGTTACGCCTAGAGGATATAAGCGAGCATCGAATACAGCGAGACATTGTATTTTTACAAACTGTAGAAATGTAGTGGCCCATAATGTTCCACTATATGCTAAGTTCCAACTCTTACACAATCACAATTTTTATATACCAGAATTAGCTCGGGTTTGCAATGCTCATTTTATGAGGAATGATTGGGTAGACTTGCTCAACACTACATCCCACGAAAACTTTGACAGTACTCATGTTGTTGGTATGATGAATTTATATAAATGGGGTATCGAACAAAGAAGCAACCTTGATTTCGAAAATATTGAAGAAATAGAGGACAATGAATTTCACTTTTGGACGGGACTAACAAAATATCAATTTAATGTTATTTTGAACCAAACGCCTTCACTGGGTGATCGATCAGTTCATCCTGCCACAGTTCTTGGAATTTTTTTAACAAAAATAAGAACCGGTGAACCAGATGAGCGATTAGCCACTAAATTCAATATGTCGAGGAGAACCCTAGAAAGGAAGTTGGCGATAGCAAGAGAATGCTTAAGTAATGATTTTGTTCCACAGCATTTGGGCTTAAATCATATTACTAGGGAAGATGTGGTGGCCAAGAATCTTGCAATTCCAAGCCATTTTTTTGGTGGTAACTATAATGAACCGGCGGCCATTCTCGTATGTGATGGAACATATATTTATCTACAAAAGAGTTCGAATTTCCTTTTCCAGCGCAAAACTTACAGTCTTCATAAGTTTCGGAACTTAGTAAAACCCTTCCTTATAGTATGTACCGACGGCTACATAGTAGATGTTACGGGGCCTTACACTGCGACTACTTCGGACGCAAGCATTATGCGTGACCTGATGCAAGAAGATTCTCCGATTCATGGGTTCTTGAGAGTTAATGATGTTTTTATATTGGATCGTGGATTTCGGGATTCGATTGATAAAATTGAGGAATGCGGGTATAATCCTCACATGCCGCCTACAAGAGTAAGAGGAGAACAACTGACGACACTAGATGCTAATAAATCTAGATTAATAACAATGATCCGGTGGGTAGTGGAAACCATTAACGGCAGATTCAAGAAAGATTTTAAAATCTTCCGCCATGTATATTTTAACGTTGCCATGAGAAACATGATGGTCGACTTCAAAATAACTGCGGCCATAATTAATGCTACTCGCCATCCATATGAGGACCATATGTATGCGGAACAATTCATAAGAATTATAAATGAACGAATGAATGAACCCAATGAGATGGCAGAATATGTGATTAACCATAATTTAAACAGGCAGAGAGTAGCGTTTGTGCGACTCGATGGCAATGATCCGGATTTTGATGACTTTCCTCGGCTTACATTTGACGAATTAATATTGTTTACGTTGGGATCATACCACTTGAGAATCGCAAGATCGTATTGCCACGAGCACATGCGTGAGGATGGTGTATACACTATCGAACTATACCGGCACCAAGAAATGATTGAAAATAAGATATTGATAAGAGGCAGAATACAGTCACGACACGTCCGTGCAAAGCAGTACTACACCTATATTTTAGTAGATCCTACCCATATTGGAAGAAATAGCATCCAACAGTATTACTGCTCGTGTATACACGGCCGTCGCACTGTCGGAAGCTGTGCACATGTTGTAAGCGTCGTATACTTTCTGTCATGGGCCAGGCATCAAGACGTGATAGACGCGCCTGCAGCCTTTTTAGATGAATTAACTATAGATTTTGATAATGCAGAATAAAAATATTATTACCGCAAAATGGATTTTATTTTCGTATTCCTGGAAATTGTTCAAAACAACTGTTTTACAAAGTATTTTTACAGTCAGGCCAATAGTTTTTACTTAGTTCATTATAAAAATGCTATAATAATAATTTAAAAATGCTATAATAATTATTTTAAAAATGCTATAATATTAATTAAAAAAATTTTTTTTGCGGTTCTCCCATATCCTGCAATAATGCGACCCATACCATTAAGTAACATATACATTTAACTACATACCTAGCCCTGTTTCGTTTTTGTGCGCCGTGGGTCATATGTCCGAACAAAATGCCCAATGACCTTTATACAAAAGTATCCGGCAGTAGTTTACGTTTCTTACATTTTGTAAAAAAATATCGGGTCTGTTATCGTGTTACGTTTATCGATAGCTCCATCCCTATCAGTTTCTCCGACTCTGGTATAACCTTGTACGTGCGTAAGCGTCATATTTTTATAAAATAATGCATACATAAGGTAAAAAAGACGCTCGTTCAAGTTTTCACAGGAGCTGTCATCGAGAAAATAAAGAAATGGGAAAAGTTTAATAAAGATATTATTATTCACATTACGCTATTTATGTCAAATATTTAGTATTCAATTATAATTATTCAGTCTAATTAATCATGCCATTCTTTATTAAGATATTCCATTCTTCTTTTTCTTTCGTGTCAATAGCTATTTGACTTCTAAATGACAATGCCAGAAGCTATAGAGCTTTGACCCATCAAATAAAAGTTGGTTTACAAGCAAGCTAAATGTAGCATTCTATTGCTGCTTTATTAGTGATAATTAAAAACATGTTTAAATGCCTTTAGAACTTGCGGTTTCTGTTTAAATCTAAGAACAATTGTTACATTTAGGTTAGGTACCTTAAGTTGATGATCAGAATCCGTAGCAAGTAGCACAGTCGGCGAGTAGGCGAGATCAAGTCCGCGTCCAAAAGCAAAAATCGTCGTGATAATATACCTAACAGTAATATGATCAGAGAGATCATGGAGCGTAAAAAACAAACAGCAATCCAAACAGAACAGAGCGAATGTCAATGAATGAATGACTTTTTGACATAACTATAATATTAGCGCGTCGCGTCAGAGACGTTTCGTTACCCTATCACCTAATCACTAACGCTCAAATGCGAAATAAGTAATGATTAGAATATACATTCATAATAATATATATATTAAAACAATATTTTCATTAATTGTGTATATTTCAATCAAATACATATTAAAATCCGTACATAATATATTAATAGATGTCAATTTTTCTTATTAAATGAATCGTTTTGTTCCGCGTGTATGCGTACTAAGTAACGCAGATGGCCGCGATAAAAACAGGAAATAGGACTTGGGTTTTTAAATTCCTTTTATCTTTAACTTTTTATCCGCAAGTGTAACAGAATAACAGTTATGTAACCAAGGGTCCTAATTTCATTGCATAATTTTGATTTATTTACATTTTTTGTAAATTATGAAAGGGTGGGGCAGGATCTGGCATTGTCCTTTGATTAGCCCAATAGAGAGCAACTTCCACACCCCTCTCTGTTGTCTGGTACAAGTCATTCTGTGTGTAATCATGTCATTATTTATTAAGGTATTCTTCTAATGTACAAAAGGTTTTATCTAAAAGTCATAATTTTAATTTGTGCCTAAAAAAAGTGGCAGTTCTTGAATGTCCTTTGGTAAATCACTAAATATTTGTACAGTCATTATGTTTACGCGGGAAATGCATAATATAGCGAAAAATGTATGAAATTAGAAGTTTGATTGTTGCGAAAGATAGATGGCTGAAAACTGTTTAGGAATTGGTGAGAAAACAAACAGTTTCCGATAAGGAAGGATGCACAATACCTTTATACCCTTTGATGGCGTGTAGCGGCGACAGGTTCGAATTCTTTATGCGAGACGAATTCTAACACGACAGCGGTGTGGCCATTTTTGTTTTCAAACTGTTTTTCGTCAAAACTTCGATAGGTGAACGTATAGCGCGTCCTCGCTCACACGTAGGGACAGGTGTGTGTGGGATAGGAACAGAGATATAAAAGGTTTAAGCAACTATTTAACGATTTAGTAGTAGTTATGTTCTTAAAGAGGTTTTTCCTTTTGTTTCCTCGATAAGTATATTTCTGTTTTTCTGTGCGCACATAAGTTACGTTTCAAGCCAGATAAAATTGTTATTTTTGTTAAGTCATATTTTTTTTGCTTGTAATGTGTAATGTGTGCGTTATAAAATAAAATTAATTAAAATAGATTTTTTTACGAATATAGTAATGATATGAAAATTATGATTAACTATTGAATCAGCTCAACCACATTACATTATATTCTTTTTATAAATATCTAGTTTGCAATGGTGGTAGATAAAGTCTATTATGATGCCGTGTATGACTTTGCATTTTGTCAGTGTTTTAGAAATCGTTCTGCATTTTCTTTAACGAAGTTACATATACCATTTATACAGGCAATATGCATGATTTTATGTTCCTTGCACAACCGCTTTCCGTAAACCAGGCTCCACATGTTGCGCGAACACACTTTTTGTGATATAAAAGCTATATTTAAAAAAAAAACTATCTATTTAAGTATCTCACCGTATCAGTAGTTCCGAATGGGCCGACATCAAGTGCACTCGCAAACTGCCGCTCGCAATGTTCCTCAGGTTCGCTCTTCACCACTCCCACAAGCTCAGCCTTCACATCCAATATTTCCGGATACGAGAGGTTGTACTGGAGGTAGCTAGATAGGTTGCACGTGACTCTGAGCGGGATTCGCTGCAATTGAAAACATACTTTAAGCACATTTCATAACTATTTATTTATTTTGCTTACATATGGACCTGTATACAACCTGTTTTGTTATGTACGACATTAATTTAAAATACGCACCCGGCATCGTATTACCTGATTTTAGAGGTGGGTTTGATATCGGTAGTTTGAATATTTATCCAGTAATCGATACATTTCCAATAACGTAAATCGGCGGCGCCTTTGTGACGATGCCGCTTAGTCAGTTTAACAGGTACCTACTTACATGATGAGTGAACATGATTTGTTAACCTATTTTATACAGACTGTTTCATTGATATTTTTGGACATGATATTAAGGTTAGAAAATTTATTTTTTTCTATGGAATTTAATTTAAATTAGCCCTACCCGTGTTTTCATTTAATGTCGTACATAAAAAAACACGTAGTATAGTGAGCTGTGGCCGTGTGCGAGGCGTTGCCCCTGCCCCGGCTCCTCGGAGTCTCGAGCCGCGGAGCGATTCATGGAGGTAGTGCGAAGGAAACGGAAGCCCTCCAGCGGCACTGCCCCGACCGGACCGAACTATCTCCTGCGCCTGGAACCATATCTACGACGCTGCTCTACGTGTCGCGTCAACACTATTCCACGAAGGTCACGGACGTGAAGGAATATTTTTTTTTAACTGGATAGATCTTCGTTTGACCACAATCATACCTGATAGTAAGCGATGATGTGGTCTAAGATGAAGCACGAAAATCTAGAAGAATCCTATTGTGAAGAAGGCTAATGTACAGTTAAGAGTCAATTTTTTTTATCTTATTTGTGGGGAAACAGGCTTACGGCCCACCTGACGGTAAGCGGTCACCGTCGCCTATTGACACCGGCAACACCCGGGGTATTGTTGATGCGTTCCCTACACTGTAGTAACCTCATTACATTTCTCATGAAGCGTGCCATGTCGTAGCCTATTGGGAAAACCTCAGATGGTTGGAATCGCGCCACAATGATATTATTAAATCATGATGGAGGGCATAGTCTGAAAAAAATAAAGAGGGGTTTTCGCGGCCATGTTTTTTAACTGCTAACAGATGGCGTTGCTCTCTCATGCTATGGAAAGTGAATTTTCAATGTCAATTGCCGAGTCAACAATAAAACAGTTTATATAATTATATTTTCATAACAAAACTGACCGAACAACCTACCTTTCTACAAAGATAACTTCGAATGATTGAGTAAAATAAACAACTCGAAAAATTAAAATTTTCAAATAAAGGATCAAATTTGGTAATCCATTATTGAACGCTATATCGTAGTTGAATTCGATGTGACCTCAGCGATCGCGCCGTGCGGTGTGTCGCGCGACGCTAAATATCTAAACTTGAACGGCCGCGCGAAGCGTAAGCGCTCTTAACGCGCCAGCGAACCCTGAGCGCAACTTCAATTCGGCCGCGTCAAATACTTCGCCCTGAATATCGCTATCTCTGTTTAGTCACGAAGTTTAGCCACGCAGAGCGACAGTGATAGCAATAGAATGATTCTAAATTTGATTAGATTTTGACCGTGTTCCGTAATACCAAAAATGATGACTGAAAACTTGTTGTATTTTTCTCATTGTGTTGTTATTCTGTAACTAGACGATATAATCTATGTTCCCATGACTAGGATACGTAAGATGTTGTTGTTTTTAATACGAAACAATTAGGTTGAAAACAGGTATTTTATGACGTAAAAACATGCAGAATGCGATACGATTCTATTTCATTTTAGGTAAGTATATTGATCTAATATATGGTTGGGAACCTAGATAAATACTATTAAAATTAAAATAATACCTTATTAAGATAGAAATATGCTCCAATTAGAAATGATCTTGGTAGTACGTGTTGTATGGGCGATTGTCCCTCCGGTGTCCCCTTAAAACGATACTGAAAAACCCTCTTTGTATCCTCAATATGTATTGACTAATTCAATTCAGTGCGACAGTGCCCAACATCTACAGCAGCTATAATCTTAAGTACTTACCTATTAATCTGGTATTTAGATATCTATTAAGATGTTCGTCTGTTCAATGAGCTACTAGGTAGACAAATCCTATGTTATGACCCGCCCGCGGCTTCGCACGTGTGGATTGTGAATAAAAACGTTACCCTCCTGTGCAGTCGGTTAAAAAGTAGCTTATGTCCCAATCCCGGTCACAATCTATCTATATACGTATCTGTACATATTTTTTTTTATTGATGATAGCCAAGCGCTTGACCACTATAGTTTGACCGAAACCGCTGTACCGCGCCTGAGGTATGCGCGCGGCGCGACGGGGGTAGTATCGGCCGCTCCGATCCATCGTCAGACGCACATGAGATAAATATCCAAAGATGGGTCGAGCGCTATCTCGTGATGTTAAGACCGTCCTCATGACCAAAAAAATGAAAACAATTACTGGGATCGCGATAGTAGATTTGATATTATTATCGATCCATCAATAATCAAATTTGCAGAACGGCTCTGATTCAAGTTCCGATAGCAAAACGGAAGTTGAAGCAGAATCTATGTCAGAATATCTGTAGACAATTTAGTTACTTAAACATATTGTTAACGATATCGTAAGATATATCCGACAATATCGATCTCATGTGTACCTACTCTTGCTCTTTTTTCCTCGGCCCCCACCTCGGCGCACTTTCTTAAGGAGCGGTACGCAGGGCAGATGATGCAAACATTGCTCTGGGTGATGTGGTAGGTATGTGTTATGAACTTACTTGGCTATTCAAGACTGAACATTGAGAAGTTGAAAAACTTGTTGAAAACATCATCTGCAGGTAACCAAATATTTGATTATACATTAATGTCAATCAATTTTCACTATTTACACAGATTGTAGTTAGATATGCAGTACACCACAGTATCATAGTTCCTGACACCACCATGAAATCTATGGGAGGGCCTATGTTTAGCAATGGACGTCCCCTGACTGATGGTATAATGATTATGATGGTATATTAAATATAAAGGCTAACTATACCTCAGTGCCACGTTGTAAGAGCTCTCTCTGAATTTGTTCAGATTTGTGACACATGTCAGAGAATCTGCAGCACCTCTGCAGCTGTGAGTAGCAGATGTAGCATATCGTGTGTGGCCTTCCATCTTCTGCATTCAACTGGAACAATTATTTCCCGACTAAACTATAATAAAACTAAAGATTGGCTTCGACACATTTCAACATCATTAATTACAGATAAACTCTACTTAGACTGTATTTAAAAATACGATACCTATAAGCTTCCGTGCATTTGCCTGCCTCATCCAGGTTGGACCAGCAATGCTTGCTAGATTTCAAGTCTATAACTCACTTTTGATCTCAATGTTAATTGGTAAGCTGCCCATCATGGCATGCTCCATTGATAGGTATATTTATTAATAGCAAATAACTACCAATAAAACTAAAGCTATTGTTTTAGTCACTGTAGTAGGTAGGTACATACCTTTATGCTTGTAAGTTTCTGGTATACTTCTAGAAGGCGGGTGTTTCTAACCCAATGCATTCTCACGTCGATCTCTAGGCACACTCTGCACCATGAGTTTGAGGCATCTAAGGATTCTGAAGAAGCCATTTTCTTATCCAAACTTGTGTCTAGGTATTTCTTTGGTTTGCAGGTTTTGTAGGTCGTGATTAAGAGTTGTAGATAACGAGGTTCGAGATTTTGGAAAGTTAAATGGTTTGCTTGCATAAAAATATTTGATTGTTTAGCAATGGACTGAAAAGCAACAGCGATTCTTACTTTGTCGTTGCTATGCTATTGCTATAACGTAGTGATTATATCCTCTTTGGGTACTGACTGTACTAGGGATGACGATCTGAAATCGATTAATCGAAGAATCCATTCCTCGGACCAAACAAATCGATATGTTGTACTGAAACGATTCAGTGAATCGATATTTTACCCTTGAAAATCGACATTCGATTTTTTCTGTTTTGATAAAAAAAAAAATACAATTAGCTGAATGTACTCGTATTATTACAGCATTGCCGGTTAAAGGTTTGATTACTCATAACATAACTCGCGAGATGGCTGTGTGCTTATTTTTCGTCGCTTCTCTTTAGTAAAAAACAAGTTACGTTTGTAATCTTTGACTTTGTTGATTATGATTAAAGAATAGGCTGGGTGGTGCAACACCAAGGCCGTAAAAATAATAACAAAAAAACGACTTGGTTGATTGATATTGCGTCATTGTTCAAGGTTTAGGTTATGTTATTTTAATTTGGTGTAACAATAAAGAATTACGTATCTATCTATCATTTGTATTCTCTTGTCATTTATTTATTTGTTTATATATATGCCTTGATTGGTTAATTGTTGTAATATACATACTGTAATTAGGGAAATAAATACTTATTTCTATGGAGTGTTTGTTACGGAATAGTAAGTAATTGGGAGTAAGTAAAATGCTTTTAATTTTTATTTTGATGCTATCATTTTAAGTTTGTTCTGTTAGTTGCTATTGTTAATTCTAATCATGTATGTAAGTCATTTAAATTAGTTTACACGATTAATCACTAATGTAATGAGCATTGAAATAACTATGTTGATTGCGCGGTGTTGGTAATTAGGGGGAGTGAGATATCAGGTAAGGAGAGAAAAGGACAGAAAGTCACTGTGGTCCTATCCAAATATTATGTGGAATTATATTTACATTGTAAATACAAATTTAAAAAAAGGCTTTCATAGAAATCGATCTTTTAGACCTCGATTTTTTTATAAATCGATTCATCAGGTTACGATTCGAATCAATTTAAAAATCGATCTTTTTTGGAAAGAATCGCCATCCCTAGTAGGTACGCTAATTCAATGAATGTTACCTCCCCTCCCGGCCACACTGCTCCTCGTGCGTGAGTAAGTGTTCTGCACTGCTCTTCGTGTTGCCGCAATTATGGCCGTAGGTGGCCACACACAGCTCTCTTTGCGTGAGTAATCACGCGATTATTAGATAGGTCTTCAGCCGCGTCTAACTACTGGGAGAGGTAGTGTTTAAATAATACTTATTAAATGTATTGATAAGGAATATTCTGTCAAATTATTTTTTTACTTTTGGAACAATGCAGAGTTAACCGAGAACAATACAGAACAATTGTCAAAAACCGGAAAATCAAAAAGTGCGGGGCTAACTTCACACTTCGGTATTTCAGTTTACTGGCATCAATTTTGATGATAGAATTTTTTCCTTTTGGAACAATGTAGAGTTAACCGATAACAAAACATAACAATTGTCAAAAACCGGAAAATCGAAAAGTGCGGGGCTAACTTCACACTTCGGTATTTCAGTTTTATGGCTTTAATTATGATGACAGAATTTTTTCCTTTTGGAACAATACAAAGCTGACCTAGAACAATACAGAATAACTGCCAAAAACTAGAAAATCAAAAAGTGCGGGGCTAACTTCACGCTTCGGTATTTCAGTTTTCTTGCTTCAATTTTGATGATAGATCTTTTTACTTTTGGAACTTTAAAAAACCAACCCAGAACAATACACAACAACTGTCAAAAACTGGAAAATCTAAAAGTTCGGGGCTATCTTCACGCTTCGGTATTTCAGTGTTCTGGCATCAATGGTCATTGGGCATTTTGTTCGGACATATGACCCACGGCGCACAAAAACGAAACAGGGCTAGGTATGTAGTTAAATGTATATGTTACTTAATGGTATGGGTCGCATTATTGCAGGATATGGGAGAACCGCAAAAAAAATTTTTTTAATTAATATTATAGCATTTTTAAAATAATTATTATAGCATTTTTAAATTATTATTATAGCATTTTTATAATGAACTAAGTAAAAACTATTGGCCTGACTGTAAAAATACTTTGTAAAACAGTTGTTTTGAACAATTTCCAGGAATACGAAAATAAAATCCATTTTGCGGTAATAATATTTTTATTCTGCATTATCAAAATCTATAGTTAATTCATCTAAAAAGGCTGCAGGCGCGTCTATCACGTCTTGATGCCTGGCCCATGACAGAAAGTATACGACGCTTACAACATGTGCACAGCTTCCGACAGTGCGACGGCCGTGTATACACGAGCAGTAATACTGTTGGATGCTATTTCTTCCAATATGGGTAGGATCTACTAAAATATAGGTGTAGTACTGCTTTGCACGGACGTGTCGTGACTGTATTCTGCCTCTTATCAATATCTTATTTTCAATCATTTCTTGGTGCCGGTATAGTTCGATAGTGTATACACCATCCTCACGCATGTGCTCGTGGCAATACGATCTTGCGATTCTCAAGTGGTATGATCCCAACGTAAACAATATTAATTCGTCAAATGTAAGCCGAGGAAAGTCATCAAAATCCGGATCATTGCCATCGAGTCGCACAAACGCTACTCTCTGCCTGTTTAAATTATGGTTAATCACATATTCTGCCATCTCATTGGGTTCATTCATTCGTTCATTTATAATTCTTATGAATTGTTCCGCATACATATGGTCCTCATATGGATGGCGAGTAGCATTAATTATGGCCGCAGTTATTTTGAAGTCGACCATCATGTTTCTCATGGCAACGTTAAAATATACATGGCGGAAGATTTTAAAATCTTTCTTGAATCTGCCGTTAATGGTTTCCACTACCCACCGGATCATTGTTATTAATCTAGATTTATTAGCATCTAGTGTCGTCAGTTGTTCTCCTCTTACTCTTGTAGGCGGCATGTGAGGATTATACCCGCATTCCTCAATTTTATCAATCGAATCCCGAAATCCACGATCCAATATAAAAACATCATTAACTCTCAAGAACCCATGAATCGGAGAATCTTCTTGCATCAGGTCACGCATAATGCTTGCGTCCGAAGTAGTCGCAGTGTAAGGCCCCGTAACATCTACTATGTAGCCGTCGGTACATACTATAAGGAAGGGTTTTACTAAGTTCCGAAACTTATGAAGACTGTAAGTTTTGCGCTGGAAAAGGAAAATCGAACTCTTTTGTAGATAAATATATGTTCCATCACATACGAGAATGGCCGCCGGTTCATTATAGTTACCACCAAAAAAATGGCTTGGAATTGCAAGATTCTTGGCCACCACATCTTCCCTAGTAATATGATTTAAGCCCAAATGCTGTGGAACAAAATCATTACTTAAGCATTCTCTTGCTATCGCCAACTTCCTTTCTAGGGTTCTCCTCGACATATTGAATTTAGTGGCTAATCGCTCATCTGGTTCACCGGTTCTTATTTTTGTTAAAAAAATTCCAAGAACTGTGGCAGGATGAACTGATCGATCACCCAGTGAAGGCGTTTGGTTCAAAATAACATTAAATTGATATTTTGTTAGTCCCGTCCAAAAGTGAAATTCATTGTCCTCTATTTCTTCAATATTTTCGAAATCAAGGTTGCTTCTTTGTTCGATACCCCATTTATATAAATTCATCATACCAACAACATGAGTACTGTCAAAGTTTTCGTGGGATGTAGTGTTGAGCAAGTCTACCCAATCATTCCTCATAAAATGAGCATTGCAAACCCGAGCTAATTCTGGTATATAAAAATTGTGATTGTGTAAGAGTTGGAACTTAGCATATAGTGGAACATTATGGGCCACTACATTTCTACAGTTTGTAAAAATACAATGTCTCGCTGTATTCGATGCTCGCTTATATCCTCTAGGCGTAACAAAACTAGGCTGCAATTGTACTTGATCTTGCACTGGTTGCTCTTCAACTGGCTGATCTTGTACTGGTATATTTTGTACTTGTTCATTTTGTACGGGTTGATTCCGTAAACGACGATCTAACCTTGACCAACAAGCATGGCACATGGCCCGTGAGCCATTAAAAGTAATCTGAAACAATTGAAAAAAAAAAATATATATTCCTCCATTTATCAAGAAGTAAAATGAGCCATTACATTGAGCAAAGCAACATTTGTACAATCAAGAGCACGCGACGAGTCATACACATACGATGACAGTGTAGTGTACTTACCTCACGTGGTATTATTTCTTGCAATAATAAATCTACAAGATCCCTTTGTCTTTCCAAAAAGAGAACTGTCAATATGTGTTTTCGTCGACGTAAAACAGATCGATTACACGACACGCAACTATTTTGTCTTTCCATGTTAATGTAAACCAATCGTCAAGCAAAATCAGGGGTCCATAAAACACGCTCAAGTAATCAATAAAATGCAAAAATCGGAAACACGAGTTTAAACGCACAGATCGAAACGAAGGATGACGTACGACTGCGGGGCGGTCAGAGCGGGTGGGGCGCAGGCGGCGCGTCGCACGCGCACTTCGATACCTTACTGTTATTTTCTACCTGTCGAAAGTGCGAGCGAGAGAGACATACAATCTGTTATGCGATACAAACATTTTTCTTATGCTTGTACATACATTTTCACAATGCTGACAGTAAAATCTTTAGTTTTTAGTCTAATAGAATTATAGTTAGACTCACATACATACTGTTACATAACATTTTTCCTCCAGCAGATACATAAAAAAAATTTACATATTTAGAAAAGTGGAATTGAATACTTTACTTTAAAAGTGATTTGAACACTGTGCGCGAAAAAAAAAAGTGGGTCAAAACCGCCCAATGATCTTTTTTGATGATAGAATTTTTTCCTTTTGGAACAATGCAGAGCTAACCTAGAACAATACAGCACAACTGCCAAAAACAAGAAAATCGAAAAGTGCGGGACTAACTTCACACTTCGGTATTTCAGTTTTCTGGCATCAATTTTGATGATAGAATTTTTTTCTTTTTGGAACAATGCAGAGTTAATCTAGAACAATACAGAACAATTGTCAAAAACCGGAACATCGAAAAGTGCGGGGCTAACTTCACACTTCGGTATTTCAGTTTTATGGCTTTGAGTTTGATGACAGATTTTGTTCCTTTTTGAACAATACAGAGCTATCCTAAATAAATACAGAACAACTGTCAAAAACTTGAAAATCGTTAAGTGCGGGGCTAACTTCACACTTCGGTATTTCAGTTTTCTGGCTTCAATTTTAATGACAGTTTTTTTTCATTTTAGAACAATGCAGAGCAAACTAAGAATAATTCAAAATAATTGTAAAAAACTGGAAGAAAAAGAAATGCGGCACGAACCCCGCACATTTTAAACTTCGTTAGAAACAGATTTTTGCGTTTTTTAAATTCAATTCCGATTTCAGAATTCTATTATTCTGGAACAATGTAGAACAAACCTAGAACAATCCAGAATAATTAAAAAAAATTAAAAAATCAACAAGTGCGGGGCTAGGGTGCAATCAGGTTTTTGCGATTTCCGACTTCAATTTCCACTTTAGAATGCTGTTATTCTGGAACAATGTAGAACAAACCTAGAACAATACAGAACAATCATCAAAATTACAAAAATCCAAAAGTGCGGGGCTGGCCTTGAAAACTGGTATCTTCGTTTTCCAGCGGTATTATTGACTTTAGAGATGTAATATTCTGGAACAATATAGAACAACTCAGCACAATTGTTAGAATTCAGATTATTCAAAAGTGCGGGACGAAATGTTTTTGAATTGCTCATGAGAGCATGGAGTTCCTAAACTTCTTAATCGCTACAGTATTAATACTTCTTTAATGTGCAATTAGAATGTAATAAAATGTTTGTTGGAGGAATTTTGCTTTGTCCTTTTGTATGAGAATACATTTTATCAAATTTGACTAGCTTCCGCTGCTCAGATTTTCTTTATCCAATACAATAAAATGATCCTTACATATGTTTGCATCGATCGGCATAAAAAAATTACCAACTTGATTAATTTTAAGGCGCTACTCACGCTTGACCAAAAAAAATTAATGCCATAATGTTTTTCTTCAAAAACGAGCTGATGTTTTAAAAGAAACTGCACCGTATCTCCTCTGGTTATGGGTGCTGCCGTAATGTTACAGTAAAAAAAACTCTCCGTATATATCTGTATATAGATATATATATATATATACGTATAATATATGTATAAAATAATGTTTTAAGGAAATGTCAACCTTATTTCGAGACGCATACAGTAAGTAGGTACATAAGTTATCTTCTGCTGCTGCCTGCCATCTGTTGTTGAAAAGCTGATTTTTTTCGTAAATCGAAGCTGGTATGTTCAAAATAGAAACGTCTTAAATACATTTTTTTATCTATAGCAAAATTAACTCCATTATACAAGCATGAAGGAGTGTTTTATTGCAGTTTGTATAACTTAGGCTAATTTGGGATAGGAGATATGCGTTCTGGAATATTCTCCGCTACTCGGTTAGTGATGTAGTCTAATACGATAGCAGTTTTATCGATCTCTGCCATTTATATTAAAACTCTCACAAAAATTAATAAACGTTCATTAAATGGTTTTACCCCTTACCAAAATGAAGGGTTGTTAAAATTATAACTTGTACTGGTAATTTATGAGTCTATGTTTGTGTCATCGGGTAACCTCAAAAAGTAACAACTTTTGTATGGTGTTATTTGTCAGATAGCTATGTGGAACTTTATCAGGAACCTGTGAAATGGGCCCTAAGTGTTAAAAACGACGGATAAAACTTACGTCTTTTAGTTTTCAACTGGTAATAACGACATATATTTATTCATGCGCATTATTATTTACATCATGATCTTCGCAAAAAATAGTTCCATTTTTGTAGGTAAATAATAATGATCTTAGTAAGTTTTAGTCAAATATTGAACTAGATTATCCTTAGATTATAGATAACAGCATCCTTTTGTATCCTATAATATTTTAATCAAACCCAAAGTCGGTTCCAATCGATAATGACAATATTTTGTGTCACCGCACTGGCTGAGTAGTGGTAAACATAATGTTTTAAGGAAATGTCATGTCTATTCTGTTTCCCTATTTTTTTATTTGCCAATGGCAAATGCACAACACCGTGCGACGCCAAGAAAGATAAATAAAAAGGAAATGTAACCTTATTTTGAGGAGCATACAGTAAGTACATAAGTTATTTTCTGCTGCTGTCTGCCATCTGTTGTAGAATTGCTGAACTTTTTCGTAAATCGAAGATGGTAGATTCAAAATACGAAACGTCGTAAATACTTTTTATCTATAGCAATTCGCCAAGTCAAGCGTGCGTAAAGAAGTTTTACTTAGTAATAAATCGATCTAAATTTAATTCCGACTTTTATTAATTTTCCAGCTTTAAGTGTCTATTAGAACGCTACTATTAATTTAATATTTTAATTACGTTCCTAGTAGGTACCTGCCAAAGTGGGCACCTACCTTATTTTAACTTTAGCATTAAAATAGCCAAACACCCATTTTCACCCAGCAAAATGGGTGAAAATGGTTTAAAATCGGGTTAAAACCCAAATCACCCGGTTATAACCCAAATGGGTAGAATGGGTTTTTACCCATTACCCATCTCTGGTCCTGAGTGACTTGCTTCACTCAGGAGCGACCTTAAGAGCTTCTGGCGGGAGCCCACCCAGAGTCCAGGGGGTTGGAGAAAGAAGTGGTCTATGAAAACGTGGGTACCAACGTTTTCATAGATTATTCTAAAAAATAAAGTGTTAATTTTAAATACTTCTAATAAAAGTTTTTGTTCTTATTTAAATTAAAGTGTCTTTGATTTATAATCATTTGATATGGGGTTCCATAAAATAAAAGGTATTTGGTGCGTGTTCTGTTATCTTAAAAGTTCAGGATCACACACAACTGGTTTCTTTATTCGAAAAAAATATGTGCGTTAATAACAAATTCAATTCCAAGTTTTCAGTTAAAATTTTCAGGGTATCTTTAAAGTAGGCTTTTGGGTTTATGTAAAAATATACTTTTCGTACCACTTGCTCAAAAAAGTGACATTCTATGCCACAAAAAGCGAACATAACAATAGTCATTTTTATTCTGTTAAAAACAGGAAAAGAAAATTGTACTGAATTTCATTCATTCTCTAAGGGGAGAATGTGATTTAAATTTGGAATACTTACCGAAATTTATACTGAACTACATCTGTGTTTACACCATTGAGTTTGTATATAAGCATTATACATCTTTTTGAAAAAGGAATACGCATTTATTATGCAGTTATGATTATTAAATAAAATTACGAAAACCGACGAGGCCGTATGAGCTTGATGCCTTTGCTTTTCCGACAAAAAAATATTAGTCTAGGAATTTGCCGCGTTTTTCTTTTCTTCAAATACATAAACGCAAGTTCCTCAGACGCAAGAACAGAGAAATACTCAAATCAACTCATCAACAATAAATGTACCAAACAAAAATGTAACTCTCTCGATCAGTAATTGGACCAATGTTTCGAATGTTAACTTTTACTTTTAATTGTCATTATTTTTAATAAATGCTTATCTCATAATATTATTGTGATAATTTTTTCGCAAATGGTGCGAAAAGTAAGTATTTTCCTCGGTGATAAAGCTGTCTTAGTCTTGGGTGAACTTAAATCCCTCTCAGGACTCGTCTTAAATCCCTAGCTTCACTCGTGATTTAAGTTTTTAACACCCTCGCTACGCTTGGGAGTAAACCTCGAGTCCTTCGTTACGCTCGCGATTTAAATCGTCACCCGCGACAGAAGACACTGCTTTATCCCCTTGGTTAATAATCTACTATTTTTGTTTTTACTTTATTCTTTCTATAAACATAAACTAGTGCCCTCCTTTGTATTTTATTTCGTTCGAAGTCTGAAATAAACTTAATGAAATTGAATAATTTAGTTCTCGGAAAGAATATAATTAGTGCACACTTGCACAGTATTCCTTGGCACACAGGCTTTTCTCTCCAGTGTGGATTCACTGGTGTCTAATGAAATGACCGCCTGTGGAGTAAATGATTTATTGCACACGTTGCAATCATTATGGCTTTTCTCCAAAATCAAAGGTCAAGTCAAAGTCAAAATCTTTTATTCATTAAAATCACAAGGATCACTTTAAAACGTCAATTTTACTGCCTGTTCCTTCGCGACCAAGCCAGGAAAGAAAGGCAAGAAAACCAGGCTGGTTGTTTTTTTAATGATCCTTTTAGAATACATTACAATACAAGTAATAAATTACGTCTAAATTGTAACATTTTGAACGAGTTGGAGCAATTTCAATCCCAAGCTTCTCTATCATCTAAATAATCCGATATTTTATAGTAAGCTTTTTTATAAAGATTTTGTTTAATTGCGTTTTTAAATTTGTTACTTGTCAATTTTTGTACATCACTTGGGAGTTTGTTATAAAAGCGAACACCTTGCCTTTTAAACGATTTACTAACTTTATGGAGTCTACAAGTGGCAACAGCGAGTTTATCTTTATTTCTAGTATTAAAATTATGATTATCGCTATTTTTCTTAAACAAATAAAAAATTTTTGTGAACATACATCAGAATTTCATAGATGTTTTAACAAGAGAATGTCATAATATTTATTTCTTTAAACTTATTGCGTAATGATTCTCTGGAGCCCATATTATAAATAGCACGAACAGCCCTCTTCTGCAGCACAAAAACGGTGTTTATATTTGCAGCACTCCCCCACAGCAGTATACCGTATGACATAGTGCTGTGGAAGTAGCTGAAGTAAACTAGTCTAGCTGTGCCTACGTCTGTAAAACGGATCTTTTTGACTGCGTATGCCGCAGAACTAAGTCTCTTCGACAACTTATCAATGTGAGGGCCCCATTGAAGCTTATTATCTAGGGTTATACCTAAGAATACGGTAGTGTCCACAAGAGCCAACTCCTCGTCTGTGATTTTTATATCTGCTTTAACTTGTGTAACATTAGGTAGCGTAAATCTAATACACTTTGTTTTCTTTTCATTTAGAAGTAAATTGTTTACATTGAACCATTTTACGACCTTAGAGATTGCATTGTTTACATCGTCAAAATCGATTTGTCGTCGCTTTAATTTAAATAAAAGTGACGTGGCATCTGCAAACAATACAACCTCATGATCGCCCCTTACAAGATGGGGAAGATCATTAATATACAGTGTTTTTTTTAACTGGGACAGTACGGCAGCACCCATAACCAG
The DNA here is from genome assembly GCA_918857605.2 of Philereme vetulata. Lineage (NCBI taxonomy): Eukaryota > Metazoa > Arthropoda > Insecta > Lepidoptera > Geometridae > Philereme > Philereme vetulata. The sequence continues at coordinate 2,233,550 of OU975427.1, read as the reverse complement.
AGGAGATACAGGTGCAGTTTCTTTTAATACATCAGCTCGTTTTCGAAACAACACATTTTGGCATTAAATTTTTTTTGGTCAAGTATGAGTAACGCCTTCAAATGAATCAAAATGTTAAATTTTTTTTTTATGCCTACCGATACAGTCATAAGTAAGGATCATTTTATTGTATCGGATGAAAAAAATCTGAGCAGCGGAAGTTAGTCAAATTTGATAAAAAGTATTCTCATACAACAGGACAAACAAAATTCCTTCTACAAACATTTTATTAGATTCTAATTGCATATTAAAGAAGTATTAATACTGTAGAGATTAAGAAGTTTAGGACCTCCATGCTCTCATGAGCAATTCTAAAACATTTCGTATTTTAGAACAATTTTGAATTTCAAACATGGTTCTTGCATCTGTCGGACTTTTATATCAATCATTGCATCATCTTATTTGTATTATCATGACATTGTCAAATACGCAAAAAGTAGACTAAATTGAAGCATACTTCTGCAATCGCGGTCTGGGTAGCGTTCCTGATACCACTTCAACGCATTAGTTGGGCTTAGTCGGTTGAGGAAGGTCAGTATGCTTCAATTAAGTCTACTTTTTGCGTATTTGACAATGCCATGATAGGACAAATAAGATGATGCAAAGACTGATATACAAGCCCGACAGATGCAAGAACCATGTTAGAAATTCAAAATTGTTCTGAAATACGAAATGTTTTTGAATTGCTCATGAGAGCATGGAGTTCCTAAACTTCTTAATCGCTACAGTATTAATACTTCTTTAATGTGTAATTATAATCTAATAAAATGTTTGTAGGAGGAATTTTGCTTTGTCCTGTTGTATGAGAATACATTTTATCAAATTTGACTAACTTTAGCTGCTCAGATTATTTTCATCCGATACAATAAAATGATCCTTACGTAGGACTGCATCGATCGGCATCAAAAAAAAATTTACCAACATGATTCATTTTAAGGCGCTACTCACGCTTGACCAAAAAAATTTTAATGCCAAAATGTTTTTCTTCGAAAACGAGCTGATGTTTTAAAAGAAACTGCACCTGTATCTCCTCTGGTTATGGGTGCTGGCGTACTGTCCCAGTTAAAAAAACACTGTATACTAAAAACAAAAATGGTCCCAGAATTGATCCCTGTGGTACACCCATTTTAACCAAAGACCCCGGAGAACGCTTCCCATCCACGTCAACTCTTTGCACTCTGCCACTTAAATAAGAAGTGAGAAAGTCTAGAGCAACGTTCCTAATACCATAATGGTGTAGTTTCCTGATCAATGTGTCATGGTCTACACAATCAAATGCCTTGGACAAATCACAAAAAACACCTAATGCGTCATGAGACTTCTCCCAGGCATCAAATACGTGCGATATTAACTCAATACCAGCATCAGTGGTTGAGTGACCCCTGGTAAATCCGAATTGTTTATGATGCAGTAAATTATGGGAATTAAAATGTGTAAGTAGGTAGTTGATTTAAAATTAGTTTTTCAAATATTTTACTAAATGTCGGAAGTACTGAGATTGGTCTAAAATTACCAGGATCAGAACTAGTGCCTGATTTGAAAAGTGGGGTTACTTTAATGCTTCATTAAATCAGGGAATACACCACAGTCAATACACTCGTTGAATATTAAAGCTAGTTCAGGAGCAATTATGTTAATCAATGTTTTTACGACGCTAACAGAGATACCCCAGAGGTCCGTGGTTTTCTTAACATTTATCAGTTTGAAAGCTTTTATGATGTCACCACTATTTACATAATCAAATTTTAATTGTGTTTTGCATTCCGTTCACTTTTCTTTCAACAATGACTCTGCGACTATGGGAGAGTATGGATTATCTTGTGTACATTTAAAACACTGTGTTTAGAAAATGATTGATTGCATACATTGCAAGTATATGAATTTTATCCAGTGTGGCTTCTCTTGTGTTCATTCAAATTACTGCTTTGAGTAAATGATTTATTACAAATGTTACATGCATATGGCTTTTCTCCAGTGTGGGTTCTCTTGTGGACATTTAAGACACTGCGTTTAGCAAATGATTTATTGCATATGTTGCAAGTATATGGCTTTTCTCCAGTGTGGCTTCTCTTGTGTTGATTCAAATGACTGCTTTGAGTAAATGATTTATTACAAATGTTACATGCATATGGCTTTTCTCCAGTGTGGGTTCTCTTGTGTAAATTCAAAAGACCGCTTCGAGTAAACGATTTATTACAAATGTTACAGGCATATGGCTTTTCTCCTGTGTGCATTCTCTTGTGTACATTCAAATAATTGTTATAGGTAAATGATTTATTACAAATGTTACAAGCATATGGCTTTTCTCCAGCGTGCATTCTCTTGTGTCTATTCAAACTACTGCTTTGTGTAAATGATTTATGGCATATGTTGCAAGCATACTGTTTTTCAGCGTGGATTTTCTTGTGTGCAATCAAATTAATACTTGCAGTAAATGATTTATTGCACATGTTGCAAGGATACTGCTTTTTATTGAGATGAATTAGCATGTGCTGTGACAGTTTTCTTTTCATTACAAATGTTTCATTGCACACATCACAACAGTACGGCAAAGCACATACATTGTTTATCTCAATTTCAATGTTCACGGAATCTTGTTCTACTAAACCTATTGAATTATAATCAACTGTAGCATCTACAAGTGTACTCTCCTCTATGTCAATGGCTTCTTCTTTAACTTCGATTTGTTCTTCTTTAACTTCACAACTGACAGTACGTACATCACAACAGTACGGCAAAGCACATACATTGTTCTCATTTTCCATTTTTACCGGTGGTTGTTCTAAACCTATTGAATTATCATTAACTGTGGTATCTTCTATGAGTGTACTCTCCTCAACGTCAATTGTTTCTTTTTTAACTTCGATTTCTTGTTTTTTAAGTTCAGCATTTACTTGGTTTGAAGAATCAATTATCGATATAAACGGTAAATCATTCACAGTTAGGTTATGGGCGATTGCTGTTGGTGGCACTTTTTCAGCCTGAAAACGGAAGAAAATTATTATTAATGACAATGAAAAGCGTTGTTGGCTATATAATGCGTGATATTATTCTTTAAAAAGTAGTAACATTAAAAACAATAAACTTCTAAATGTTATATTCATTAATATCACTAGGATTACTTTGAAACGTGAATAAACCAGGAAAAAAGGCAAGAAACAAGGCTGGTTGTCCTTTTCAACAAGGCTGTTTATCCTTTTAGAATACATAACAATAAATCTATCGTTAATCATCCATTAATTTTTTATTGTTTCAAAAATTATTTATTTATTTATATTATTAATTTATTTGTGTCCATCATAGGGGGGGTTTTGCCATAATCACCACGCTTGGCAGGCGGCTTGGTGATCGCAGTGGTTTGTGATTAGTACACAGAAGAATGCTGCTGCCCATTCCCTAGAACATCTGGCCGAATCGCTCGAGGAACTCGGTACCATGCTCAGCGACCTGAGTAGGGTCTCCCAACAGGTGGGTCTTAAAATGAACATGGATAAGACGAAAATCATGTCAAATATTCATGTTGCACCCGTACCGGTAGTTGTTGGGGGCGATACTCTCGAAGTTGTCGACGAATGTGTATACTTTGGACAAACTGTGTAATTAGGTAAGTCCAACTTCGATAAAGAGGTCGCACGAAGAATCCAACTCGGCTGGGCAGCGTTCGGGAAACTTCGCGATATCTTTTCGTCCAAAATTCCCCAGAGCCTGAAGACTAAAGTCTTCAACCAGTGTGTGTTGCCACATGGGCTCATGACCAAGCTCAAGGTCGCTCAACGAGCTATAGAGAGAGCTATACTCGGGGTTTCTTTACGTGACAAAATCCGCAATGAGGAAATCCGCAGAAGAACTAAAGTTGCCGACATAGCTCTCAAAATTAGCAAGTTGAAGTGGCAATGGGCAGGCCACATCGCTCGTAGAACCGATAACCGTTGGGGAAGAAAGGTTCTCGAGTGGAGACCACGGACTGGAAGACGCAGCGTAGGCCGGTCCCCTACAATATGGACCGACGATCTAGTAAGAATCGCGGGGAGCCGTTGGGCGCAAACGGCTACCAACCGCTCGTTGTGGCGATCTAAGGGGGAGGCCTATGTTCAGCAGTGGACGTCTGGCGGCTGATGATGATGATGATTAATTTATTTAGCAATAGTTGTGTTTTTCTTATGAAGGCTACCCTTGATCAAGATGTACGTGAGGTAATCTAAACTGGACTCAGCGGAAGACCAGCGCTGCGGTATATTAACCTCAGGTACAAAGGTGTTCTTAGTAAAATGTTCATGACATGTGCCTTGCTATTTTTTTTTCTTTTCAGGGTGTTATGGAACGCACGTACTCATAATTCCAGACACCAAATTCCATCCACATAGTATACCAAATACAATCGAAATATTTCCAGCCGAGTCGTGAAAATGTTACAAACAGACAGTTGCTTTGGAATTTATAACAACAATAGTACGTATTATCCTTTCTCTTCGACAGGGAAACTTTTAACACACCTAAGGTTTCAGACATTGTGAATTAGTAGAAGCTATTAAATACCTCAGTGCCACATTTTAACAGCTCTCTCTGGATTTGTTCAGATTTGTGACACATGTCAGAGAAACTGCAGCACCTCTGCAGCTGTGAGTAGCAGATGTAGCATATTGTGTGCGGCCTTCCATCATCTGCATTCAACTGGAACAATGATGTAAATATGACAACACTACAAGTCATTCCGTCGCTAGTGAGTGTGTAATACCGATTGGACTTTCGAGAAGAAATTCGTCCTCAGGTTTGTACTAATGCAATTAATTACTTATCCGCACGTTCTATAAAATAAATTAATAAAGAAATGCATGGTTTATACACTAAACAATTTGTTATATGTAGTTTTACTTAGCGAGAAACTGAACCGTCAGTATATTTTTTATGTTAGGTTAACACAATATGTTACTTCGGTTTTGTTACTGCAGGTACGGTAACATATAGTTGGACTGAAAAAAAAACAAACCCGACAGCATAAAGCTAAGTTTACATCTTTAGCGATTTGAACTGAGAATTAGACAGGTACCTTCCAACTACCTTCAATTTTCAATCTGCAACACACACTCAACGCCTTTCAAAGCACAACGGCTACTGGTATAGGTAGGTGTTTAAGTAGCTAAACTTATGATTATATTTTATAACTTCAACTTCATTTCTTATAGCTAGTTACACTCGCGTATCGTTAGAGCTTTCCAGGTTAGCCTAAATTATTTGAATTTTATTTTAATAATATTAGCTTTTTTTACAGATTGATTGTCTTCTTCAAAGGATATTGAGACAAATTAGAGTCGTACCTACTATAAAGATGGTGGTTGTTGTGGACATTGATAAAGTTTTAACAAAATATGATTTGTTGCAATATTATTACTACAATTTAAAGTGGCCATGGGCTGAGACACAATCTTTCCTCTGAGTGTGGATACCACGTAAATGTAACACTTATCAGTGCTACGGGAATTCGACCGTTTCACTTTACCCTATTAATGAATATAAATGATATAAAAATGCTGTTAAATCGATCTCAATTTTGGTGTGATTATTGTGATACGTTCATTTATGATCATTATCCAGAAGACGAATGCACAATATGTGCTTAGACCTAGTGAGAACAACTTAATAAATAGTGCCTATAGTAAGCTAGGTACATACTACATTTTTAAGGTTTTTGATATTGCAGAATAATTATATTTCTAGGAAATGTTGATTGTTTATAAAACTATAATAATTTAGAGGAGACTTTAATGAATAATGTATTATTATTATTATGTTGATTATTTTGTAAAAAGCATTGCATGCTAAAAAGTAGTTTTCACTCACACATAACAAAAAAAATTATGATAGAAGGGTCTAAATACTTTTGGTCAGTGCTAACAGATTTTATATTTTAATAACCTACCTAAAACCGTTATAGTTTGAGTGTGTTGATAGCTACTTTTGGAATACCTTTGATGTACAAGTTTCTACAATGTTTTATATTAAATACCTACATGATGAATGCATGCTTGTAACGTGTGCTATTTTATGACACGCTACATTTTTAATTTAACATAACACTATACTAATAAAACACTACATACCACGACATCTAGCGACATGGCGGCGCACTCACTGCACAAACGCTTAATAACTCGTGTTTCAATGTACCGAAATCCGAGCCTGTTTCTCGTTATGGTTCGCCATGTTTACTGCAGATGGCGTTGTATGTATCTCAAAGAAATTCACTACCTACATTTTATTGATCGATGATCAATTTTAATTATTAGAAATATTTTTATATACTTGAATTAAATAATCCTTTGCTTATTAGAAACATAATAAAAATCAAATCTTAAATAATAAAAGACCGAATTCAATCAGTGTCTTTGACTGATGCAAAACTGATGTGAGAAACATCGTTGTCTTGAGTGACGCCGGATGTGTCAAATTTTATTCTATGGCATCACCAAAAGTATTGCATCATCTTCATTCTAAAATGTCGAGGAACATTCGATTTTAATAATAATTAAAAGACGGTGGAAGTTCTCGGGTATAAAAAGGCAGAGTCGTCTGTCCTCACTCTCTTTTCCACTCCTGGACTCATCAGTGAGAACTTCTAATAAACGTGCTACAGTATTAATCTCTGGACAGTGTAATTCCTGTACTTTTTATTGAGAATTCGTGCGCAAAATTTCCAAGTCGGGAAGTCGTTCACGGTCTTCGCTCCTGATCTTTCTAGTTTCTTCTTACTTCTCCATATCTACACCTGACAACCGTCAAACCTATCATCTGAGCCGTCGAGAAGCGTGGTTGTTCTTCAGCCACCCTGCTGGCTACCTCGAAGCCTACCGGGACCACGCCCTCCCACGAAGCCTACCGCCACGAGGTTGTTCTTTGGTCAACCTGCTAGCTGCCTTGACGCACGCCGGGAGCACGCCTGCCCACGAAGCCTACCGCCGCAGCTCAAGCCCGCTTCAGTTGTCCGAGCAGACGCCAGGGACGTTCGACGAAAATAACACGAGGTGTATCTCTTCCATTATTTTTATCCGGGTTGAACCCTAGAATCATTTCTCTCTTTTCTGACGCTCTCGTCAGATGGCGCCCACTTTATTATACTAGATAAATGTATGCTGCTAGGTGTGCTCAACACATTCCGTAGTTGTTGCACCATAGGCCAAAAGCCTTAAGAATTCTGTGCTCTTAAAGCCAAACTCTGTTTGTACCACCCTCAATGTAAAATACTATAACTGTAATTTGTAATCTAAGTGTATACCATCGTTAAACCAAGTCATTTATGATCAGCCTCTCTTGATCTTGCCACATGTATAAGTAATTGAATGTAACGAACCTACTCGCTCTACCGACTTCTCTTATTCTGTTAATTATATGTATTGAAGCACATACATAGTCTTATTTAATCTCCTATTGATCTAAAGCGTTACACACTAGCCTAAACTTACTGTTATAAATTAAATATATTTAAGCTAATTTTAAGTGAACTATAATTTGTTCTTATGAGGATAAACTCTTTAAACCGAAAGTACAAATTTTGATATACCTAAGTATTAATAACACGGTTTATACCATTAATAGATATCGAAATAGGTAACTAATAAAACATTGGATAATTTGTAAAAATATATACTTAAATATTTACTGTGTTCCTTCTTATTGATCTCATTATAACAAAATAAGATTTTAGCTAAATGAATGCCTAGCTGTTCTAAGTTTAATAATTGTGTTGAGGCATTGTAAACTAAGCCTAACAATTTTGTTACCCTCGGTTTTGTTACTGTCCCTATTTAGTTTTCACAGATTTTATATGATTTTGTCGTAAAAATCTTTACTTTTAAGAATATGCTTGGTTTCGATTATAAATATTAATTAATTAACAACTTCTGAACATGTTCATAATATGTTATTGTATGTTTTACATCTTAGGCATGAAAAACAATTGTTGATTTGGAGGCTATGGTAACAAACCCGAAAGATAATGTATTTTTAACTATTTTTTAAAATGTTTTTGTAACGTGTTGATTCGTTATGTAATATAAAAATACTGTATTTTTCGAATAAATAATTAATGAGGTAAAATTCCCCTATATGTTATGTTATGTTGGTGGACTCCCTTTTCCGCATTTGAACTCTTAAGTGGTCCATTATGCGTGAGAGAGTTGACTATATGGATAGCCAGCCTAACTCCGAACAGAAGCGCAGAAGTTTCCTGGGGTCTTCACAGGCTCCACGGAGTGACCTTGGATTGTCCAGGATTTCTGCACGGGGTGTGCACACCCCCACGCAATCCAGGACTACGTGGGCTGCTGATTCTTCTTCGGTGAGATATCCCTGCAGAGTGGGCTGTCTGTTGTTCCCATGATGTAGAGGTGTTTGTTGAGGGGACAATGTCCTGTAAGGGTCTCCACGATGATTCGAAGGTCTAGTCTCTGAAGGTTGAGCAGTCGATGCACAAGCTTCGTGTCGGCGATTGGTGATAGGGTATTGCTGCAAGACTTAGCCACTCTTGCGCCACATCGTTTCGCCCCAAAACTTGAGGACGGCTTCGCTTAAGTAGGCCTTGCCACGGTAGCGCACCTTCGCTGTTTTAGCCGTTGTTGCAGGATCCAGAAGGTCATCCTCGAACTTCAGCTCCAGACTGGTGCGAATTCCGGTGGCTTGTTCTGCGGTGAGGTCAAAGTATGGTTCGGTCATTACAGCAACGCAGAGTTCATTGGCCCTGAACGAGGCGGCGTAACTGCTGGTTTCTCGGTGTGAGCTCGTTCCCAGCTTCACGCGTTTGCTGTCTCCAGTGGGCGTGGTTGTATCGTCTGGCCGAGGTCGCTTGGTGTTTTATATCGGCATGCTAGTGCCTGCCGTGGTGTTGAGCTGGGCCTTCGCCAACTTGCCAGTGCGTTTACCTCTAGACTTGGATCGGCGGCGGGGAAGGTAACTGTCGGCTGACGTTGGCGCTGCCTGTGTCAGGACCTGTTCACCGTGGCTAAAAGTCGCGCCTACTTGAGTCAAGGGCTTGGCTTCAGAATGAAGCTGGCGCCCCCCATCAGCAACCTTTTGACTTGCCTGCATCCTTGTCTGGGTATCCACCTTAGCTTGGTGGGATTTTCTGGCTTTACTCTTGGTTTTCTTCCTAGGAGAAACCATAGTCCAGGTTGGTTCTGTTTGTTGTGTTGGAATAGCATCCTTTAGAGCCGACAGTTCGATAACCGTTTCGGTTGACCGAGCCCCGAAGGGCGCGTCGGTTGAGACAGTCAGGAGGTTTAGGGAGGACGACTCGCTCAGGGAGGCGGCTTTAGTGTTCCCACGCAGCTGAGTCGTGGACGCTGCCATGCTGAGGCTAGGCAAATTAGGCGGGGTCACCTTGCTTGTGCTAGGCGCCGTCTGGAACGGGGCCTTGTCCAAGCTTATCTCTCCCGCAGAACCCGCCCTGCCCCTACTCAGCGCAGTCAGTGATTTAGCTTTGTTGGAACCCACCGCTTTCAGAGTCGCAGACGTATTCCGGGACGGCGCGTTTGGGGACGCAGCCTGTGGTGCGAGGGGTGTTTGCGCGTCCGAGGACACAGCCGCCCTAGAATTAAAGGGAACTTGCGCATCCGAGGACGCAGCAGAGTTCCGGAGGGAGGCTGCATTTGCAGCAAGGGAGGGGTTAATATAGTTTATTTACAATTAACTAAAGTATGTAGGTACCATTTTGTTCTATAACTTTTTGCCATCTTGTTAGGTAGGGACATGATCCCATTGCTATAGAAACTTTGGGGCTTCTGATCAAAATACCGCGACAAGTAGTTTTGGCAGTCCTCTCGTGATGTTAACCTGACACTGCCTAAAGAATTCTGAAGAGACCGAAACAGGTGGAAATCTGAAGGTACAGGACTATACGGCGGATGCATTAACACCTCCCAGCCAAACTCTCCTTATTTTTGCTGAGTGGCTAAAGATGTGTGAGGTCTAGCGTTATCATGATGAAAAACCACACCCCTTCTGTTGATTAATTCCGGCCGCTTTCTCTCAATTTCTTGCTTTAATCTCATCAGTTGTTCGCAGTAGAGTTCAGAATCGATGGTCCTGCCTGGTGGTAACAGCTCATAATGAATAATGCCCTTCCAATCCCACCACACACACAGCATCACCCTGTTGAGAGTTAACCCGGGTTTCGCCACAGTCTGTGAAGCCTGACCGGCCTTTGACCACGACCTTTTTCGCACGTTCTTGTCGTAAGTGATCCACTTTTCATCACCAGTTATCAGCTTCTTCAAAAATGGTTCGGTTTCATTACGTGTAATAAAGAATCACAAATGAGTACACGGTTCATTAGTTTTCTTTCAGTGAGCTCGTGGGGTACCCAAATATCGAGCTTTTTTGTGTACCCAGTTTTTTTCAAATGCGCCAAAACTGTTTTGTGGTCAATTCCCAGTTCTTCAGCTACGTCGTAACTACTGATATGCCGATCTTGCTTCCCTTTTTCAAGTGGCATCAATTTTATCCGTAATAGGGCGACCAGAGCGACATGCATCTTTGACATCAAGATTTCCGGATTGAAAACGCTTAAACCAAATTTGTGCTACTCTCACAGACACTGCATTAGGTCCATAAACATATCAAATTTTTTTCGCGGCTTGCGTTGTATTTTTACCTTTTTTGTAGTAAAATTTTAAAATGTATCGAATTTCTTCATTAGATTCACTCATCTTTACAGTACAAAAACAAATAAAAATCACACATTTTCCTAATTTGAACTTGGAATTATCTTTTTTAAAATTTAAACTTTGAATGATACCAAAACCAGCCAGATACAAATAGTATAGCCAAAGAGATTTTATTACAAATTCATACATATTATACTATAATGCGAAAAGACTTTTTCCCCAACCTATTATTTTGTTTACAAATCTTGTTTTTATAAAGTAATAGAACCGTTCATATAATCGCTACCGCCTATCACTGTGTCCCAGGCCTTAGTCAACATTCTTTGTTTCGCGCTCAACGATACGCCACTGCACCGCTTACTGTGCAATTACCCCCTTAATAATTTATTGTGATTTTCGTAAGTTTTTGTTTATATTGTTTACTACGCTTTGTGGCATGTATAAATGTATATTTAGTATAAGTTTATCTCATTATGAGAATTGTAAATTCTTATGATATAATAGAGTATTCTAAGCACTTAACCCAACCCTCAGTAACCACAAATTCGTGTAACCCGTTTCTAACGCCCACCCGAATGAACTCTCACAGGTCGAAAAGTCTCAAATTTCCTTTAGGAAAGTTGTGCTAGGACCATCATTTTTTCATGTGTAGATGTACATAAAGTAAGCCTACATGTGAAGTGGCAACTTGCGCAACCGTATAGTTTTTGAGATATTAATTTTTGAAAATCCGTAATCGATTGCGAAATTCGCTCGGAAATTAGTGTCCGACCTTTCAGTTGGCGTTCTATCGATTATTGCGACACTAAAATGACATGACAGTGACAGATAATATGACTATTTTCATAGGTTTTGCATTTTTATTGGCGGGAATTTTAAATTTGGCAATGACATTGACATTTCTTTTACAAATTTTACAATAAATTTGTTCACTGTTGCATGGATTTGGTGCTGATACATAACTATCTTTCTTTTTGATATGTTCTTCTTTTACGTGGATATTAGGGCATCTTTTGCGGATTCCTACTCCGAAGAGTCTAGATACTGAAGCTTCAACAAAGAAGAAATAATGAATCAATGGAATTCAAGAAAAGTATTTGCCACCTTCAGTAGGTACTGTGAATCAGTATACTTAACATGGATGTGGACTTGCGTTTTGAAAAACATGTTGCAGACTGTGTACGAAATTGCTTCTACAGGCTAAAAGTTTTGTACAAGATAAGACCGTATCTTAGTGAAGAGGTTCGCGTACGGCTTGTCGAGTCGTTGGTTTTATCAAAACTTAACTACGCTGACACTGTGTATGGCTCAAGGTTGCTAGCGAGAACCGAACGCCTTATACAGCGAGTTCAAAACGCATGCGCAAGGTTTTGTTTTATTGTACCACCTAGGAGCCATATTACACCTTTTCTAAATGAGCACTTTAGTTTAAAAATGAAATTACGACGCAAGCTTCATCTGGCCTGTCTTCTTTTTGGTGTCATAAACTACAGAACACCTAAATACTTATACGACAAGCTAATTTGGATGACTAGTTGAAGAGACTGTGCAAGTCGGCAGTGCTCCAAGCAACTGTCTACTCAACATCACCGATCAGAGAGTTTCAGGGGTAGTTTCAAATATGCGGCTTCCAAGTGTTGGAACAATATGCCACCACCAATTAGAAATTCCAAAAGTTACAACAGCTTTAGAAGAAAACTAATAATATTTCTAATGGAAGCCCAAATACAACATGGTAACATCAATGTCGACCTCTCTTTGATCTAGTCATCCAATAACTCATTTTACATAAGTTTAACTAAATCAATATATTTTAAATAGTTACCCATATTTATTTATATATATAACAATTTACCATAACCTTAGAAATCGTAAGAAAGTTCATAAGTTGTATGTTTATATATATAGGTATGTAATATTATTTTAGTAAAATATGTTTATAAAATTTATATTTACATTTAAACCAAACTCTAGACACCTTTTATTTAATCACTTTTTATTTATAAATTTTTTTATTTTTCTACGTAGCTGCTGCACTACCTATTGCTTCTGGTTTCAGCTGAAAATCAGCGTTGGGTGCTTAACATCCAACATTATGCTGAGCTGAACGCCATTTTGGTACGCAGACACATGAGTCGATCTTGTTTTACTGGATTCAATTGTATCTACTGTTCCTTTAAATTATTTCATGTGTCATTTTGTGTGTACCAAATAAATGATTATTCTATTCTATTCAGTGTATCGCATTTGCTGAGGAAAATGGTTTGATTTCATCAACGAAACTGTGTGCCTACCCGCCCATGTTATTTATAAACTATCTTTTGAACTATGAAAAATAGTAGACTGAATCGAGACGGGGCACCCCAACTTGAGTAGGTTAGGTTCACAAAGAGTGAGAGAATCTACACAGGGCACCCCGACCTCACGTGGTCTTGTGCGTGACACCCCTAGCATGTATATAAAGAGCGCGAGCGCCAGAAGCTCCCGGGAGGTCCTGAGTGACTTGCTTCACTCAGGAGCGACCTTAAGAGCTTCTGGCGGGAGCCCACCCGAGTCCAGGGGGTTGGAGGAAGAAGTGGTCTCATACAACACTTTTTCTCCAACCCCCTGAACTCTGCCTTTTTTCAATATAAACAAATTGTTTTTTCCATACTTAACCTCAAAATATTTTTTTTTAAAAATATATTGGGGGGGGGTCAAGTTCCCCCCTCCTCCCTCTATCAAACCGTTCCTAAAGAAAAGCCCTTCCATCGAAAATCTGACCAATATTTACTAGTATTGAATGACTGTGTACAACTGAAGCTATAAATAAATAAATAAATATTGCTGGACATTTCACACCGCGCTATCTAGCCCCAAACTAAGCAGAGCTAGTACTGTGGGAACCAGATAACTGATATAATACTTACCTATATACATTTTTTTTGTAAAAACATACTTTTATTATAAGAAACAACCAGACCTGGAACAAATATCTGTCAATCATGCAAACATTTCTTCCACGGCGGAAATCGTACCCGCTACCTCCTGCGTCTCAGCCGGCTATTCGCCCACTGGACCACGGAGGTCGTCAAAGTTATAAAAGTAAGTAAAAAACAGAAGTTACTACTTAAATATAAGTTAAATACCTTTGTACTTGCAAGTTTCTCGTATACTTCTAGAAGGCGGGTGTTTTTAATCCAATGCATTCTGATATCGACCGTTAGGCACACTCTGCACCATGCGTTTGGAGCATCGAAGCACTCGGCAGAAGCCATTTTTTTAGTTTTGTTGTAGTTCTATAACAGGATACGTTGAAATGCGGTAGGTATGTATTGTGCAGACGTAGATTTCTTGTTTTCTTTTGATTGTTTATTTAGAGGACGCGATAGCTAAAAGTAAATCTTTTCTTTCGGGCACTTCAAAAGTTTGCAATCTTCTCTTAATTGATAGAAATCGAATCCACACCTTGAACTTCACCTATTATTTGTACGTATGTGTGCAGTTGTGCACTGCAGCGGGTGAATTAAGAAAGTTTGATTCGACGTAGGTACTAGGGATGGCGATCTGAAATCGATTTCTCGGAACAAATAAATCGATGTTTTAAATCGATATATTGTACTGACTCGATTCAGTGAATCGATAGTGCCCTTGAAAATCGTCATTCGATTTTTTCTCTTTTGGTAAAAAAAAAGTTATTTACAATTACCTGAATGTACTCGTAATATTACGGCGTTGACGGCTAAAGGTTTAATTACTCAAAAATTCGCGAGATGCCTGTGCTTATTTTTCGTCGCTTCTATTTATTAAAAAATAAGTTACGTTTGTAATCTTTGACTTTGTTGATTATTATGATTAAAGAATAGGCTGGATGGTGCAACACCAAGGCCGTAAAAATAATAACAAAAAAATAGACTCTTGATTGATATTTCGTCATTGTATTGTATTATCATTTATTCATTTGTTTATAAATATGCCTTGATTGGTTAATTGTTGTATTATACATACGGTGAATAGGGGAATAAATACTTATTTCTATGTAGTGTTTGTTACGGAATAATAAGTAATTGAGAGTAAGTAAAATGCTTTTAATTTTTATTTTGAGATTGTTCTGATATTTGCTATTGTTAAATCGAATCATGTATGTAAGTCATTTAAATTAGTTTACCTATGAATAATCACTAATGAGCATTGAAATAACTGTGGAATTGATAATAAATAAAGTGTTCATAATATACTATCAGTTTATTTAGAATGGATTTATATTTACATTGTTAATACAAATTAGGAAAAAAAGTATTTTTAGAAATCGATCTTTTAGACCTCGATTTTTTTATGAATCGATTCATCACGTTACGATTCGAATCGATTTAAAAATCTATTTTTTTTGGAAAGAAGCGCCATCCCTAGTAGATACGCAATTTCAATGAACGTTACCCCCCGGCCACACTGCTCTTCGTGTTGCCGCAATTATTGCCGTAGGTGGCCACACCCAGCTCTCGTTGCGTGAGTATTCACGCGATTATTAGATAGGTCATTAGCCTCGTATATCTATCAACTGGGAGAGGTAGTGTTTAAATAATACTAATTAAATGTATTGATAAGGAATATTCTGTCAAACGTGCGTATAGCTTGGGAAGATGTTCCTCACTGCTATATGTAATGTACCGATCGAGCTGAGCGTCGTACCAGGTGGCGCACGCAGCGGCGAGTAGCGTAAGCTCAATAGTGCAGGGTCGTACTCACGGCAGGCCCCAACTAAGGCCTAAGTTTCTTTCCTTAACTTTTAGATTCTTTCAATATTATTTATTCTATTACCTATACAGGGTGTTTGGTAATATACTGACGATATTCAAGGGACGTTTTCTCAAAACATAAAAAAAGACATCTCGGAAAAAAAAACTACTAGTTATATATACAAATTTTAAAGAAAATCGACTAAGTTTAGGTGATTAATTCGATATAAAACTTACTGCCTAAGCTTGCAGTCGACATCCAAAGACATAAAGGCCTTAATCCACAAAAGCGTAGATTTGCTACTTATATCCTTTCTTTAAGCGCTCTCTGCTTAGAACCACGATGCGAATGCACTGTAGAAAATAAGACATGCCGCTTGACCGTTTCCACTAAAGCTGAGCGGAGAGATGTCGGAATATCGATATGCTATTAGTTATTTTCCCATAGTATTCTCATCTCTACAAATCTGCGCTTAGGTGGACATTGGCCTGGAAATGCCTAGAAATTGTGGACCCGGGATTGGTTATCTGCAAACTGCCCACTTTAGCCACAGTAAACTTATTGAAATTATTCCAATTAGGTAGGTCCTACTTTATCCAATTCTTTGAGAGATAGGTATCTAGTGCATTGTCAAAATTGATGAGTCTTTTTTCAATTCTGGTTTCTGCCGAAGAAGAAGAGAAGAATAAGAATAAAGTTTAATTCACAAAAAAGAACATGCAAATTACATCAAACAAAGGCAATAACAGCTGTGATTTAATGAGTAGGTATCATTGGGTCATAGCCCTGTTTACAAAACAAAGTACCTATTGGGGGCGGCGAGCTCAAAGAATCGAAGCGGCACCTTTGACTAACCGCTTATTCTTTCGAGTTCTTTTTGATATGCCGCGCGAAGGGATGTACGGCTTACAATACCTCGCTACACCGGTTACCGGTATTAACGTAAATGTTTGAATCGATTGTATTTGAATAAAATCTTTTTTTTTAATGTAGTGTAGCGAGATCTCTAAATCAACTTAGGCAAATCGCCGTTGTTTGTTTGTATGTTCGTTTGTCCGAGTATAACTTTCGAAGCGTTGATCCGATCATCGTGACTATCAAAATATTGCCACAAAATAAATAACCAACTTACTTGACGTACAGTTTCACTAAAATTACAGGTAACGGGAGTTCATGTTATTTGGTTATTCTTTTTTGGGGTACAAATTGCAGTTATTCTGGGTTTCAAACTTTAGCTTTTTTGTCACTTAAGCTACACGCATACCAAATTACAGCACTGTAGGGTCAATGGTGTACCCTGTGAATTTTGTCAAAGTTCAATTTTTATTATGGCTAATAACTCAAAAACTATAAAAACTTTACCAAAAATAAAAACGGAGTCTAAATGTATCAATGAATATTTCATTTGACTTCCCACTTGACCTAATAGTTTCATTTAGAACCCCAATATCTCGACAAACCCCAACGTTTTTAGCTCAATTAGTCCCACCAAAATTGCGCCATCACTAACTACCTATGTATAAAATTACACGATAATCGGATAAACGCTTCGAAAGTTATCCTCGGACAAACATACATACATACATACAACGCCGATTTGCCCAAGTTGATTTAGAGATCTCGCTTGGCTCGATCAATAATTACACTACATTGTTTCCACAGTTCTGAGTCGAAAGGGTTAAGTCTCATGTGCCTGTAATTTCACCGATACCCTTACCCTTCAAACCGGAACACAAAAATGCGAGTTTACTATTTGGCAGCAGAAATAGGTATGGTGGTAGTACTTTCCCGGACAAACTCTTTCACAGAGAGCTCTACTACTACTCACAGATTGTATGACAGATTGACCTACGCGTATTTTGTAAAACTAGTTCGGTTTTGATTTACGATGTTTTGAACAAGCTTTTATTAGGTCGACTTGTGTATCCTAACTAGCTAATCCAATTTCGGATCGTCCAACACCGAAAGTCAGAACCGGTATTGATTTCCCAGCCCTAGTGTAAGAAGGCGGGCACTTTGGCACGTGTCGGCGTTCGTGCAATTAATTATTTATTATTTTGAATCAATTCAGTAGTTGATTTCATTTCTAATTGTGCGGACGGATTTAGAAAAATTGCGATACTTAACTACAGGTACTCCACGGAAAGTGGTCCTGTCAAGAGCGCAGGACTTTTATCAGATATGGCACGGAACCAGCAGGGCACGCGGACTGTTCCGCGGCACAGGGAGAGCAGTGAATTCCAGCCCCATGTTGAGGCGGGCAGGCCACCTCGCTATTCAGCGCGCATGGAATTTTTTGAAGAGGATCCGCTGGCGAGCACTTGTAACGCGGCCCGCGTGTACGGTGATAGCGCTACCTATGGGTAAAGTCTTAGGGAGGAAGGCCAGCACCCGTATAGTTTTACACCAGTGCAGGAGCTCTGGACTCCTGACTACGAGACCAGAATGCGGTTTTGTTTGTGTCTGCTGCAGCACGGACCTTGGAAGATCGACAAGGACTACGATCGGCGAGTGCGCGAATACCTGGGCAGTGCTTATGGTAATCGATGGATTGGGCGCGGAGGGCCAGTTGCACAGCCCGCACGCTCACCGGACTTAACCCCCTTAGATTTTTATTTGTGGGGTAGGGTAAAGGACTATGGCCATACAATAGAAAGTGACTTAGAACGCGAATTGTGAACGCTATTAATGTGGTGCGAAGTGACAGAGTCACGTGTTGGCACGAGTTCGTGTGTATTGCATTGGCCGTGCTATTCTTCCTAGACTCTAGATCAAGAAGGTACGTGCAACAACTTTTGTGAATAAAATTGTGTAGCTATACCTATCTGTGATAATAACTGTAGATAACTAGTGTAAGTTACTGTGTAACTGTACATTCTGTAAATAGGTACCAACTAAATGTCGTAAATAACTGATAGCTGTGTTGTACATATTTTGTAGTTACATAGGTAGCTAATGAACTTTTAAACACGCCAAATTATCGTTGATAAAGTGAAGGCACCTCCTACTTACCTCTCGATTTGAGGTAAGAGCTACCTACTACTTTTTCACGTTAATTTATCAGTCGACAGCCTAATAAAAGTGTGTTGGAAAGCTCGAGTTTACCTAAATTGATTAGGTACTTCATTTTGAATTGAATAAATCTTTTAAAATACTACTTCAGCTGTTTTTTATTTATAAATTTTTCTCTGTAGTTTAGCTAGTCATTGCAAAGATCACGTCTACCCTATCTAATTTAGTCTTGGTCACTCTGCCTAAGTGAGCGGTAGGCATTTGTGAAACGCCACCTGGGCTCTAATACCTATCTATCTCAACCTAATCACTGCACTGACGTAGGTACCTACCTAGCTCACAGTGACCAAGAAAGAACTAGTGAGTGACACGACGAATTAAATTAATGTAGGTATGTACCTACCTAGGTTAGGCCAAAAATACCTGTCTTCCGACCTATCATAATTCGAGTCAGTGACACCGATCGCTTGTAGGTACTACTCTGGACCAAGAAAGAACAAGCGAATGTAGAGGCACCTGTAGGGATATTTTTTTACCTAGTAGCTACGGCTTACTGATTTATAACTCAAAACGTAGATCTATGGTAGGCTAGTACCTACTACCGTAGGCAGGCATGTATTTTTGATATCTCTTTCGGAAATGGCTGCGGGTTTCGGGTTAGAAAGGGACAACAAGAGATATCTCGAGACGCCACCAGTCTGTGGTTAGATGGCAAGCATTATGCAATAGCACAACATAAGTTTATTAAAGTGTTTCTTTTAACATGCTAAAATAAATTTCACATTTCTTTGGTAAACATTTCACAAATTTATTTATTATGCTCATCTAAACAACCCCTTTCATTTTTTTGCATATATTACCAAACTCCCTATATATTTCAGATGGAGGAGCTCGCCACAGGTCTAGGGTTCAATAGGTAGGTACTAGCACATAGAAATATACTTACTACGGTATTAGGTTCCTATCTACTCGTCACTTTTAAGACTAGAATTAACATACCTAGATGTAACTTGTAGTTGTATGTAGGTAATCTTGTTCTTTTCCTGTTTTCTTTATTAGATAGATCAAAATAAAATAAAGCTCTCTTTATTTAGATACGAACTGTTGAATGAATGAAATACTCTTTATTGCACACCAAATAAAAATACAGTAATAATGGAAATAAACAATAAATAAAGGTACAATGGGCGGTCTTATCGCTAAAAGCGAACTGTTATATTTTATTAACCAATATGAACTTTAAAAAAGCAGCCAAGTGCGAGTCGGACTCGCCCGTGAAGGGTTCAGCAGCAAGTAACATAATATAAAAGTTTTTGTAGTTCGTTGTAACTTTATTTATATTTGAGTTGATTGAATGAAAGGTAAGTGTTGCTGTTTACGATTTATGACGTATTAAAAGAAACTACTTACTAGATCTCGTTCAAACCAATATTCGGTGAAGTTTGCATGGTAATGTAGGTAGGTACATCATAATTTTTTTTAGTTTTCAGTCTCTTATTTTAGAAGTTACAGGGAGGGGGGAGCACACTATTTACCAATTTGGATGTGTCTAACTATTCGGATTAGAAAAAATGACATTAGAAACCTCAATATCATTTTTGAATACCTATCCATAGATACCCCACACGTATGGGTTTGATGAAAACAATGTTTGAGTTTCAGTTTCAAGTATGGGGAACTCCTAAAATTTACTGCTTTTTTACTATTTTTGTGTGAAAATCTTAATGCGGTTCACAGAATACATCTACTTACCATGTTTCAACAATATAGTTCTTATAGTTTCGGAAAAAAGTGGCTGTGACATATGGACGGGCAGATAGACGAATCCATAAGGGTTCCGTTTTTTGCCATTTTTCAAGGCGATATTTATAATGTTGCTAATAGATGGCGTTGCTGTATCGTGCTCTGATCACAGACCCGGTTTAATTAGATTAGTCTGTGCTCTGAATAACAAAGTGAATTGAAGTGGAATGTTAATGCCAATTGCCGTGTCGACATTATATGCTGAGGAACTTGAAATAAAAAAATATACGTTTGTTGATGTATAACCAATATTTAACTGAGATTGTTTTGAACAAATTTTGATATTGTATCGTTGAGATTTTGGCGTATAAACAATTTTTTTTCGACAGCGCCATCTAGTTGGTACAATTTTATTAATTTCATTCGAAAATGAAAAGCTCTCAATAAGTAATAAAAAAGTGACCATCGTAATAGGTTAAAGACTATATAATTAAACTACCCTTGCAACTAACAATCCCAAGTTCGGGTCACTTAGGGCAGCGACTCATAAAGAGAGTTCTGTAGAAAAGTCACCAGGGTTCCGCGAAAGTATTTTTGATGATAAATAAAACCAGTTTATTACAAGATTCATCAACATTATAAACACACATTTGAGTTTGTATCTCTGAATGAGTTTTGGGTTGGTGTTGGGAGTAGGGTTGCCATACGTCCGGAATTTTCCGGACATGTCCGGTAATATAGGTCTTTGTCCGGAATGCGGGGGAAAGCCTAAACCGTCCAGAATTGTAGGTAACGAGTAAATTAAACCAAATATTTTGCTTCGTTCATTGTCACCCACGATGCTAACGACAATAATGTTATATTTACAAGTCAGGAATGTTATCAAATGGAATTCAGTTCAAATTGGATGCTTCCCCAGATATGCGCATTCAACTGTTGGACATAAAACCGAACTAAAAAGCAACTGTTGATAAGAGTGAAACAATTTCATTCTTCACATTAAAAGTTATTCTAAAAAATAAAGTGTTTTATTTTAAATATTTCTAATAAAAGTTTTTATTCTTTAAATGAAAGTTTCTTTGATTTATAATCATTTGATATGGTGTTCCATAAAATAAAAGGTATTTGGTGCGTTTTCTCTTATCTTAAAAGTTCAGGATCCCCTGACTTAGGGTAGTACACAACTGGTTTCTATAATCGAAAAACTATGTGCGTAAATAACAGTTTCAGTTCCAAGTTTTCAGTTAAAATTTTCAGGGTATCTTTAAAGTAGGATTTTGGGTTTATGTATTTTTTTTTTGTTTTTACATAATGTAAAAACAAAAAAAAATTCTTTCTATAAACATAAATTTTATTGTATTTTATTTCGTTCGAAGTCTAAAATAAATTTTATGAAATTGATTCTTTATTAACTTTATGAAGTTCTCTGAAAGAAAATAATTAGTTCACACTTGCACAGGCTTCCTTGTCAGACAGGCTTATGGCTTTTCTCTCGTGTGGATTAACTCGTGTCTAATGAAATGACCGCCCGTAGTAAATGATTTATTGCACACGTTGCAATCATTATGGCTTTTCTCCAGTATGGATTCTCTTGTGTACATTTAAAACACTGCGTTTAGCAAATGATTTATTGCAAATGTTGCAAGTATATGGCTTTTCTCTAGTGTGAAATCTCTTGTGTTCATTCAAATGACTGTTTTGAAAAAATGATTTATTACAAATGTTGCAAGTATATGGCTTTTCTCCAGTGTGAAATCTTTTGTGTTCATTCAAATGACTAATTTGAGTAAATGATTTATTACAAATGTTACATGCATATGGCTTTTCTCCAGTGTGGCTTCTCTTGTGTACATTTAAAACACTGCGTTTAGCAAATGATTTATTGCATATATTGCAGGTGTATGGCTTTTCTCCAGTGTGAAATCTCTTGTGTTCATTCAAATGACTGCTTTGAGTAAATAATTTATTACAAATGTTACATGCATATGGCTTTTCTCCAGTGTGCATTCTCTGGTGTACATTCAAATGACTTCTATAGGTAAATAATTTATGGCATATGTTGCAAGCATATGGATTTTCTCCAGTGTGCATTCTCTTGTGTAAACTCAAATGACTGCTATAGGTAAATGATTTATGGCATATGTTGCAAGCATATGGCTTTTGCCCTGTGTGTATTCTCTTGTGTAAATTCAAATGACTGCTTTGTATAAATGATTTATTACAAATGTTACAAGCATATGGCTTTTCTCCAGTGTGGATTCTCTTGTGTCTATTCAAACTACTACTTGCAGTAAATGATTTATTGCACATGTTGCAAGGATACTGCTTTTTATTGAGATGAATTAGCATGTGCTGTGACAGTTTTCTTTTCATTACAAATGTTTCATTGCACACATCACAACAGTACGGCAAAGCACATACATTGTTTATCTCCATTTCAATGTTCACGGAATCTTGTTCTACTAAACCTATTGAATTATAATCAACTGTAGCATCTACAAGTGTACTCTCTTCTATGTCAATGGCTTCTTCTTTAACTTCGATTTGTTCTTCTTTAACTTCACAACTGACAGGACGTACATCACAACAGTACGGCAAAGCACATACATTGTTCTCATTTTCCATTTTTACCGGTGGTTGTTCTAAACCTATTGAATTATCATTAACTGTGGTATCTTCTATGAGTGTACTCTCCTCAACGTCAATTGTTTCTTTTTTAACTTCGATTTCTTGTTTTTTAAGTTCAGCATTTACTTGGTTTGAAGAATCAATTATCGATATAAACGGTAAATCATTCACAGTTAGGTTATGGGCGATTGCTGTTGGTGGCACTTTTTCAGCCTAAAAACGAAAGAAAACTATTATTAATAAAGTCAGTCTTTTATTCATTAAAATCACAAGGATCACTTTGAAACGTCAATTTTCCTGCCCGTTCCTTCGCGACCAAGCCAGGAAAGAAAGGCAAGAAAACAAGGCTGGTTGTTTTTTTTAATGATCCTTTTAGAATACATAACAATACAGGTAATAAATTACGTCTAAATTGTAACATTTTGAACGAGTTGGAGCAATTTCATCCCAAGCTTCTCTATCATCTAAATAATCGGATATTTTATAGAAGCCTTTTTTAAAAGATTTTTTTTAATTGCGTTTTTAAATTTGTTAATTGACAATTTTTGTACATCACTTGGGAGTTTGTTATAAAAGCGAACACCTTGCCCTTTAAACGATTTACTAACTTTATGAAGTCTACAAGTGGCAACAGCGAGTTTATCTTTATTTCTAGTATTAAAATTATGATTACCGCTATTTTTCTTAAACAAATTAATATTTTTGTGAACATACATAAGATTTTCATAGATGTATTGATAAGGGAATGTCATAATATTTATTTAATGACAATGAACAGCGTTGTTAGTCATGTAATGCGTGATATTATTATTTAAAAATTAGTAACATTAAAAACAATAGAACTTTAAATGTTATATTCATTAAAATCACTAGGATCACTTTGACAGATGAATTTTACTGCCTGCTCCTTCGCGACCAAGCCAGGAAAAATAGGCAAGAAACAACGCTGGTTGTCCTTTTCAATTATCCTTTTAGAATACATAACAATAAATCTATCGCATCCATTATTTTTTTTTATTTTAAAAATAATTATATTTAATAATTTTGAAATTAATAATTTATTTAGCAATGATAGTGTTTTTCTTATGAAGGTTATCGTTGATCAAGATGTACGTGAGGTAATATGTACTGGACTCAGCGGAAGAGCAGCGCTGCGGTATATTATAATGCCGTAGTATCACGCTGAGCTGAGTTCCAATTCATCCCCACACATATCTTTTGAGTTTGTTAGTGCTTAGGTTAGATTTTGTTGTTGTTGTGTTTTATTTGTCTATTTTACTGTGTGGTTTTTGAATAAAATGTTTTCTTTCTTTCTTTTAATAAAGAAAATATATTACTTACGTCTAAATTATAACTTTTTTAAACGAGTTGAGCAATTTCAATCCCAAGCTTCTCTATCGTCCAAATAATCTGATATTTTTATTTGGCTTTTTTATTTGTTCTGGGTCTGGATCTATTTCTTTATTAAAAGGATATACATATTTAGAAAAAAAAAGTATTTAAGTATTTTATCAGTTAACTGTAGTACACACGGCTACACATCAAGCTATACATTTCCAGTATAAGCTAACCTCGCATTGTGTAGGCTTTTCATACGATGAGAGGTCAGCTTATACTGGAAAAGTATAGTTTGATGCGTAGCCGTGTGTACAAGTTCTGCTTAGTTTAATACTCAATCGTTTATTGTATTCCACAATGTAATAATAGGTGGTAAATAATAGGTACATGTTCATTATGGACCCTGTTGGGCACAACAATATCACGGAGAGAGGAGGACGTCATTGTTCTTGTTAGGTTATATTTATTTAAAAAAAAAACACTCAAATCTAGTGTCAAAGTAGATAGTAGGTAAGTATCTAAAATTTGTCATTTTTCATTAAATGTATCATTAAAATATTCGTCAATTGTATAGTAAGTTTTTTTTAGTAAGTATTTTAATGGGGGGGAAGGGGAATGGGGTTCTGTGAGGTAAGGTTATTATAACTTTACAACACAGAACGTCACTATATACCGGTTCCGAGTCACACCTCCACGTGGTCCCCACTGGTAACTGTAGCGAGAAGTTCAATAATGTTTATTATATTATTATAGCACTTCTTACTACAGGTGAACGTGACCGGAATGTACTCGGCATGACGCACTGGCCAGCGCGGCGTTTTAAGGCTAAACCCCCTTTGTAATATGATTAACGCCATAAAGCCCCGGCCCTCAGTCCCCAGCGGCCCCGCTATTCCTGACTCTGGCAGCGGTCATGGTTCCAGCGGGACAGAGGGTGCAAAGAATCACTGGAAGTCGCCCAGCTGCCACAACTCCACGACCTTGACCCTGGCGTGTTATAACGCCGGGACGTTGCGCACGGACGAACGCTTTTTACAATTTGAACAGGAAACTGAACATATTAAGTGGGATAATATTGGACTCTCAGTCCGTCGTAAAGGGGAAGAACTGGTAAAACTCGATACTGGCCATCTATTCTACTACCGGGGCCATGAAGATGCGACGAAGAAGAGTTGTGACAATGATATGTAATATACCATTTCGGAATCTCGATGAAATAGGCTAATTTTTTTAAAATTTGGCATTCAAGTGACCATACATTTTTTTTACACCACAGAAGGGTAAAGGTCAGGAAAACAAACGAAAGCAAGTAAAATTTTAGTGAAATCTTATTTTAAAAACATAACTGTGCTTGTGTTATAAAAATAATAGTTTCCATTCGATAGCACATCTATCCAAGAATACTATCCAAAAAACAGATAGAAAAAAAAAATTAATTTGCAGTCTTGGCGTCAAAAATAGTGACGAAGGGTGAAATATTTCTTAAATTTCGAAAATGTCGAATATCTCGAAAACCGAGGCACTTTTACTGAGCATAACAAATATTTTTCTGAACCGCCACAATGGCCCCTACCCGCAGGTACCCTATTATCCACTCATTACACCACACCCTGTATAAGTTCAACTTAAAGTTGGAACGGGGTAAAATAATAAATTCTAAAAGAAACTATGAAAAACAAGATATAGCTTACCTTAATTTCCAAGACGAATACCGAACTGAATTGAAAAATAGCTTCGACGGTCTTGATGAGTTAAACTTGGATGTCGACCAACTAAATGAGGCATTGTGCAGGGCCGTGTCTGAGACCACCCGAAAACATATTGGTAGAGTTCGTTCGTACTAAGGTGGGAAAACTGTCACATAAAACCTTGGCCCTCATGCAGAAAAGAAGGGAGATGAAACACCATAACTTAGAGGACCAGAGGAAAATTGAGGAAGTTAATCACCAAATTAGCAAAGCCATGAAAAAGGATCTTAGAAAGCACAGCACAAAAATTATATCTCAGACAATTAAAAACCACCAAGGACCTAAAGTATTTCGTAAAAAATTAAATTCAGGAACCAGCCAATTAATAAAACTCGCCGATGAAAAGGGGCATATTGTAACTGACCGTATTAAAATGTTAAGCATTGTCGAAAAATTCTACGGAGATTTATACACTTCAAAATCATTTGAATCGAATTCACCAAATGACTCCAGAGCACCACCCATCGAAAACCGGTCTTTGGAAAACCTACCATCTATACTACCTTGTGAGGTGGAAAAAGCACTTCTACAGATGAAAAATGCCACGTCACCTGGCGAGGATGGTATCACAGTTAAACATTTGCGTGCAGGAGGACAACCAGTACTTCAATTACTAGTGAAACTATTCAATAAAGTGCTGCTTCACACCAAAACACCTAAAGCTTGGAAAAATGCAACTGTTACAATATTGCACAAAAAAGGAGGCTCTAAACTTAGCAATTATCGCCCCATAAGTCTACTGTCTCATTTATACAAGCTGTTCTCCAAGGTAATATGCAATAGACTTACCCGCCAGCTGGATAAGTGCCAACCCCCTAAGCAAGCCGGCTTCCGCAATGGCTTTTCCACGATAGACCACATCCACACCGTAAAGCAACTGATGGAGAAGAGTTCCGAGTATAACCGGCCGTTGTGTTTAGCTTTTATCGACTACGAGAAAGCTTTTGACAGTGTCGAACACTAGGCTATGTTCAACTCTCTCCATCGCTGTCATGTAGATGCTCGGTATGTGGACTTGTTGCGTGAGTTATATGGCTCGGCAACAATGCAGGCTCGGCAACAATGCAGGTCCGACTGCATGCTTCTACTGGCCCTATCACCATCAACAGGGGGGTGCGGCAGGGAGACACCATTTCATCCAAGCTCTTCACCGCGGTTCTAGAAGACGTTATGAGGACGCTTGCATGGGAATCTAGTGGTATCAAAATTAATGGTGTTTTTGTCGCACCTTAGGTTTGCAGATGACCTCGTTCTTTTTGCCGATAATATAGAAGACCTCCAACTTATGATCCAGCAATTGCACGATGCTTCTTTGGTAGTGGGCCTTAAGATGAATATGTCCAAGACGAAGGTGATGACGAATGTTGCCGGATTCCCGAACTCAGCTATGATGGTTGGAAACAAGAAGCTGGCAGTAGTCGACAAATACCTTTATTTTGACATATTCTTTCTTTTGGTAAAGATCATCAGAACAAGGAGGTCTCTCGACGAATACAACTCTGGTGGGCTGCATTTGGAAAGCTAGAAGATGATTTTCGGTCAAAGAAGATCCCACAATGCTTGAATACCCGTCTCTATAACCAATGTGTGCTGCCAACAATGACTTACGGTGCCGAAACATGGGCGCTCACTAAGGAAACTGTGTACAGAGTACGAGTCGCACAGAGAGCCATGGAGCGCGCCATACTTAGCATCAACCTGCTGGATCGAGTTCCTAATACCGAAATCCGACGCCAGACGAAGGTCCAAGACGTCGGAACAAGGGTGGTGGAACTCAAGTGGAACTAGGCAGGATACTTGGCTAGACGGAGTGATGGCAGATGGAGTAAATCTGTGACCGAATGGTGGCCAAGAACAGACCTAAGAAATTCAGGACGTCCGTCGGCGCGGTGGGTCGACGACATAAGGAAAGACGCGGGCAACTCCTGGATGCGAGCAGCGCAGGACCGGGAAGGGTGGCGTTTACAAAGGGTGGCCTACACCCAGCAGTGGGCACTTATGGGCTGTGGATGATGAAGTATTTTAATTGTTATATAAATTTTATATTATTAGTCTCATTTTTCGGAGCCATACACCGAAACTCGACCGCGTGTTTTCGTGCTATATGCTCTGGCTATATTGGTTGGCTTGCAGAGGTAATGGATGCCGCTCCTATCACTAACACTTCTACCGTAAATTATAGCTACTAATGCCACCAGAAGAACGTCGATAAATTGATCTATGAGCCCTTGACTTAACAAGTGCTGGGGATTTCTTTTTAAAATTGGTTTTATGAATTATTGAACAGTATTTGTTTATACCATTGAGATTTGTAAGACCTATTTTGTGTTTCATGTGAGATGGTACAAGGTCTTGTACCATTTCACTCAGGTACAAAGGTGTTCTTAGTAAAATGTTCATGACATAAGTCCTGCTATTTTTTTTTCTTTTCTATGTGATAAGGGACGCAGGTACTCATAGTTCCGGACACCAAATTCCATCCACATAGTATACCAAATACCATCGAAATCGTTCCAGCCGAGTCGTGAAAATGTTACAAACAGACAGTTACTTTGGAATTTATAATAACAGTAGTACGGATTATCCTTTCTCTTCGACAGGGAAACTTTTAACACACCTAAGGTTACTTAGACATTGTGAATTAGTAGAAGCTATTATATACCTCAGTGCCACATTGTAACAGCTCTCTCTGGATTTGCTCAGATTTGTGACACAAGTCAGAGAATCTGCAGCACCTCTGCAGCTGTGAGTAGCAGATGTAGCATATTGTGTGCGGCCTTCCATCATCTGCATTCAACTGGAACAATGATGTATTGAACAGGGCACATGTGTTTCCCAACATGACTTCAGCATTAGGTGCTGGGACGTTGCATAATATGTATGTTTATACTAGCTCATGTTTGTGTGTCTTCACTCCCTGCTGGGTATAGTATAGGCACGGTAATGTTATCTGTACAGTATTCTGTCTTCATACACACTGCCGGAACCGGAGTCATACCTACGCGCCTCGTATTCGGTACCCACTCGG
Organism: Philereme vetulata; assembly: GCA_918857605.2. Classification (NCBI taxonomy): domain Eukaryota; kingdom Metazoa; phylum Arthropoda; class Insecta; order Lepidoptera; family Geometridae; genus Philereme; species Philereme vetulata. The sequence continues at coordinate 2,204,643 of OU975427.1, read as the reverse complement.
TACACAACCAGTCGCGAATGCACCGCAGTACGGTACTGTCGTTGCCTCAGTGACGAACGGTGTGAATTTTTTTGTAAACAGTAAACGTGCGATTTGTGAATATTTTATTGAAATAAGTACAAGTATGTACTAACTTAATATGGCAAAGAGCACGAATAGACTATATTGTGCTGTTTTTGGTTGTTTGAATTCTTCGATAACGCACCCACAGATAACATTTTTTTAAATTACCTGCAAACTCCGAAAGGTACGACTATAAAAATTTTTATAACCTAGTACGTAATTTGTTTCTTTTTTTATAGGTAGGTATTTCGCTTTTGGGGAGATACGTTGCAAGTACGTTCTGTACGGACCATCGTGAATTTTGCATATTTTTGGGGTTCCATACCCGAAGGGTAAAACGGCACCCGATTGTTAAGGCTCCGTTGTCTGTATTTCTGTCTGTCCGCCTGTCACCAGGTTGTATCTCATGAACCGTGATAGTTAGACAGTTGAAATTTTTACAGATGATGTATTTCTGTTGCCGCTATAACAACAAATACTAAAAACATAATATAATAAATATTTAAGGGAGGCTTCCTTACAACAAACGTGATTTTTTTGCCGTTTTTTTAGATAATGGTACGGAACCCTTGCGTACCCGTGCGCGAGTCTGACTCGCACTTAGCCGCTTTTATTACAGGAAGACTAGGTGACTGAAAGTGTGCTATTTAGTGCACCTATTAAAATAGCTGTAAGTTTCGTAAATTAGGACTAATAGTAAAGTTAAGTTAGTTCCTAACAAATGTGAATAGGTAATTACCTAAACATTTACGTGACGTGAGGACCGTTTTCCGTCATTAAATGTGTAACAATTTTAAAGTTAAGTAGAAGCACTTATTGTTGCCCCTACCTGTAAATAACTACTAACGTAAGTAAGACGCTATTTCAAGTTGATCGATTGATAACTTGTAAAGTACCTACTTTAACTTCAGAAGCCGGTTGTGGCGGGTAGCCTGTCTAAATACCTACCCACTCTAAAGTTAAGGTTGAGGACCTCCTATGATGAGACAATGGTCATCTCTTTCACTAATAATAACGTAGATGATAGGATAGATAAGAAGAGTTAAATAAGGATAGTTAAGAAAAGATATGAAAAAGTAAAATATTTATTTTAAAACTTAGGTACAATAAGTATCTACTACATATACGAAGTAGGTACACACAATTCCTATTTCATTCACGAGTTTAATTTTTGTTATATATAAAATTTACAATCACAAATAATGTTATAGTTATACTATTTCCATTTCTTTATTTTCTCGATGACAGTTCTAATTTGATAGTTGTAGTGTTGTGAGCTCACGGGGAGAGCTCATCGAGTTACAGTGACGATTCATCAGATTTTGATTAAAATAAATAAATGAAGATTACACTGTCGTTATAATTATTACGTTTCGTTGTCGAGTACCTATACATACTTATTTTACAACAGCTTCGAAAATTTTAAAGAAGTTGGCATTATCAATCAAGAATTAATACGTGTAACATCTTGTAATGAAATATAATATTAGTTAATAAACTTGTACAAAAGTATCCGGCAGTAGTTTAGTTTCTTACATTATGTAAAAAAATATCGGGTCTGTTATCGTGTTACGTTTATCGATAGTTCCATCCCTATCAGTTTCTCCGACTCTGGTATAACCTCGTTCGTGCGTAAGCGTCATATTTTTATAAAATAATGCATACATAATGTAAAAAAGACGCTCGTTCAAGTTTTCACAGGAGCTGTCATCGAGAAAATAAAGAAATGGAAAGACTATAATAATTTGTATATTGTGTAGATTTTTAATGTAATTTAGATTTTAATTTGACAAATGTACATAACGTTTTGAATTCTTTTAAATTAATGAGTGTAATTGGTTAATCCATTCTAATTAAATAAACTAAACTAGAAAGAATTTCAAGTAGGTAGATGAAATTAAAATACTGTAGGCGGGCAGCCCTATTGCATGTTTACGTACCACGCGGCTGTGGGTAATTATTTCAAGGACAGGGCTGAGTCACAATACTGTATAGATAACATTACTGTGGTATAGGCCACCGTGCCTGTGCCTCAGTTGCATGGGTGTCAGCCGCCCGGGGCAGAAGAAATTTTTGCCACCCTCTTATTTGCTCAATAGACAAGATAGCCAAATTTGTTAGTCTTTCTTTGTTGTTGTTGATCTTATATAATTTCTGATCAATTACAATTTGAAAAACTTTTTTCACAGCTGGCATTGTTTATGTGACTAAAATATGTAATGGTTAAAATATTTACAAGATATTGTTATTATTTATTGTGAAATTTTGCCGTCCTCTAATGGTGCCGCCCGGGGCGGGCTGCCCCTACTACGCTACGCCACCACTGTACCTACCTCATCCAGGTCAGACCAGCAATGCTTACCACATCTTTGACCTTTGTCTCACTTTGGATCTCGATGTTGGTTACACGGCATTGCAAGCTGCAGGGCATGGCATGCTCCATTGATATATGTACACATAGGTATAATCCACATTGAAAATATGATAAGAGCAGAAGGCCTACATCTGACAGTGTTTTATCAGAGTTTATCTTTAGAGTTTTGTAATGAAGTAACAACTTATATTTTCTTTGGAAGTAACTAAACAGTCACTAATAATTTATAGTATCAAAATGCTATCCTAAATGAATTCAAGTTATTAACGTGATAATGGAGAAGTTCCTTTAATAGAATGAACTCTCAGAGGTCCAGAATATGAACAATATTTACTAGTACCTACCTATTGAATGAATCACTGTGTGTACATCTGAAGTTAATAATTATATGTAAGTTAAATACCTTTGTACTTGCAAGTTTCTCGTATACTTCTAGAAGGCGGGTATTTTTAATCCAATGCATTCTGATATCGACCGTTAGGCATACTCTGCACCATGCGTTTGTAGCATCGAAGTACTCGGCAGAAGCCATTTTCTGTTTTGTTGTAGTTGCTACACGCTACGATTCGAGTTGGAATGAGGTATGTATTGTGCAGATGTAGACTTCTTGTTTTCTTTTGACTGTTATTTTAGACAACGCTATAGGCTAAAAGTAATATTCTCTTCTTTAGGACATTTCGCAAGTTCGCAATCTTCTCATAATCGTTGATTATTAGAATCCATGCCTTGGAATAAATTAACCTATTATTTGTACGTTTGTGCAGCGAGCGGGTGAAAAGAATGTTATACGAACGTTCGACGCATGCTATTTCAATGCGCGACAAAATGTATGCCACGCTTACCTTACTACAATAAACTGCTCATTCATGCTAAACCGTCGAGGCCAGTGTTGCCAGCAACTAAATCAGAAAAAAGCCTAGTTGAAAAAGGCCGATTTTCGGCCCCAAAGGACGAAATTAAAATAAAAAAACGTTATTAAACTAAAAAATATATTTAAATGGTGCAACGATAAAAAACTAGACACAAACTTTACTCACATTATAACTATCCGGAATCTCATGGCAAATGGAGAAATAAAAATTTGTGGCGTGCAATACTGGGGAAATTGGATTAAACGATCTTGATACTGTTTAATTTTTATTTATGTCTAGAATTAATGAACATGAAGTATTTAAGGTATGAAGAATATTGTTATACATCGGGTCCTTCATAGGAAAATATGTCATGAAAAATAAATCAATCGTAGGTACATTACTTTATGTACTAGTTTATTATATGTATATCATTTAAATGTTAATAAAACTTAACACCTCATTCAGAACTAGAAAACAATTCCAAGAACTCTACTTGCATTTCTTGTTCATCATCAGGTGATGAAGATAAAAAGGTATTTATTATAAATCACTCTTCCAGCCTTTCAATTATTCTACCTTGCTTGATGAAATCGTTTTCAATTTTCTTTACAATGTTCACTACATTTTCGCCATTCCTCTGCACCAATTTGTGAGAATGCTTCTTCTGTTAATAATTTAATGTCACTTGCAGGCCTATTTACATTTTTATCAGCAACTTTTTGCTTCATTATACCCCAAATCATTTCTATAGGATTCAAGGTGCAATGATAAGGTGGCAGCCTTAAAACTTCGTAACCGTGCGATTTTAATACTTCATCTATCTCATATAAGGGCTCAGACGTGTTTTGTTTCACTACTTCAAGTAATCGACATTTACGCCAAAGATCATCATAATGTAAATCATTTGCACGAAGCCATTCTTTTATATCAGCGATACGATTGGCTTGTGTAGGCGGTTTGTTCATTCGTACGGAATGATAACTAGCATTATCCATAACAATTAGTGAAGGTCTTGTCAGATTTAGAATTAGCTTCTCTGTCACCCATTTTGTAAAATTGTCCTTATTCATGTCGTGGTGCTAGTCAGCAGATACATTTGTTGGCCTGTACAGCAGACAACAATTTGGTACAAAGCCATTTTCTTCACCAGCGTTTACAATGATCCACCTCGCTCCAAGTGAAATACTTTTAGATGGTCCTGCAATATTTTTGCTTTGCCAGCAATTGTTTACAGAACATGAACCGTGAATGTAAGTCTCATCTAAATAAATCACATCCAATTTATTATGCTCTTCAGCTACGAGGCTTTCCGTCATACGCTTCAAAAACTTGTATTATGTAGTTTTATGTCATCTCTCCTATCAAAATGGTCCTTTTTGATTGGCATTTAACATATTAAAAACCAATCTCCTTAAGTATAAGTCAGAAAAAAATAATAACATAATATAGAGTATGTTCAATAAGAGAATAGTCGTGGCGTTTTGGTGAACTAACATTAAAAATTTTATATGTCAACCCAATCCAGCTGTCATCTGTCTCTTTTATTATTGTTGATCTTGTTTTGTGCTAGTGCTAGATAATTACTTAAAAAAGAGGAAAAACGTTACGCAGCTCTGTGAGGCAAATAATATATAATGTTATACAGTTTTGTCTACGCGAAAAAACGTCAAAAAGCCCTATCATCGACCTGAAAAAAGCTACGGAACGAGTAGTCGCAATGACTGGTATGTAATCGCTTTCTTGTGGTATTTTCGGACTGTGCATTGATTTCTTAGACGAAATAAACAGCGTCTTTATTGTTTTGTGTGTGATTAGCGTAAACGGAAATACTATATTAGGTAAATATCACTATACTTGAAAAAACATAGCTTGATCTCTGCGACATTTGTTAAACTGACATTCCTAGGGTTGTATGATACAGAAAAAATTATCGATAGTAATTATCGATAGAAGCTTTGCAGTAAGACCAATTGTTGGACTTTTGAGGGCTCCAACAACCCGTAACGACTGCCATTAGATTTTCGTATGGCAGCCGGGACCGACAGCTTAACGTGCTTTCCGAGGCATGACCAGACCAGTGCAAAAACCCATATTCATGCATACAAATATTTGATCGAACCCGCGACCTCCTGCGCAGTAGTCGTGTTCACTACCGCTTCGCCACGAAGGCTGTCTGCCATAATTATATGTATATTGGATTATATTATGATTTGGATAATAAAATGAAATGAATATTTTAATACATACATTTATTTATTCCAAAGGAGTACACCACAAATCAATATCCGAATCACTTTCAGAATCGCTAGAGCAATCTTGTAAATTTATAATGAACTCTTGTTCGCAAATATTATCAAATCGAACGTCCCGCTCCCAATCTTCTTCCATTAATTTTCTGCATTTGGTAACTACCTTTTTCCAATCTTTTACAGATACATTTTCAACCGCAGTGTTTAGTAACTGCAACATTTTATTTGCTGTGAAAGGCGGTGTTGTGTTATGTCTAGCAGCGTAACCTTGAAAGAAAAACATATTTTAATATCATAAATTATACAGGAGTTAATACATAAAGAATCTGTCTAACTGAAATTCAAGCAAACAAACCTTTTACTTGGGCCCAGATAAGTTCGATCGGATTATACTGGCAGTGATATGGAGGCAGTCTTATGACGTTATGAACCTTTTCTTGGGCTATGTCATCTAAGACATACGTTGGTGTGCTGGGTTTGTGCAGACCAACGAGTCTCAATAATTCGTTTTTAAGCATTGTTTCATTGGCCTCTATTCCTTTTTCTTGAAGCCATGCAATTATTTCTAACTTCCTGTTTGCCGAAGTTGGTGGTTTGTGCTTTTGGACCGAGTGATATGGGGCGTTATCCATAACTATATAATGTGGCTCCTTCAAATTATCTAATAATTTTAAAAACCACTCATTAAATTTTTCAATATTAATTATATATATATCATTTATCATTTATTCATCTTTAGGCATAGTAACATGCACTTAGACAAGTCAATGGTTTACAAGTTATTATTATCTATTACAGATTAAACTCTTATAACACCTAAGGTTTCAGTTCTTATAATTTACAAACTAGATAAAATAATGTTACCAAACATGCAATACATTTTCTGCAATAGCATTGTCAAATGAATAGAGTAAAAAATAATTAATAATTAATAAACAAATTGAATAATAATAAAAACATTGCAATAATTAAAATTAATAATAAATAACTTCAACAATAAAATAATTTAAAAACATGTCAAAAATTAAAATTAGGTCATTTGGATGTCCGAGATTTACCCAATAATGTCACATTAATTATTGTCAGGTTTAAACTTAAATATTTCCTTATCTGATAATCCTTCGTTTATGTTATAAGCTTTTATTGATCAAATGATTCTTTATACAACTCTTAAAACTACAGTCACTCATGCTTCTAATTTCCAAAGGAATCTAATTATACATTTTGATGGATAGGCAATAGTAGCTATTCGAGATTTTGGCTAGCCGAGTTTTGCGAATAGCTAGGCGATCCTTATGTCTAGTGTTATAATGGTGGGTTTCTCCTACAGTCGTCATGTTATTTATGTTTTCCCTAACGTAAACCAAATTTTGATAAATAAATTCCCCTGTCATAGTCATTATTAAAAGTTCCCTAAATCGATTTCTACAGGAATCCAATTGCTTAAGGCCTAGGATATATCTTACTGCACGTTTCTGAAGAATAAAGACCCTACCTGAACTCGATGCAGTACCCCAAAAAACTATTCCATATGTCATTACGGAGTGGAAGTACGCGAAGTATACGTCACGCGCAGCCTTTTCTCCACCTAATTCTTTAATTGTTTTAATCGCATATGTTGCCGAACATAACCTAGTGAGTAAACTCTCTAAGTGGGCTGTCCAAGTAAGTTTACTATCTAGCCATACACCTAGAAACTTTACTGGACCAGATGGCTTAATACTCATATCATCCAAAACATTTTTAATACAGGCATGAATTTGTATGTTTGACCTAGATCCTAGTGCAAATTGTATAATATTGGTTTTATTTACATTTAAAAGCATATTATTAACAGAAAACCACTCTTTTAATTCATCTAAACTATTTATTATATTTTTTTTAACTGTTTCGATATTTTTGTCTTTAATGATCAGAGACGTATCGTCCGCGAATAAAATAATGTCTATATTATTAAATATTATTGAAATGTCATTTACATAGATAAGGAATAAAAGGGGACCCAAAATGGAACCTTGAGGGACACCTAGGCCAAGTTTACATTTGTTTGAGCGACACCCGTTAAACTCGGCTATTTGCACTCTGTTATTGAGGTATGAGGTAAGAATTTCTATTTCTTTACCTCTTACACCGTAGTGTTGTAATTTCCCTAATAAAATAGAATGCGACACACAATCGAAAGTTTTGGAGAGGTCACAAAAAACACCATAGGTTTTTTGTGATCCTTCCAGGCCTTCAAAAACATCTTCCACTAATCTCATTATGGCATGTTTTGTTGATTTGGCTTTTTGGAAGCCAAATTGCCTTTCACTTAGAAGTTTTTCATTTCGCAATTTCTTCATGCTATTCATTGGTCTTCGTAGATTTGAATGCCAATAGGCAATTAGGCACAAAACCAGATGACGTCCCAGCATGAGTTATTATTAATCTTTGACCTTTGCCTTCGGGTACTTTGGTGGTCGATTGTGCCGTATCATCGGTCCAAGCTTTGGATACGGTATGATGGGCGTTTAGCCATGTCTCGTCTAGAAATACAACTTTGTCCCAATTTGTAATTTTTTTGACTTTCCGGAGAAAATTCACTCGAGCAAGAGCAATGTCGGCTCGTTCCGTTATAATTTTTCTTTTGTCACTTTTTTGTAGGAAAATCCAATATTTTTCAAAATCTTCGATAGTGACGGCAAGCTTCCTTTAAACAAGTCTGCGTCTTTTAGGGACGCCGCCAGTTTATTTAATATAGGTAATTCGCCCCGTGTATAATAACTATATACATGGTTGCGAATCGCAGCGGCGTCAAAGTCGTCAATTTTTGTAACAGGAGCAGCCTTTCTTCTTTTTTTATTTGGCGTTGAAAGCTTTTTTTCTCGTCTTCAGTCAATACTGCGGTTGAAGATTCGCCATATTTTTCTGTACTGATGCGAATTACTGTCGCACGTCCAATGCCAAGAGCATCTGCAACTCTGTCACAAACTTTTGCCATGTGTAATAGCGGTCCACCATTTTGGTTTTCCCGCTCAAAATATTCACGCAAGCGAATCACAAACTCACAACTTTGACTGTTCAAAACAGTTTTTTTCGTTCTCTTTGGCATTATGCCAACAAACAATTGAAAACAAACAATAAAAACAAACAATAACAACAAAGAAACTAACAATAATAAATAAAATTAACAGCAATAGTAACAAAAACAAAGTGATGAGAACGGAAAACACATGGCGTATACAAGGCGTTAGCACTCGTACTGAGGAGAACGGGTCATGTCAAACAAGATGGCAGCGCGTTGGCGCCATCTTGCGGAAGAAGACACGCCGCGGCCAAACTTCTCTCGAACCCCAAAGTTGTCGGAAGGAATAATACGAGTAGGTTAGAATTTAGATTTTATTTACTCACTATTGTAAATAATGTTATTTTTTTTTAAATATTCAATAATGGTTTTTTTTTAATTATATGATAAATAAATTTTGAATTAGGTTTTATACAAAATATCGATAGTTTATAGTCTGTGGTCACGATGATTCATCGCTCATCACTATAATTAGCTCAGCATGCCCATAAAGTATGACATTGACTGGTACGTTTGTCCGTACTGTTAAATTCAGAACTTCATAGGCGCGATTTTACTGACAGCTGTCCCAGAGATCAAGCTATGTTTTTTCTAGTATAGAACCTATTTTTATAGTACGACTAACACGTATTGATACTTTGCGTTTTTATATATTAAACTGATTATGAACATTTTATGTTGCAGGTGTTAGTAGAGTCACTGTTACTAGAATTAAAAAAGAGGGTGCTGTAAATAGAGGTGTGTGGTGCACTCCAAGGGAAAAACGCAAATGCCGGCCCAAGACAATAATTCTGGACGATTTTGACAAATGTGCCAAACGGAGCAAAATTAAACAATTTTATACTGTTCGAAAAGAGGTACCAACTCTAAGGAAGCTGCATAGAGTACTAAAAAAAGACATAAATTTTGGTGGTGGAATGTCTAGTCTGCACAGTGTTTTGAAAGAAATGGGATATCAATATAAAAAATGTCAGTCAAAACGAAAAATACTTATAGAGCGGCATGATATTGTGGCTTGGCGTGCCAAATATTTGCGGACCATGAACCGTTTGAGAGAAACATAAAAACCGGTTGTTTATGTAGATGAGACATACATCCATACTGCGCATGATGTCAACAAGTGCTGGCAAGGCCCAGATGAACCTGGGGTATCTAAAGCCATTTCCCTTTGGTGAAAGATATATTATCGTACATGCTGGTACCCGGAATGGATTTGTAGATAATTGTTTACTTGCATACGAGGGTAAAAATACTTCAGCAGATTATCATCACGACATGAATGATGAGAACTTTATGAAATGGGTAACACAAAAACTTATACCCAATCTTACCGAACCATCGGTGATTGTGATGGATAATGCATCTTATCACAGTGTAAAGTTCCTGGGCACATTACCCGTAATGTACATAGTCTGTAAAAGATCGATAGGCTTCAACTTTACGGCAGTGTTCGAGACTTTGGGTCTTAGTCTCCGCCATATATTGCTCACCTATAAGCCTAAAAGCCCTACGTTCTATCGAGTGTAAGGTAGCGAGCTGGTATTTGGCCGAACCATCCCAAAGGTGGACTTGTGCTTTGTAAAGACTAAGAAACTGTCCTGGTGTGAAGTATCTCATGACCTTGTTGAGGATGTCCACCTGAGGAAGCCCAAATACAACATGGTAACATCAATGTCGACCTCTCTTTGATCTAGTCATCCAATAACTCTTCCTACATATCTAAGTTTAACTAAATCAATATATTTTAAATAGTTACCCATATATACAAAACAATATTAGATCAAAAACAAGAATATTAATAAAAAAAAACTGCATTTAAACATTGATTCGGGTCATTGATTGTATTTGATTAATTGCACACCTATTTTGTAATTTAATACCTACTTAGTTGCTTATTCGGATTTTCAGTGTTTATGTATGTCTAACTACCTCTTTTTATTTGCTATTTAACTACCAAACAGTGTTAATCTCCATATCGACAAATTACTAATTGTTTAAGTTTATATATCTACTCTTATTGTAGTTACTATCTATTGTTTATTAGAATAAATACTTAAGTGTCTGAACCGGTTAATCTACACTACACTAAGGTTAGCTGGAATAAATACTTAAGTGTCTGAACCGGTTAATCTACACTACACTAAGGTTAGCTGGAATAAAATGCTAATTAGCTTTAAGTTTGCCTATTTATCGTGTGTGTGGATTTTTTTTTTCTGGTTTAAAATATTTACGCGATGGGTTTTCGGTAATTGTCTAGTTACTTCTTCAATTACTACTTGTTAATTCAGTGCATAAAACTGACAGTTCCCGGGAAGCCTATCTGTGGCGGCGGCAGCTGCAGATGTTTCTGCGAAGGCGAGGCTGACAACCAGCGTAGCTGAGCCCTCGACCTATTTACCACCACCTTCTACCTTAGTGCTACCTACAATAATGTACTAATGTTTCTTAGAATTAGCCCCCTTATTATACCTACCTAGCTTTATTTAGTAATTATTGTACCTACCTACTTCTGTTAGCTTAATAGGTGTGTGTGTAAATAAATGCCTTTTATTTATTTATATTTGTTTATATATATAACCATTTACCATAACCTTAGAATTCGTAAGTAAGTTCGTGAGTTATATGTTTATATATATAGGTACCTATATACCTAATATTATTTTAGAAAAGTATGTTTATAAAATTTATATTTACATATAAATAAAACTCTACACACCTGTTATTTAATCACTTCATTATGTGTTTATTTTTTTATTTTTCTACGTAGCTGCTGCACTACCTATTGCTTCTGGTTTCAGATGAAAATCAGCGTTGCTTAACATCCAACATTATGCTGAGCTGAACGCCATTTTGGTACGCAGACACATGAGTCGATGTAGTATTGGCTTCAATTGTATCTACTGTTCCTTAAAATTATTTCATGTGTCATTTTGTGTGTGCCAAATAAATGATTATGTGATACAAATATAGGCAAAAGTCTAATATCCAGAATAACTTCAATTTGTACCCCAAAAAAGGGCAACGACTAACGTGAACTCCCGTTACCTGTAATTTGAATGAAACTGTAGGTCAAGTAAGTTGGTTTACTTATTTCGTGGTACTATTTTGATTGTCAAATATTACAAATAATATTTTTTTGTTATCGGAGACTCGCGAGATCTCAGTTCGGGGCGAACCACTAGTAAATAAATAAAAAACAGTATTCAAATGAATGTATACAATTGGCGGACAATTTGCTTAGGGCCAACACACAAAACTGCGATGCGAATATGTTCGAAATCGTTCGTTTTTTTATGTTTCGGTCCTTATCTTTATAGAGTTTCTCGTATTCTGATCCAGTTGATGTGATACTGAAACGTATATTTTTTTTATTGATGATAGCCAAGCACTTGACCACTACCTCACCTGATGGTAAGTGAATGTGTGATTGAAGATGGAGCAAACTTGCCTAGAAAGAACCTATTCACTCTGGACTTGAAGACTCCAAGATTATACTGGTTTGGAAAAACATACGTCGGAAGTGAGTTCCACTCCTCACTTGTGCTAACAAGAAAAGTTGAAGCAAATCGTTTGGTACGGCAAGGTGGTATGCCGACCAGGTATGGGTGGTACTGGGTAGAAGGGGGAAGGAGGGATAAGGTCATGAAGATCTTGCGCACATTCACTAAAATGTATTTTGTAAAAATATGAAAGTCTGGCTACTAGGCGTCTGTGCTGTATTTATCGTGGAGTATCGATTGTCACACGAGTTCGTTGATTAAAGTTCATTAATTATCAACTAATGAGACTTTAAGCCGATTATTTGGAACCAAATAGGTGTTAATGAAGTAGGTATAAATACAGAATGGAGAGAAATGAGTCGTCTACTGACCCGGAGAAGGCGACATCATGCAGTCTGTGGCAGGTGAGTAGAGACTTGCTTCTAACCTTGTACATTTATCTATACTAAATGTTAATAATAAAAAAAAAATTAAAGTGTCCGACATTTACGGGAAATCCTAAGATTTTTAATTCAAGGACTTGATCCCGCAACCTTTCTCTTGATTCGAGGATTAAAAAATATGTGAGTCTGTTGCTCTGTGGTATCTTACAAACGGAGGAACTGATTCAGAACTGATTTTGAAGTAAAACTTTTTTACGCACGCTTGACTTGGAGAGTGAGCTGGTGAATGCGTTACGAAAAGTGCAAACGGAAGTTGAGAGGGAGATATAAGTTAGTGAAGATAGAAAGAGAGAGTTACGTTTAGTTTATTACTGTAGGGGCAAGAGAGAGGTGCGAGCACACATTTTCTTTCTCTCGTCCTCTCATAGCCAGTTGATCTGTCGCATATTTCCAAAATTAGCCTAAACTATACAAACTTTTTATTGAAGTAAAACTTTACACAAGCTTGACTTGGGGAGTAAGCGTTACGAGAATGCGTTACGAAAAGTGCGAACGCAAGTTGAGAGGGTTAGTGATAAGTTAGTGAAGATAGAGAGAGAGAGAGTTACGTTTCGTATATTTTTAAACGTTAACGTGCGAATGCGAGTTGCGTCTGTCCAGAATGAACATATAGACTGATCGACCTACAGACGTGTGGACAATTTTGTAATTGAACAATTTTATAAACTATTATTTGGAAAAAGAAGTTTTACTTCAGTCGTGTGGTCTAAAGTACACTCGTTGTTTTTAAGGAACGTTAGTTTAAATTCTTAGATATGTCAGTTTTTAATGGCCGCCGGCCCACGCAATAAGAGAGGGTTTACGAATATATTGTTAGATAAGTAGGTAGGTAAGGTATAGGTACCTACCTACTTGTTATTATTTATCGGGACATCTGGCATTATCAATTTTTTTATTGTCTTTCTAGGTAAAATGGGTAATGTAATCCATTTTAATTTACACATCAAAACCGTTTAAGTACCTACATATAATAAATAAATATTGCTGGATATTTCACACAGCGCTATGAAGCCCTAAACTAAGCAGAGCTTGTACTATGCCTACCAGATAGCTGATAAAATACATAAATACATTTTTTTTGCAAATACATACCTACTTATAATACACTAGCTGACCAATCCGCAGCTTCGCACGCGTAGTTTTTCAATAAAACATTACTCTTCTTCTGCGCAGTTGGGTAAAAAGTAGCCAGTGCCACCCGGGGATAGTGTAGCTTCCCAACAGTGAAAGAATTTTTTAAATCGGTCCAGTAGTTTCGGAGCCCATTCAATACAAACAAACAAATCTTTCCTCTTTATAATAATAGTACTTAATATATGTATAGAGATACAACCAGACCCGAAACAAATATCTGTAGATCGTGCAAACATTTGTTCCGCGGCGCGAATCGAACCCGCTACCTACCTCCTGCGTCTCAGCCAGCTAATCGTCTACTGCCCCACGGAGGACGTCAATTCCAAATAAGTACCTATATGTACCTACGTCGACATATTTTACGTAGAGATCGCTTTTAGCGATAAGGCCGCCCGTTGTACCTATTATTTAAAAGTGTATTTTCTGTTATATGTTTGTATTCAATGGTGTGGAATAAATAAATTATCCATCTATCTATCTATTTTATTAAATTTAGCTACCTACCTACTTCGTTTTTATTTTCGCCATCATAATTCCAATCCAATCAATAATTCCGTCTTCATAATAATAATTAAATTGATCAAGTGTGTGTCGGACCACGCACAGTGTACCTATGTATATATCTTACTGTCATTTTGAAATACAAAGTAAATTTTGCAATATTTACAATTCAATTTTTAGATAAGATAATAGCGGTTAGGCTGGTAGGGGGGTGAATTAGGGGGGGGGGGGGGGGTATTCGTAATAGTCTGTTACGAAATTGGCCGCTTTGAAGCTTTATATTTCGTAAACGGTCTCTTTTATCACAAAAATGTTGAGCTCACCTGATAGTATGTTTAGAAAACAATTTCAACGATACCCCACAAGATATAGTGCGTAACTTCTTTATTAGGTATTCATTTATAAGAAAGTGAGAAAGGCGTAAAAAGAGATGTATGGATTTTGTGAGAGCTGAAATTGGCAAAATATGAACACCTAGAATTATTTATTTGACACACACAAAGAAACAGAACGGATCACAAACAAAATAGGCAGGGAGATAGGAAAATTACAATACAGATTATATTAGACCTAGGTACAGCTAGTACACATACGTACCTACTCAACCAGTAGGTAGTAGGTAGGTGCACCAACTAGTCCCCCATTATGGGCAAGAAAGAAGTATCGAAGTACTTTTAAAGAAACAGGTGTAGTGGAGGCACCGGGAAAAGAGCAGAAAGATGATGATGATGATAACATTACCCTATGGTACCGTAAGTTATTTTTTTAATTTTCAGTTATCGGACTTGTCCTACTTCAAGCATCTCTCCAGTCGTGTCGGACACATCACCCCGTATCTATCCACGATACGTCCGCCGAAGTAACTTTTGTCTCTCCCCAGAAACTACTCTCAAAGTTTACTCAGCTCATTCCCATATTGGATAACCTCGACACTGAAGACGCGAATATAACTAAAATAAAAAATCTTATACCAATTTACAATGAGTTGAACAAATGGAGGATAAATAATAAGAAACATTTGGTGGAGATTATGCCGTTCATGGAAAATGATAAGTCGTTAGCTTTCATTTTATCCGGGCAGCCATCTTATGTTGAGGATGAACGCGGCGATAAACAAAATGGCGTCGTTTATGAGTCACCGGGGAGTGAAGCAACTGAATCTGACAGCGAAGAACTAAAACACAAAACCAGTGATCTCCATAGTGATATTCACGGAAATCATTCGTATATGTCACATACAAATCACTCGCAACGTTCACATTTGTCGCGTGGTTCACATACTCACAAAAATACAACAACTCAAGTAAAAAACGATCATCTTAAACCAAGGGACGTTGATTCAAATGGATTTTATTTTGATCCTGAATTGGGATATCACAGAGAACAAAATTTCGTAGAACTTCTAACACCTAATTCTAATTACAGAAATCATAAAAAAGGGTACTTAAGCAATTCTGATTCTTATGAATCTGATATAGATTCAAGTGAATCAGGTCGTAACAATGAACTAAAACAATCTGGAGAACAACTTCTTAGACACATTATTGCCCCATCTAAACACGTAAATCATGAAGGTCGTGCTAATTCTTATTCTGATTCAAATGAACCCAGTTTACATTCTAATGTATCCTACAAAAACCCTGTACAGCTCTTTCAAAGGTGGCCCTTTTTTCATCCTTCTAAGCATGCGCATCTTAATCATCATTTAAAATACCACCACGTTAGTAGTCCAGTTAGTTCTGATTTAGATTCCAGAGAACCAGTCAAAACCGGGAATTCCGAATATGTTCTAGATTCTAGTGAATCGGAATCAGAATCCAGTATATCTGTTTTTAGTTCAGAGCCTCGTGAATTCGATGAAGACTCCAGTAAATCTATCTCTGACACGGATTCTCTTAAATCACATTCGTATAATTCTAAGTCTAAACAATTTGATTTACACGCACCTTACGAGATAAATGAATCAGCATTCGATTCTATTGAATCAGACCTAAATCTAGATTCAAACAATGAATCGAACTCACCGCTTTTCGATTTTAATTCAGAGGATTCTGTTGCTTACTACAGTGAATCTAATTACGGACCTGACGTATCGAGTGAAACCGGCTCAGATTCTTTTTCCGATTCAAGATCTAGTGAATCTAAGTCCGAGTCCGTGTCAGATGCACAGCTTTTAGAGTCTAATGAATATATTTTTGAGTCTAGTGGATCTGTTTCCGTGGCCAGTGAACCTGCCTCTAAATTAAGTGAGTTTGTCTCTAAGTCTCGTGAATCTCTCCCCGAATCCAGCGAACGGTTAGAGTCTGGAGAATCTTACTTAGAGGAAAGTGACTCATTTATTCAATCTAGTGAATCTAGTGAGTCGAGGGCATCTATTTCTGAATTTAGTGAATCCGTCTCAGAACCTAAAGAATCAAGCTCAAATTATAGTGCATCCTTTTCTGAGTCCAGTGAACCGGTCTCAGAATCCAGTGAAACAGTTTCAAAATCCATTGAATCTGTCTCTAAATCTATCAGTGAGTCTATCTCTGAATCGAAAGAACAGGATTTAGAGTCGAATGAATTAGCCTTCGTGCCTAGAGAATCTAAATTAGAATTAGTTATATCTAAAATGAAGTTGTCAAAATTAGGGTCCAGCGAGAGTTCAGAAACAGTAGAAGTTGTCCCTCAGTTGGAGAAGTACTTTAGACCAAATCACTTTGTAGATGATGTTAATGATAAATCTTCATATGAAACAGCTTGCAAGATCGTCGGTAAAAAAATAGAAACCGAATTAAATCGCGGAAAAAAAACGTATAATCTTTCATTTGTATTTAATAAATAAAGAATCAAGCTTATAAATTTATATACTTATAGGGAGTTTGATGATATATGCACTGAAATGAAAGGGGTTATTTTGATGAGCATATTAAATAAATTTGTGAAATGTTTACCATAGAAATGTGAAATTTATTTTAGCATGTAAAAAAAACACTTATTAAACTTATCTTCTTATGCTAACAGAAGTAGGTAGGTACAACAAGTACTAAATAAAGCTAGTTAGGTATAACACTAGGCCTAATTCCAAGAAACATTAGTACCTACCTACATTATTGTAGGTAGCACTAAGGAGAAGATATAACAGATACATTGATATAACATGTATAGAACACACGATTATACATACTATACTTACCTTGACGATCACCAAGATTAATTTAATAGCGAATTGAATATAAAACGCAAATTGACTTCCAATTAGAACTGCAACGATACTTGTAAATTAATATACTTACTTCTTATAACTAAAAACAAAACTTCTGTCTTTAACTAAAACTTTATAGGTCTACTTTTTATCAGCAGTCTTTTATTCCAATGTCTATGTAAGATTTTTCAGCCTTTAAATACTCATTGTAAATCAACAATTTAAATTTGAAAAACTTCCCTCACAGCTGGCATTGCTTAAGCGACAAAGATATGAAGTCGTTTAATATATTTACAAGATTTTATTACTATTTATTGTGAAGTATCGCCGCCCCCTAAAGGTGCCGCCCGGGGCAGGGCGCCCCTGCCGCCTCAACTACGTTACGTCACTGTCCATATCACTTATAGTGTGACCATTAGTGCTGTGCACTCCCTGAGGTATGCGCGGCGAGGTGGGAGGCAAAGAAAAAACTGCATGAGTTCACATGAGATCAATACATGTCGGACATATCTTACGATATCAGTTTGCATTTCTAAGGCAAGACTTGTGGCGGGACGATGGTCGGAGGCTATCTATCTGTAATATATTATACTTACTTAGTTGATTAAAATGTAACTTAAATATACTCATATTTTATTAAAAATATGCAGGTGATAAATAAGAACTAAACTTATAATTCAAAGGACTTGTTTTATTGAACATTTTTTATATTTACAAACAATTATATATTCTGACATAGATTCTGTTTCAACTTCATCTTCCATTTCATATCACGAGATAACGCACGACCCATCATTGAATATTTATCCCGTGTGCGTCTGACATAGACCGTCCGGTACAAAAGCTACCTACCGCCGTGAGCGTTGACGGCAGACTGATAGATCGGAGCGGCCGACACATCCCCCCCGTCTCGCCGCGCGCATACCTCAGGGAGTGCACAGCACTAATGGTCACACTATAGATAGAAGTGTCTAAAGGTGAGTAGAGACTACAACATTTTCTCGAGCATTTCTGTGTAATGTAACGTTCCAGCGAATGCTCGGCGTTGTTATGTTACGGGTAAATGCTCACAGCGAGTGTGCATTTACCAACATTTCGTTGTACCTTGCTTTCATTCTTCTTTGAAATGTCGGACCTACAAGTTGCGTGTGCTGCGTTTATCTTCATGAATTATATTAAAAGAAAAAAGATTGTAATTATTATTATATATATATACATATTATTTATAAATACATTATTATTATACATACATTATTGTAATGTTGAGCGTGATTAGGATCCCATAAAATGACATGATTCCTGTATTTTTCAATAAACAATAAAGTTTTTTCCCTATCCCACGACATAGTTGAACAGAAAATAGATAATAAGTATAAATAACGAGCTAATGCAATGCACGTGTGAACTTGAACAACTAACGACCGCGCGGACCGCGTGCGTCGTTCGTCCCTCTTCCTCCGCGTCACCCCGCACCCGCGCATCGCCCGCACTCGTGCAAAGGCTCGACGAAATGTTACACCAATACGCTCGAGGAAATGCTCATCAATATGCTCATTGGTTTGTACAATAGGCTTTAACAAAGAGGCGAGCGTGCTCGACGTTTAGGATGATACACTAGAATATATCATAGAGCGGCTCGTTGTTCTGTCACAAGTAAATGTTGTAGTCTATAGTCACCTTAAAAGTCACTAGCTGCGGCTCGCTGAATTGTATTGCAAACATTTTTACTAACTGATTAAATCTGTAGGTTTATATTAAACAGGTGTACAGTGGTAGTATGTAAATAATAGTGAATAAATAAACACGTTTATTTGTCTCTCGCAAAAGGGACTTATGTACTACTTATTATTCTTATAGATAATCCGTAGATACATGTTAAATGCGAAAGTAACTCTGTCTGTTAGGACACACAGCGCTATCTAGCCCCAAACTAAGCAGAGCTTGTACTATGGAAACCAGATAACTGATAGAATACTTATATAATTATTTTTTTGTAAATACATACGTATAATATATAGAAAAACATCCTGACACGGAACAAATATCTGTAGATCATGTAAACATTTGTTCCGCGGCGGGAATCGAACTCGCTACCTCCTGCGTCTCAGCCGGCTATACGCCCACTGCACCACGGAGGACGTCCAAAAGTTTGTTTGTTACCAATCCACGACTAGACGGCTGAATGGATCGTAATGAAACTTGGCAAGGAGGTAGATTATATCCTCGAGAAGGACATACACAAAAAATAATCTTGAAGAGGGTGAAATAGGGGTTGAAAGTTTGTATTGGCATTCCATAATTCCTCAAGTTAGGTATTCTTAAGATGAACTCCCTGTGTACCGTTGATATATTGTGACCAAGATTTGGACATAGGCTGTTTTTACCGGACTGCGCAGAATAAATAAATAAATATTGCTGGACATTTCACACAGCGCTATCTAGCCCCAAACTAAGCATGGCTTGTACTATGGGAACCAGATAACTGATAGAATACTTATATACTTTTTTTTTGTAAATACATACTTAAAATACATAGAGAAACAACCAGACCCGGAACAAATATCTGTAGATCATGCAAACATTTGTTCCGCAGCGGGAATCGAACCCGCTACCTCCTGCTGAAGGAGGGTTTGGTTGTTATGTGGTGCCAAATCCAAAGACTTCAATATTGTGTCTACATTGTGTCTGTATTTGATTACAACCTTTACAAGCACATCAGAATCTAATTATTACATTCAAAGATTAGGTACAATCAATCCGCTGCGGAACAAATGTTTGCATGATCTACAGATATATGTTTCGGGTCTGGTTGTTTCTCTATACATTATAAGTATGTATTTACAAAAAAAATGTATATACTAAGTATTCTATCAGTTATCTGGTTCCCATAGTACAAGCTCAGCTCAGTTTGGGGCTAGATAGCGCTGTGTGAAATGTCCGGAAATATTTATTTAAACGAAACGAGAACATGCGCGCACGACGGGCGGACATGAGAGTGAGAGAGTGAGTGGTGTTCGATCACAGAATATACATTGCAGGTGTGATTGAATGAGTGACCGAACACTGTTCCCTCCACTCGTATTGCCAGGTGGCAATATTATGTTGTGGCGCGTTTATCGCCACAGAGGGTAATGTTTATATTGACAAACCACCTAAACGAGAACCGTATCTGTGGTGGCGGCAGCAGCAGATGTTTCTGCGAAGGCGAGGCTGAAATCCAGCGTAGCTGAGCCCTCGACCTATTTACTACTACATTCTCCCTTAGTGCTACCTACAATAATGTACTAATGTTTCTTAGAATTAGCCCCCTTATTATACCTACCTAGCTTTATTTAGTAATTATTGTACCTACCTACTTCTGTTAGCATAATAGGTGTGTGTAAATAAATGCCTTTTATTTATTGATCGCGCGAAGCGAGATCTCCAAATCAACTTCAATCAAGCAAATCGGCATTGTATGTATAGGTATATGTATGTTTGTTTGTCCGAGGATAACTCAAAGCGTTGATCCGATCATCGTGAAATTTGATACATACATAGCTAGGTAGTCATGGCACAATTTTGGTGTGACTAATGAGCTAAAAATGTTGAGGGGTTGTTGAGATATTGGGGTTCAATAGGGGTAAAAAAAT
Source organism: Philereme vetulata (assembly GCA_918857605.2). Classification (NCBI taxonomy): domain Eukaryota; kingdom Metazoa; phylum Arthropoda; class Insecta; order Lepidoptera; family Geometridae; genus Philereme; species Philereme vetulata. The sequence goes on along the minus strand of OU975427.1, from coordinate 2,183,645 downwards.
GAGACTATTAGGTCAAATGGGACGTCAAATTAAAGGTCGTTAGTACATTTCAACTCTGTTTTTATTTTGAGTGTAGTTCTTGTAGTTTTTGAGTTATTAGTCATAATAAAAACAAAACTTTGTCAAAATTCACAGGGTACACCAGTGATCCCACAATGCTGAAATTTGGTATTCGTGTAGCTTTAGTCACACAAATATAGGCAAAAATCAGAAATCCAGAATAACTTCATTTTGTACCCCAAAAAGAGCAACCAATTAATATGAACTCCCGTTACCTGTAATTTGAATGAAACTGTAGGTCCAGTAAGATGGTCATTATTTCATGGCACTGTTTTAGTAGTCAAAGATTACGAATAATATATTTTTGTTTTTATGGGAGACTCGCGAGATCTCAGTTCGGGGCGAACCACTAGTAATATATTTATTTTAAATGATGGTCACCTAAATGTCCTCTTTATTTGAGTGTGTATAAAAATATAGATTTATAATATAATTCGTTTATTTGTTAAATAAACATCATACAAAACAGCACTTATAATTTGTGATATTAGTCATACATTGTAAATAAATATTATACTCGAATAATAACATCATGTACAGGATGTTGCAATTAAAACTATTTATATTGAAGGGTAGGTTTCTACACAAAAAATGAAATTTAAATGAATCTATAAAATTTTCTAGGTTTGATAACAAAATTACAAGAAAATCAATAAAATGCTGCTCGACGAAGTGTTAGAGAACTAGCGTATTAGACGATGCCATAGAAAACTAAAAAGTTACTATGAGCCGGTCAACGTCCCCGCTTGTGATCCCGACCGGCCAACAGGACGCGTACGGCGCGTAGGGTTGCCAGATCTTGAAACCGAAATGCCGGACAGACCAACTAGTTTAGCCGCACATTTGGTTAAAAAAGCTGAATACTTACCCTTAATTTGTTAGTCTTTGTATAACACACCAATTTTTTTTACCTTATACCATAAAATCTTCTTAAATTTTAATGAAACAACATTAAATGGTGAACAGGCAGGACACCGTCTGATTTGGCCAGACATGCAACCAAATAAGCCTAACTGTGTTCAGACATGCAACCAAATAAGCCTAACTGTGTCCAGACATGCAACCAAATAAGCCTAACTGTGTCCGGCTTTATCCGGACGCCTGGCAACCCTTGCGCGTACAGCAGGCGGTAAGTACCTACATGTTATGTACAAAAACTCAAAAATAATGTTGTTTGGATTAAATTGGCACCAAGTCAGGATCTGAGGATGGGATCCCAAAACAAATCGAGGGCAACCCTCAACTTTTATTGGGACGCAATCCGGTTTTATGTTTGTACCTCAGAACTCTGTCATTTATCAACCGATTTGGAAAAATCTTTTTTTATTTGAAAGGATATACCTAAGTACTTTCATATTGGTCTGATTGAAATTTAATCAAAATAAGTTTTTTTTTAAATGTTATGTGTGGGGAAACAGGCTTACGGCCCACCTGATGGTAAGCGGTCACCGTCGGCTATTGACACCGGCAACACCCGAGGTATTGTCGATGCGTTCCCTACACTGTAATGACCTCTTTACATTTCTCTTGAAGCGTGCCATGTCGTAGCCTAATGGGAAAACCTGATATAGATGGTAGCTCATTCTACATCTTGCAAGTATGGGGTAGAAAAAGTTAAGTAGTTTGGTTAAGTCGGTTATATTTTTGTTAAAAAGTTACTTGTTTGTAGTTAAAATTGCAACACCTTATAAAACTGTGTACGTTTGGTTTCAGGGCCCCCCCCCCCCTGTCCTCCAACAAACTAAAAATGTAGGTAGGTAATAATTAAGTGCCATGGGCAATCTTATCGCTTAAAGTGTTTCCAGTTAAGGGATCGGGTTGGAAGGTTGCAGTATGGTAATTTAGGCATTATTAATGATCCAGGATGCGTGGTAGGAGACACGAACGTAACCGCCGGGAGCCCCCGTCGCACAGCCGCCTGTCGAGTGGAAGTTGATCACGCCGATCTGAAAAAAATATATAAAATTTCAATGGGGTCGTTGGTGACCCCTCAGTTATATGCCTAGGGGTCACCTGAGACCCCAATATCCTTCTCTACATAAAACTAGCTGTTGCCCGCGACTTCGTAGGTACTACTAAATAAGTAGGTAACCTAGAAATAAAGCTAAACTCGCTGTTGCAACTTGACACCCCATTTTATCTCATGGGACCTGATTTATGGAATAAAATGTACCCTATGTGTTAATCCAGGTACATATTAAATTTCAACGAAATCGGTTCAGCCGTTACGACGTGATTAAGTAACAACTAAATAAATAAACAAACATCCAAACTTCCACATCTATAATATTAGTGTGATTTCAATGGGGTCGTTGGTGACCCTTCAGTTATATGCCTAGGGGTCACCTGAGACCCTAATACCCTTCCCTACTTAAGACTAGTGGTTCTTTGAGAACAGTAAATAAATAAACATCGCTGGACATTCCACACAGCGCTATCTAGCCCCAAACTAAGCAGAGTTTGTACTATGGGAACCAGATAACTGATTAAATACTTACTTAACTATATACTTTTTTTTTTGTAAATACATACTTATACTATATAGAAAACAATCCTGAAACAAATATATGTAGATCATGCAAATATTTGTTTCGCGGCGCGAATCGTGCCCGCTACCTCCTGCGTCTCAGCCGGCTATTCACTCACTGCGCCACCGAGGTCGTCGACAGTAGACCTCGCGAGGCCCTTATAACCACGATAACTACACTTTCCCCTTTCGCCTTGCTCCTAGGTGGTCTAATCTGGTGTCTACGGGTTCGTCTCGCGAAGGCGGAGAGGACTGCGTAGTCTGATTGGTATAGGCAGGTAAAATTTCCGATAAAAAATCAAAAGTTGAAATCTGTCGATATATAACGCTACAGCAAACATCCCCCCATTTCCCTCCAATCAAAAATCGCAATCGACAAAAAATTTCAATAAATCAAGGAACTTGTGTTCCAATTTTTGTCAAAATCGGTTTATAAATGCGACCTGTAGGCGAGAACAGACAGACGGACAAGAGTATTTTTTGAGCAATCTCAAAAGTGAGACGCTTCGCTCGCTCTGTCAATAAGTACACACCAGCACATCATTCCCGGCCGAAGAGTACAAGATGAGGGGGCCGCCGGAGTCCCCGCCGCAGGGATTCCGCCCGCCCGCGCCGCTGGTGCAGATGACCCCTGCGGTCACTATGGACCCGTAGTACGACTGGCAGACGGAATTCGACAGTACAGTGACGAACACGTCTCGGAGACTCGCTGAATCGGTGATTGGCGACGCTGAAACGTATATTCATATTTATTGCAAACTAGCTGTTGCCCGCGACTTCATACGCGTTACACTAATAAATGCGTAGGTAGCTTAGAAATAAAGCTAGACTCGCTGTTGCAACTTGGCATCTAATTTTTATCCCATTGACCTGATTTATAGTAAAAAAACGAGTGTGCTATAGACCACACAACTGAAGTAAAACTTCTTTTTCAAAATCACTTTTTACATTTTTTGATCGTTAACGTTTAAAAATATACGAAACATAACTCTCTCTTTCTATCTTCACTAACTTATATCTCCCTTTCAACTTCCGTGCGCACTTTTCGTAACGCATTCACCAGCTTACTCCCCAAGTCAAGCGTGCGTAAAGAAGTTTTAATTCAAAAAGTAGCCTTTGTGTTAATCCAGGTAATAATCTACGTACCCGCATACTAAATTTCATCTATATCTGTTGAACCATTACAACGTGATTGAGCAACAAACAAACAACCAAATAAATAAACAAACAAACATCCAAACTTTCGCATTTATGTGATTTATAAAAATAAGACAATGTGGTTCGAATGCATTCAGAACGATGCCGATTGGAGAATCTAGTCAGCCAGTGGATACCGAACGGACGACCAACGCAGCCGTGGTAGGCCCAGAAAAAGATGGAGAGACGACCTCGATGCATTCAAACCAGATTGGTCAGATTTGACTGTGGACCGTGATAGATGGAGAGGATATGGAGAGACCTTTGCCCAGCAGTTGTTAGTAAATAAAAATACTATTGCCCTAAATGTACACCCCGACCATTATCTTAGTTAAAACTAAATCCTCTCCACCCAAAGTTTGATCCAAAAACTAAGTTTTGATAGTGTCTAAGTTTTCCTGTAGATGGAGCTAACGACGCTTTAGTCGTAATCTGAATTATCTCACTAATTTCGACCCTGACGTGACAGAACCATGTAGCACAATTGGTAGTGCATCCTCGTATCAAGAGGAAGGTCGCGGGTTCCAGTCCCATCTAGGCTTGGTAATTTTTCAGATGGTTTTAAAAATAATGAAATCATCGAAAGGTTGTTTAGAAGAGATCGCTTCTAAGCGATAAGACCGCCCATTGTATTATTTGCTTTGTGTTGCCCACTGCCACTTCAGCTTGCGTTCACTTCACTTCAGCAGCTCCTTTGTGTTATGTCAGTGAGTTTGGTTCGTCTACAGATCTCCTCATTTCTGATTCGATCTCGTAGAGAAACACCAAGTGTAGCCATCGTTGATGCCACGGGTAAATTAACTTCTCCCGTGACACTACTAGGCCAGTTGAGTCAGATCACCCTTGGCACTACCAAGGTACCAAATCATGTTCTTCTCAATCGATAATATTTGGGTTGCAACACATGCAATGCTTATTGTAATTTTTCTTTGATACTTACAATCGCTGGTACGTCCAAAGCCGATGGCCTCAGCGGTGAATCCTTCATACGTTTCCGTACCAGATGCAATCGCTATTGGCTTGATGGATGCTGTAACACAGAATTATATTATGTACCTACCTACATCATAGTCATAGATATTTGTTATTTCACGTTTGTTTAACAAAAGATGTTTTACCAAAAAAATTTGATCCGAAACATAAGCCCTGATCCGATCCGACCTGATCCGACCGCAGCTTCGCTCGCGCGGTTTTCAATATACATATTACCCTCCTTATGCGCAGTATGGTAAAAAGTAGCCCATGTCGTTCCCTAGAATATAATCTCCTTGCCAAATTTCATTACGATCCGTTCAGCCGTTTAGTTTTGAAAAGGTCATACACACAACAAGCAAAGTCACTTTCGCATTTATAATAATATTAGGTACCTATAAGTTATTACTATATAGTATATATATACCTATACCAATATCAAGTAATAAGTAGGTTTACAGACAATAAACTAAATAACTTAAAAAAATGTTAGTTGTAAATTTGGTAGATACTAATTGGTACCTTCATAATTCAACTAAACCTATTAAAAATTCCAAAAATTATTCTCGCTTCGCTCGATCAAACATGTAGGTTTTTATTGTATGTATTCTAGTTTTGGTATAGCAAGACGTGGTGATGTCAGGTGGAGCAGGGTAGCAACTGAATGGTGGCCGAGGAATGGCTGTAGAAGGGTAGGACGTCCGGCAGCGAGATGGGTGGACGACATCGTTAGAGTCGCGTGCGGGCCGTCAGTAAGTGAGACTAGCGCAGGATCGTGGCGGATGGCACAAACTTGGGGAAGCCTATACCCAGCAGTGGGTGAAGTCGGGCTGTGGATGATGATGATTCTAGTTTTTTGTGTTTATAATTGGATACTTCTTATATTTACCTATGTCAAACATTTGTGACGCACCCGCTTGGTTCCGGCGGAGTATCACCGTTGTGTTTGTCTATCCATACACACCATCATGCTGACCATTTTGCTTTTTTTTTACAGAAGGAGGGTAATGTTTTATTGATAAACCACTTGTGCGAAGCCGCGGGCGGTTCAGCTAGTTGCCATAAATCCCAAGGCCCCGTCGGGACATTTACAATTAGAAGTCCTTTTTTTGTATACAGCGTGTAACAGAAATCATGGAATAAAATTCTAGGTATGTATTATTATGTCATACACATCTGTATCTCTAGCTAGATGTAAGGAACCTACACACCTGGAAAAAATACCCAAGATAGATGATAGATTGTGTAGTGTAGATGATACATAATAAAAAATCTGATCCAAATAGCACAAATAAGAAAAAAAAATATTTAAAATTTGCATTAAAATAAAAAAGTCGTCTGTTGGCTGCTTGCGCGTCCTGCGCGGCGCGCTCGATTATGTATGTCGGGACATTTTAGAACTTTCGGGACGTCGGGACATCACTGTTAATAACGGTGACATGTCCCGACGTATCGGCACGAATGGCAACCCTAAGCTAGTAGTATACAAATTGTTTTGTTATGTACGACATTAATTTAAAACACACATCGGGAATCGTATTAACAGATTTTACAGGTGGGTTTAATACCGGTAGCTTGAATATTTATCCAGTAATCGATACATTTCCAATACACAATTTTTTACTTAAATTGGCGGCGCCTTTGCTACGATGCCGCTTAGTCAGTTTAACAGGTACCTACTTACATAATAAGTTATTTTTTGTTTACCTATTTTATACAGGCATACAGGTACCTACAGGATGATTAAAAATTTAAAATTTTGTGTGGTAAGTACTGGATTTGAAAAAAAACTGTTTTATAAGAATACTAGATATTAGCCCTACCCGTGTTTTCATTAAATGTCGACATAAAACACGTAGTATTGACAGTACATACATGAGTAGGAGACAGCTGGTATGGTGAGGAGTGCGATGTCGTTGGTGCGCACGCCAGGCGCGTACTGCGCATGCGCAGCCACGGAGCTCGCGTACACGCGCGTGCCGCCCGAGAACAGGCGAACTGACCCCAGCACCACCTGACCAACAAACACACATTACTAGTTCTATTATAATATCTAAGTCCTCGTCCTCCATCCATTCCTCGTCTGGTTGACTCCTATAATATATAAATAAATAAAACATTTATTTCTAAAAGTTCTTAGTATCTAAGTTTACGTGCTCTATTTCGTACACTTTGGCACCCAAAGTCAGGTGTAGGCCTCCTCCATACGGTTCTACTGTGATCGATCTTGTGCTAGACGACTCCACGTCCTTCCCGCTATCTGCACGGCATCGTCGCACCACCTTCACCTCGGCCTGCCTCTCGCTCGTCTAGCATCTCGTGGGTACGAGTGCAGGATCCGCTTACTCCAGCGCTCATATTTATGTGCTCTGGCAATGTGACCCGCTCACTTCCATGACATTACAAGATTTTAAAACCATCTCAAAAATTTTCTAGCCTAGACGGGACTTGAAACCGCATCCTTGATACGAGGATGCATTGTGCTTCAATTGGCTCTTGTCACGTCAAGGTCGACATTATTGAGATGATTCAGATTACGACTAAAGCGCCGTTAGCTCCATCTACAGGAAAACTTATACAGTTTTTGACCTGCTCAATGCCAAACGTTGCAGTTCAGTACATTGACAAGAGATGCCCGGCAGCACAAACGGTAGTGCATCCACGTATCAAGAGGAAGGTTGCCGGTTCAAGTCCCGTCTACTCTTGAAAATTTTTGAGATGGTTTTAAAATTTTGTATCTCTATTTTCTAGTACCTAAGTGTATCCTTATTGTACCTACTCCTGTACACATGATACATCTGTAAATCATGCAAACATTTCCACGGCGGGAATCGAGTCCGCTACCTCCTGCGTCTCAGCGAGATATTCGCCCACTGCGCCACGGAGGTCGTCATAAATAATATGCTGATGGGCGGGACATGACGGCAACAGTTATTGATGTCGATCAGAAATCGCCAGGTAAACAAGTCAGCGATAGCAGATCATTTGGTAGACTCGGGCGGGACCGAATCATTGGATTGAACTTCGCGGTCCCACGGTGCTCTCTAGTGAACACCATTATTACAAGAGAATGGAATTCGTGAAGCGATTGAAATCAAGAAATTTCCAAATATCAATCGGGAAGATGGCTAGACTCTCAGCGTCCTAGAACCCGGTGATTGTTAGGTGTGCGCGTCGTGATCGGTCGTCTCAGTGCGTAGATACGGTTAGTATGTCTACTAGTATGTCGTAATATGAAAGAGGTCATATCTAATTCTGAAGACCAAATGATACACAAAGTTGCTGCAGTTGCCATCACTTCTCGACGGCAGCTCCAAGTACCCCAGTCCACCCGTGACCACGGCTGTTGCAACGCAGCCGAAACGTCGGGATAAAGGTCTATACGCGATAAATACTTGTTTTAATCAGTAATTACGAGTATGTACAGTAATCGCGAAAGTAGAGTTTTGCGTTTTTGTGCTCCGAAATACCGCACTAGACATACAAAGCTACCTATTTGCGCACTCATCAACTAACTATGCAAAACATTGTACCTATCGATAACAGACTACAAAGAGTTTACAATAAGGAGTTCTCGATTGATATTTGTCATAACAACAAGGGAACATGCATGATAACAACGCAACAAAATACTAGTTATTATGGTATAGATATATATATATATATATATATATATATATATATATATATATATATATATATATATATATATATATATATGAATGAATTTATGATATAACTACTTATATTGTACCTTTGATTTAATTTTGTATTCTCTTTTGTTTGCTTTATTTTAATAGTGTGCAATAAAGAAATTATCTATCTATCTATCTATATATATGTATTCTATGTATTTTATCAACATTTTTGTGTTTTTACACGTAATTTGTTCAGTTCGTATTTATAATTTAATTTAGACTGTCTATTTATAAATTCTTTTTTATATAAAGTAAATCCGTTGTTGGCCGTATGCTACGCTTAGTATAAGTTTGTACCTTATTTAATAAGGGCTGTGGATTTTGTCAAAAAAATAAAATAAAGTTTGAAAAATACTAATGGTCGATGTTTATACGTACCAGCATGGAGTAAGCGGTGTCGACGCCGTCGTGCCAGCAATGGGCTGCCGTCAGCACCTTCCGCGACGTCAGCAGGGAGGAGCCGCAGACAGAGGTCAGCCCAGACTGCAAGGTTATTATCAACCCGCCCTAAAAACACACATCCCACTATAAGTATTACTAGTGGTTCGCCCCCACAGAACACAAAAAACAATGTTTTTTTTTGTTCTGTGTTCGCCCCGAACTGAGATCTCGCGAGTCTTCTAAAACACAAAAGAAAATATTCTTAGGGCGACTCGCGCAACGATGCCTAAACGTATTTAGTGGCTAAATATGATGTAAGTTGTCAAATCAATCAAATACGTGAAATTTAAACATGCTTAGTCGCTAAATACGCTTAGGGATCGTTGTGCAAGCCGGCCTTAATCGTTGACCAATAAAACTGTGCCACGAAATAATAACCAATTTACTTGGCCTACAGTTTCATTCAAATTACAGGTACCGGGAGTTCATGTCTATTGGTGTTGTTTTTGGAGTCCAAATTGCAGTTATTCTGGATTTCAGACTTTTGCCTATATTTGTGTCACTTAAGCTACACGCATACCAAATTACAGCACTGTGGGGTCACTGGTGTACCCTGTGAATTTTGTCAAAGTTCAGTATGTATATATATGTTCAGTATGTTCAGCTAATAACTGAAAAACTATAAGGAATTTACTAAAAATAAAAACGGAGTCTAAATGTGCTAATAAAAGCCTTTCATTTGAAGTCCTACTTGACCAAAAAGTTTCATTTTAATTTTTTTTACCCCTCTTGAACCCCAATATTTCAACATTTTTAGCTCATTTAATCACACCAAAATTGGGCCATCACTACCTATGTATCATATTTCACGATGATCGGATAAACGCTTCTAATGTTATACTCGGACAAACATACATACATACATACAATGCCGATTTGCACAAGTTGATTTAGAGATCTCGCTTCGATCGATCAATAAACGCGAATGTTTGTATGTATGTATGGATGTTTGTTATTCTTTCACGTCGGAACGGCTGAACCGATTTTGGTGAAATTTGGTGTGTATGTAGATTATAACCTGGATTAACACACAGGCTACTTTTTATTGACAAAACACGAGTGGCGGAACGCGGTTTCTAAAGGGTAGGGAATGCATCGACAATACCCCGGGTGTTGCCGGTGTCAATAGGCGACGGGGACCGCTTACCATCAGGGCCGAAAGCGTGTTTCCCCAAAAAAACATAAAAAAAATGCTGGACATTGCACACGACGCTATCTAGCCCCAAACTAAGCAAAGCTTGTAATACCGAAATCAGATAACTGATAGAATATTTTTTGTAAATACATACTTATAATATATAGAGAAACAACCAGACCCGGAATATATATCTGTAGATCATGCAAACATTTGTTCCGCGGCGGGAATCGAACCCGCTACCTCCTGCGTCTCAGACATTGCGCCACAGATGTCAAATAAAAAAATTACATAATAAAATAAATAAAAATATATTTTCACAGAAGTATAACATCTAGCTATTCACAGGCCAGTATGTGAACATTAAAAGATCACTATCTCCCACCTCAGGTATAAACCTGTGTTGCGGGAAGGTAGTCTCTTTCGTCCGTTTTTATACAGTAGGTAGGTAGTCAAGAGTATTAAATATATATATATAAAAGAAAGTCGTGTTAGTTACACTATTTATAACTCAAGAACTCTGAACTCAAGAATCTATCAACTCTGTTGGCTGAAAATTGGTGGGGAGGTAGCTTAGAACCAGGAGACGGACATAGGATACTTTTTATCCCGTTCGACCGCGTTCCCGTGTGACGTGACAAAAAACCGTCAAAGAGAATTCAAGTCACTATAAAACGTGGTATAACAAAAAAGCATCTGACATCGAATAACAAAACGCAAATGACAGCTAAACGTAATTTTGTCTATGGTTAAGTATGGTTGTAAAATGATGGCCAGCGACAACAATTGACAATTCTTCCAGGGTGACGTATTTTGACAGCCCGCGTTATATGCATGTCAAGGCGGTACGAAGTTCGGCGGGTCCACTAAAGTCTAACTTTTTATTAGCTGCAGTAAAATGACGTTTTGTGGGTTGCCGGTTTTTGAAGAAAAATAAATAGGGATGTAGCTAAATGAGTGAATCATAAATGAATAATCAGTTTGGTTTTTTTTTTATAGATTTAATATTCAGTTGTAATGTATTTTTTTAACCTATTATTATTACTATACTAGAGGATTGATCTTTTTTAGTGTAAGTATAGGGAGGTACATTCAAAATGAAACAAAAACGTCATAATAATGTTATTTAATTAATTTTTGTGAACTGAATCACATCCCTATTGAGATTAGGCTGGCAACATTATTTTACGGAATGACATTTAGAAACGTCATTTTACTGCAGCTAATAAAAAGTTAGACTATAGTTAATTAATAAATTTTGAATATTGAGCATTACGTTGCATAATTTTTGTGTATGCGAGGGTATGTTATTGTGGTTGTTGTCGGTAAGTGCGTGTGTCAATGTGTGGTATGTGTGTGTGTACATCATCTCTTTAACCATATTTTTGACTTAAGAAAATCCTCTCCATCCATCTTATTATTTTTTTGTTTATTTAGTCTAAATAAAATAAATAAATATTGCTATTTTCGGTTTAAAAGTTTATTCTCATAAGAACAATACTTATACAGTTCACATAAGACTTCTGCATTCTAAGATGTACAGACGTCCGCACTGAAGAAATATGCGGAGCGGATCGCACTCACCCTGATGAAGGTTCACCAATTGAACCGAAACATTGTTGGTTGAAACACCGATAAGACGGTACGTGATAAATCCCGTATTAATAATAATGACTGAAATCAATCACGAAAGTTTTCTAAGTAAAATAAGATTAGCTGACCCGGTGAACTTCGTACCGCCTTAGCATGCATATGACGCGGGCTGCGAATATACGTCACCGGTACAATTGTCAATGTACCTATGACAAAATGAATTTTCTTCGTAATATTTTTTTTTGCGTTAATTTTTCCGATATTATAATAGTTATTCTGCTATTCGGGGCGGAGACAAATCCAACAAATCAAAGATCATCAAAATTGGCCCAGCCGTTTCTTATAAATGGTGTACCTAAATAACCCGACATTGTTATATATATATAGATGAGATTAAATATAGTACTGTAGATTTGTATGTTGCATTCAATAAATAAATATCTATCTATTATTTACATAAAAGATAGACTTACAAAGAACGGATGCTCTCCTAGATAAGAGGCCAAGCCTCCCACAATCCTGGATGTAGGCTTATCCTCCGCCCCCCGGATCCTAGAGGCCTCTGGCACCCCGACCAGCGTGTGGTACGAAAGCTCTCCATCCACGAGGGTTAGATTCTCGGCATTGAGGTTCGAGGAGAGCGCGGCGGGAGACGCGCGGGGATACACATCGGGAATGTCTACACCCCCTGGGAAAAAACAGATATAATATGCTTTTATTTGATTTATCGAGATTGAACAAGCTTATGGCCCACCTGATGTTAAGTGGTAACCATCGCCTACAACAAAGTATTGCCTCGTAGGTCACGCACCTTAGATACGTGCCTTACGATGCACTACCCTGCGTCCGTCAACTATAAACAAAACTCAACTTATTTCAAAAATACATTACAAAAAACATTACATTGCCGTGGGGCGCCGGCAGTAGAATGTTGCCCCTCCGCTCTTACCCGTGGATGCAGTAGGAATCTGCTAAGGGATACCTCCGAAAGATGAGCAGCAGCATCTTTTCGTGTTTTCAACACCTTATACTGCGCTCGCCAACCCGCCTGCCAAGCGTGGCGAGTATGGGAACAACCCCCTCATGATAGATTTGCAACATAAAACCAGGCCCCGAGTCCCCGGCGGCCCCGCTAATCCTGGCTACGGTAGCAGTCACGGTAACGGCGGGGCCAGGGGTGCTAAGAATCTCCGGGAGACGATCGGCTACCAAACCCTACGACGACCACTGGCCCTGGTAACACACAATATCCGCACTTTGAGAACAGACGAAAAGATTGTTGAGCTGGAAGAAGAAATTAGTAGATTACACTGGGACATTTTGGGGTTATCAGAAGTCCGTAGAGAGGGCGAGGACACGATATCCCTCAAGTCTGGTAACCTACTATACTACCGTGAGGGCGATCAACAGTCCCAAGGTGGTGTTGGGTTTCTCGTTCACAAGTCACTCATCAACAACATTATCACCATCGACAGTGTGTTGAGCAGGGTCGTGTACCTGACACTCAGAATATTCAAGCGATATTCGCTGAAGGTCGTTCAGGTATATGCGCCGACCTCTTCACACCCAGATGAAGAAGTAGAGTCTATGTATGAGGACATTAGCAAAGCCATACATACCAACAAAACTCACTTTATTGTTGTTATGGGGGACTTCAATGCAAAGCTAGCTAGCATGAGAAGCGATGATGAGTTGAGAGTGGGGCTATTTGGATATGGGCAACGGAACCCCAGGGGACAGAGGCTGGCCGATTTTATGGAGAAAGAAGGACTTTTTATGATGAATTCTTTTTTCCAGAAGCCGCCTCACAGGAAATGAACCTGGATGAGTCCCAACGGTTCCACGAGAAATGAGATTGATTTCATCTTGACCAACAAGAAACGAATATTCAATGATGTCTCTGTGATTCACAGGGTGAAAACCAGCAGCGATCACCGAATTGTTAGAGCCACATTGAATATGAACGTTAAACTTGAAAGGTCCCGTTTGATGAAATCTACGCTCCGACCCACTCGCGCACATATCCAAAACCTCGAGAGCTTTCAACTCGAACTTGCAAATCGTTTTGACTGTCTAGAAGTAGATGCATCAGTGGACGAGATCAATAACAGGTTCGTAGAAACAGTCCATACGGTGGGGTCCCAGTTCTTTAAGACCCCCCGTACCTCAGAAACTCTCTGATGACACCCTTAACCTCACGGCTAAACGACGTTCTTTGCGACTGCAGTCTCCCGATGATGCTCAGTCACATAGGCAGCTCAATAGAAAAATTTGGAAATCCTTGCAGCACGATATTCGTACCTTTAATACATCTCGTATTAAAGATACGATAGAGCGGAATGAAGGCTCCAAAGTGTTTGCGAGAGATAATTCTATTGGGGAGAGCCGCATGACGAAGCTGAAGAGGGAAGATGGCAGCATAACGTCTCCTTTCTACCATCACCATCTCCTTTCTATCAACGGACAACCAGACGCTCTGCGATGCGCCACCGCTATATGGTAGAAATACCTCCCATTCGCACAAAGCGGTTCTCTTCGACCTTTATTATGCGTACCGCCAAAGAGTGGAACGACTTGCCAGAGTCTGTGTTTCCAGATAGCTACAACCTGGGTATCTTTAAGTCGCGAGTGAATAGGTTTCTTCTAAGCAAGCGTGTACCATCGTAGACTGCATCATCGCTTACCATCAGGCGAGATCGTGGTCAAACGCAAGCCTATAATATATATATAAAAAAAAAGTCAAGTAAAGCGGAAGTGTTAAGGGAAGTCGAAAGGTTCTATGGACGGCTCTACGATTCGGTCACTAAACCTGTTTGCAGTGCGGCCAACGACCCAACTGACCCGACATTATACCGAAGATTTTCCGGACATCAGCCTGTATGAGATCAGGATGGCCTTGAAGCAGCTTAAGAACCACAAGGCGCCGAGTGAGGACGGAAACACTTCAGAGCTTCTGAAAGCGGGTGGATCACCGGTACTTAAAGTCCTTCAGAAGCTATTTAATTCCGCCTTGCTTGAAGGTACGACGCCAAAAGCATGGAACAGGGGCGTGGTGGTTCTGTTCTTCAAGAAAGGTGACAACACCTTGCTTAAGAATTACAGACCCATCTCGCGTTTGAGCCATGTTTATAAGCTGTTTTCAAGGGTCATCGCGAACCGTCTCGAACGCAGGTTTGATGACTTCCAGCCTCCCGAACAAGCCGGGTTCCGTAAAGGCTACAGTACCATAGACCACATACATACGCTGCGGCAAGTCATACAGAAGACCGAAGAGTATAACTTGCCGCTGTGTCTCGCGTTTGTGGACTATGAGAAAGCCTTCGATTCGATCGAAACATGGGCAGTGCTTGAGTCTCTCCAACGATGCCGTATTGACTATCGGTACATCGAAGTGTTGAAATGTTTGTATAAAAACGCCACTATGTCAGTCCGAGTACAAGAACCGAGCTCCAAGGCGATTCCCGTAAAAAGAGGCGTAAGACAGGGAGATGTCATCTCTCCGAAACTGTTTATGACCGCTTTGGAAGATTCCTTCAAGCTTCTGGAATGGAAAGGACTGGGCATCAATATTAACGGCGAATACATCACTCACCGACGATATTATGGTCATGGCAAAGTCGATTGAAGAGCTCAGCTCGATGCTCGAAGGCCTCAATCGAGTCTCCCAACGGGTAGGGCTTAAAATGAACATGGACTAGACGAAAATTATGTCAAATGTCCATGTCGTGCCTGCCCCAGATAAGGTTGAGAACTCGGCTCTTGAAGTTGTCGACGCGTATGTATACCTAGGACACACAGTCCAATTAGGTAAGTCCAACTTCGAGAAAGAGGTCAATCGTCGAATCCAACTCGGATGGGCAGCGTTTGGGAAACTTCGCAACGTCTTTTCGTCCAACATACCTCAGTGCCTAAAGACGAAAGTCTTCAATCAGTGTGTGTTACCAGTGATGATATATGGAACCGAGACGTGGTCCTTCACTATTGGCCTTATGAATAAGCTCAGAGTCGCTCAACGAGCTATGTAGAGGGCTATGCTCGGGGTTTCTCTACGGGATCGAATCAGAAATAAGGAGATACGTAGGAGAACTCAAGTCACCGACATAGCCCGACGGATTAGCACGTTAAAGTGGCAATGGGTAGGCCATATAGCGCGCAGAACAGATGTCCGATGGGGCCGGAAAGTTCTCGAATGGAGGCCACGGACCGGCAAGCGCAGCGTACGACATCCACCTACAAGATGGGAAGACGACTTGGTAAGAACCGCAGGTCGGCGTTGGATGCAGGCCGCTTCCAACCGCAGTTCCTGGAGATCAATGAGGGAGGCCTTTGTCCAGCAGTGGACGTCCTACGGCTGATATGATGATGATGATTACAAAAAAAACGAGTCTGCTTTAGACCACACGACTGAAGTAAAACTACTTTTTCAAAATATTAATTTATAAAATTGTTCACGAACGAAATGAAATAAGTACGAAAAATAATCAAACGAACTATACTAGAAAAAACATAGCTTGATCTCTGGGACAGCTGTCAGTAAAATCGCGCCTATGAAGTTCTGAATTTAACAGTACGGACAAACGTACCAGTCAATGTCATACTTTATGGGCATGCTGAGCTAATTATAGTGATGAGCGATGAATCATCATGACCACAGACTATAAACTATCAATATTTTGTATAAAACTTAATTCAAAATTAATTTATCATTTAATTTAAAAAAATAACATTATTGAATATTTAAAAAAAATAACAATATTTACAATAGTGAGTAAATAAAATCTAAATTCTAACCTACTCGTAACATTCCTTCAGACAACCTTGGGGTTCGAGAGAAGTTTGGCCGCGGCGTATCTTCTTCCGCAAGATGGCACCAACGCGCCGCCATCTTGTTTGACATGACCCATTCTCCGCAGTACGAGTGGCACTCGTGGCGTATATCGTCGAGTGCTAAGGCCTTGTATACGCCACGTGTTTTCCGTTCTCATCACTTTGTTTTTGTTACTATTGCTGTTAATTTGTCAAGTTTATTTATTATTGTTATTTTCTTTGTTGTAATTGTTTGTTTTTATTGCTTGTTTTCATTTTTTGTTGGCATCTATCGAAGATTTTGAAAAATATTGGATTTTCCTACAAAAAAAGTGACAAAAGAAAAATTATAATGGAACGAACCGACATTGCTCTTGCTCGAGTGAATTTTCTCCGGAAAGTCAAAGAAATTACAAATTGGGACAAAGTTGTCTTTCTAGACGAGACATGGCTAAACGCCAATCATACTGTATCCAAAGCTTGGACCGATGATACGGCACAATCGACCACCAAAGTACCCGAAGGCAAAGGATGAATACCATGAAGAAATGAATTTTGAAATAATTAAAGAGAGCTTTTTAAAATTATTAGATAATTTGAAGGAGTCACATTATATAATTAAGGATAACTAACGCCTCATATCACTCGGTCCAAAAGCACAAACCACCAACTTCGGCAAACAGGAAGTTGTTGTGCAAACAAGAACAGAAGAACAGGAGTAATTGCATGGCTTCAAGAAAAAGGAATAGAGGCCAATGAAACAATGCTTAAAAACGAATTATTGAGACTCGTTGGTCTGCAAAAACCCAGCACACCAACGTATGTATTAGGTGACATAGCCCAAGAAAAGGGTCATAACGTCATAAGACTGCCTCCATATAACTGCCAGTATAATCCGATCGAGCTTATCTGGGCCCAAGTAAAAGGTTTGTTTGCTCGAATTTCAGTTAGACAGATTCTTTATGTATTAACTCCTGTATAATTTATGATATTAAAATATGTTTTTCTTTCAAGGTTACGCTGCTAGACATAACACAACACCGCCTTTCACGGCAAATAAAATGTTGCAGTTACTAAACACTGCGGTTGAAAATGTATCTGTATAAGATTGGAAAAAGGTAGTTACCAAATGCAGAAAATTAATGGAAGAAGATTGGGAGCGGGACGTTCGATTTGATAATATTTGCGAACAAGAGTTCATTATAAATTTACAAGATTGCTCTAGCGATTCTGAAAGTGATTCGGATATTTATTTGGGGTGTACTCCTTTGGAATAAATAAATGTATGTATTAAAATATTCGTTTCATTTTATTACCCAAATCATAATATAATCCAATATACATATAATTATGGCAGACAGCCTTCGTGGCGAAGCGGTAGTGAACACGAATGCTGCGCAGGAGGTCGCGGGTTCGATCCTCGCTCAGTGCAAATATGTGTATGCATAAATATGGGTTTTTGCACTGGTCTGGTCGTGCCTCGGAAAGCACGTTAAGCCGTCGGTCCCGGCTGCCATACGAATATCTAATGGCAGTCGTTACGGGTTGTTGGAGCCCTCAAAAGTCCAACAATTGGTCTTACTGCAAAGCTTCTATCGATAATTACTATCGAATTTTTTTCTGTATCATAACAACCCTAGGAATGTCAGTTTAACAAATGTCGCAGAGATCAAGCTATGTTTTTTCAAGTATAGTGCCTACTATACCTATATATTATCTAATTCATGCACTGGCTATGAGAGGAAGAGGGAAAGAAAATGTGCGCGCGCACCTCTCTCTCTTGCTCCTACAGTATTATACGAAACGTAACTCTCTCTCTTTCTATCGTCACTAACTTATATCTCCCTCTCAACTTCCGTTCGCACTTTTTGTACCGCATTCACCAGCTTTATCGCCAAGTTAAGCGTGCTTAAAGAAGTTTTACTTCAAAAAACATGTTTTTAATTTATATTGTTTAAACAATACCTTCCTTCTGCGTAGTTGAGTAAAAAGTAGCCTATATCCCATAATTTGAATCCCTTATTTTATCCCCCCCCCCCTTATTTAAAGGGGGGCCATTACGGATGATTTTGCAAAAAAGTTGAAACACGTAGGTACTTCTTTATTTCTTACCAAATGCCTAAATATGAGTTTTCAGAATTTAAGGAATTATGAATTGCCCATACAAACTTTCAACCCCTATTTCATCCCATCAAGATTCTTTTTTGAGATAAAAGATAGCATATGGCCTTCTCGAGGATATAATCTATCTCCTTGCTGAATTTCATTACTATTTTATATATATTTATTTAAAGTTATTTATGTACCTAATATGTATGTATATAACTAATTTCTTTTTCTATTATTAAGTTTATTCTTTTTACACCTCGGCCAATCTTCCAATAAGCAATGATCCTCTCCATCCAAAGGTTGTCTGGAAGAGATCGCTTTGTTAAGCGATAAGACCGCCCATTATGCTTACTTTTATTTGTTTTTTTTCTATAAATCTGTTGCGTCTAGCTTGTAAGGTATAATAAAGAATTTTCATTCATTCATTCATTACGATCCGTTCAGCCATTTTGTCGTGGAAAGGTAACAAACAAACAAAGTTACTTTCGCATTTAGACTATTATTATAGGAGTATGGACAATGAATGACAATTATTATATGAACGCATATTTTTACACCCCCCCCCCCTTAAGTTAAATAAAAAATTCTTGACATAAACGCTTTGCATGCTTTGTTTATAAATAAAAACATTACCCTACTTCTGGGCGGTGGAGTAAAAAACCCGGCCGAGTGCAAGTCGGACTTGCGCACGAAGGACTCCTTACCATCTATAATAATCTACGAGTATAATAATATGTATTATAAACAAGAAAGATTTGTATTTTGGAATTTTTGTGTGTATGTTTGTAACGAATAAACTCAAAAACTACTATGCCGATTTTAAAAATTCTTTCACCATTGGAAAGCTACATTCACCCTGAGTAACATAGGCTATTTATTGCTAGAAAAGATTAGGAATCCTTACTAAAACTTATATAACGTAACCCAATGTGTAAAAAAAGTTCCCTAAAACGTCTTTCGTCGCATGCGCTGCGGAAACTATTGATGATAGAACAAAAGTATGTTCTACAATATTAAAGAGCATATCAATATCTACAAAAAACTTCTGGATACCATATGTCCAACTATTATCGTTATGTCACAACAACCACATTTTACATTTTAAAAGTTGATAAAAATACTGACCAAAACTATAATATTATAAAAGGAAAGATTTCTATTTTTGTAAAGAATAAACTCAAAAATTACTGGACCGATTTAAAAAATTCTTTCATCATTAGAATGCTACATTATTCCTGAGTAATATAAGCTACTTTTTATCCGATTGCGCAGAAAGAGGGTAATGTTTTTATTGACAAACCATGCGTGCGAAGCTGCAGGCAGGTCAGCCAGTTATCTATAAAAACGAGCAAAAAAATCACGTTTGTTGTATGATCGAGCAAAAACGTAGCACAAGTAAAGGGAAATTTCCGAAAAATAAAAGAAAAATTAAAGTTAAGGTAAATTTCGGAACTTACAAGTTTTCGCGAAAATCTAAATTTGCCCATATCTTTTTATCGTATTGACTCAAGGCCTTGATTTTTATACACCTAATAGGGACTATAGACCTCAGTATCTGGTATAAATTTTAACTTCCTAGGTCCACCCGTTCCTGAGAAAACCGGTGGTGACACACGGACAGACGGACAAGAGAGTGATCCTTTAACGCGCCGGCGAACCCTGAGCACAACTTCAATTCGGCCGCGTCAAAAACTTCGGTCTGAATATCGCTATCCCTGTTTAGTGACGAAGTTTAGCCACGCAGAGCGACAGTGATAGCAATAGAACGATTCTAAATTTGATTAGATTTTGACCGTGTTCCGTAATACCAAAAATGATGACTGAAAACTTGTTGTATTTTTCTCATTGTGTTGTTATTCTGTAACTAGACGATATAATCTATGTTCCCATGACTAGGATACGTAAGATGTTGTTGTTTTTAATACGAAACAATTTATGACGTAAAAACATTCTGCATGTTTTTACGTCATAAATTGTTTCGTATGTGATACGCTTTTATTTCATTTTCGGTAAGTATTTTGATGTAATATATGGTTGGGAACCTAGATTACTAGTCAAATTAAATTAATACCTTATTAAGGTAGAAATATGCTCCAATTAGAAATGATCTTGGTAGTACGTGTTGTATGGGCGATTGTCCCTCCGGTGTCCCCTTAAGGGTTCCTTTTTTACCTTTTGAGGTACGAAACCCTAAAGACAGGGTCTTAAAGATTTAAATGGTCGTTTTTTAACGTTTTACAATGTCGACAATGCCTGTTGCTATTACTTGTAAATAAATAAAAAAAAATGTTATAGGCCTTACCTGGAGATGGAGTTATGTACGAAACCCTCAGGCCGGAGCTCAGGGTCTCCGGAACAGGGTCTGCAGCCACCAGGGCAGCAGCAGCGAGTAGGACTACCAGCTTCATGATTATCCTCGAGCTTCGGTAAGACTGTAGCTTTGCAAGCGCGAATACCCCTTAAATATGCATCTTAGAATCTGGAGTTTGAAGCACCTCTTGATAGATTAGTTTACTGGAATGCCGAGATTGGATCCATTAAATTGAAACAGTCGTTCGTGATTCATGATCATCGTAATACACGACTAGCTGTGGCCCGCGGCATCGCACGCGTGGTTTGTCAATAAAACAATAAATAATAGTAGATTATTAACCAAGGGGATAAAGCAGTGTCTTCTGTCGCGGGTGACGATTTAAATCGCGAGCGTAACGAAGGACTCGAGATTTACTCTCGAGCGTAGCGAGGGATTTAAGACGAGTCCTGAGTGTAGCGAGGGATTTAAGTTCACCCAAGACTAAGACAGCTTTATCACCGAGGAAAATACTCTACTTTTCGTACCATTTGCGAAAAAATTAACACAATAATAATATGAGATAAGCATTTATTAAAAATAATAACAATTAAAATAAACTTAACGTTTATGTATTTGAAGAAAACAAAAACGCGGCAAATTCCTAGACTAATATTTTTTTGTCGGAAAAGCAAAGGCATCAAGCTCATACGGCCTCGTCGGTTTTCGTAATTTTATTTAATAATCATAACTGCATAATAAATGCGTATTCCTTTTTCAAAAAGATGTATAATGCTTTATATACAAACTCAATGGTTTAAACACAGATGTAGTTCAGTATAAATTTCGGTAAGTATTCCAAATTTAAATCACATTCTCCCCCTAGAGGATGAATGAAATTCAGTACAATTTTCTTTCCCTGTTTTTAACAGATTAAAAATGACTATTGTCATTCTAAAAGTATATTTCATAACTAAAAGGCTGAACGGATCGTAATGAAATTTGGCAAGGACATATGCTACTTTCGACCCGGGTGCACAAAAAGAGGGTAATGTTTTTATTGAAATACCACGCATGCGAAGCCGCGGGCGTAGCACTAATTTATTATAAAGCTGTGCTAAATGTCGTACGAACTATGGCAAAACAAGAATAGTTCACGAATTAAAAACATTACCCTCTTTTTGTGCACCCGGGTAGAAAGTAGCATATGTCCTTGCCAAACATTACGATCCGTTCAGCCTTTTAGTTATGAAAAGATACAAACAAACTAACAAACAAACAGTTACTTTCGCAGTTTTATACTTATAAACCTTCCTCTTGAATCACTCTATTGTTGGGTGGTGGTGGTCTATTGTGGTTTTGCATGCGCGGTTTGTCCATGAAAACAGTACCCTCCTTCTGCGCAGTCTGGTAAAAATTATCCTATGTCGTTCTCCTGGTTCTAAGCTACCTCCCCACCAACTTTCAGGCAAATCGGTTCAGCCGTTCTTGAGTTATAAATAGTGTAACTAACACGACTTTCTTTTATATATATTATTAAAGATTATAGATTACCTTGTGATATAAAAAATGTAAGCTCATTTAGCGCATTTAAAACTAAACTCGCTCAACATATTACAACGAATGTTTACTAAATAAAGTAGTTATATATCTAACGAACGATCTACCTGAATGCGTTAATTGAGTACCTATTACCCGTGCGCGATAAGTTGGGACCTGAGCGCGGTGACATCATATTGGCGTGTTTGTACCGCCCGCAAAAAAGCGAACATAACAAGCAGCCGCCCGCGGCTTCGTCTTTGTTTTTTTTAACCTAATTTATTATGTTACTCAGGGAGGACGCTGCTTTTTATCTAATCTTTTTTACACTATTTGAATAAAATAAAAATACAATGTTTAAGTTTATACATTTATTTTATCTATTATTTACATTATCTCATCTTCGTCACTACTTAGTGGATTTATACCTTCTAGAGGTTGTTCTTCGTCCTCAGTCTCACTATAACCACTTGACGAAGAGGTATCCGATAAATTTACAATTAATTGCGATTCATTCGTCTCTTGTAAGAGGTCATCGTCCCAATACTTTTGTCGAAGCCTGTCCACATGGTTGACTTCTTTTTTCCAGACAACAAAACAATAACACAAACGAAAACTAAAAGAATTCCAGAGCGCGTCGTTACGTGACGTAGGCCAATACGAGACTAAAAACCCTAGTATAAAATAGTGATGCGAACGGTACAATACGGGCGCCATCGGGGAAGTGCAGGGGAAGCGGTCGGGGAGTCGCATTCCTAGCAGGTCCCAAGTTATCGCGCACGAGTAATACCTACATAACTCGAACGAATTACATTAACTTTTCTATGTGTATACTGATTCTCATGTAAGTGATATCTATTATACTATGGATGTACAATTTATACACAATGTTTTTGAAATATATAATGCTGGCAGAGTTTTGAGTTTATAAGCTTATTTGTTGAAAAATTACTTTTTCAAAACTGGCCTACGTCACGTAACGACGCGCTCTGGAATTCTTTTAGTTTTCGTTTGTGTTATTGTTTTGTTGTAGTAGTTTTTGTTGTTATAGTTTGTGTCATTGTTTTGTTGTTGTAGTTTTTGTTGTTATAGTTTGTAAAAAGTTTGTCGACAAAAGTATTGGGACGATGACCTCTTACAAGAGACAGTGTGATGAAAGCGGGCAATAATTTTTCATTATTTTATTTATTTAGGTCAACCAACGATAGTTACAACGATACATCCAATTAATACTTTACATTACATATTAGAGCTGGATTGCACAATCAATTACAGATCAACACTGCATGCAAATAAAAACAAACCTAAGAATAACTATACTATAAAATAGAACTAAGACATAAACTAGTTAATAAATTAGGTAACGTGCGATGTACATCAGTACATAAACAATTTAACTAAACATTGTAATCTGATTTTAATTGTGTAAGTTCTCATCTAAGTAACGACGGAACTTATTTAAATCTACAGAAAAAACATCAATGTCCTTGCAGTTATTCAAGGCTTTGCAAAGCCTGGGTATTGGGGAGTTGCTACTAAGGACTGTAGTGCGGAGTGGAGGGACAAGTGGTGCAATCGGTTGGCGAGGCGTTCTGCGTGGAACTAGTGATGTTCATGTACAAAAAATATCGATATTTTTATCCGATATAATATATCGAAATTTGTACCGATGTTTAACGATATATCAGTCAAAAACATCGATATTTTCGATATATCGTATCGTAGGAAGGAAAAGGTTTAATTCTTCGTAAATAAGTAAATAGATTGATAATGATTTGTCCTGAATATTCTAAAGCGTTTTTTATATCACAACGAATACAAATGGAAATTTTGATAACAATTAAAATAAAGTAAGCCTAGTGAACATCGACATGAGACAAATGATTAAATAAATTATCAAATAAATTTAGTAAATCTATTTCATATTATCTGTAGAGAATAATACATTCAACAACAACAAACGTAGTTTTAACTTATTACGATATTTCATATATCGGCTTCAAATTATTCGATAATATCGAATTGATCCGATATATCAAATGATTGTATCGATATTTTATCACATATCGATTTATATCGAGCACCCCTACGTGGAACTCTAAAATCAAACATTTGCAGTAGCTGAAGAGAATCTGTTTGTGAATTCAAAATTTTATATAGAAATGTGAGGTCTAGCTGCGTTCTACGTTTTTCCAGAGACGATATTTTAAAATGTTTTAGCCTCTCTGCATAGGATACTTTTTTTTGCAATATTTGCAGCGTAGGCAAGATGCCACATAAAACGTTTTTGAATCCGCTCGATCCTCAGTATATGAGTTGCGTAGTGGGGTCTCCACACAACAGGACAGTATTCCGGTATGCTTCGGACCAAAGTGATGTATAATAGTATTTTGGTACGGGGTTTTCTAAAAAGTTTACTGTTTCTTATGACGAACCCTAACATTTTAGATGCTCTCTTATTAATATCTTCAATATGGGGGATATTATGATGCCGTAATGTCACACTTGCTATTTCACGTGTAAAAAAAGCGGACAATGATTTTTCAATAATATGCCGTAATGTCATACTTGCTATTTCACGTGTGAAAAATGCGGGCAATGATTTTTCAATAAGATGCCGTAATGATACACTTGCTATTTCACGTGTAAAAAATGCGGGCAATGATTTTTCAATAAGATGCCGTAATGTCATACTTGCTATTTCACGTGTAAAAAAAGCGGACAATGATTTTTCAATAATATGCCGTAATGACATACTTGCTATTTCACGTGTGAAAAATGCGGGCAATGATTTTTCAATAATATGCCGTAATGTCATACTTGCTATTTCACGTGTGAAAAATGCAGGCAATGATTTTTCAATAAGATGCCGTAATGTCACACTTGCTATTTCGCGTGTAAAAAAAGCGGACAATGATTTTTCAATAATATGCCGTAATGTCATACTTGATATTTCACGTGTGAAAAATGCGGGCAATGATTTTTCAATAAGATGCCGTAATTTCACACTTGCTATTTTTGCTAGCGCTATTTCACACGTGAAAAATCGCGGCCAACGAAAACGCCCGATAAATTCCGAAGAATGGCGAACGACTGTGATTTGTAGCAGACCCGAATGACTGCGACCGATAAACGATGAAAACCGAAAGTAATTTAATTTGAATGATTTATGGTAGGTTATGCGAAGGAAAATAGCAAGTGTATCGTCAGCATAATTGTCAGATTTCGTAAGTCCATATGCGCAAATTTGACGGGAGCAACAAAAAACTGATAGGTATAAAATGAGGATAGGTATAATAAATTTACATTATTTTTAGGGTTCCATACCGCAAAAGGTAGAAAAAGAAAGGTAGGAAGGGTTCCTTTTCCGATCACACGAGATGGACAAGAGAGATCACTCTCTTATCCGTCCGTCTGTCCGTGTGTCACCACCGATTTTATCAGGAATGGGTGGACCTAGCAAGTTGAAATTTATACCAGATACATACTTTAGCCCCTATTAAGTGTATAAAAATCAAGGTCCTGAGTTAACATGATAAAAAGATTTTTACTGGTGGTAGAGCTTTTGTGAACGAGCTCGATGAAGTGGGCTCCACCGCCTTACCTTTATCTGCCGCCAAATAGCAGTACTTGTGCTGCTGTGTTCCGGTTAGATGGTAATGGTGTGTTCCTGTAATTACTGGCACATAGGCATAACAGCTAAGTCCTATAGTATGGCAACGTATCCACATAGAGATCAAGACAACATAATACCTTGTGTTGAATTCTATGCGGATATCCATGGGCTAAAGTAGCCACTTAACATCTGGTGGACTGCATGCTCGTTTGCCATATAAGTTGTATAAAAAAAAATTTGGGCAAATTTAGATTTTGGCAAAAACTTGTCAGTACCAAAATTTACCTTAATTTTCACCTTTTTTTATTTTTCAGAACTTTCTCTTTACTTGTTTTGTAAGACCTTGCTTTTAAACAAAATTGACAATCAACCATATGTACCCTATAAGTTTTGGGTCGAAAACCTATAGGTATGGTAGTTCCCGCTTTGACCTAGAATCACGAAATTTTGCAAAAAGCAAGGTTTTATATAACACAAATATAAAGGAAAACTTCCAAATAACAAAACAAGTTGAAAATTGAAAGGTGTCCCTATACATACATAGTTGACGCCAATTTAGATAATCCTCTGAGTTGTATGGGCGCTCATACAATTTAGAGGACTAGCTTAATCGGCACCAACCTCAAATAAGGTAAATAAATAAAATTGTACTATTGATTAAAATATCGGGATCGAATCAGAAATGAAGAGATACGTAGGAGAACTCAAGTCACCGACGTAGCCCGACGGATTAGCACGTTGAAGTGGCAATGGGCAGGCCATATAGCGCGCAGAGCAGATGGCCGATGGGGCCGGAAAGTTCTCGAATGGAGGCCACGGACCGGCAGGCGCAGTATAGGACGTCCACCTACAAGATGGGCAGACGAATTGGTAAAA
The DNA here is from genome assembly GCA_918857605.2 of Philereme vetulata. NCBI lineage: Eukaryota > Metazoa > Arthropoda > Insecta > Lepidoptera > Geometridae > Philereme > Philereme vetulata. The sequence goes on along the minus strand of OU975427.1, from coordinate 2,156,786 downwards.
ACCGCAGGTCGGCGTTGGATGCAGGCCGCTTCCAACCGCAGTTCCTGGAGATCAATGAGGGAGGCCTTTGTCCAGCAGTGGACGTCCTACGGCTGATATGATGATGATGATTGATTGATTAAAATAAATATTTAAGTGAGGCTCCCATACAACAGACACGACTTTTTTGCCGTTTTTATAGATAATGGTACGGAACCTTTCGTGCCCGAGTCCGACTCGCACTTGGCCGGTTTTTATTTGTATTGTTTCATGGTGTGCAATAAAGAATTATATAATCTAATCTATTTAATACATCTACAGTAAGAGTGACTCAATAAAAATCTCTCAAACTTTGTGAGAATCAATTCAGATCAGTTTTCAGTTGCCCCTGTAAAATTTGCCCAGAAGGATTTATGAATTCTGTTAATTAGGCCAACGATATGATTTTTAATATCATATGATTTTTCACATGCTACTCGTGAAACGTTCTTTTCCTATTGATACGTTTGCAGTAATAGAATTGATAGCACCGAATTCAATTCAAAACTCCTTTTAAATTTAAACGTACTAGACACACAACACTCTTTCATGTTCCTTTCAGTCGCACCAACTATGCCTAAAACTCTGTCATTTGTCGCACGCTAGATAGCTACAACAAGGTTTTTTCGTTAATAGACATCTTCTCTAATAGCAAAGCATCTTTTAAGAAACAAATTATATCTGTTCTTAGTCATATATAGCGCGTTCCATAAAATATTCAGAAACTCACTCAACACATACTACCACACTACACTCCCTCCCTCACCCCCTCAAGTAAGTGTTACCCGTGCGCGATAAGTTGGGACCTGAGCGCGGTGACGTCATATTGGCGTGTTTGTACCGCCCGCAAAAAAGCGAACATAACAAGCAGCCGCCCGCGGCTTCGTCTTTGTTTTTTTAACCTAATTTATTATGTTACTCCGGGAGGACGCTGCTTTTTATCTAATCTTTTTTACACTATTTGAATAAAATAAAAATACAATGTTTAAGTTTATACATTTATTTTATCTATTATTTACATTATCTCATCTTCGTCACTACTTAGTGGATTTATGCCTTCTAGAGGTTGTTCTTCGTCCTCAGTCTCACTATAATCACTTGACGAAGAGGTATCCGATAAATTTACAATTAATTGCGATTCATTCGTCTCTTGTAAGAGGTCATCGTCCCAATACTTTTGTCGACAAACTTTTTACAAACTATAACAACAAAAACTACAACAACAAAACAATAACACAAACGAAAACTAAAAGAATTCCAGAGCGCGTCGTTACGTGACGTAGGCCAGTACGAGACTAAAAACCCTAGTATAAAATAGTGATGCGAACGGTACAATACGGGTGCAATCGGGGAAGTGCAGGGGAAGCGGTCGGGGAGTCGCATTCCTAGCAGGTCCCAAGTTATCGCGCACGAGTAATATACACTTTTATACAGCATCCCTCACTCTCTTTCGTTCTTCAAATGCATACCTACTAAATTACTAAATTCTTTGAAAATTTAATTAATATAAGTTACTTACTATGTTTTTTAATCATTTTCTCTAAGCGACTAACTAATTTCTTAAAAGTTAAGAAGTCGGCGAACCCCAAGCGCAACTTCAATTCGGCCGCGTCAAAAACTTCGGTCTGAATATCGCTATCCCTGTTTAGTGACGAAGTTAAGCCACGCAGAGCGACAGTGATAGCAATAGACGGATTCTAAATTTGATTAGGTTTTGACCGTGTTCAGTAATACCAAAAATGATGATGACTGAAAACTTGTTGTATTTTTCTCATTGTGTTGTTATTCTGTAACTAGACGATATAATCTATGTTCCCGTGACTAGGATACGTAAGATGTTGTTGTTTTTTAATACGAAACGGTTCTATTTCATTTTAGGTAAGTATTTCGATCTAAAATATCGTTGGGAACCTAGATAGATAACTATTCAAATTAAAATAATACCTTAAGGTAGAAATATGCTCAAATTAGAAATGATCTTAGTAGTACGTGTTGTATGGCCGATTCCCCTCCGGTCTTATAAGAGATTATTCACATTGTTAACAAGTGCTGTTGATGATGTAATGAATAAATAAAAAAACATAAAAAACTCACCTACCTTATGCAAAATTATGATCTTTAAATTGTAAACTCAAGTAGCATATATCCAGTAATCAAACCTATTAGAGACACTTGAGTGGTATCTTACTTAGATAACATCAAGTGTTTGTTACTGATAGTATCTACTTTAGTCAGGGACTTAACATTTAAATTAAGCGCATTTAAAAAAAACTGGGTACACAAAAAAGCTCGATATTTGGGTACCCCACGAGCTCACTGAAAGAAACCTAATGAACCGTGCACTCATTTGTGATTCTTTATTACGACGTAATGAAACCGAACCATTTTTGAAGAAGCTGATAACTGGTGATGAAAAGTGGATCACGTACGACAAGAACGTGCGAAAAAGGTCGTGGTCAAAGGCCGGTCAGGCTTTACAGACTGTGGCGAAACCCGGGTTAACTCGCAACAAGGTGATGCTGTGTGTGTGGTGGGATTGGAAGGGCATTATTCTTTATGAGCTGTTACCACCAGGCAGGACCATCGATTCTGAACTCTACTGCGAACAACTGATGAGATTAAAGCGAGAAGTTGAGAGAAAGCGGCCGGAATTAATCAACAGAAGGGGTGTGGTTTTTCATCATGATAACGCTAGACCTCACACATATTTAGCCACTCAGCAAAAATTAAGAGAGTTTGGCTGGGATGTGTTAATGCATCCGCCGTATAGTCTTGACCTTGCACCTTCCGATTTTCACCTGTTTCGGTCTCTTCAGAATTCTTTAGGCAGTGTCAGGTAAACATCGCGAGATAACTGCCAAAACTACTTGTCGCGGTATTTTGATAAGAAGCCCCAAAATTTCTATAGCAATGGGATCATGTCCCTACCTACAAGATGGCAAAAAGTTATCGAACAAAATGGTACCTACATACTTTAGTTAAATGTAAATTAACTATATTAAAAATTGTTTTGAATTTTCTTAAAAAATGCGAAAAAACTTTTTCCCCAACCTAATATGTAGATATACTTAGGGCTCGTTGCCACTTGCCCATCATTTTATAATTTACCTAAATTGTAACTATTTGTACTATGAATTTAATTATAGTAATAGCTCACTTATACTTTAGTTATAGTTACGAGGGGCGTTCAATGTATTCTCAGTATCGGGGTAATATACTAATGTTTCAGTTTCATTTATTCGCAAACAATACACATATTGTGTCGGAATATTTGGTACAGTAAAAAAATATATATACATGTAGGAAATTCTGCTAATAAAATAGCCGCTAGGGTTCCGCCAATAAAAGTATTATCAATTAAGGTTCCATGGCCAAATAAAATTAGGAACCTCTAGTTTAGACGATATGATTAAAAAGTTACGCGGTTTGGAAAGCGGTTAAGGGGGCACTGGAGGGACGACCGCCCATACAATTGGAGCATATTTCTAACTTAACAAACTATTATTTTAATTGTATTTATCTAGGTTCCCAACCATATATTAGATCAAAATACTTACCTAAAATGAAATAGAAGCGTATCGCATTCTGCATGTTTTTACGTCATAAAAGACCTGCGTTCAACCTAATTGTTTCGTATTAAAAACAACAACATCTTACGTATCCTAGTCATGGGAACATAGATTATATCGTCTAGTTACAGAATAATAACAAAATGAGAAAATTATAACAAGTTTTCAGTCATCATTTTTGGTATTACGAAACACGGTCTAAATCTAATCAAATTTAGAATAGTTATATTGCTATCACTGTCGCTCTGCGTGGCTAAACTTCGTCACTAAACAGGGATAGCAATATTCAGGCCGAAGTTTTTGACGTGGCCGAATTGAAGTTGCGCTCAGTGTTCGCCGGCGCGTTAAGAGGAAATACCAAGGGCTAGAGAATTGAAAATTAAGTATTTGTAAAATATATTGCTGTCGCGCAGTATGGCGCAGTATGCGCGATAGAGACAACTGCAGCTTGGACCGAAAATACCTATTAAAATTACACAAAATCAACGATTCGTAGTCCCCTGATATCTTCTCCAAAACTTGACCGATTTAACTACTTTCTTCATAATAAATTAACGATAGGCTTTGACCGTGTTCCTATGTTTTCCTTTTTTTATATAATCTAGTCAAATTTGTTTTCTGGGTGTTTGAACACAGCGGAAAATCTGTCAAATTTTATACGTTTTTGAATGTTCATATCTCTTTTAATAATTAATTTATGAAAAAAAGGAAAACATAGGGACATGCCAATACTGGCCATAGATTTTTGAGAAAAAAATTATTGCTGTACTGGCATTATCCAGGGAGGAAACAGGGAACTACGTTTGTATGGAAAAACGGCCCTTGTGTTTCCTCCTAAAAACTCGAGCTGGCACAACACATCCACAATCGATATGGGTCGATATCGCGGACCGAGTCGAAGTTACGCGTAGATGCTAGTGCAAGCGTTGAAAGCGACGAACGAAACCTGTTGGCGATCTGCTCATAGTTGCGGGTAAGAAAATAAAAAGTGTCGAGCACAGTGGCGCGAACAGTTTTTATGGGAGACTCGCGAGATCTCAGTTCGGGGCGAACCACTAGTACCTATATTGTTTGTGAAACTGAGTTTATTACCATTGGTCTTCTTAAAAAAATGGCAATAAGTACATTTTTGTAAATAAAGTCCTCTAGTTCCTCCTGATATAGTTTATAAACTCATTAAATTGTATTATTATTATTACCAGCCCATTGTGTCCCACTGCTGGGCAAAGGCCTCCCCCATTCTTTCCAGACACTTCTTTCAAGCGCTAAGATGCTCCAGTCCGCTCGGAAATCAGTGAGCTCATCCCTCCATCTCTGCTTTGGTCTGCCGCGACGTCTTCGCGCTGTGTCGGGGTTCCACTCGGTGGTGAGTAGGGAATGCAATCCCGACTCGAGATTGCAAATTCGAGATTCCGCGGGATTAGAAATATCAATCCCGCGGGATCCCGTCTAGTTTATAAAAAATGTTAATTTCGGATGACTGAAAAAGCTAATAACTGCTTGTTTGTGATAGTGAGGTTAACTAAAATAACATATTACTCGAAAGAAATAAAAATCTTTATTCTTTAATCTTACCAACTAAATAATTATCGTCACCTGTCGCTAATATTCGGAAATAGTCGGAATAGTTTTCTAACGCTGTTTGGCGTTCCTGCCGCTCGCGGCCGTCAGTCAGCGCGCCGCTTGCGCCCCGAGTGGACGTGTGTAGCGTCGCTGACCACTGCCGCCCAATCCCGTCAATCTCGAACTGGATCTCGTCATATGATGCGTCGGGATTGATCCCGAAAAATTACACGAGATCGGGATTGCATTCCCTAGTGGTGAGCTTAGCTCACTGATCACCCGACATACGGAATAAATGACCAGCCCAGTCCCACTTGAGTTTGGCGGCTTTCGCAGCTACATCTACGATTTGTGTTCGCGAGCGCAGCTCGGTGTTGCGTATGCGGTCAATACGCTAAATTGTGTTAGTAAAGTTAATTAAAATAAACATGGTCACCTGTTGTCCATGGTTATTTTACATTTATTTTTTATTTATTTTATTTTTGTTATAAAATTTGACCAAAAAATAAATACTATAAAATTTGAGGGTTGATCCGATTTTTTTGGGATCCCATCATCAGATCCTGACTTGGTGCCAATCTTTAGAACTATAAATAGAGATAGGTAAATACAATTAAGACTTATATCTAACACCATTACCTATAAATAAACTTACCTACACACCTAGTCAGGTCATAAGTATTGTCACACAGTAAAAACTTTTCTTTTAGAATGCTGGCCACAAAAAAGTTTATAGAATTCGAATTTCGAATTGTTCATGAAAATAAAAATGTAAACTTTTTAGAATTTGCCCATTGCACCTTTATTTATTATTTCCTTTGTTACTGAATTTTTGTTTGGTGTGCAATAAAGAGTTTTTCATTCATTCATAAAACTCAAACTATAAAATTTGAGGGTTGCCTCGATTTTTTTGTTTTCATCACCAGATCCTAACTTGGTGCCAATGTGGCCACCTGGGAAGTAGGTATACTCTTTTAACAAAACAGAATTTCTCAAACCAGTCCAGATGTCTTCGAGGAATCGGAAAACATACATAAAAAAAAATCTGCGAAATGATCCTTTTTTTGATACCGGCTGAAAATGAACATAACTCTAGCTAGGGTTTACTGAGTTTTCTATCTAGGTAGGTATATCAATTGATCTTAGTTTTCAACTTATCCCCTACATTATGTAATAAAGTAGTTTTTCAACATCACACAAAGGTTAACTGGAAGAAAATGCTTTCTAGCAACAAATTCGCCTATGTGCCTACATATATGTAGATTGTTTGATAAAATACGCACAAAAATGAAAGGGGTTATTGTGATGGACGAGCATAATAAATAAATTTGTGAAATGTTTACGAAGGACATGTGAAATTTATTTTGGCATGTAAAAACAAACACTACAATAAATGTATGTTGTGCTATTGCATAATGCTTGCCATCTAACCACAGATACTGTATTGGTGACGTCTCGAGATGTCTCTTGTTGTCCCTTTCTAACACAAAACCCGCAGTCATTTGTCTGGTCTGGTTGTTTCTCTATATATTATAAGTATGTATTTACCAAAATATATATATATATAAGTATTCTATCAGTTATCTGGCGCTGTGTGAAATGTCCAGCAATATTTATTATTATTATTTCCGAAAGAGAATTCAAATCGACCTTTATTTTTGGATGTCGATTGCAAGAGTAGCCAGTAAGTTTTATATCGAACTAATCACCTGAACTTAGTCGATTTTCTTTAAAATTTGTTAATATAACTAGTAGTAATTTAGAGAAGTCTTTTTATATGTTTTGAGAAACCGTCCCTTGAATATCGTCAGAATATTACCAAACACCCTGTATACATTTTTGGTAGTTTTCAATCAATGAAATTACGAAAAGAAAATAAAAAATCATTTAAAATTCATTATCATTTATTATTTAATTAGGAAGTACATACATCTACTTACAATGGACTTCGGACTGAGGACAATACGTGGTAAAAGCCAAAAGCCCATACTAACATCTAGACCGAGATAAACAGACGATACAAAGGACCACCATTTTTTTTTTATTTTTTTTTTCTGAAGGACTAATTCGCTGTTGGCCTCTGAGGCCTAGCGCAAGGGCACCACCACTAAGAGCTTGTCCAGAAAGGGCGAATTCGCCGCAATTCTCTCGCGCGTATTACGCGCGACCGTTGCGTCCAGAAGGAGCGTGCCAACGCGCGAGCATTTGGGGACGGATAAACAATTGAGTATCAAAACTTTGGCGCTCCATTTCTCTTGATACGTGCACTCGCTCTGAAGCTCGCGCGTAATCTGGACGCAACAAGGCGTCTCTAGTATCACGACTCGCGCGTATAACATCTAAGAGTCGTATACGTACAAGAGTCTGGCGAAGTGCACGTGGTCCTTCACTATTGGCCTTATGAATAAGCTCAGAGTCGCTCAACGAGATGCTCGGAGTTTCTCTACGGGATCGAATCAGAAATGAGGAGATACGTAGGAGAACTCAAGTCACCGACATAGCCCGACGGATTAGCACGTTGAAGTGGCAATGGGCAGGCCATATAGCGCGCAGAACAGATGGCCGATGGGGCCGGAAAGTTCTCGAATGGAGGCCACGGACCGGCAAGCGCAGCGTAGGACGTCCACCTACAAGATGGGCAGACGACTTGGTAATAACCGCAGGTCTATCAGGGAGGCCTTTGTCCAACAGTGGACGTCCTACGACTGATATGATGATAATGATGATCTCGCCAACGCGCGTATGAATTTGCGTGTATCGATTCGCGGTGACTTCGCCCCTTCTGGAAGGTCTTAGGTGCGAGCCTCGGCTTGGCCTGTTGCCAGGATGGGGATAGGAAACGCCCGGGTACGTGCTTGTACCTCATGTAGGCGGTGACTGAAGGGACTCGTCGACCTCGCCGGCGGGGTCGGTGTATCTGAGAAGTGTTTGCTCTGTCTAATGTAGATTACTAATTAATAATCTAACCTCAAACAGTTTTGCATTACAAAAAGATTAGCTGGAAGAAAATGCTAATTATTACTAAGACCACTTATATTTACTAGTGCAATGCTTTCTCTTCCAGACAACCTTTCGACTTCGTGACAGTGCTTGAGCACGGGTCTATTTATCTCGGCCTATGCTTAAAATAAACATATGTATCTCTATATATATAACATATATAAAGAAAGTTCTTTTTCGAACTAAAACAATTCATTCATCCATACTTTTGAGAATGTGCGAATGCGAACATTGTGTTATGTATATTTTTTTTTCACTAATAATGATTGATCCACCCAAATAGGTGGATCAACTTTTTAGGGTTCTGGACCAAAATTGCAAAAAGCGGAGTATTTTTTTTATACTACATCGAGATGGAACAAGCTTATTCTTAACAAGCACCTGATGTTAAGTGGTAACCATCGCCTATAACAAAGTATTGCCTCGTAGGTCACATACCTTAGATACGTGCCCTACGATGCACTGCTCAGCGTCCATCAACAGGCATACAGGTGTAAAGCCTCATGTGCCTGTAATTTGCCTGTACAGAAAAACGTTACAGTTAAAGGGGGAGGGATGCAGAAAAACGTTACAACGCGTTACGGGGGGGGGGGGGGGCAGAAAAACGTTAAGACGCGTTAGGCGGGAGAGAGAATAAGGGGGGGGGGGGGGGGGGGGGGGCAGAAAAACGTTAAGACGCGTTAGGCGGGAGAGAGAATAAGAGGGGGGGGGGGGGGGGGGGGGTACAGAAAATCGTTACGGCGCGTTACATGGGGCGAGGGGGGGATCAAAGACTACATTACGTATTACTTGAACGCGCCCATAGTACAGCAGTGTGTGTGTGTGTGTGTTGTGTGTGTGTGCTCGGGCCCGTGAGCTAGTAATACAGTGTGGAAGAGGAGCGTGAACGTATATTAGCAAAGTATAACATCGGTAGCGCACGCAGTACATCGATCAGAGCGCGCAAAGGACGCTGACGCAGATCAGTAGTTGAAGTCGTCTCCGTCTCCGTTCTCGTCCTCCGGGTTGTACTTGTTCTCGTCCTCGGCGGGCTCCTGCTTGATCTGGACGTCGAGCGCCGGGATCGAGAACTCCGGGTAATCTGGAAGGAGCATCCATTTTTAGTTAACCAGCCGATTTATTTAATGGTGAAACAATTTTTGAAATCGGACTCTTAGTTCTTGAGTTTATTCGTTGCAACAAACATACTAATGTTTCCTCTTTATTATATTAGTATACATTATAAAACAGTACACATAGCTATAGCTCGCGACTATAATAGCGCGCTTGATCTATAGGTACTAATAATATAAAGAGTAACGATTTGTTTGTTTGTATTGAATAGGCTCCGAAACTACTGGACCGATTTAAAAAATTCTTTCACTGTTGCGAAGCTACACTATCCCCGGGTGGCATAGGCTACTTTTTAACCAACTGCGCAGGAGGAGGGTAATGTTTTTATTGACATACTAAGACTGCGAAGCTGCGGATTTGTCAGCTAGTGTATTGTGTCCTTGGATCTCTTACTCAGTACTTCAAGTTCAAACACATTTAATTTTATATTATTAGGTGCCCCACGATGCAGTGCCCTGCGGCCATCAACTAGAGGCATTCTGGGGTCCAATTCTGCTAAAGCAATCGCTTCACTATGACAATGGTATCGTCGCGGAACTAGTCACTATTGACACTTTTTGGTATTCTATAAATACCAATATTTTTTATGATAAATCCATTGAAAGTTTGGCAGCTTATGGCACCGGCTCTATAATTGTTTTGACGTGAATATGTTTCTAAAATTACTTCCATAGTGGGAGGCAATTCAAAGGAATGATAACACAATCAGGGGATACAGGTTTGGTGTTACATCACTGGATAGCTGAAGGATCAAAGTATTCGTTACGACGCCATATAGTCCTAGCCTTAGGCTAGGACTATATGGCGTCCTGGATTGTCACCAATCATTTGAATTTTTCCTGCATCGACTACACACGATCCGAGGCCATCCGGTTCCGATTTTTACCTGGAAACTACCGGGACACGGTCCGGAGTCGCAGGCACCGCCCCCCGCTATTTTTCGGTACAAGTGAGCGGTGCTAAAATTTTTATAAAATTTTTTGAGATGATTTTAATAATTTTTAACTTTCCGTATGTGTTCGGATAACACTATAAATAAAAATACTATTTAAAATAAGCAATGTAACATCTCTTGTCAATGTACTGAACTGCAACGTTTGGCATTGAGCAGGTACAAAAAACTATATAAGTTTTCCTGTAGATGGAGCTAACGGCGCTTTAGTCGTAATTCTGAATCATCTCACTAATTTCGACCTAGAGGTGAAATGGCCTGGTAGCAAAATTGGATAGTGCATCCTCGTATCAAGAGGAAGGTCGCGGGTTCAAGTCCCGTCTAAGACTTGAAATTTTTGAGATGATTTTAAAAATATTGAGTTATACTATTCACTTTAAGAATAAATAATTAAATTAATATTAAATAAATATTTAAGCGGGGCTCCCATACAACAGACATGATTTTTTTGCCCTTTTTATAGATAATGGTACGTACCCCTTCGTGCGCGAGTCAGACTCGCGCTTGGCCGGTTTTTTATTATTCTAAAACGTAGTACTAATAAAATAAATAAACGTTTTAAATACGGGTCAAAATGTTCGCTTCTCCCTTTAGTTTTTGAGTAAATAGAGTTTTTACCAGCTACCTTGTAAATCTTGCATACCATTCTAAAAAAGTAGGCATCGTCGGGACGTCTGTCCAATGCAAGTGCTAGCGGTCGACTGAGGGAATTTTTCTCCTGATTCAATCGGACCTTGTGTAGTCGATAACCTCGGAGAGACCGGTATGATATATAGTCCTAGCCTAAGTGAGGTCTGTGACGGATCGCGCGCGTTGGAGGGGGAAGCGCCGCCATTTTGAGGTAATTTTGCTGCATCTCGAGATTTCCATTTAGTATGACTTCGAATATTGCTAGAGACTCACCGTCCGCAGGCTCCTCCTTGACCTTGATGTGCTCCGGCTTGACCTTGTGCTCCTTGCGCTCCTTGTCGCGGCGCGAGCGCTTGCGCGACCGCGAGCGCTCCTTGTCGCGGCGTCGGCGCGAGCGCGACCCGGACCGGCGCCGGCGGCGGCTGTAAACACATACACTATTAGAACACATCAGGGATGTTACGGAGCTTCGACAAGAGTGTTCTATAGTTTTTATTCCGAAATTCCCACGGGAACGGGCAATTACAAGATTGCGAAGCCGCGGGCGGGTCAGCTAGTAATAATATAATATGTAGTACAAATAATTAATTGATCGAAGTGAGATCGGCTTTGTATGTATGTATGATTGTTTGTCCGAGGATAACTTTCGAAGCGTTTATCCGATTATCGTGAAACGTGGTATATAGGTAGGTAGTGATGGCACAAATGTGGTGTGACACAATGAGCTAAAAATGCGGGGGGGAGGTGAGATATTGGGGTTCAAGTGGGGTAAAAAAAACTAAAATGGAACAATCGGGTCAAGTGGCATGTCTAGTAAAAGGCCATTGTGAGTACATTTCGACTCCGTTTTTTATTATTAGTTTAAACCATGTTGTTATTAAGTTATTAGCCATAATAATAACTGAACTTTGACAAAATTTACAAGGTACACCAGTGACCCCAAAGTGCTATAATTTGGTATGCGTTTAGCTTTAGTGACACAAATATAGAGAAAAGTCTGAAATCCAGAATAACTGCAATTTCTAGCCCCAAAAAAATAACCATATAACATGAACTCCTGTTACTGTTAATTTGAATGAAACTGTAGGTCAAGTGAGTTGGTTATGTATTTCGTGGCACTATTTTGATAGCAAAAGATTAGATACTAATAAAATTTTTAGTTATTATAGGAGACTCGCGAGATCTCAGTTCGGGGCGAACCACTAGTAATATACAGTGTTTTTTTTAACTGTAACAGTACGGCAGCACCCTTAACCAGAGGAGATACGGGTGCAGTTTCTTTTAAAACATCAGCTCCTTTTCGAAGAAAAACATTTTGGCATTAAAATTTTTTTGATCAAGTGTGAGTAGCGCCTTAAAATGAATCAAATTTGTAAAAATTTTTTTTGATGCCGATCGATGCAGTCTTTTGTAAGGATTATTTTATTGTATCGGATGAAAAAAATCTGAAAAGCGGAAGTTAGTCAAATTTGATAAAAAGTATTCTCATACAACAGGACAATCAAAATTCCTTCTACAAACATTTTATTAGATTCTAATTGCACATTAAAGAAGTATTAATACTGTAGCGATTAAGAAGTTTAGGAACTCCATGCTCTCATGAGCAATTCAAAAACAAATAGTATTTTTATTTATAGTGCTATCCGAACACATGCGGAAAATTCCAAGATTTTTAAAATCATCAGCTCAAAAATTTCAAGCCTAGACGGGACTTGAACCCACGACCTTCCTCTTGATCCTCGTATCCTCGTATCAAGAGGAAGGTCGCAGGTTCAAGTCCCGTCTAGGCTTGAAATTTTTACAAAGGACTGCATCGATCGGCATCAAAAAAAAATTTACTAACTTGATTCATTTTAAGGCGCTACTCACACTTGACCAAAAACATTTTAATGCCAAAATGTTTATCTTTGAAAACGAGCTGATGTTTTAAAAGAAACTGCACCTGTATCTCCTCTGGTTATGGGTGCTGCCGTACTGTTACAGTAAAAAAAACACTCTGTATAGTTTAGTATAGTATGGTTTAGAATAGTGTATGTATTTATGTATAGCATAGTTAGTGTTACCCTTCAGCGTCCTCCTCGCCGGCGGCGCGCGGCGTGCGCTCGGTGCGCTTCTCCCTGTCGCGGTCGCGCTCCTTGTCGCGCTCGGTGCGCTCGCGTTCGCGCTCGCGAGCGGGCCGCCGCGAGCGCGAGCCCGAGCGGCGCCGCGGCGAGCGGGACCGACTGCGGCGCCGGGGCGCTGCGGGAACAATACCACATTACTTGCATCTACAAACTCCCAGACATAGAATAGTTGTTAGGTATAATATTAGATAGTAAACGTTTTTTACAAGCTTTTTATTATATTGAAAAGCACTAAAATTGATATCTTGTAGTTTAACCACATTTCGTACATTTAATATCATTTTCACAGCACCTGCTCGACAATGTCAAATTATATGTCATTTAAACCTCACCGAAAGCAGGTGATTAAATCCCTGCGGCTGAGCCGCGCGTAAAGGTGTACTGAATTTCAAGTGTGATTCAATGTGATTTGAATTTGGAACCTCATCTGTATTAAAATTTGAACCAGAGACACACACAATAAGAACTTATTTGTAAATCGAACTGACCTCTGCACGGAATGCACCACCTAGATTTGGTTTTTATTGTCTCGCAGAAAGTGTGCAGTGTCTGCATCTTGGGCGTGCTTATATGCCTCTCTGTACTCAGGATTCAATACGGCGCCCGTGCCGCAAGACACTGCTTTACCCCCTTGTTTACGCACAGGTGTCGCAAATTGACACTTCCGAACACTGATTTAGATGTATATTGTCCTTATTACAGCGTATTTTGGAAAGAGTTTTTTGGTACAGTCTGATTTGGATTTTACAAGTCGAACGAACAGAATGAATTTTTATATGAATGAACATAAAATAACTAGACAGAAGGTACTATCGCCTCGTTTAATAATGTACAATGGATGGTGTACCTCTGTCGTCATGCTTGGTGCGGTCGTCCCTGTCCCGCTGCTCGAGTCTGTATCGCTCCCTCTCCCTCTCGTTGTCCTCGCGGCCCGAGTGCTTGATGTTCACGTCGTTGCCTCCGCGCCGAGTGCCTCCGAGCCCGCCGCCTGGAATACACATTACATAATATATAAAAAACAGGATTTTTTTTTTTGAAGTGAAATATTTATTTGTTATACAAGAGTGCAAAGTTGCTTTTTAACCGTAGTTTTTAATTTAGCTGACCGAGCAAGCAAAGGATTCTAGGATTCAAAAATTAGAATCCTGACCAATAGCGAGGGAATCAAAAGAGCAAGAGTGCAACACCTAACTTTTCAGCTCCTGACACCTGCTTTTATTCAAGTTTTCACTTCTGCTGGCACTCCCGGAGTGACACTTCATTTTTTTACGCATTAATTAAATTTACATTGTTAGAAACTTAAAATTAATTGGACGAGCGAGCGAAGCGTCTCACTTTCTATATTGGCGAAAAAATAATAGAGAAAGAAAGAAACAAAAAAATATTATACCAGTTATTAGATTACCAGTAAATAGATATCAGTTATTAGCAGCCGCCGCAAAAAGGTTCCAGCTCAGCATTTTGCTGTGCAGCGCCGGTCTTCCGTTCAGGTCGCATTTTTCAACCGATTTTGGCGAAAATTGATTTATCGCCTTTTTTGATTGGGGGGAAAATAGGGGAAGTTTTCTGTAGCGTTATTTATCGACGGATTTCAATCAAATTTGAGATGCACACTAAGGACTTCATTCTACACAAGATGTTGTGTTAATATTGTTCGATTTTTAGACGTTATTATCTAAATAACCGTTTGCGGTGTGTTTATGAAAATTGGAGCACATATGTATCGCGCAAGTCTCAATATATGAGGCAAATTTGACATGTTTATGTGAAATACTTTTTGAGTTATGGAGCTGGTCAAAAGTGGCTCCAAATGGTTCGTGTAATATTACACACGGTGCTACTCTGTTAGCTTGACCTTTGCTTGACACGCTGCCGCGTGTCTAGATCAAGCAATAGGAATACGATTTAACGTAATAAACACAGGAATAGTTTGTTAACGCTAAGTTAAATCCAAGGAATCGTTTGCTAACGCCAAGTTAAATATAAGGCCATAGAATAAGAATTGTAAAATAGTTAGTATGAGAGGTTTCATAAAGGCATTCGCTCGGAAATGAGATGGCACAATTTTGGTGTGCATAAATGAGCTAAAAATGAGGGGGGGGGGGGGGGGTGTTGTTGAGATATCGGGGTTCAAGAGGGGTAAAAAATAACAAAATGAGATTATCCGGTCAAATGGCACGTCTAATACACCAGTGACCCCACAATACTGAAATTTAGTATGCGTGTAGCTTTAGTGACACAAATATAGGGCAGTCTGAAATCCAGAATAACTGCAATTTCTACCCCAAAAAATTATAACCAATTAACATGAACTCCCGTTACCTGTAATTTGAATGAAACTGTAGGTCAAGTTAGTTGGTTTTGCATTTCGTGGCAATATTTTGATAGTCAAGATTATACATAATATTTTTTTTTGTTTTTTATAGGAGACTCACGAGATGTCAGTTGGGGGCGAACCACTAGTTACTCTTGATTTGGGAACGCGTTTATAAGTTTTTAAAAATATAATTTTGAATTAAATCTAAAATAAAACTAGGATTACGTTCACACCGATTTGAGGTGGATTAAATAATGACGCTATTCAACGTACAGAGCTAACACGGTGGTCGATACCGAGACTGCTGTGTTGGCTAAAATGACAAAGCTTAACTTCTAAGAAGTGCATTTGCAAATGCAGCAAAATTATACTTGTAAATTAATCTAGGGCTGAGGGATGAGGGGCAACCATAACTAGTTGTATAATGCAACTCACCCAGCCGCCTCGGCAGCCATCCCTTGACAGTGCGGGCTCGCTCTACGTCAACCAGCACACGCTTACCGTCGATTTTCTTGCCATCGGCGTGCTTGTACGCGGCTGAAACATTCACAAGCAATATATAACCACTCATCCCTTTTATTGGCAACATTTAAAAATACCATTTGCAAATTGACAAAAGACTTTAAATTAAGATTTGTATTGGGGCAATTATGTTAACACAAACTGAACGGTACGACAGCATTTAGACTTGATCTCTACACTGCCGCGGAATCTATACTAATATTATAAAGAGGAAAGATTTATTTGTTTGTATGTTTGCATTGAATAGGCTCCGAAACTACTGGACTGATTTAAAAAAATCTTTCAATGTTGGGAAGCTACACTATCCCCAGGTGGCATAGGCTACTTTTTACCTAACTGCGCAGGAGGAGGGTAATGTTTTTATTGAAAAACTACGCGTGCGAAGCTGCGGATTGGTCAGCTAGTGTAAGATAAATTCATGTAATGAAATTGTACGTAGCGTAATGAACTATGTGAGAAGGTCGGGCGAGCTTGCTTCGCACTGTGGCGCGTCTCAGCGATCTTGCCCACGCAGATGGTCAGGGGTTGCTACTTCGCATCAGTGCACTCATTGATTCAATATGGCACTGAGTTATTTGGGCGTGCTGCCGATGTAGAGCGCGTCTTCAGAATTCAAAAACGAGCCGTGAGAGCCATCGTGCTAGTACCACGAGAGACATCGGTGAGGTCCTATTTCAGATCGTTGGGGATAATGACAGTGCCTGCCATAGTCATATTCCAAACGGCGTTGTACGCTAGGAACAACCTGGAATCCTTTGTCACCCGTGGAGAAGGCCATAGGTACAACACGCGGAACGGGCATAAACTGCGGGCAATCTCCCATCGGCTGACCAAAACGTCGAAACTGGTGCATGTTATGGCTCCCAGTATTTACAACGGACTCCCCAAGGATATAAGAAACGCCTGCTCGACACAATCCTTCAAAAATAAGCTCAAACGGTGGTTAGTCGAACTGATGCCATATGAGGTTGACCAAACGTAGTTGTATTGTATTTTTTATTTTTATTTATTTTACGAATAATTCGAATTTATGAATAATTTAATTTAATTTATGAGTATTATTGTACCAACCTCTGTAGGTTCCAATTTTATTTTATGTTATGTTTAAGAAATGACTTGTAATTGATTTTTTACCAATAAATAACTATGAACTACTATGAACTTTGTTTCAATTGTGTTACATACAAACAAGAGACGAGCCAGACAGATCTGAAAGACGCGTGACCAGGAGCCCAATTCTGCTAATTTTTATGGAGCCATAGAATTATTTTACTATCATGTTTGTTGTTCCTGTCAAATTTTCAATGGTGTTGTCATAGCAATGGCGGTTATTGAAAAAATTGGTTGTCTGTAAAGGCGGTTTACGGACGTGATAACAAGAAAGATAGATGCGTCACAAGCCGATCGTGCCTTCTATCGCTTGTTCCGCGCTCTCGTTTGCACGCTCGGCTCAGGCGGAACGTGACAATGAGTCATGCTTTTTCGTGCGTGCAGCCGGCGTTTATCGATTTATAAGACGATTATCACGTCAAAAACAATGTATTATATATTTCCATTTCTTTATTTTTTCGATGACAGCTCCTGTGAAAACTTGAACGGGCGTCTTTTTTACATTAAGTATGCATTATTTTATAAAAATATGACGCTTACGCACGTACAATGTTATACCAGAGTCGGAGAAACTGATAGTGATGGAGCTATCGATAAATGTAACACGATAACAGACCCGATATTTTTTTACAAAATGTAAGAAACTAAACTACTGCCGGATAATTTTGTACAAATTTATTAACTAATATTATATTGCATGACAAGATGTTACACGTATTAATTAATGATTGATAATGGCAACTTCTTTAAAATTTTCGAAGCTGGTTGTAAAATAAGTAGGTATAGGTACTCGACAATGAAACGAAATAATTATAACGACAGTGTAATCTTTATTTTTTTTATTTTAATCAATATCTGATGAGTCGTCACTGTCACTCGATGAGCTCTACCCATGAGGTCACAACACTACAACTATCAAATTAGAACTGTCATCGGGAAAATAAAGAAATGGAAATAGTACAGTAGAATAGCACAAGGTATCTATAGTGGCGATTTTGCGACGATTATGCATATGTCATATCTATAGATATCGGTTTAGTAGATTTGGATCCGTTTAATGGCTCGTATTTAGTTTGTACGTTATACGATTGGCATAAACATTATGCTATGTACAGTTGATTCGCATACCCGTTCCGCAGCAACGGAAACTGAGCGTAGCGTAGATTTTTTTTGACAGTTTTCAATTAAAAACCTGTCAAAGCCATGCACCGGACTCGACTTCGATCTCGCGCCCAAACTTACTTCTTTTTCTTTTACATGCGGACAGTTGAAACTTTTTGACAGTTTCGAATGAAAGAGCTGTTATAGTTTGACCGAAACCGCTGTACCGCTCCTGAGGTATGCGCGCGGCGAGACGGGGGGGATGTGTCGGCCGCTCCGATCTATCAGTCTGCCGTCAACGCTCACGGCGGTAGGTAGCTTTTGTAACGAACGGTCTATGTCAGACGCACACGAGATAAATATCACATATATGTGCCAACATAATTGCCACATTGACTATCAATTAGATATTACTTTTCCAAATTATAATAAGTTTATACATGTTACTTCGATATGTCTATCAGCCCTGAATTGTCCTCACTACGCTATACAAGTTATGATTCATGCTAAAAAAAATATAAGAGAAGCATTGACCGCCCTTTTCACCCTCTTAGGGGATGGATTTGGAAAAATCCTTGCCTAAATCCCACACAGAATATATTCTCTAGATTTCATGTCTGTAGGTTTAGTCTCTGAGTAATATCAGTCAGGCAGGACTTAGATTCTTATTTACTTAAGATAAGATAAATTATAATCTGATTTTTTATTCCGTAGAATTCTGACAGCTGTCATTTTTTGAGATGTCACGTGATTACAAACCTTTATGGCGAGGTACATTTTTTTTTTCAATACGAGTCTGATTATCTGAGTCATATTGTATTTGTTAGTGAATGTAACTATTTTATGAAGTGCGGCGCTCTAAATCAAAAGGGGATTTACAGCGAGCCGGCAAGCGAACAAATATAACAAATACATAACAGAAACTTAGCAAATATAACAAGATAATAACAACAAATAGCAGCAAATACCCGAGAACACATGAGCGCATTCGAACATTCAGAAAGTCACTCTCGGATGTATGGCCGTAGCTAGTTGTTGCCACAATTATGCCAATGTCAAGTCGACAGGTTTAAACAAAGAGAAGTCGAAAGAAAATCCATGAAGGTGACAGCAGACAGCGTCATACCTTATTTTTTAATTTTTATTCTTGATGAATTATCAAAGACAGTTTTAATAGCATTTAAAACTTCCATGTGAATTACAAAATTAATAATTTTGTAAAGCTTTGACTAAAAAGGTTTATTATACATGACTTAGTAGGAAGTGTTGCCAGCGAAAGAAAAATAACCTGCTAACTGAAAAATATAACTTTGATAATTCGATATTAAAAAAATTCATAGAATAGAATATAAAATAACGCCATAACATTTTAAATACACCAGGAAGTTTAAAATTTAGTTGGAAAGCTTTTTTTAGTAGCACCAGTTATGAAATGTCAGAATTCTACGGAATAAAAAATCAGAGTATAGATAATTCATTGACTTAGATGGACAATGAATTTCTAATTTTAATGTCCTGAATATTTTGTTGTATGAATCATTTGTGTTATCATTTAAATACTTGTTATATTGCGTGGATTTAAGTTTTTTGAATAAAATACATTACATTTTTTTTAATTCGAGAACGCACTGATTTGTAGACGTTCTAAACAGTAGAGATTTTTTAATAAATAATTATATAAATTCTAATTGATTTAAAGTTTTCGCTTCCTTTCTAGTTAACATACATGTTTCGAGTAATATGCAAACATCAAAATTGATAGTCAAAGATAAACCTTAATCTAAAATTGTGTATTTTTGGAAATAATTTCGTTAAACATATAATATGCACAAAACATACTTCAAATTCAAAAATTATATTATTTTACACCAGATAATGTAATCAACAAAGAGCATTGCCGTCTATAATCCAAAACAATATGTACTAACAACAATCCAATAAATAATCTACTTGAATCCACCTTTCCATACATTGCGGTGTCTTTAGAGTTTAAACAGTGCTATTTGTATGGAACCGTGGTTCCAAATTCAATATTATTCTTAATTTCTTTAAATCACGTGTAATTTGCTCACCAACAAGGCTAAATATGGTGACACCATTCATTTCTGTTATTTTATATTTTTACCCCTTTTGTGGCGAAAATAAATCTTTATCTTTTATGCCCACATTTTATTGTTCTGAATTACAGAGAGCCATTCCTCTAAATTATTACCTTATATTACATAGGTATAGATAAAAATGTAGTATTCATGAATTTGAAATATGCTTTTAAACCTGAAAATATATCACAAAAAATATAAAATAATAAAATTATACCCACTTTCGATACCTACCGACCGTGCCAGACGCCGTTATAAATCTTTACGAGTATTGAAGAAATATGTATGTGAATACCCACCGTAATATACCTACCGTCAGACCTTATTTACTTACTTTTTTTTTGTTCCGGACCACGTCGTTAAATGTCAAAACCTTTGCGCATTACTTACATTCCATCCGCGCATTTACTCTAATAATAAATATACAAGAAACTAAATTTTTTTCATGATAAATTTTACAACCGACTTCAAAAGCGGGAATCGGAATCATAAATATTATTCCCCAAAAACAATACAATCCCCTAAGTGCAAATAGTGATGTAAACTTACCTAAAACACACGTAAGATTAAAAAAATCACCTATACGGAGGGTGGTTAGAATTTTTTTGTTTGAAGTCGGTTTTTTTTAAATTGTATGTTGGCGTCTTACCACATACAAACCTATTAATACGTGGCCCTTCTGGTATGTGGAACGGTCTTAACGGCTGGGTCTGTGGTGTGAAATAGAAAAAACCCTTATTAATTCAATACAGGTTGTATTTTTTTGTCGGGCGGGAGGCATAGCGCCGTGCGGCCTTCTCGGAGGTATCAAAGTAAAACCTTAATGTTAAATATTATATAACGCCCGTTATGTTCACTTTACCTCAACATTTGTTAAGCGTTCACTCAAACTCATTTAATCTAATAGAAGACTGAACAGAAGATTGGAAGATCAAAAATAGAACACTTGATTCACTTGGCTACATTGTAAATAAATATATATTGCTGGACATTTCACACAGCGCTTTTTAGCCCCAAAACAAGCAGAGCTTGTATTATGGGAACCAGATAGCTGATTGAATACTTATATACTTTTGTATACGTAGAAAAACATCCAGACGTGGAACAAATATCTGTAGATCATGCAAACATTTGTTCCGCAATGGGAATTGAACCCCCAACCTCCTGCGTCTCAACACTGTGCCACGGAGGTCGTCACTGCGCGCACGACCGCTAGTCACCGCCTGTCATACGCGAGCGGCAAGGGGCGTGACGAGAGGAGAGAGTTTAGTCGATCCCCCATTCCCCTCCAGTTGTGCCGCTGCAACCGCGACATTTGCAGATGCAGCCGCAGCGACGCTCGGAATAGTACTTTAAAAGTGCCATCACCTCATTGACGTCGATCAGTACTATTTGACTTGTTTATCAAGATAAAGTATAGGGGCAACTCTATTCTTCATATTTAGTGGAAATTTAGGTTCTACGTCGCATTACTAACAATAATAGGTTATAAGTTGGCAGTCCCCTATACTGACTAGATTTTACAGAATTTTATAAATTTACAAAATAATGTGTATTTTTATAACAGCAATTGTTGCGTGTAAGAAACAAATGAATGAGGGCTTTTCATTTTCGATTTAAAAAGAAAAAACTAGTTCCAAATATCGTAACAGATGGCGCTGTCTGGAGATGCACCGAAAAATATGATTTAAATGCCAAAATCTCAAAACCACTATCAAAATTTCGAAATCACAAACTGATTTCGTCAGATAAATAATCACAAATATTTGTTTTTTTTTATTTCAAGTTCCTCTGAAAATAATGTTGACACGGCAATTGACATTGACAATTCACTTACCTTTGTTATTCGGAGCATGACAGAGCAACGCCATCTGTTAGCAGTTATACACACATGGCCGCGAAAACCTCTCATTGTTTGTACATACTTTGTATATTAGTTTGAATGGGATAACCTCAAAAACTACTTAACCTATTCCGAAAACTCTAACAATTAGAAAGCTACACAATCCCTGAATCCCGTATGCTATATTTTAGTCTAATAAAAAATAGTTCACAGTACGAAATCTCAATATTAGTAAATGTAGTCTGAGAAAAAGGCGCAACTTGGCGCTAACGAAGTTGCGAGCGGGTCAGTATCACATAGATATATATATTCCAAAGCATATATGTAATCCTTGGAAATACATATACAAAAATAACTAATATACAAAAATCTAGTTATTTTTGCATATATTATGTATTTCCAAGGATTACATATGTCATTTGGAATACATATATCTATGCGATACTGACCCGCTCGCAATTTCGTTGACGTATACATAATATACAAAAATAACTTGTATACAAAAATAGCTGGTATACATTAAATACACTCCGAGAAGGCCTCAATTTGGAACAGTGTCATACAAAATTGAATACAGCAATGTTGTGTTCGAAATGTACATTACGACAGAATATCATTTTCATAACGATGAATCCGAGGACCAAACAGTTACAACTTCTTGTATTTGTTACTTGGTTATTATTATATTTGGGGGGAGGCCTTTACCCAATAGTGGGAAAATATAGACTATTAAAAAAATATTTTATAGATATTCCTGAACATTGGATTAAGCGTATAGCCATTGTTCACATGTTTGTGTTATGTAGCTTCAAACATCATCATCACGTCAACCATAAGATTGATAAATTGATTGAAAATACTTTATTGCACTTATAAACCGAGAATATATAGTGCACAGAAATGAAAACTAATGAAAATTTGCACAGGACTAATAAATAATAGCATATTATTGGTCATACTACATTAATACATTTTTTTAATACTACTTATATGGCAAACGAGCATTCAGTCCACCAGATGTTAAGTGGCTACTGCAGTCCATGGATATCCACATAGAACTCAAAACAAGCTATTATGTTGTCTTAATCTCTATGTGGATACGTTGCCATACTATAGGACTTAGCTGTTATGCCTATGTGCCAGTAATTACAGGAACATACCATTACCATCTAACCGGAACACAGCAGCACAAGTACTGCTATTTGGCGGCAGATAAAGGTAAGGCGGTGGTGCCCACTTCCTCGAGCCCATTCACAAAAGCTCTACCACCAGTCAGTCATATTTACTGCATTCACAACGGTCAACGACCAAATTCTCTTAACCGAGTAATAAAAACAGATGTTTATAACCATTTAGTCCTCGCATAATGTTGATATGTCTGTATGTGTAGGTACTCACAGTGCATGTCGCGTTCGTGTTCATACTCTATAAAGGCGTAGCCCCGGGGCTTGTCATTCTCCTTGTTAAACACCATGTGGATCTGAAAAATATCATCAAATAAATTAATATAACTAAGGAGTTACCACTCAATCAATCCATGATAATCTATACTAATATTATAAAGAGGAAAGATTTGTTTGTTTGGATTGAATAGGCTCCGAAACTACTGGACCGATTTAAAAAATTCTTTCACGGTTGGGAAGTTACATTATCCCCGGGTGACATAGGCTACTTTTTACCCAACTGCGCAGGAGGAGGGTAATGTTTTTTATTATTAAACTACACGTGCGAAGCTGCGGATTGCTCAGCTAGTTATCTATAAATAACGGTACAATAGGCGGTCCTATCGCTGAAGTCAAATTAGTGGAACAACAAGGTATAATATTAAGATATTGTCAAGTGAGCGTTTGTGTATTTATTTTCACCACTAGCTGACCAATCCGCAGCTTCGCACGCCTAGTTTTTCAATAAAAACATTACCCTCCTTCTGCGCAGTTGAAATGAAATGAAAAACATTTATTTGACACGACGACATGGCATACACAATCAACAAAGTAACAAATGATGGGATACCTTGACTTCTGGTTAATTACGTTATTTTGTACATAAATTAAGACAAAAATGCCAGACCTCAAGAAGTTCTAATAAGTAAATGCTTAGATAACAGAAACATCCCACGCAACTTTCAACTACCTAATTATAAAAAGTCGCGCCAAAATGGCGCCAGCTCAGCATGTGCTAAGCAGGTAGGCTATAAGCGTACCTACTTAACGCTGGCTTTCTGCTGACCCCAAATAATGATAGTGTCGTCACAAACGCCAGTACTGCTCTAGCCACTTATCATGCCATGCCAATCATGCCAAAGTGGCATCAGCTCAGCATGTGCCAAGAAGGTAGGCTAGAACCTAGCTACTTAACGCTGGTATTCTGCTGATCCCAGATAGTGTCGTCACGGACGCCAGAAACGTGCACTGCTCTCGGGGATTGAGTGAAAGTAGGTATGTGTAGCACCTACCTACCTACCCGCCCATGTAAAAGTCTAAAATAATATATTATATACATGACACATATATACACATAACCACATATATACCATCTACAGAATTTATAACATTATAACAGCTTGTAATACTAAAAATACTTAAATAAATATACATACTTATATAGCCTAGTATTTTATGTATATACAAAGAAACAAATTTATAATCCTACCTGTGATTCCTACAGTTGGGTAAAAAGTAGCCTATGTCACCCGGGGATAGTGTAGCTTCCCAACAGTGAATGATTTTTTTAAATCGGACAGTAGTTTCGGAGCCTATTCAATACAAACAAACAAATCTTTCCTCTTTATAATATTAGCATAGATTATTGTTAGTTGTATTGTTACTACACGTGAAAATCTGTAATTAGCTTTCTGTAATTATTACTGTAATCTATCTAAGATAAAATAGCTGTTGATTTACCAATAAATTAAATAAACAAATATTTGTTACAGTACACCCTATTTCTGCTTATGAATAATTCATTCATTCATTTAATTTGTTTACGAGAGTGTTGGTTATTGGAATGTCTCTTGCTGAAAATAGATTCCCAGAGCAACCGATTCTGTGTAACCTGTACCCATCAGCTCCCAGCAATCTTTGGACTCTTTTCATCTAGTGGGAGTCCTATTTTCATTCTATTCACATTTCAAGATCACCGAGCCCAATCTGACACTGTAAAAATACGTTAAAACTGTTCCAATACATTTATGTACTCGGTACTCGTATGACGCAGCGGGTGAACAGCCGGCTAAAACGCATGACGTTGCGGGTTCCATTTCCAACGCGGAACAAATGTTTGCATCATCTACAGATGTTTCCTCTGGGTCTGATTGTTTCTCTATACATGTTATGTATGTATTTACAAAAATTATTACCTATATAAGTATTGTATGAGTTATCTGGTTCCCATAGTACAAGCTCTACTTAGTTTGGGGCTAGATAGCGCTGTGCGAAATGTCCAGCATTATTTATTTAGCAATAAGGGGGCGTCCATTAATTACGTGAGGCGTTTATGACAATTTCTTAACCCCCCCCTCACCCCTGGTGAGATGTCGCGAGATTTAGTTAGACCCCCTCACCCCCACCCTTATCTCACGTAAGATATTTCAAAATTTGTATTCATAGAGTAAACGGATCTCGATGTTTGGAACTCGACGAACGAAGGTTCATGACGTTGGGATTCGAGTTATGGAGCTCAAATGGAGTTGGGCGGGACACTTGGCTAGACGTGGTGATGACCAGTGATCGGCGTAGGTAGGGATCCCGTATTCACGGGAATTTGTGACCGTTAACTTAACATGGATATGCCTTCTAAATCCTGGGAAAAATATTTTAATTTTATAAAGTTATTGTAGTTGTACACATGACGACACATCAAACCACCCGTTTCGAGTATAATCAGGTCCCGCCTATGTACCAGTAAGTATTATGGCAAACAGCACTGTGCGGGACTAGTCTTAACCAGAAAGTAGTCTAATACTTGTCGTCGTGCGTACTCATGGTATCTTATACAGAAATATATTCCAGAGAATCAATCCCGGGGCATATCCATATTAACATATCATTAGGCGAGATTCGGCTCACCCCCCCCCCCCCCCCCCCCCGAACACCTCACGTAATTAATGGACACCCCTTCTTAACAGAGAAGGTAACGAAGCTTACCTTTTTAATAGGTCCATAGCCTTCAAATTCTCTTCTGAGCTTCGATTCGGATGTGTCATAATTCTGGAAAATAAAACATTAATCTAAAAAAAAAAACATACAAGAAATTTTCATAAAATGATGTTATCAAAGTAGAGAAAGTTGCCAATTCTATATTGGAGTCTAATAAACAAATGAATCAGTTTATATAGTCCAGGGAAGGCCTAAAGTTTGAGGTATGACATCTCTAGTTTCATTCAGACAGACAGCGGTACAGACCCTCAGAATATGGCACACTCACTGGGCCAGTGTTCCGCAAAGTGCGTGAACGGCACACTAGTGTACCGTGCTCATTAATTGGTGTGCCGCGGGGAAAAATTAATTTCTTATAAAATTATAAAGGCGGACGGAAATGCAGCCCGACGCAAGTTTTTTTTTTTAATACTACTTATATGGCAAACGAGCATGCAATCCACCAGATGTTAAGTGGCTACTGCAGCCCATGGATATCCACATAGAATTCAAAACAAGCTATTATGTTGTCTTGATCTCTATGTGGATACGTTGCCATACTATAGGACTTAGCTGTTATTAAGTTTCTGACTTGATTAAAACTTAAGAATAAACGATAAATATATGATTAAAATTTGATTTTTTATTTATGGTGTAGGTACCTCTGAAATTGCCCGATTTCGTAGGTGTACCTTGAACACAAACAGTTTGCAGAGCACTGTACACACGGCTACACTTCAAGCTATACAATTCCAGTATAAGTTGACCTCTCCTACGAAAAGTATACACAATGCGAAGTCAGCTTATACTGGAAATTATAGCTTGTTGTGTAGCCGTGTGTACTAGGCCACAGATAACATTGTTGCAGTGCCCAACTATCGGAAATACAACATTTGTTGTTTAAATTAATATGAACGATGTCGACACGAAGAAGTATGATTCAAAAATACTATCGGTCTAAATTCAAAATCTTTTTATTCATTAAAATCACAAGGAGCACTCTGAAACGTCAATTTTACTGCACGTTTCTCCGCGACTAAGCCTGGAAAGAAAGGAAAGAAGCAAGGCTGGTTGTTCTTATAATGATCGTTTTAGAATACATAACAATAAAGCAAATAAATTAGGTCTAAATTGTAACATTTTTGAACGAGTTGGAGCAATTTCAATCCCAAGCTTCTCTATAATCTTAATAATCCGATATTTTACTGGAGGCTTTTTTATAAAGATTTTGTTTAATTACGTTTTTAAATTTGTTAATTGTCTATTGTTGTACACCACGTGGGAGTTTGTTACAAAAGAGTCTACAAGTGGCAACAGCGAGTTTATCCTTATTTCTAGTATTAAAATTATGGTTATTGCTACTTTTCTTAAACAAATTAATATTTTTGTGAACATACATCAAACTTTCATAGATCGGCAAGGGAATGTCATACTATTTATTTGATTAAACTTATGGCGTAATGATTCTCCCATATTATAAACTGCACAAACAGCCCTCTTCTGCAGCACAAAGCAGTACTTCCACCATCAGCGTTGTTTATATAAAGTGTATTCACTCAAACGTCCCTCGACCTCCGTGGCGCGGTGGGCGAACAGCCAGCTGAGACGCAGGAGGTAGCGGGTTCGATTCCCACCGCGGAACAAATGTTTGCATGACCTACAGATATTTATTCCGGGTCTGGTTGCTTTTCTATATATTATACGTATGTATTTAAAAAAAAGTATATAAGTATTCTATCAGTTATCTGGTTCCCATAGTACAAGCTCGGCTTAGTTTGGGCCTAGATAGAGCACTGTGAAATGTCCAGCAATTTAAAAAAAAAAGTTTAGCAATTTTAAAACGACATTAGAGGATTATTTAGAGGACATGATCATGTCCTCTATGCCCAACTACCTGCACACGGAATGACTTGTACCAGGCAACAGAGAGAGGGGTGTGGAAGTTGCTCTCTATTGGGCTAATCAAATTTAAAAGTCAAATAGCCATTGACACGAAAGAAGAAGAACAGACGGTTTCGTTATAAAATTGCTAAACTTTTTATATATATATATAGATTGGCATAGAGACAACCATCTGTTGCAAAACCCAAACTGTATGCAAATCTGTATGCAAGAAAAGATTCTCTAAGAGATCTTCTGTTTTAAGCAAAGCTCAAACTAACGCCTTTTATAAACTGCTGCGCGGGCTACCTAACCTGCGATCAACGTCTTGGCTATCCCGGCGCGCGGCGTTACAACACAAGACACTGACAGGGTCTAGTGGCTAAATGGAGCGGTCTCGAAAGAACATCAGCGCTTACCACAACAACGGTAATGTTATCTGTACAGTATTCTGTGTTCATACAAACGGCCGGAACGTGAGATACATACAACTCTAGCCACAAACAGTGTCTTGAAGGGGTCGGCTGTGGAGCGCGGGTTGGTAGTCGGGTCCCACAAGGCGATCTCCAGCTCTAGCTTGTACGCAGTCTGCTCGGCTCGCTCCCGTCGCCGCCGCTCCAGCCGCTCCTCTCGTAGAGAATAGTACAACAAGTGAGATACATACAACTCTAGCCACAAACAGTGTCTTGAAGGGGTCGGCTGTGGAGCGCGGGTTGGTAGTCGGGTCCCACAAGGCGATCTCCTGCTCTAGCTTGTACGCGGTCTGCTCGGCTCGCTCCCGTCGCCGCCGCTCTAGCCGCTCCTCTCGTAGAGAATAGTACAACAAGTGAAATACATACAACTCTAGCCACAAACAGTGTCTTGAAGGGGTCGGCAGTGGAGCGCGGGTTGGTAGTCGGGTCCCACAAGGCGATCTCCTGCTCTAGCTTGTACGCGGTCTGCTCGGCTCGCTCCCGTCGCCGCCGCTCCAGCCGCTCCTCTCGAGTTTCCACGCGAGTCGGAGGAGGTGTGTCTGAAGGGTGCTGTCAAGTTATGAAAACACAGTTAAAATAAATGATAACATGGTCTAAAGATATTTGTTCCGGGGTTGGGTATTTTTCTATATAATTATGAGTATATATTTACAAAAAAAATGTATATAAGTAATCTGTCAGTTATCTGGTTCCCATAGTGCAGGCTTTGCTTGGCTTGGGGCTAGATTTAATAATAATAATGCTGGACATTTAACACAGCGCTATCTAGCCCCAAGCTAAGCAAAGCTTGTATTATGTGACCCAGATGACTGATAGAATAATTAATTTAGTTAATTAGTGTGAAGCGACTTTCAAAACTTCAGTTTCTAAGGTATGTGACCTACGAAGCAATACTTTGTTATAGGCGATGGTTACCACTTAACATCAGGTAGGCCATAAGCTTTTTATTAAAAAAAAGGAGAAAGGAGCTGTGTAAATTCCAGCCCAAAGAATCACGTCAAAATAGTATTACGACATATACAGTAAAATTGGTTGATTTCATCATCTCTCCACTTCAGTGAAAACTAGCTCAAAGATGTTGATTGATTTTGAGACAGACTGGAGATTGAGACGGGAGACTGAGGCTGCTCATATCATCATATCTGTCATAGGACATCCACTGCTGAGTATAGGCCTGTCCATAGACAACCTCCGTGGTGCAGTAGGCGAATAGCCAGCTGAGATGGTTTGATTCCTGCCGCGGAACAAATGTTTGCATCATCTACAGATATTTGTTCGGGTCTGGTTGTTTCTCTATAATATTATAAATATGTATTTACAAAAAAAAAGTATATAAGTATTCTATCAGTTATCTGGTTCCCATAATACAAGCGCTACTTAGTTTGGGGCTAGATAGCGCTGCGTGAAATGTCCAGCAATATTTATTTATTTATTTATAGATTTCCAGATTTATCTTGTGCAGCCTGCACACAACAGCTGCCAGCAACTTTTATATGGTAATTTCCATCTGGTAGAGGGCTGAGCTACGCTGAGCCTTCCAGTGAGACTGATAGATAGTCATTTATAGATACAGAAAGAATTCCTGGTGTACAATTCTAATTATACCATAGTAACTAGTGGTTTAGACTGTTAGATCGAGTTCCAAACGTCGAGATCTGTAGACGAGCAAAGGTGCATGACGTTGGGAATCGAGTTATGGAGCTCAAATGGTCTTGGGCGGGACACTTGGCCAGACGTGGTGATGACAGATGGAGCAAGACAGTGACTGAATGGTGGCCGAGGAGCGGGTATAGAAGGGTAGAATGACCAGCAGTGAGATGGGTGGACGACATCGTAAACGTCGTGGGCCGTCAGTGGGTGAGACTAGCGCAGGACCGTGGTGGATGGCACAAACTTGGGGAGGCCTATACCCAACAATGGGTGAAGTCAGGCTGTGGATGATGATGATGAACTAGTGGTTCGCCCTGAACTGAGATCTCACGAGTCTCACATAACAAAAAAATACTATTCGTTAATCTTTGACTATCATTACATAAACAGTTTCATTCAAATTGCAGGTAATGGGAGTTCGTGTTCATTGGTTACTCTTTTTTGAGGTAGAAACTGCAGTTACTTTGGATTTCAGACTTTTCCTTATATTTGTGTCACTAAAGCTACACGCATACCAAATTTCAGTACAGTGGGGTCACTGGTGTACCCTGTGAATTTTGTCAGTTATGTTTTTATTATGGCCAATAACCTAACAACTTAACTTTTTATTAGATGTGCCGTTTGACCGTATAGTCCCATTTTTGTTTTTTTTACCTCACTTGAATCTCAACAACCCCCAAAATTATTAGCTCATTTAATCACACTATAACTGTGCCATCACTACCTAACTATATACCAAATTTCAGATGATCGGATAAACGCTTCAAATGTTATCCTCGGACAAACAAACATGCATACATACAATGCCGATTTGCCCAACTTGATTTAGAGGTCTAGCTTCGCTCGATCAATAATTATATTACAATCTAGCCATGTACATTTAATGAGAGTAATGAGTTATTTAATTTTGACCTAGTTTTTTTGTATAACTTAAACTAAGAATGTGTCCAATAGCACTTTTCTTACTGTCTCTAGTTAAAGGGAATACACTTCCTGTGTTCTTCATAGGTAGCACTAACACTTTCACTACTTTACACTACACTAACTCAAAAGGCTTAGTTCTCTTGAGTCTTCCACTATGTCCATGTTAGCGAGGAGCTGGATAGCCTCAACGTGCACATGTCAGTCATCCAAAAAATATATATACTTTAATAAAGCTAAGGGTACATAGTCTAGTCTAGTGGAGCGGTCTCGACAGAATATCAGCGCTTACCATCACAGCGGGCATAATGCTGAGTCGAGTCCCATTTACTGCTGTAGAACACAGTATCTACCGAGTTCTGCCTTATTTTGTTTATGTTTTACGTTTATGCTGTTTAATTTTTTGTATTTCCTCTCTCTTAAGGGGACACCGGAGGGACAATCGCCCATACAACACGTACTACCAAGATCATTTCTAATTGGAGCTTATTTCTACCTTAATAAGGTATTATTTTACTTTGAATAGTATTTATCTAGGTTCCCAACCATATATTAGTTCAAAATACTTACCTAAAATGAAATAGAAGCATATCGCATTCTGCATGTTTTTACGTCATAAAAAACCTGTTTTCAACCTAATTGTTTCGTATTAAAAACTACAACATCTTACATATCCTAGTCATGGGAACATAGATTATATCGTCTAGTTACAGAATAACAACACAATGAGAAAAATACAACAAGTTTTCAGTCATCATTTTTGGTATTACGGAACACGGTCAAAATCTAATCAAATTTAGAATTGTTCTATTGCTATCACTGTCGCTCTGCGTGGCTAAACTTCGTCACTAAACAGGGATAGTGATATTCAGGCCGAAGTTTTTGACGCGGCCGAATTGAAGTTGTGCTCAGGGTTCGCCGGTGCGTTAAAATGTAACTGTATTGTATAGTGTGTGCTAATGTAGTGAATAAATGATTGTCTATGGCTGAAATTAAATATTAGTTTATACCTACTTATTCTTATAATAGAGTTCTTTTATGTTAGGAATAAACTCAAAACTGAATGAAGACTTGATCCATGTCATTGGAAGCTGTCAAAATCTACACTAGTCTCCATTCACACTTTAGCACAGTTTTAGAGGATCTTAGATGATTTTAGGGTTTTGGTATGTGTTCCTCTATACCAATATTATAAAGATCGACAGTTTGTTTTTTTGTAAGAGGTATTCTTAGAATCTACTGAACAGATTCTGAAATTGTTGAACTGATAGAAATGATCTTTTGGGATCAAATGATGCCACTTTAAGTCTCAAGGGATAAAATCAATTACTTACGCTGAGCAATTTTATTTTGCTAAAAACCTGTGCAAAATATGGGCGGGTCAGCTAGTATTCTAGTTTCTAGACTTGTCTTATGTCAAAAGCCTGCCATTCAGTTACTAATGTTTCTTTAATTCGTTTATTGATTTATCAAGCAACAAATATATAAGTGATTTATCAGCCTTTCCAAGCTAGATTTGCTAAATTTATGTTTAAATTTTCGTACAAGGAATATGGTGTAGTAAACACTGTTTTTCGGCTTTCTTTAAACAAAAAACCCCGTAAAACAAGAAGGAAAAAATCAACACATGGAATTATAATTTTTTAGGGAGGTTACGCTCATCCAATAATTAGCCGCTGCCATCGATCGGCTGCAAAAACTAGCGGTACAAAATCTAACCTCAAAAAAGTTCAAGAAAGCGCTGACTCCATCGTATCCTTTCTGTTTCTTCTCGTGAGGGAGCTTCGCCGCGGGCGGGAGGTATGGGACGGGGTCCCTCGCCGCGAACAAAGCTAACAAATTCGGTGGCAAAAACTGCGTCATCGTTTATAGCCACACCAATCACTTTTCTTTTCAAAATAAACACATTATACAACTTATCACACGTAATGTTAATTAACCTAAGTAAAACGAAATACTTTTGTAGAATAATAAATTGATTTCTAACGTCTAATTCACAGAAATAGAGTAGCTTTAGTCAAGCAAGCAGCGCTCCGTAAAAAGCAGTCGCCATTTCTTTTTTTTTCTGCAGGTTGCACACTGTTGCCAACTGTACCCTAAACTTTGTAGCTATATCTCTTGCAAAAAGTTGTCAGAATTCCAATTTTTGATATCCTATAAAGTTGCTAGAAGTAGGTACTTCTAGAACCTTCTACTAGAGTCTGGCTAATGAAAGTTGATACTGAAAAAGCGCGGCAAATTTAAAAAATATCAGCATGGCAGCCCTAAAGTAAAAAGGAAAGTTGGAACAACTCACTTTGATACTTTGACATTTATTTTTATTTTACTAGTGGATGCTTGCAATTTTGTCCGCGTTATGAAGAGATTAAAAGTAGCTTATATCACATGTTAACTCTTTATTAACTCCATACCAAAGATCACACGGATACGTCACTCCATTGTGGCGTATTAAAGGAACAAACAGGCTATCAAACACTATCATGAGTATCAATATTATCATGAGTTTAAATATTTGTAAATCTATGTGAGTATGTATGTATCAAAGAAAACAACACCATATATTTTTATACTGTTTTTTAATCACTATAATCAAAATCTGAATCTAAAAATTCAACATGGAGTGAATCGTCAGAATCACTGGAGTCGCTGCTGTCTCTTAAATTGATGATGAAGCTTTGTAAATTATTTTCAGTTATATGGTCTCTTCTTTTGTACTGGAGTCCTCCAGACCCCTTCGTTCACCGCACCTTCTTTTTTAATTCTCTTCAATGTAATAACACTTACATCTGTAAAAAGAATAAAATAAAATGTCAATTATCGTGAGTCTCATAACTAAGAAATAATAGAAAATACACAAGTATTACAAAACTAGTCTAAGATTAACGTTGAGTGAAAACTTACCGGTGAGTGAAGATAGTTCTTCTAAGTACTGGTTCTGCGATTTCATCATATCTTTTTGATCTAAATCTGTGATCTTTTCAATTGCTTGTTTTACTTCAGCAGTTCGTGCATTATCCTCAAGACTATCTGTAAAAGAACAATAACATTATATAAACTAACTAAAACTAATATGTACTTATTTAAAATAAAAAAATATCAAGACATTTTGACCGTACTAACCTAAAAAATCAGTCACAGTACGTAAACAATCCTGTTTTTTTCGCAATACGGCTTGTTTCACAAGCTTTTTCTCTTCATATTTCGAAATCATACAAAACAATAGTTTTCGCACTTCACTCTGTATAGTTTTATTCATTTTTATAGTATTAACACGGATATATCACAACAAAACTATACGCAAGTCAACCACAACGAAACATCAACAACACGCCATCTTGTTGCGTCAGAGATAGGGATACCATACACTGATACTGATTTTACCAAATCTTTCGGAAAACAGCCGAAAATTAATTTCTTTAAAATAAAATTGCCAAGTTTTTCTCTAGTAAATAGTGTACCTAATTAATTAAGCTATTTATTAGACCAACTTAAGGCTTAGTGTTGCTCTTGAAATGATCCAACACGTACATACGATACTTATTTTCGATGAATACAATTTTAGCACACGTACGAATTTTTAAAACTCATTTTATAAAATGTTTAAAATAAGTTTGTTTTAAAAATGCCTTTTTGGAATTAATTGTTCCTAAGTACTTTCTGCTTAAAATACCCCAATTTGTAGGGTAAATATCCGATGGTAGGAACACTTTAGTGTTGTCATATAAAAAGTTTGCAAAAAAATCCAGTA
Organism: Philereme vetulata; assembly: GCA_918857605.2. NCBI lineage: Eukaryota > Metazoa > Arthropoda > Insecta > Lepidoptera > Geometridae > Philereme > Philereme vetulata. Next base: position 2,122,017 of record OU975427.1, on the reverse strand, counting down.
GGTATCTACTTTCGTTAGCCAGACTCTACCTTCTAGGTAAAAGGTGTTCGAAGTTATTTTAAACATTAGCTAGGTAGCTAATGTTTAAAATAAATTCGAACATATTTGTTTGCACTAAAACTACATTGCAAATAAAAACTTTATTTTAATGTAGTTTATGACCGAGTTACCACGAATATTCAGAGGCACATAGCACATACATTATATCGATCACTTTAGCATGTGTGATGTAAGAACATCTTGTTTGAAGTAGGTAGGTAGGTATGTAGTTTTTCAAACACACGGGCTCGTGAGTAATATAATAGTGTTCTGTGCACACGGGATTGTTGGTCCAAAACAGTATGGGCTTGTGTTTTTGGTATTTTTAAAATAATTTAACAATATAAGAACCGAAAAACTAAACAATAACAATAAAAATATGTTATGTTGATAGATTGCTAAAAAGTTTAGCTACTAAATTTTCTAAATTGTTGCTGATGGGTATGCAAAACTTACTAGATCTAGCTATAAAGTTGCTAAGTTGGCAGCTCTGCCTGCATGTGCATGCAGGTCAACATAAACTTTGTTGCCAACTGCAAGTAGTAAATTTGTACCAGTTTGTACTAGTAATTTGTAATCCCTACCGCAAAAGAAGTGTTAATGTTTGTGGGTATGTCAATGTTAGAATATTGTGTTTAGTTAGCATAATCGAAATCTTGAGTTTGCGTGAAACTTAGTTTGGATAAACTAGTGGTTCGCCCCGAACTGAGATCTCGCGATTCTCCCAAAACACAAAAAAAAAAATATTCTTAGGGCGACTCGCGCAACGATGCCTAAACGTATTTAGTGGCTAAATGTGATTTAAGGAGTGGTCAAATCATACAAATACGTAAAGTTTAAACATGTTCAGTTGCTAAATACATTTAGGGGTCGTTGTGCAAGACGGCCTTATTCTTTGACTAATAAAATAGTGCCACGAAATGCAACCACATTACTTGACCCACAATTTAATTTAAATTACAGGTAACGGGAGTTCATGTAAAACATTTCTTCTTTTTTGGGGTACAAATTGCAGTTATTTTGGATTTCAGACTTTTGCCTATATTTGTGTTACTAAAGCTACACGCATTCCAAATTTCAGCACTGTGGGATTACTGGTGTACTCTGTGAAATTTGTCAAAGTTTAGTTTTTATCATGGCTAATAACTCAAAAACTATAAAGAATTTACGGAAAATAAAAACGGAGTCTAAATGATTAATACCTTTCATTTGACATTTGACGTCACATTTGACCTGATAGCCTCATTTTAATTTTTTTTACCCCTCTTGAACCCCAATATTTCAACAACCCCCCCACCCCCATATTTTTAGCTCATTTAATCACACCAAAATTATGCCATCACTACCTACCTATGTATTCAATTTCACGATGATCGGATCAACGGTACGAAAGTTATCTTCGGACAAACGTACATACGTAGGTACATACAACGCCGATTTGCCCAAGTTGATTTAGAGATCTCGCTTCGCTCGATCAATTATGAAATGATGATGAGGCATTTAATTAGCATCATCTTTTGGTTTCATATTAAAAATGAAGTTGTTAAGTATACTCCTTATTAGTGAAGCTTTCAATAGTTTTGATACAAAAAGTACATATATAAAATTATGAACACTTCAAATAAGGACATAATTGTATAATTATAAATCCCTTGCACCTCTTAGGTACATTAACTACTTTAGCTTAGATATTCCCGTTCACGGACGAATAAAACAAATTTTAATATAAGCACAAGAACCTAATTATTTAAAAAAACTTCTTTGCCCGCATAGTATTTAACTAGAAGTAAAATTGCTGTAACCACAAAAAGCAGAGTGAAAGTTACAGACATAACAATGCTGATCACTTTGAAGTTCCTGCCCAGACAAGTATCCTCGCCGCGAAGCATCTTTGATAGGACCTTATTTAGGTTGTCTCGTCTGTAGTACCTACAACCCAAGACCTGTAAGAAACGATGAGTGTTCATTTTCAAAGACATCGATTATTTAGACTGGGTATTGAAAAATACACTGCTACAAATCAAGCTATCCTCTTCCAGTATAAGCTGAGCTCGCATTGTATAGGCTTTCCGCACAATGAGAGGTCACCTGGAAATTTAGCTTGATGTGTAGCTGTGTGTACAAAGTCATGGTTTTCATGGTTACAAGCACGGCCAAATTTTGTACAGTACTACGATTTACGTTGGCTAACTACCTCGGCAAATTTCGTCTATCATCGGAAATATGAAATATATCAGAATCTATAATACATAAAAAACTTGAGAGGTGTCAAGGGACACCCGGACGGAACAAAGTTCTTTTCGATTAATTAGTGAAGGAATTGTATTAAAATGTTATTTTTTTTAAGTTATACTTAATAATATTTTTTTTTATTTTATCACAAATATAATGTAATATAAACTTAATCAGAAGGCTCAATTTTAGTAATAATTGGCTTGTGGTAACTGAAGCAGGAAACATATGTTTGGGATTCGATTTTATTTAAATGTCTTGAAAAAACGGCATCGATGGTAGTATTATATTTTGTTGTTGATTGTTTATTAAGTATTTACAAAAAACCTGTATACACTCAACAAAAATAATCGTCGCGACACCACACTGTTCAATGCGAAATAGAAAGACGAAACGAAAATAACTGGCTTGCTTTCTATGAGAGAGAGAGAGAGACAGACAGAGAAACACGCGCACGCCGCACGGCTTACAACTATATCAAAAAGTGTCGTTACAACTTTTGGTCTTAATTTTTTCCGTCTAGCCCCCTTTCGCAACGCGCGATAAGGAACTTCGTTCCAATATTACTGGAATCGCACGTGTGTTTGAATCTCGCTGGCGACTGATGAGCCGCGTAACAGACGAACATTCATATAATAATCGTAGTAATTCAACAACACGAACGTTGCCAAGGAACTTATATTGTAGTACTGTTTTTTTGTAATGACATTCTCAATCTTATTCATTGTTTTGTCACTTGATACAATTTATTGTTTTTGTTATTTTTTTTAATAGCTATTTTTATTAGTCACATATGTAGTAATAAGATACCACCTGTGTTTCGTGCAAGTAGGTTAATTAATATGGCAACACTGAAACACACCATTTACAATTTTTTGTTGTCAAACACAACAAACATATCGCTGGCTGGTGATCATTTCATTTTGGATAATGTTCCAAATTCAAAATTATCATTTACCCAATCCAACAAAATCAATCACTTTTCCTTGACGTTTTCTAATATCTATTTACTTCACTTCGCCTAATTTTAAGATAAATTGAATTGAAATCTATCACCAAAATTACGCATAAAAAACTTACCTACTTAGTGGGCTGATACGTTTGTAAAGGAGGTCTGCTACCTGCCAAGCCTTCAGTGAAGTTTTAGAAGAGGAAGTAATACAATAATAAACCATGAAGACTGTTCACAAAAGTATAAATATTATAAAGCACAAACACATCTACTGTTAGTTCTTTACTAGAACTATTATTATTGCAGTCACTGACATAATAACTAAAACCACTGATGTTATAGCCAATATGATGTTGAATTTCCTACCCAGACAACTGTTCTGGCCACGGAGTTCCCCGCGAATCCGGAAAGGTGGACGTTCCGTATTAGGTTTTGACTTTTCCATGGGAATACTTCCAATAACCTGTAAGAAACGATGAAAATGTAGTTTTATAGGCATCAAATAACTAAATGAGATAGTATGATCACGCTTAGGTACATTTAAAAAAAAAAAATGCCACCCCGGGTGTGCTGACAGTAGAGAAAACTTGAACAATTAGGTACGAGATGCTTAAATACAGAGGTGTCGGTGACGGTAACAGTGTCGCGAGTTCAATGTTTTTTTTCCCATCACTAAAATGCCCAACAAGCCTAAAGAAGTTTTCACATAAAAAAAAAGTGACACTCCGGAAGTGCCGACAGAAATGAAAACTTCAACAATTACGAGATACCTACTTATATACAGAGGTGTCGGTAACGGTAACGATAACAGTGTCGATCAATGGGGTTTTCCCATCTCTAAAAATGTCCAATGCGCCTAAAGTTTTCACTTCAATAAATCATGGTTCCCATGTAATATAATCATCGGTCAGTATAGGAACCAACTGAGACTTGACGAAGCATTCTGATAAATATTAAAATAATGATGTTGATGGCTACTCTCGCCATCTATCACCAAATTATGCAACACATGTAGGTACTAATAAGGTAGAGTGCCTGACAGATTAAAAGCACTAAACACCATTATTCTTACCTTCGTTCGTTACGCATCAGATGAATTTGATTTGGTTCCAATTAAGTATTATTGCTATTACAAAAAAATGCTATAAATTAGAGCAATTTATACGATTATTTCTATTTCCTACCGATAATTTTATGTTTTGATACGTCAAAATACGTGTAGGTTGTCAATGTCAAGTCTCTGATACGTTTTTGAAAATAGGTTTATTTATTTATTTTACCAAAGATATTCTTCTAAAGACCGAGAAGGTAAACTAAGAACTTCTTTGTAGCGAGTGATCTAAAAACCACAGTACCGGTATTGGTAGCAAGCCCTGACAAGAACTACTAAATAGTAGAATATTATAGAATTTAAATAAAATACTTTATTGCCATCATAAAACAACAATTATATAGTATGATCAATATGAGAAGAGATGTAGGAATTGAGGTCGCGCGTGTGCCAATTTACTACTTTTGTTGCGTTGACAACACTGCTCTGTCATTGCCAGTACAACTAAAAGTTTTTGATACTTGGTAGACAGACATTCATAGACACCAACTGTTGTCATCAGTAGGTACTTACTTGCTATTAAGTAGGTAGGTTTGTAAGTATCTTCGCATAATGCTGATTAAAATTGGCTACCATAGCACAGCACAGATGTTATGTGATGAGCCAAAAATAATGGACATGCACGATTCTACTGAGGTTTAAGTGCTGGCTTTAATAAAAATTATTTATATAGGATAGTGGCCAGCTATGTTGTAAGTCTAACGTGCTTCCATGGAGCATGGCCTTTCTACTCTTCTAGTACCCACTGATCAGTTACACTGGACTGCATACCCCGACTTAAAAAATTAAACATGGAGACATTTTATAATTTTATTAACATTATCTTATTGTACAGTAAAAATTGACAATTATAGATAATACAAGGGTAAAAATACTTCAGCAGATTATCATCACGACATGAATGATGAGAACTTTACGAAATGGGTAACAATTTAAGATAATAATTTAATCAGTACCATAATCAGTCTGAATCTAAGTATTCAATGCCGTTTATGTCTGAGCTAGCTTTGGAGCATTCACTCTCGGACTCATCTGTTTCATCTTCGGACTTATATTTATGATAAATTCTTGTAAATTGTCCATCAAATGGTCCTGTTCCCAATATTTTTCCTCAACATGTTTCACATGTTCACATTCTTTTTGCCACTGAGCAGTAGTAATATTATTGAAGCATTCATTTATTATGGGCAGCAATTCCTTGGTTGATACATTAACATTCTTTTATGTAACATCTCGTTTAACTAAACTCCATATTAATTCTATTGCATTAAAATCGCAATGATACGGCAGTAACTTGACAACAGCGTGACCATGTGCTTCAAGTAATTTATTTATTTTGTATATGGGATCACCTTTGTTCTTTTTTATTAAATCGAATAATTCAGCTTTTAGTGCATTTTCTGGGAATGATATTACTTTATCATTTAACCATTCTTTCATTGTGTATTTTTTGTCACTGTTATTTGGAGGTTTATTTATACGTACACTGTGATAAGATGCATTATCCATCACAATTACGATGGTTCGGTAAGATTGGGTATAAGTTTTTGTGTTACCCATTTCGTAAAATTCTCATCATTCATGTCGTGATGATAATCTGCTGAAGTATTTTTACCCTTGTATGCAAGTAAACAATTATCTACAAATCCATTCTGGGTACCAGCATGTAGGTACGATAATATATCTTTCACCAAGGGAAATGGCTTTAGATACCCGAGGTTCATCTGGGCCTTGCAAGCACTTGTTGACTTCATGCGCGGTATGGATGTATGTCTCCTCTACATAAACAATTGGTTTTTCTGTTTCTCTCAAACGGTTCATGGTCTGCAAATATTTGGCACGCCAAGCCACAATATCATGCCGCTCTATTTTTTGTTTTGACTGACATTTTTTATATTGATATCCCATTTCTTTCAAAACACTGTGCAGACTAGACATTCCACCACCAAAATTTATGTCTTCTTTTAGTACTCTATGCAGCTTCCTTAGAGTTGGTACCTCTTTTCGAACAGTATATAATTGTTTAATTTTGCTCCGTATGGCACATTTGTCGAAATCGTCCAGAATTATTGTCTTGGGCCGGCCTTTGCGTTTTTCCTCTGGAGTTCACCACACACCTCTATTTACAGCACCCTCTTTTTTAATTCTAGTCACAGTGACTCTACTAACACCTGCAACATAAAATGTTCATAATCAGTTTAATATCTAAAAACGCAACGTATCAATATGTGTTAGTCGTACTACAAAAACAGGTTAGATTAGGCTCGAGTGATTTTTACCTAATATAGTATTTCCGTTTACGCTAATCACACATAAAACACTAAAAAAGCTGTTTATTTCGTCTAAGAAATCAATGTAAAGTACAAAAATACCACAAGAGAGATTACATACCAGTCATTGCGGCTACTCGTTCCGTAGCTTTTTTCAGGACAATGATAGGGCTTTTTGACGCTTTTTCGCGTAGACAAAACTGTATAACATTATATATTATTTGCCTCACAGAGCTGCGTAACGTTTTTCCTCTTTTCGACATAATTAAGTAATTTATCTAGCACAAAAACAAGATCAACAATAATATACGGACAGATGACAGCTGGATTGGGTTGCCATATAAAATTTTTAATGTTAGTTCACCAAAACGCCACGACTCTTCTCTTAATGAACATACGTAAAGTGATATAATTGTCCTATCGCTTCAGCGATCTCTACCAGGCAACCTAAGTATTTAATTAATTTTCCGCAATAAATAGATTTGAAATAGGTGTATCCACAAAAATGTGTATTTACTACAAACAAACAAACAGCTTATTAATTAAAAACTGATAATCTAGCTAATCCCGATTGTTTCAGTATTGCCACAATTACCGAGATTTAAAATCGCCATTACCGCGATCAGACATTAAAAGGTTGCAGCTCCATTTCCTTTCCAACCACGTTTTCCCGTCATGTACTTTGCCATTTAATTTCATCTGTGAGAATGATAAAAACTAAATGCAGTAGCCATACACGCTAATGGTTACGTACAGGCAAATGTTTGCGTGATATGCAAATATTCGTTCTGGCTGTGGTGCCCAGGTACTACTTGTAATTTATGATATCTCTACATTATCTACCTATCTAAATTAAATTATGCTGTGTAGGTAGGTAAATAGAATAATTGAAAGAATAACCAACCTTTTCCTTTCATTGTTTGATCGCAGAAACAGACAGAAATATTGAGATTTCAAAATGACCCTTGTGATTTTAATGACCAAATGGTTATTGACTTTGATACCCTTAATACGGGAATTCCTAGTTTGGTGTCGCATGCTATAAAATGGAATATCAAAAGATATAATTAATCTAAGTTAAAATCAATCTGCATTGTAAATGCAGTCTTGCCCTTATAAGGTACAAGTCTAGAATAAGTATTTTAAGTTATGATGTACCTAAATAAATATCGCCTGTTGCAATACATATTTTTATACATTTCCAGTATAAGCTGATCATACGGCTCAAGCTGTAAAAGCTGACCGCTCAAGCCTACACAAGGCGAGGTTACCATTATATTGGAAATATATGTACTTAAATGGAAATATAATAATAAGCTTACATTCAGTTATTGTGATATTATAATGTAACAAAGAAATATGCATAGGTAAAAACTAAATGTGTAATTAATTTTAGAAATAAATCAAAAACCTAATAAGGTACGTATGACGTACAGGTATACCTAGGTAGATAGGTACCCGTTGAGTTTATACAATAGTGTAATTATATAGTTTGTACATTAATATTAGCTATTATATAATACATAATATTATAAAGTCTACCTAAGTATATAAGTTTAAGTTTTAGTGCGCATTTTAAAATGCAATTATAGATTTTGCCACGCCCTAACAGGGTACATGTCATTTAGATTACTACACAATACTTAAGATGTTTGTATGTAACTGATTTCGTGTCGCAAATAAAGAATATGAATATGTAAAGCATTATGAGCATCCATGTGTACAATGCTTACGTTCATCGTTCAGTTGTCAACATAATTTGTTCTGTTTTGAAAAAGACAACACATACGACAATGATAGCTAGGACCGTGCCCGTGATGCTAATAATAGCGCACCAACAGTAGGGACTGTCACAACAAAAGATTTTTCGCAAGATGCCGTTTCCCAGCGGCTGTTGGTCAGGTGACGCTGACGATGGATCTTGCTGTGTCATTGGAACTGCAAATACACAGATACATAGTCTTGTGACTGTATTTCCCATGGATAACCTCTTGTGACTGCAAATACAATTAAAATGAGGGATTTTCACGGCCATATTTTTAGAACTGCTAACAGATGGTACTGCTCTGTCATAATTATCAAAAGAAAGTGAATTGTCAATGTCAACATAATGAGATTGTAGACTTTTAGAAAAGTTAATGTGTCTATGAGACTAGTCTGGCATTATAAAACTTCTATTTTGACAGCTTATCTCCAGACAGCGCCATCTATTACGCTAGTTAAAATTAGTTTCTTTTTAAATTAAAATTGAAAAACTCTCGCTGGCCCTTCACTTCTCTTCTCTCGCAACGGCTGCCACGCCCTCCGCTCCTACTTGAATTAAGCTATCCGTGCTACTAATAAATTTGTTCGACTTGCAAACTGGACACACAGTGTCATCTATAATATGCACATGGAAAAGGTAATGATTCTATAGATTTTTCAGAGTCACCTCGTGTTATGTGTTCAGATAAATAATTTATTTTCATATTATCAAAGAATGAAGGAATCTACACTAGCATTAGCGGCTCCAGAATTCTTTTGATGTCTACTAATTTAGTAGAAATTTATGTTTCTATGGCAGCACTATAAAACGCGTCATTTTTAAAGTTTTATGTTGTACAAACCTAGGCAATTGGATATTTTTTTATGATTCGATTCAATCTATTGAGTTCTTTATGTATTATTTTCTTTCCCATTAGACAACAAATAGAAGCAATTTATCCTGTAAGATAATCGATATTTACTCAATAAACACTTAGGTTGTTTTCAAATGTCATTGCTTTTGTTGACGTTTATTATGTACTCCAGTATAAAAAAGGCCAAAGCTTTACTAGTGTTACTAGTATACATAAAACAAAACTTATTGTAGCACACAGCAGAATAAAAAGTGAGTTATATGAAATTAACTAAGTACGTACTAAATAACGATAAATGAGCAATAAGGGAATTGTCTAGAACAAATAAGAATTAATCCTAATCGAATCCGATATGAAAGTAGATGTACATTTTATTAAAGTAACAAAACAGCACAGAAGATTCCCAGGCGGGCGATATTTGGGAACTAAATCATCACTAAACTAACTAAGATACACAGCGAAGCGTGCGCAGTGTGCATCGGGAGCGTCTATGTATGTGAAAGGCATGCGGCATCGGCGCTGTGATTGGTCGGTGTCACGCGAAGCAGTCCCTTTCCGACGATTCTCTGTATTGTATGTACATATCTAGCGTACCTAGTTATGTTAAGGGTATGTAGGGTGTCTAACCTGATAAGTAGCCGTGTGTACATATACTTACTAAGTATTTCACTAATCATAATCATTACATAATCATATAAATAAAATATTAATAATACAATATAAATAGTCATACAACATAATCATTAAGATAGTCAATATAAAAACAGTCATTAGCCAATAGTCCAATAAAATTATACTATCTATTAATTCGTCATACCAATAAACTCCTCATAACTGTAGAAGGTATTACTCAGGAGCCAGCGGTTCAGTTTAAATGTATAGCAACTGGTTGCCTCAGTTACAGTACAGGGTAGTCTGTGTTATATACTGACGGTCCCATTACATGCGTTAGCTTATCCGACTTGGCCAAGGTACGGGACACGGTAGCAAGCCTGTCAGCTCGCCGAGTGTTGTACGGATGCCTATCCCTGTTCTTGCAGAACAATTCTAGGTTAGACCGCACAAAGACAGCAACCTGGAATATGACGATAGCCGGGAGCGTCAATATTTCCAGCTCTTGAAAATACGGTCTCACGGAGGTATCCTGCGGTATTCTGACCATTGCTCTCACGGCTCGCTTCTGCATGCGGAAAGCACGCTGCCAGTCAGCTGCGCGCTTCCACAGTTCCACCCCGTATTGAAGGAGCGAATGGACAGTGGCAAAGTAACAGGAGCGAACCACGTGACCAGGCAAGAAACGAGAAGATTGTCTTTAAACCACTCGGCTAATTGAGAGGCAGTTTGATTTAACTTCTGCTCTAAGCTGTCCAGCGTAGTGGCTGACACAACTGCAGCCACATCATCGGCATACATTAACGCGGAGCATATAGCTTCCGGGAGGTCATTGAGTAGTATGGAGAACAAGATGTTGGAAACCGCAGAACCCTGTGCTACTCCCATGTTCGTAATGAGAGGATGTGACCTCGTCATGCCACATTCCCCTACGACTAGAAAAAAACATTTCGTTTATGGAACTAACGTAGGTATGCGCCAAGATGACGATACAACTTCTGTATTGGAAAATTATGAAATATTAGGGCCACGGACACTGAAGAACTTAAGCTTAGTTTTGCATAACAATCCCTAAACGTAATGAGGGCTTTTCAAACTCGATTTAAAAAAAAAGTTTTCCAACTAGCGTTGATGGCGCCGTTTTCATACGCACCTGAGACAGTCCGCTAAAAATATACTTCTAAACTTGCCAAACTGTCAAAGTCGCAAAGATAACATCTAAAGGTCATTGGGCATTTTGTTCGGACATATGACCCACGGCGCACAAAAACGAAACAGGGCTAGGTATGTAGTTAAATGTATATGTTACTTAATGGTATGGGTCGCATTATTGCAGGATATGGGAGAACCGCAAAAAAAATTTTTTTAATTAATATTATAGCATTTTTAAAATAATTATTATAGCATTTTTAAATTATTATTATAGCATTTTTATAATGAACTAAGTAAAAACTATTGGCCTGACTGTAAAAATACTTTGTAAAACAGTTGTTTTGAACAATTTCCAGGAATACGAAAATAAAATCCATTTTGCGGTAATAATATTTTTATTCTGCATTATCAAAATCTATAGTTAATTCATCTAAAAAGGCTGCAGGCGCGTCTATCACGTCTTGATGCCTGGTCCATGACAGAAAGTATACGACGCTTACAACATGTGCACAGCTTCCGACAGTGCGACGGCCGTGTATACACGAGCAGTAATACTGTTGGATGCTATTTCTTCCAATATGGGTAGGATCTACTAAAATATAGGTGTAGTACTGCTTTGCACGGACGTGTCGTGACTGTATTCTGCCTCTTATCAATATCTTATTTTCAATCATTTCTTGGTGCCGGTATAGTTCGATAGTGTATACACCATCCTCACGCATGTGCTCGTGGCAATACGATCTTGCGATTCTCAAGTGGTATGATCCCAACGTAAACAATATTAATTCGTCAAATGTAAGCCGAGGAAAGTCATCAAAATCCGGATCATTGCCATCGAGTCGCACAAACGCTACTCTCTGCCTGTTTAAATTATGGTTAATCACATATTCTGCCATCTCATTGGGTTCATTCATTCGTTCATTTATAATTCTTATGAATTGTTCCGCATACATATGGTCCTCATATGGATGGCGAGTAGCATTAATTATGGCCGCAGTTATTTTGAAGTCGACCATCATGTTTCTCATGGCAACGTTAAAATATACATGGCGGAAGATTTTAAAATCTTTCTTGAATCTGCCGTTAATGGTTTCCACTACCCACCGGATCATTGTTATTAATCTAGATTTATTAGCATCTAGTGTTTGCGAATTTATTAGCATCTAGTGTCTAGTGAAGGCGTTTGGTTCAAAATAACATTAAATTGATATTTTGTTAGTACCGTCCAAAAGTGAAATTCATTGTCCTCTATTTCTTCAATATTTTCGAAATCAAGGTTGCTTCTTTGTTCGATACCCCATTTATATAAATTCATCATACCAACAACATGAGTACTGTCAAAGTTTTCGTGGGATGTAGTGTTGAGCAAGTCTACCCAATCATTCCTCATAAAATGAGCATTGCAAACCCGAGCTAATTCTGGTATATAAAAATTGTGATTGTGTAAGAGTTGGAACTTAGCATATAGTGGAACATTATGGGCCACTACATTTCTACAGTTTGTAAAAATACAATGTCTCGCTGTATTCGATGCTCGCTTATATCCTCTAGGCGTAACAAAACTAGGCTGCAATTGTACTTGATCTTGCACTGGTTGCTCTTCAACTGGCTGATCTTGTACTGGTATATTTTGTACTTGTTCATTTTGTACGGGTTGATTCCGTAAACGACGATCTAACCTTGACCAACAAGCATGGCACATGGCCCGTGAGCCATTAAAAGTAATCTGAAACAATTGAAAAAAAAAAATATATATTCCTCCATTTATCAAGAAGTAAAATGAGCCATTACATTGAGCAAAGCAACATTTGTACAATCAAGAGCACGCGACGAGTCATACACATACGATGACAGTGTAGTGTACTTACCTCACGTGGTATTATTTCTTGCAATAATAAATCTACAAGATCCCTTTGTCTTTCCAAAAAGAGAACTGTCAATATGTGTTTTCGTCGACGTAAAACAGATCGATTACACGACACGCAACTATTTTGTCTTTCCATGTTAATGTAAACCAATCGTCAAGCAAAATCAGGGGTCCATAAAACACGCTCAAGTAATCAATAAAATGCAAAAATCGGAAACACGAGTTTAAACGCACAGATCGAAACGAAGGATGACGTACGACTGCGGGGCGGTCAGAGCGGGTGGGGCGCAGGCGGCGCGTCGCACGCGCACTTCGATACCTTACTGTTATTTTCTACCTGTCGAAAGTGCGAGCGAGAGAGACATACAATCTGTTATGCGATACAAACATTTTTCTTATGCTTGTACATACATTTTCACAATGCTGACAGTAAAATCTTTAGTTTTTAGTCTAATAGAATTATAGTTAGACTCACATACATACTGTTACATAACATTTTTCCTCCAGCAGATACATAAAAAAAATTTACATATTTAGAAAAGTGGAATTGAATACTTTACTTTAAAAGTGATTTGAACACTGTGCGCGAAAAAAAAAAGTGGGTCAAAACCGCCCAATGATCTTTCTAGAGAACATGCTCAGTCCGTTTTTGTTTCGGCTTGTGTGTGGCAATCAGTGTTATTTTGTGATCGTATTATTTTTTAGACCTGTGCTAGTTAGAATCTGACTAATTGATACACCGTATCTTGAATAGATGTTGATGGTTGTTCCGGAGAAGCTTTGTTCCCTAAGAACACTGAAGATATAGCAGTTTTCTTCAACATTCATATGGAAGTATCTTTTAAAAAAACCGACCAAGTGCGAGTCGGACTCGCGCACGAAGGGTTCCGTACCATTATCTATAAAAACGGCAAAAAAATCATGTCTGTTGTATGGGAGCCCCACTTAAATATTTATTTTATTCAATAGCACAATTTTATTTATTTACCTTATTGAGGTTGGTGCCTGGAAGCTAGTCCTCTAAAATGTACGAGCGCCCATACAACTCGGAGGACTATCTAAATTGGCGTCAACTATGTATGTATTACCCTTTAATTTTCAACTTTTATTTATTTTTTTGAATTTTTCCTTTATTTGTGCTGCAAGTACCTTGCTTTTTGCTAAATTTCGTGATTTTAGGTCAACGGGAACTACCATATAGGTTTTCGACCCATAACCTATAGAGTACTTCCGGTTGACCTAGAATTGTCAATGTTGATTAAAAGCAAGGTCTTACAGCACAAGTAAAAGGTAAATTCCGAAAAATAAAAAAGTTGAAAATTAAGGTAAACTTTGGTACTTAAGTTTTCGCCAAAATCTAAATTTGCCCGTATCTTTTCATCGTGTTGACTCAGGACCTTGATTTTTATACACCTAGTAGGGACTATAGACCTCAGTATCTACTTCTAGGTCCACCCCTTCCTGAGAATATCGGTGGTGACACACGGACAGACAGACAAGAGTGAAGATAAGGGTTCCTTTTTTACCTTTTGAGGTATAAACCCTAACCCTAAAAATAAATCATCATTATCATCATTTCGGCCCGTCTGCACCTACTTTAGAGAATCCAGAAACTCCTCTTCTCTTCGGTCTCCCAAGAAATAAAATAAAACTAGAAAAAAATTATAACATATTTTAATCTTTACAAAATAAAACAAATTATTCACTTCTAAAACATATTGATAAAGGAAAACTTGAGAAAACCATTGACCATAGCTTTCCTGTGTACACAACAGTTAGGCTCGGACTATATGGCAACCGGGTCTCCCCGATCCAGCGAATCCGGACTATGTCCCGGTTGCTTCCTGGCAAAAATCGGAGTCGGATGGCCTCGGATCGTGTGTAGTTGATGCAGGAAAAATTCAAATGTTTGGTTGTGCGCTTGACAGAGTAGCACAGAGAGCCATGCTCGGCATCAGACTGTTAGATCAAGTTCCAAACGTAGAGTTCCGTAGACGAACGAAGGTTCATGACGTTGGGATTCGAGTTATGGAGCTCAAATGGTCTTGGGCGGGACACTTGGCTAGACGTGGTGATGACAGATGGAGCAGGACAGTGACTGAATGGTGGCCGAGGAGCAGGTATAGAAGGGTAGGACGACCAGCAGCGAGATGGGTGGACGACATCGTAAGGGTCATGGGCCGTCAGTGGGTGAGATTAGCGCAGGATCGCGGCGGATAGCACAAACTTGGGGAGGCCTATACCCAGGCAGTGGGTGAAGTGAGGCTGTGGATGATGATGATGATGGTCGTGCGACGGATTGGTCTGACAAGCCAGGACCCCATTTAGTCCTAGGCAACAGTTGGAATTCCGTTTCAGAATCGGTATTTCGAAGGCAGCAAATCCTTACAAATCTGTCTATAATCACTAGGGATCGGCGTAGGTAGTGCTGTTTTGGGTCAATAACCTGAATGATAAGTTAATGTGGATATGCCCCGGGATTTATTCTCCGATTCCCGGTAATATTTTTCTAAATGTCGATGTAAATGAAGTTAAACTGTCGATAACATGTTAATGTAGATGTAAATGTGTGCGTATATTGAAACCGAGTCCTCACCTCACCCGCGATAAGCTACAAAAGTGTGAGGGAAAGTCATGTAGTGACCAATACAACATGTATTTGCATAAAGCTGAATAGTTTATTTACCCTGTTAAATAAAATAAAAATATATTTCTGGGATTTAGAAGGCATATCCATGTTAAGTTAACGGTTACTAATTCCCGTGAATAGCACTACCTACGCCGATCACTAATAATCACACTAATATTATAGTAACTGTTTGTTTGTTACCTTTTCACGACTGAACGGCTGAACGGATCGTAATGAAATTTGGCAAGCAGATATATTATATCCTGGGGAAGGACATAGACTACTTTTTACCCGAGTGAGCTAAAAGAGGGTAATGTTTTTATTGAAATACCACACATTCGACGCCGCGGGCGGGTCAGCCAGTAATAAAATAAAAGAAACCGTTTTTAAGTACAATTACTCAATCGGTCGAGCCATTTTCGAGTTTTTGCGAGACCGCAATATATACCTAACTAGCTGTTGCCCGCGAATTCTTGCGTGTTGCAGTACTAAATGTGTAGGTAACCTAGAAACAAAGCTAAACCCGCTGTTGCAACTTGACTTGACACCCCATTTTTATCCCATGGGAACTGATTTATGGGATAAAAAGTAGCCTATGTGTTAATCCAGGTTATAATCTATGTATAAACTAAATTTCATCATAAACGGTTCAGCCGTTACGACGTGATTGAGTAACAAACAAACAAACATCCAAACTTTCGCATTTATAATATTATTAGTTGTTGCCAGCGGCTTCTCCGCATTATTCTGGGGTGACAAATACATATATAAACTTTGACATCCCATTTTTATCCCAAGGGACCTGATTTATGGGATAGTAACCTATGTGTTAATCCGGGTTATAATCTACGCACATACCAAATTTCATCAAAATCGGTTCAGCCGTTCCGACGTGAATGAGTAACAAACATTCATACAAACTTTCGCGTTTATAATATTAGTGTGATTAGTGTGATAGGCTTATCACACCATCACTTACCATCAAGTGTGGTTCTACCACAAGCGCTTGACTATTTCCAGTAAAAAAAAAACAAAAATTTAAATAATTATTATGACTTTTCAAATTATTAACATTATATAATAATACAAATTTCATTCTGTAACTAAAATCTCAAAATACAACCAACATACTAAAATCTATATAAATTATTAGCAACACTTATAACGTCAGGCTAAGTTCATATAACCGCGCGGTACAAGATCAAACTAAATAGTGTTTAGTTGTTGCCCCTTTAGTGTGCGTAATTACCTGAAACTGTGTATCCACTGTGTGCGTAAGATAACGCGCATGATAGAGCGCACTATGCACAGTTCAAAATATGATGAATATTTTCAATAAATTGTATGGTATTTGTAACAACCGACCAACTTTATTTCTACAGAAACAAACACCTTGATAACATAAAATTACGGCTGTAGGAAGATATGAAGTGATAAGAGCTGTCTTCTTCCTATTTAATGAATTTAGTTAAGTCACAAAACAAGATGTTAAGATAATCAGTTACACAGAGATAAATCTAATCCGTTGCACTCACGAACGCGTACCGCTCAAATGTATTCTGGCGTCGGTTAGCGAGCGAACGGGAGAGCCTGAGAGAGCGAGCGAGAGAGAGAGAGAGAGGCGCGTTCGGATACAATGCTTAAAAACCGCGGTTACACGGCTTAAAATACCGTAACAGTAGACAAGAGTAACAATGATACTGATCCATATCAACGCAGATGACAGTTAGTAAGGATCCTTACATCCGCATTCCAAAGGTTAATAGCGATAAACACTATTTAGTTTGATCTTGTACCGCGCGGTTAGTAGTTCCGCGCGGTCATATTTATATTTATTTATTTGGAAAACCAACAGTTAATTATACATAATATGAAACAGAGTAGATAAAAGAAAGCCAATAATAGGTTTTCACGACTAAACAACATAATAAAACAATACAGTGTAAACTCCATGTAACGTCAAACTCTCTAAAGCGTCGAAATCACTCGGCTTTGGTTGGTTTAGCTTGTCTTGCATACAATGGTACACTCTGTATAGCATTACACCCACTCTCAATAACGACAACAATTTGTAATAAAAAGTTTTTTTAAAATTGCCAAATTAGTAAAATCTGCGCAGCTGTGTATATCCTTTTGTCGTTTTATTATCCTAGACCATAATAAACTCGACTGTCGGCATCATACACACCAAACTTTCTAAGAAATCCGTTCTTTTGTTTACAAAATGGGATTGCTTGCACGTGTAGCTGCAGACTGTTGTTAGTAGAAGTGAATTAGTGAAGTTAGTTTCTTTTTCTAATACAGATTTTACTTCTCTCCATTTAACGACAACTCTCTATAACGTCAAAATATGCTCAGTCCCTTGAGTGTCGTTATATAGAGTTTACACTGTATGTGAAGTGAACAATAAAAAGTCAAAACAAAGTGGTTAAAAATAAATATGGATAATAAGTTACATAGAAGCTACTTCATCATCATCAGCCGGAAGACGTCCACTGCTGAACATAGGCCTCCCCCTTAGATCGCCACAACGAGCGGTTGGTAGCCGTTTGCGCCCAACGGCTCCCCGCGATTCTTACTAGATCGTCGGTCCACCTTGTGGGGGGCCGGCCTACGCTGCGTTTTCCAGTCCGTGGTCTCCACTCGAGAACCTTTCTTTCCCAACGGTTATCGGTTCTACGAGCGATGTGGCCCGCCCATTGCCACTTCAACTTGCTAATTTTGAGAGCTATGTCGGCAACTTTAGTTCTTCTGCGGATTTCCTCATTGCGGATTTTGTCACGCAAAGAAACCCCGAGCATAGCCCTCTCCATAGCTCCTTCTCCTACTACTTAATACTACATAAATATATTTAAAGTATTATACCAATTAGGTAGGTCCAACTTCGAGAAAGAGGTCAATCGTCGAATCCAACTCGGATGGGCAGCGTTTGGGAAACTTCGCAACGTCTTTTCGTCCAACATACCTCAGTGCCTTAAGACGAAAGTCTTCAATCAGTGTATGTTACCAGTGATGACATATGGAACCGAGACGTGGTCCTTCACTATTGGCCTTATGAATAAGCTCAAAGTCGCTCAACGAGCTATGGAGAGGGCTATGCTCGGGGTTTCTCTACGGGATCGAATCAGAAATAAGGAGATACGTAGGAGAACTCAAGTCACCGACATAGCCCGACGCATTAGCACGTTGAAGTGGCAATGGGCAGGTCATATAGCGCGCAGAACAGATGGCCGATGGGGCCGGAAAGTTCTCGAATGGAGGCCACGGACCGGCAAGCGCAGCGTACGACGTCCACCTACAAGATGGGCGGACGACTTGGTAAGAACCGCAGGTCGGCGTTGGATGCAGGCCGCTTCCAACCGTAGTTCCTGGAGATCAATGAGGGAGGCCTTTGTCCAGCAGTGGACGTCCTACGGCTGATATGATGATGATACTTGTATCGCCAAAAAATTCTCTGTTCAGCCGCAGTCTGGCTGAACTGACACTCGTGCCGAATATATCTATATCTAATCCTTTACTCAGCTTATTAAAGTTAACTTATATGAACTTAGCCAAGTTTGAAAATGCGACGACCTCCGTGACGCAGTGGGCGAACCGCCGGCTGAGACGAAGGTAGCGGGTTCGATTCCCGCCGCGGGACAAATGCACGATCTACAGATGTTAAAAGCAGCAGAATACAGATTTCTTACAAATTGATTTAATACAATCAACGTTTTGCATAACGTTGTTATTTTGTATACAGCCAGTTTATAATAAACCAGCGCGCGGCTTCACTCGCGTGGTTTTCCAATAAAATCATTACCCTCCTTTTGCGCAGTCAGGTCAAAAGAAGGCATCTCCTAATCCTGGTCATAACCTGTGTACTAAATTTCATTGAAATCGGTCAGTCGTGAAAACGCAACAAACAAACAAAGTGACAGAGCGACTTTAAAATTTACAATATTATCACAAATATTTTTATTTATAGTGTTATCCGAACACATGCGGAAAATTCCAAAATTTTTTTTAAAATCTAAAATATTTCAAGCCTAGACGGGACGGGACTAGAGGAAGGTCGCGGGTTCAAGTCCCGTCTAGGCTTGAAATTTTTGAGATGATTTAAAAATAATCTTAGCATAAATATTAGCTGGACATTTCACACAGCGCTATCTAGCCCCAAACTAATCAAAGCTTGTACTATGGGAACCAGATAACTGATAGAATACTTATATATAAAATGTTTGTAAATGTTGAGACGCAGGGGGTAGCGGGTTCGATTCCCGCCGCGGGACAAATAAATAAATATTGCTGGACATTTCACAAAGCGCTATCACTAGCCCCAAACTAAGCAGAGCTTGTACTATGGGAATCAGATAACTGATAGAATATACATTTTTTTGTAAATACATACTTCTAATATTTAGAGAAAGAACCAGACCCGGAACAAATATCTGTAGATCATGCAAACATTTGTCCCGCGGTGGGAATCGAACCCGCTGCCTCCCGCGTCTCAGCCGGCATTCGCCCACTGCACCACGCGAGGTCTTTAAAAGTGTAAAAAATTAAGCATAATCTAAGTGCTGTATTCTCGGAATTGTCACTGACTACCACCTTTCTATAAGTATCTTCACGTTCTTCGGCAGGTGTCGTTGTTCTCACTTGTTATTTTCTGGGCCTTGTCATCCGATTCACTCGTCTGAAATAAAACAATAGTATTATTATGATCCAAGTGAGCTAAGTTGCTCATTATACACGAGGCTGTGGGTTGCAGCCTGAGCCGTAGGCGAGGGCGTAAATCAGCCGAGTGTCTAGACACTAGAGCAAGTTGCTCACGAGTTTCACACGCACTTTTTCAACACACTTGCGAGAAAACAACAAATCATCTGCACTAAAGCTTGACATTTTTACAATTATTTACCACACAGCAACAAATGCGATACAAACAAAAAAAATGGGAAATGGCGCGCAAGTTTTTTTTTTGCACGCGCCAAATGTAAGGTGATTGATTACATAAAGCCACACAACCTACTTCAAGATTATAATTTTAGTGATGAAATGCAAATATTTTTTAACAAATTATTGTGAATTATAAGTAATTTGATAATAATACATGTTTTTTCGTCTTAATTAGGGATACATTTATTTATTCCAAACATGTAATAGGATTTTCAGCGACATAAAACCTCTTTGTTGTTACAAAGACTGTATTACCCGGTTAAATTGAAAATGCTCTGTTTACTCGCATATAATTTGCAGTTAGGTACTAACTTAACTTTGTAGGGATAATTCTATTATGCACTAGTGTGTAATAATATTACGCACGCGTGTGTTATAGTTCGGTTTATGGCACTAATAACGATGCAACAAGGCTCACTTTACGAGCAAGTTAAAAATATTATTTTACATCGCTTCCTGGTCTTTGTAAACTCAATACCAGCTCCGTAAATGCAATTTACGGCCCTAGGGCCTAATTAAATTTGAAAAAAGAATGAGCCTCGTTGCATTAATAATATTCTATAATGAAAAACAATTTCCATGACAAATCCTTGTTTCTATTTAGAAACTAGCTTGTGGCGTACATATACCGACGCGCGCCACCGATCCGAAATCTGTATTGTAGGATGATAGTTCTATTTTTATTTTACTATTAAATGTTTGCGTTTGGAGCACACGTACAATACAGGTTTCGGACCGACCGACCGGCGTTCGCGCATGCCTGCCTTTTGTTTCCCCACTACACTTGAGTGGCGGCCGCTCTGCCGATCGGGCGCTCGCGTATTTGCTTTGCTTAAGTTTATCGTGCTTTTATTGTATATTTATTTATTATTTATACTAAAAACGGGATAATTACCATGATTTGTGAGTATTTGAGTATCCCGATATTTCGGCGCAGTTGCATGCGCCATGATCACGGGTAAACTCACGAGTTTACCCGTGATCATGGCGCATGCAAACTCACGAGTTTACCCGTGATCATGGCGCATGCAAACTCACGAGTTTACCCGTGATCATGGCGCATGCAAACTCACGAGTTTACCCGTGATCATGACGCATGCAAACTCAAGAGTTTACCCGTGATAATGGCGCATGCAAACTCACGAGTTTACCCGTGATCATGGCGCATGCAAACTCACGAGTTTACCCGTGATCATGACGCATGCAAACTCACGAGTTTACCCGTGATCATGGCGCATGCAAACTCACGAGTTTACCCGTGATCATGGCGCATGCAACTGCGCCGAAATATCGGGATACTCAAATACTCACAAATCATGGTAAATATCCCGTTTTTAGTATAAATAGTGTTATAACCATGATAGTTTCAAAAGTTATATTTATTTATTTCTTTTAATTAAATTCATTTGTGCTATACTTCTAATAATATTATTAATTTTTAGTTTAAACTATCAGTCTTCACACCTTCATCACTTCACAAGTTCATTACTTCGCGTCCACTAGCTGACCCGGCCGCGGCTTTGCACGCGTGGTTTGACCGTGAAAACATTACCATTAACATTATTAAAAAGTAGCCTATGTTTCAATCCCGAGCGTAATCTATCTACATACTTAATTTCATAGAAATCGGTCCAGCCGTTCTTGAGTTATGTTATAAATGGTGTAACTAACCATACTTTGTTTTATATATTTGATCGAGCGAAGCGAGATCTCCAAATCAACTTGGGCAAATCGGCGTTGTATGTATGTATGTTTGTTTGTCCGAGGATAACTTTCGAAAACTGGCTCAGCTTTCGATTTCGATGAAATTTGGTGTGTACTGTTATGAGCCTCAATGGATTTGGGGTAAAAAAAAAGTTTATTTTATTAGGTGAGCCAGCCGTCTGGTTAGGATGATAGGATGAGACTGAGGTCTGAATACTTTGAATGGAAGGGATTACGGGTTATGAGTGGAATGTGTTGAGTGCGCAAAAGCACAGTGTCTGATAAGCAAGAAAGGGTACATTGATCATCTATAACAGTACGTAGATTATAACCTGGATTAACACATAGGTTACTTTTTGTTGACAAACAACGCGTGCGAAGCCGGTGGCGGAAGCTAGTGTAACAATATATTTTTATTTGTTTTCATCCATACCGCCTGTCTCTATTTAGGTCATAATCTATCTATACTAAGTGTTTTGTTATGTGCGACATTAAATGAAAACACGTGTAGGGCTAATCGCTAGTATTGTTGTAAAATAGGGTTTTTCAAATATCAATGAAACAGCCTGTATAAAATAGGTAAACAAATCACATCCATTAATCATGTCAGCGACTAGGCGGCATCGTCGCAAAGGCGCCGCCGTTTTGCCTTAAGGCGCTAACCGTAGCCGATGACTTTGAGCGAATTGGATGTACATAGCTATTGTTTCGGCCCCGCACCTTCCGCCACACGCATCTAACCGACCAGCAAATAGGTGAGCGCGAGGCAGACGAGCACAACCCTCCCGTACGACAGTCAGTGGTACACTGTCGCCCGTCGCCCGCGCAACCACCTTCTAAGGGTACGCCCGCTAATTATTCGGAAAAATTGAAAATAATTAATTGCCACGTGAAAGACTGTCGCAGCACAGCATCATTTGTTCAACTTAAAGGTATAGGTCTTCGCCCACATTTAGGCGAAAGAAAAATTACAAAATTTTACGTTGTTTAGAGGTTGAATCAAATTGAAAGTCGAAAACAGCTACATTATGTTATTTTTTTCTCATAGTAAATAAACGGGCAATGGAGCGCGCCATGCTCGGTATATCACTCTTGGACCACATACCCAATGTAGAAATCCGACGTCGTACAAAGGTTGTGGACGTGGGTATGAGGATCGCAGGGCTGAAGTGGAGATGGGCTGGACACTTGGCTAGGAGGGATGACGGGCGTTAGACGAAGGCGATTACAGCGTGGTGTGCAAGGGATGCTCGTAGACCAAGAGGCAGACAACCCGCCCGATGGTCGAATATTGAAAGCGTAGCTGGGTGTCAATGGATGAGACACGCAAGGGACCAGAAAGAATGGCGTAATAAAGAGGAGGCCTATACCCAACAGTGGGTGCAAACGGGCTGAGATGATGATGAAATAAACAGATATAACTTTTTTGTATGTTCACTTTGCACATAAAAGGTCAATGAATTACATATATTTTCTTGAGCGCATAGAACTGATTCCTCCCTGAGGAGAAAGCCTCCAAGATACTATATTCGCCTTAACAATTATGTATGGAAAATGTATCGATTACTGGATAAATATTCAAGCTACCGATATTAAACCCGCCACTAAAATCAGTTAATACGATTCCGGACGTGTGTTTTAAATTAATGTCGTACGTAACAAAACAGGTTGTATATCAAATTATCATCGAAATCAGTGCCGCCGTTTAGTCAAGAAAACGTAACAAACAAACAGACAGACAAAATTACTTTCGAATTATATATTCGAATTTTCGAATGGTTTATATTTTAAGAGTTCGTTTAATTCACTACATATCAAATTTATACTACCTTTTGCATGGTGGTAACAGTAACAGTGAAAAGACCAATGCGGTGTAAAATATTAACTCACAATACTAGAGTCCTTGGATTCCAAAAACGGCAGCGAATTCTGTCTTCCAAAGAACCGCTTGAGGCCGAACCGCGAACGAGTGTTCGCCGCCGCTGGCGAATGCTCGCTCGCACGAGGTACTTCCGACGGATTCTGTAATATAGTATTCTTTATTTTAGAATGTACAATAGGTTTCTATTGCTCACGTGGTTTTTCAATAAAAATATTACCCTCCTTCTGTTCAGTCGGGTGAAAAGTAGCTTACGTCCCAATCCTGGTCCAAGTCTATCTGTATACCAAATTTCATCTAAATCGGTCGAGCGGTTTAGTCGTGAAAACATTTCATTAAACTAACTTTTTAACTTTAACTTCACTAACTTATATCTCCCTCTCAACTTCCGTTCGATTCGCCCGATCACACTATTCGTAATGCTCTCGTCACGCATTCACCAGGTTACTCCCCAAGTCAAGCAAAAAAGTTTTACTTCAAAATGTGTGCTCGCACCTCTCTCTCTTGCCCCTACAGTAATATACGAAACGTAACTCTCTCTCTTTCTATCTTCACTAACTTATATATCCCTCTCACCTTCCGTTCGCCTCGCCCGATCACACTTTTTGTAACGCTCTCGTCACGCATTCACCAGCTTACTCCCCAAGTCAAGCATGCGTAAAGAAGTTTTACTTCAAACATTTGGGATTGTGCAGGCCATGTGCTTCGAATGCATTCAGAACGATGGGCGAATCTAGTCAGCCAGTGAATACCGAACGGACGACGCCGTGGTAGGCCCAGAAAAACATGGAGAGATGACACATGGGTGCATTCAAACCAGATTAGTCAGATTTGATGGATGGAGAGGAGACGGAGATACCTTTGCCAAGCAGTGGGACACAATATAGGTTAGTAAAAAAAGTTATCTTATTACCGATTTAAATGGGTATTTATCGCGAATGTACCTTTTTTATTCGTTATCCCGACGTTTCGAGTGTAAACAGCCGTGGTCGCGGGCAGACAAAAGGTGAATTCGCGATAAATATCCATTTAAATCAGTAATTGATTGATTGAAAATACTTCATTGCACTTATAAAACTAGTACAAAGGCGAAATTAATGCTAAAGAGCATTCTATTCCAGATAACCTTTGTGTATTGTAGATAAAGATGTGTAGGTAGTGCACAGAAATGAAAACTAATGAAAAATTTGTACAGGACTAAAACAAGTAGCATAATATAGGTACATACTACTTAAATACTCTATATGATAGACTAAACTATACCAATATCAAATAAAAATATGTACATAGGTACATAACAATAGAAGTGATAAGTAGGGATCGGCGTAGGTAGTGCTATTTTGGGTCAATGAACCTGAATGATAAGTTAATACGGATATGGCCCGGGATTTATTCCCCGATTCCGGGGAATATTTATCTGAATGTCGATGTAAATGAAGTTATACTGTTTAAAGTACCATAATATATAGATAGATATAGTGAAACCGAGTCCTCACCTCACCCGCGATAAGCTACAAAAGCGTGAGGGAAAGGGATGACTTTAGTGACCAATACAACATGTATTTGCATAAAGCTGAATAGTTACTGAAGTAGACACAAATAAACTTCGGAATACTTTTTCTTTATTAAGTATAAAATGCAAGATAGAATATGCAGGTACAATTTTAACTTATTTAATACAGTTCCTACTTATTTTAAGAACGTGTTAACTTGTCGAGCGCCAACGAAGATCAGCCGGCCCCTCGCGACATCTTCGTTGAGACTTTTAAGTCAAGCAAAAATGAATCATTCGACACACGCCAGCGTGTTTGATTGGTTCGAGTTTTATTTCAATCCCAACCACGTACGCGCGTTGTTGGCAGTTTATAAAAATACAAGGCTTAAACTGTCTTGTTGCCATTGCGAGAAAGAACATTTTACAGTAAAATAATCAAAATCACGACATTACTATGTAAAATACGAATTCCTAAACAAACCTGTTAAATAAAATAAAAATATATTTCCCGGGATTTAGAAGGCATATCCATGTTAAGTTAACGGTCACTAATTCCCGTGAATGGCACTATCTACGCCGATCACTAGTGATAAGTAAAGATAAGTAATTACGTAGAGTGATCGCTAAAAGTTTGAAAAAACTAGTTATCTTATCTTATCTATAATAGATATAAAAAATCTCAGTTTTGTTACCTGATTCTCTTGTACTAGTTCCACAGTGCCGATGTCTTCTTGTCTCTCGATTTCATTTGATATACTCTGATCTCGCTGTATTGAAGTGGACTGATCTGAAAGTCAAAATAAGTTTTTTGTTGAAAAAATACTTTTTCACAAGCTTTTATAAAATTCATAATCGGAACCGCAAGCAGATTCAAATGAGCCCAAACACTAGTAGCCTACTATAATCCATTCAGAAGTTCCGTTGTCTAGCATCCGTCTTCATCATGAGACCACCTCCATGGTACCATACTATTGCATTGTCACCGAAGTTACATATGTAATCCAAATTTCAGCTCAATCGGTTGAGGGGAACTGGTTCAAAATTCAGTTGCAAGATTCCACCCGGACAAACATACATACATTGCAAGTTAATAAAAAGCTTGTACAAAATAATGCTAGATATTTCACACAGCGCTATATAGCCCCAAACTAGGCAAAGCTTGTTTTATTGGAACCAGATTATATGTAAGTATTTATGTGTTAGTATGTATTTATGTAAGTAATAAGTATGTATGTATGTATTTATGTAAGTAATAAGTATGTATGCATTTAAGTATGTATGTGTTAGTATAAATAAATAAATAGTGCTGGACATGTCACACAGTGCTATCTAGCCCCAAACTAAGCAGAGCTTGTACTATGGAAACCAGATAACTGATAGAATACTTATATACTTTTTTTTGTACATACAATACATACATAACATTTAATACACTAGCTGACCAATCCGCAGCTTCGCACGTGTACTTTTTCAATAAAAAACATTACCCTCCTTCTGCGCAGTTGGATAAAAGTAGCCTGTGTCACCCGGGGATAGTGTAGCTTCCCAACAGTGAAAGACTTTTTTTAAATCGGACCAGTAGTTTTTTAGTTTATTCATTACAAACATACACACAAAAATGCAAATCTTTCCTATTTATAATATTCGTATAGATAAATAGAAAAACATCCAGGCCCGGAACATATATCTGTAGATCGTGCAAACATTTCTTATGTGGCGGAAATCGAACGAACAACCTCCTGCGTCTCAGCCAGCTATTCGCCCACTGCGCCACGGAGGTAGTATGTACTTATGATAGTATTATGTATGTATGTAAGTATATATACATATGTAAGTATGTATGGATGTATGTAAGTTTGTTTTTATTTAAGTATGTTCTATTGTATCGCCTAACTAAACTACTCATCCGATGTTGTTGAATGAGGTGTCATTCGATTCGTTATCATGTTGCGGGTGACATAGACTTACTATCAACATAGTTATTACTCGACATAGGTAGTACTATTTTGGGTCCATGAACCTGAATGATAAGTTAATATTGATATGCCCCGGGATTTATTCCCCGATTCCCGGGAATATTTTCGAAATGTCGATGTAAATGAAGTTAAACTGTTTAAGATACCATGAGTACGCACGACGACATATCAGACTACTCATTTCTGGTTAAGACTAGTCCCGCACAGTGCTGTTTGCCATAATACTTACTGGTCCATAGGCGGGATCTGATTATACTCGAAACGGGTGGTTTGATGTGTCGTCATGTGTACAACTACAATGACTTTATAAAATTAAAATATATTTCCTGGGATTTAGAAGGCATATCCATGTTAAGATAACGGTCACTAATTCCCGTGAATAGCACTACCTACGCCGATCACTAGTTATTACATAGTTTATCAGTTAAAGGTTTTCAGTTTCAGTTTTTAAACACGGTGTCCTTTAAATCACTGTTTTCCCAGAACAAACGTTGTTCAGACCATAGTCTACTAACTGTTTATAACATCAAATTGAAAAACAAAACGAAATCGGTTTTTGAAAAACATAGAAAGTTGCGAACTTAATAATAAATATTGCTGGACATTTCACACAGCGCTATCTAGCCCCAAAATAAGCAGAGCTTGTACTATGGGAACCAGATAACTGATAGAATACTTATATACTTTTTTTTTGTAAATACATACTTATACAGAGAAACAACCAGACCCGGCACAAATATCTGTAGATCATGCAAACATTTGTTCCGCGGCGGGAATCGAACCCGCTACCTCCTGCGTCTCAGCCGGCTATTCGCCCACTGCACCACGCGAGGTCGTCACTACTTAAAAACTTAAAACGACTTAAAATACTTACGCTCTACAACGTGCAACATACCGCCACAAAAATAATAATACCTATTGTTATTACTTTTGTACGCTACGGCTATCGGCTAGCGTGCCAATGAACTTTATGTCACGGCTAGTTTTTGAACAAAGTTAGACTTATTTGAGAAGGTCTAGATTTTTTTTTTAATTCTCTTGTTTGATGCTATAAACTGTTAGTAGACCATGGTCTGAGCAACGTCTGTTCTGGGTAAAACAGTGATTTAAAGGACACCGTGTATAGCATGTTTCCTTTTGAGGTACGGAACCCTAAATATAAAATAATTAAATAAATATTTCTGGACCTTTCACACAGCGCTATCTAGCCCCAAACTAAGCAGAGCTTGTATTATGGGAACCAGATAACTGATAGAATACTTAAATACTTTTTTTTATTGTAAATACATACTTATAATATATGGAGAAACAACCAGACCCGGAACAAATATCTGTGGATCGTGCAAACATTTGTCCCGCGGCGGGAATCGAACCCTAAACATAATATGAACATAAACTCACCATAATTAGCATTAGACTGTGGAGTTGTATTCTCTATATGTTTGGAGTTTCCCTCTTTGAGATATTGCTTTATCTCCTCCGCTCTCTCCATATACCTACAATTTGATGATAGAATGAGTTACATTTTCTAAATTAACTATATCAACTTGGGCAAATCGGTGTTGTATGTATGTATGTATGATTGTTTGTCCGAGAATAACTTTCGTAACGTTGATCCGAACATCGTGAAATTCAATACATAGGTAGGTAGTGATGGCACGATTTTGGTGTGACTAATTGAGCTAAAAATGTGTGAAGGGGGGTGGGGGGTGTTGTTGAGACATTGGGGTTCAAGAGGGGTAAAAATATGAAAATGAGGCTAACAGGTCAAGTGTGACGTCAAATGAAATTCTTTATATTTTATGAGTTATTAGCCATGATAAAAACTCAACTTTGACATAATTCACAGGGTACACCACTGCTGAAATGTGGTATGCGTGTAGCTTAAGTGACACAAATATAGGGAAAAGTCTAAAATCCAGAATAACTGCAATTTGTACTTCAAAAAAATTTAACCATATTACATGAACTCCCGTTACCCGTAATTTGAATGAAACTGTAGGTCAAGTACTCTGGTTTAGCATTTCGTGGCACTATTTTATTAGTCAAAGATTAAGGCTGGCTTGCACAATGATCCCTAAACGTATTTAGCGACGAGAAATGTATAAATTGTACGTATTTGTATGATTTTACAACTCCTTAAATCATTCAGCCACTAAATACGTTTAGGCATCGATGCGAGTCGCCCTAAAACTTTTTTTTTGAGTTTCGGGAGAGTCGCGATTTCTCAGTTCGGGGCGGAGCACTAGTTATCTATACTAATATTATAAAGAGGAACGATTTGTTTGTTTGTTTGTATTGAATAGGCTCCGAAACTACTGAACCGATTTAAAAAATTCTTTCACTGTTGGGAAGCTACACTATCCCCGGGTGACATAGGCTACTTTTTACCCAACTGCGCAATGGAGGGTAATGTTTTGATTGAAAAACTACGCGTGCAAAGCTGCGGATTGATCAGCTAGTAACTAGTAGCTAGTAACACAGTAGAACCTTAAAGGTTTGTCTCGGTGCTTAGAGACACTTGAGCCGATACACATTATTTAAATACGCAAATAACCCGCCACCGTTACCCAAACACAATTGAGAGACACACACAACGAGCGAAGCGAACGAAGCGTCTCAATTTCGAGATTGGCCAAAAAATGCTTTTATCCGTCTGTTTGTTCCCGCCTACAGGTCGCATTTTTAAACCGATATTGACGAATACATACATAAATATTTATGGACATTTCACACAGCGCTATCTAGCCCCAAACTAAGTAGAGCTTGTATTATGGGAACCAGATAACTGATAGAATACTTAAATACTTTTTTTTGTAAATACATACTTATAATATATAGAGAAACAACCAGACCCGGAACAAATATCTGTAGATCGTGCAAACATTTGTTCCGCGGTGGGCATCGAACCCGCTACCTTCTGCGTCTCGGCCGGCTATTCGCCCACCGCGCCACGGAGGACGTCAAAATCGAAAATTGGTACACAAGTTCCTTGATTTATTTAATTTTTTTTTGACAATGCTATTGCAGAAAATTCATTATTTTTTGTAGTATGTTTTGTTTGTAAACTCTAAGATAAGTTCCAACCTGAAATCTTATGTTGTTGTGTTGTTATGTTCAACTAGCTACCGCCAGCGGCTTCGCAAGCGTTGTTAGTCACCAAAAAGTAGCATATGTGGTAGTCCAGGTTATAATCTACGTACACACCAAATTACATCGAAATCGGTTCAGCCGTTACGGCGTGATTGAGTAACAAACAAACATCCATCACATAGTGTGATAGTGTGATCTTATCTGATTTTATGTGATTGAGATTTCAGTGTCAGACAAAAGGTAGAAAAGAACTTTTGTAATAGATAACTTCGTATAACTTGGAAACTTAGACTTGTCTAGTTATGTTACCATGTTTAAAGATGTATAAATGATATGAATATTAATTTAGGACTGAAGGACTTGTGAGTGTGTATAATACTTGGTGAGTTTGTTTAATACCTGGTGAGTTTGTATAATACCTGGTGAGTTTGTATAATACCTGGTGAGTTTGTATAATACCCGGAAGAGTTTGTATAATACCTGGTGAGTTTGTATAATACCCGGAAGAGTTTGTATAATACCGGATGAGTTTGTATAATACCTGATGAGTTTGTATAATACCTGGTGAGTTTGTCGGTGAGAGCGGCGCGGCGCACGGGGTCGCGCTCTGCGCAGGCGCACGGCACCAGGCGGCGCAGGCTGCCGGTGTACGCGCGCAGGGCATCTTCCACTAAACCGCGGGAATCCAGATCTATAGCTTGCTTTATTAGGACTACGGCCTGGAACGATTAAAAATATATTTTTCATATCCATCTCGGAAAGAGTATTTTTGATCTTCGATATCTGAGTGCAATAGCCGTTTTTATCCGCTAGAGGATAAAGTGAATTGAATTTAGAACATCGTGTGCAATAAGTTTGTGAATTCAAAACATCATTAAACCTATTTACTTCTACCTCCATGGTGCCGAATTTATCATACAACCTTTTTTAATTTGTTAAAAACCCAGACTCGGATCCTTCTTGGTGTATTACTTTTTTTTTTTGCATTTAGTCATTTCCTCGCTGAGGTAGGATTGGAGTGCAAAGATTGTTCACCTCGTGCTCTTTTGATTCCCTCGCTAACGCTCACGATTCTAATTTTTGAATCCATCGCTTGCTCGCTCATCAACATTGAGCACGCGGTTAAATATGAACTTTGCACTCTTGTATAACAAATAACTATTTCACACCACCTGCTCGACAATATCATATTATATGCGATGTAAACCTCACCGAAATCACGTGTTTAAATCGCTACGGTTGAGCCGGGAGTAAAGTTGTACTTAATTAATTAATTTGAATTTGGTACCATAACTGTATTAAAATTTGAACCACACAATAAGAACTGATTCGTAAATCGAACTAACCTCTGCACAGAATGCACCAACCTAGATTTGGTTTTTATTATCTCGCAGAAACTGTGAAAAGTATTCTCCTCGTGGATAAAGCTGTCTACATCTTGGGCGTGCTTATATCCCTCTCTGCACTCAGGATTCTAGTAGCTCTTACGCTCCGCTCGTGAGTTAACTCTAGAATCCTTCGTTACGTTCGGGATTCAATATAGCGGTCGAGACGCAAGACACTGCTTTATCCCCTTGTTTAATAATCTGCTATTATGTAAAATCAAGAACGCATAAAAATAAACGTATCCATCTTTTAATCCCGGTCATGATCTATCTATATACCCTTTCATCGAAATCGGTCCACCGTTTAGTCGTGAAAGCGTAACAAA
This sequence comes from Philereme vetulata, assembly GCA_918857605.2. Taxonomy (NCBI): domain Eukaryota; kingdom Metazoa; phylum Arthropoda; class Insecta; order Lepidoptera; family Geometridae; genus Philereme; species Philereme vetulata. The sequence goes on along the minus strand of OU975427.1, from coordinate 2,089,742 downwards.
CAAAGACTTTCGAATTTATAATATTACATTTTATATAGATTAAAATAAGGCCCCAGCAAAGTCACAAAAAGCGATATTAAGGTAGCATTCGGTTGTTAGCGACCGCGACGCGCGACTGCAACCATAGAACGACGCGACAGTGGACGGGTGTCGCGGGACGACCCCTAGCCTTCCGATGTCAGCGACCGCGACGCGCGACTGCAACCATTGAACGACGCGACCGTGGACGGGTGTCGCGGGGCGACCCCTAGCCTTCCGATGCCAGTGACCGCGACGCGCGACTGCAACCATTGAACGACGCGACCGTGGACGGGTGTCGCGGGGCGACCCCTAGCCTTCCGATGTCAGCGACCGCGACGCGCGACTGCAACCATTGAACGACGCGACCGTGGACGGGTGTCGCGGGACGACCCCTAGCCTTCCGATGTCAGCGACCACGACGCGCGACTGCAACCATTGAACGACGCGACCGTGGACGGGTGTCGCGGGGCGACCCCTAGCCTTCCGATGTCAGCGACCGCGACGGCGACATCGCCACTCTTCCCGCTGTTGTTATGGGTGACGGTTGTGTTCTTTTGCTGTACAATATGTCGGACAATTTATCCGCAGCTAGGAAAAAACTTATTCTGCAGCTATTGAAGGATGAAGAAGATGATGATATTATGATTATGTTATCATCTATAATATTGTCCCTCACTGTGGGGGCAGAGCTACTGCAGTTATATACTGTGGCTGGGTTTTATGCAAGTCTGCATTTTGGCTCGACGTGGCGTCACTAGCCCGCCGCCTCGCCACTCGTCTCCTGCCTTGGTAATAGAGTAGTTCACGCAATGTAACGGACAATAAATAGTGCTTCAGTATATCGACGTCGGTTGTTTGCATTCCTCTGCACCCTGGACTAGGAACCAAAGACTATTGACTAGACACTGCTCGACGTGATGCCCGATAGAAGATAGCTAGCAACCCGACAAATGGCGAAATCCCTACAGATGGTGACAAATATTCCAATACTCACAATGGTGTCTTTATAAGATGCGAGCGAGCCTTACATCATATAAAGGTGGGTTTTTATTTACTAATTTTATCAACTTCTCTCTCGCTTGCGTCGCGTGACTGCACTGCCTCCGATGCGACCGGGTCGCGGTCGCCACGCCCACAGGTCGAGCGACGCGGTCTTACTTAGTATGGATTTATATGGTTGTTCCATATAAATCCATACTAAGCAGTGGGTCGCGCGACCCGGACGTGGTCGCGGGCTGCGGTCGCTAAGCACCGAATGCTACCTTTAGTAACATACTTTCTCATAGTTGTCTCTGGAAGGCATATACTCCAGATCCAGGTAGTCGTGGCGGAAGAACTCCTCGTACGAGATCCTGTTGCTGGGCTCGTGCTGCAGCAGCCGCGTCAGCAGGTCCACGCAGCCAGGACTAACGCACGAGTTAGCAGGAATCTGACAGATAAATTAAAACACGAAAATTAAAAAAAAAACTCCTAATATTTCAAAATAGGGTTAATAGGTCAAATGGGATATCATATAAAATGCTTAATTAACACATTCCATAACCAGTTTTGGAGTTACAGACATACAGACGTTTATTTGCTAAAGGCTCGTCAGCAGATCTAAGCAGCCCGAGCTCACGCACGACTGAGCGGGGAAAAAATTTAAAAACCCCACACAATCTATAAATAGGGTTGATATGTTAAATGGGATATCATATAAAATGCTTAATTAACACATTCCATAACCAGTTTTGGAGTTATGTTGATGATGATGATGTCAAATGGGGTCCAAATCAACTTGGGAAAATCAGCGTTGTATGTATGTATGTTAGTTTGTCCGAGGATAATTTTCGAAGCGTTCATCCGACCATTGTAAAATTTGATACAAATATAGGTAGTGATGGCACAATTTTGGTGGGACTAAATGAGGTAAAAATGTTGTGTGGGGGGGGGGGGGGGGGTTTGAGATATTGGGGTTCAAGAGGGGTAAAAAAGTAAATTTCGACTCTGTTTTTATTTATAGTACAGTCCTTGTTTTTTTGAGTTATCAGCCATAATTAAAACTGAACTTTGACGAAATTCACAGAGTACACCGGTGACCGCACAGTGCTGAAATTTGGCACGAACCCGCTACCTTCTGCGCCTGAACCGGCTATACGGCCACTGCGCCACGGAGGTCGTCGAATGATGATGGCACTTACCTCTATCGGTGCTTTCCGCTGTATCTTTTCAACGAGTTCCTTGAACGTGCTGGAGGAGTACGGCGCTCGGCCGAATAAGCACTCGTACATTATCACACCTGAAATTACATACATTTTATCATTGATGTATGTATGTTTGTTTGTCCGAGGATAACTTTCGAAGCGTTTATCCGATCATCGTGAAATTTGGTATATAGATAGGTAGTGATGCCACAATTTTGTTTGTTGAGATATTGGGGTTCAAGAGGGGTAAAATAAACAAAATGGAACTATCCGGTCAAGAGACACGTCTAATAATGAGTGAGTACATTTCAACCCCATCTTTATTTTTGGATTAAACCTTGTAGTTTTTGAGTTATTAGCCATAATAAAAACTAACCTCGACAAAGTTCACAGGGTACACCAGTGACCCCACAGTGCTGTAATTTAGTATGCGTGTAGCTTTAGTGACACAAATATAGGCAAAAGTCTGAAATCCAGAAGAACTGCAATTTGTACCCCAAAAAAAAATTAACCAATAAACATGAACTCCCGTTACCTGTAATTTGAATGAAACTATAGGTCAAGTTAGTTGGATTATGCATTTCGTGGCACTATTTTGATAGTCAAAGATTAGGTACGCGAGATTTCAGTTTGGGGCGAACCAATAGTTTACTAGCTGATTCGCTCGGAATTTTATCAAAATAAAATATAGCCTATATCCCTTACTTATTCACTTTTAGCTTTTCTGCAAAATCATCCCTAAGGGGCTTTAGGGAAGATCTCAGCGGCAGCTTGGGCGATTTCACTTTTGTATTACTCGTGCGCGATAACTTGGGACCTGCTAGGAATGCGACTCCCCGACCGCTTCCCCTGCACTTCCCCGATGGCGCCCGTATTGTACCGTTCGCATCACTATTTTTTACTAGGGTTTTTAGTCTCGTACTGGCCTACGTCAAGTAACGACGCGCCCTGGAATTCTTTTAGTTTTCGTTTGTGTTATTGTTTTGTTGTCAGGAAAAAAGAAGTCAACCACGTGGACAGGCTTCGACAAAAGTATTGGGACGATGACCTCTTACAAGAGACGAATGAATCGCAATTAATTGTAAATTTATCGGATACCTCTTCGTCAAGTGATTATAGTGAGACTGAGGACGAAGAACAACCTCTAGAAGGCATAAATCCACTAAGTAGTGACGAAGATGAGATAATGTAAATAATAGATAAAATAAATGTATAAACTTAAACATTGTATTTTTATTTTATTCAAATAGTGTAAAAAAGATAAGATAAAAAGCAGCGTCCTCCCGGAGTAACATAATAAATTAGGTTAAAAAAAACAAAGACGAAGCCGCGGGCGGCTGCTTGTTATGTTTGCTTTTTTGCGGGCGGTACAAACACGCCAATATGACGTCCCCGCGCTCAGGTCCCAACTTATCGCGCACGGGTAATATGTATGTATGTATGTTTGTACGAGTATAGTAGCGAACCGTCGATTCGATCTGTATGAGATTCAGAGGTCGAGCTTGTGCTATGAAGTTTTACTGGTAAGTATGAGCTGAATAGATGGAGGGGTTCTTAAGATATTGGGTTCTCAAGGAGGGTAGCAAAATTTTAAAAACAGTGGGGGGGGGGGGGGGGTACCCTCGCAATGCCGACTGCGAACATAACATGCTGCAAATGGGAATCGTACCTACACTCCACAGGTCTACACTGGGGCCGTAGTCCCCCGCTATCATCTCCGGCGCCATGTACAGGGGGGACCCTCGCACTGATGACTGCGTCCACTCCGCAGACATATGCTGGGCGAACCTATAAAAAAAAACATTTACCATTATTGATCGAGCGCAGCGAGATCTCCAAATCAAATATGAGAAATCAGAGTTGTATGTATGTTTGTTTGTCCGAGGATAACTAAGGATATATAGGTAGGTAGTGATAGCACAATCCTGGTGTGACCAAATGAGCTGAAAATGCGATATTGGGGTTCAAGAGAGGTAAAACGGAGACTATCAGGTCAAGTGGAACGTTAAGTGAATGGTTTTCGTCAATATATTTCGACCACTCAATGAATATCACTATTGGAGGAGATTTTAACGTAAATCTATATATATAAGAAAGTCGTGTTAATTACACTATTTATAACTCAAGAACGGCTGAACCGATGTGACTGAAAATTGGTGGGGATGTAGCTTAGAACCAGGAGACGGACATAGGATACTTTTTATCCCGTTCGACCGCGTTCCCGTGTGACGTGACATAAAACGTCAAAGCGAATACAAGTCACTATAAAACGTGGTATAACAAAAACGCATCTGACATGGAATAACAAAACGCAAATGACAGCTAAACGTAATTTTGTCTATGGTTAAGTATGGTTGTAAATATATATATATATAAAAAAATCGAGTTAGTACTGATGGCCGGATACAAAAATTGACAATGCTACCAGGGTGGCGTATATTGACAGCCCGCGTTATATGCATGTCAAGGCGGTACGAAGTTCGGCGGGTCAACTAGTATTTTATAAAACAATCTACAATAGAAATTATTAATGAATAAAATGTTCGAATTGAACCTTTGCCAATCCATTCAAAACTCCGACCCGTGTAACTAAAACCACGTCTACTTACATATTTGGACCTCGTATTTATTAACATAATAGAAACCCCCATTTTATTTTTAGTTTAAGAAGCCGGCGAACCCCGAGCGCAACTCCAATTCGGCCGCGTCAAAAACTACGGCCTGAATATCGCTATCCCTGTTTAGTGACGAAGTTTAGCCACGCAGAGCGACAGTGATAGCAATATAACGATTCTAAATTTGATTAGATTTTGACCGTGTTCCGTAATACCAAAAATGATGACTGAAAACTTGTTGTATTTTTCTCATTGTGCTGTTATTCTGTAACTAGACGATATAATCTATGTTCCCATGACTAGGATACGTAAGATGTTGTTGTTTTTAATACGAAACAATTAGGTTGAAAACAGGTCTCTTATGACGTAAAGACATGCAGAATGCGATACGCTTCTATTTCATTTTAGGTAAGTATTTTGATCTAATATATGGTTGGGAACCTAGATAAATACTATTCAAATTAAAATAATACCTTATTAAGTTAGAAATATGCTCCAATTAGAAATGATCTTGGTAGTACGTGTTGTATGGGCGATACCCCTCCAGTCTCCCCTTATGCCTTTTTTATTGTATACACAAGAAAATACATTAAAACGTACAGAAATAGAGGACATGCACAAAAGCAAGCTTAACCCTAACAATAGTTTTCTTCCAGCAAACCTTTGAGGTTAGAGAGAGAGATGATATTAAAGGTAGGTGTGTGTACAAGAATCATACATATGTACATTTATCTTAAACAAATAAAACGAAATATACCAAAAGAAAGTAATAAAATAAACAGACTAATATATACAAAAATAAATATATACCTACAATAAAATAAAATTACAGAGAAAGATAGTGCTCTCTAACTTTCCGTTTGAAAATGTTAAACGACGGACTAGCGCGAACTTCATGGCGCAGGGCATTCCAAATTTAGCCTTGTAGCTTTTAAGTTAGTAGCCATAATAAAAACGGAACTTTGACGAAATTCACAGAGTACCTACACCAGTGACCCCACAGTGCTGAAATTTAATATGCGTATAGCTTTAGTGACACAAATATATGGAAAAGTCTGAAATCAAGAACAACTGCAATTTCTACCCCAAGAACTGCAGATCAAGTTAGTTGGTTAAGCATTTCGTGAAACTATTTTGATAGTCAAAAATTACAAATATTTTTTAGTTTTTATGAGAGACTCGCGAGATCGCAGTTCGGGGCGTACCACTAGTTTTCAAATACTTGATGCAGTTTCACACAGCGCCATCTATCTTGCCTATAGTACAAGCTCTGCTTAGTTTGTGGCATATGGACATTATTAAGCGACCTATTCACTCACCCAAAATCAGCCACTTTCAGTATGTATTTTCCGGCTGAGTCTTTGTGGAGAAGCAAATTATGTGGCTTCAGATCCATGTGCACCACTCCTGAAATATTAAAATCACACTAATATTATAAATGCGAAAGTTTGTTTGTTTGTTTGTTACTCAATCTGAACCGATTTCGATGAAATTGGGTATATACGTAGATTAGAATCTGGATCACCACATATGCTACCATTTATCCCATAAATCAGTTCCCACGGGATAAAAATGGGGTGTCAAGTAGCAACAGCGAGTTTAGCTTTATTTCTGGGTTACCTACACATTTAGTAGTGTAACGCGTACGAAGACGCGTGCAACAGCTAGTTCTTTTATTTACTAGCTATTTGGCCCGGCTTCGAACAAATCTTCTTCTTCCTGCCCTTTTCCCACATCACGCGGGGTCGGCACAACATGTATTCCTCCTCCACATCTCTCTATCAGCCGTCATCTCCGTTGTCACTTCCTTCTTACCCATATCATTCTTCACGCAGTCCATCCATCTCTTCTTCGGACTTCCTCTACTTGTATATCCATCCACACTCATATCTAACACTCTTTTAGTCACATGCCTTTCTTCCCTCCGCAAGACATGCATATACCGGCCTCGCAAAAATAACATAACAAAATATAGCCTATAGAAACCCACTAATATTATAAGCACGAAAGTTTGTATGAATGTTTGTTACTCTTTCACGTCGTAACGGCTGAAGCAATTTCGATGAAATTTGGTATGTACGTACACACGGCTACACATCAAGCTATATTTTTCCAGTATAAGCTGACCTCGCATTGTGCAGGTTTTTCGTAGAATGAGAGGTCAGATTAAACTGGAAATTTATAGCTTGATGTGTAGCCGTGTGTACGTAGATTATAACCTGGATTAACGCATATGCTACTTTTTGTCGACAAACCACGCGGGCGAAGCCACTGGCGGAATCTAGTATTGAAATAATGCATCTTAATAAAAAAATAATTTATTATTGATAATTATACAAAAACCTTTATATTAGTAGATATAACAATAGTCAATTTACCTTTTTCTCTTAAGAATTTGAGCGCCGACGCCAATTGCTGCAGGAAATATCGCACCTATATGTAAAATAAAATATATGTACAACGCGGTCACATTAACTCGACGCATCGCTGGAATGCGGGTCCCCGCCCGCTTCCCCCCCGCATTACCTTTTCTCGCCCGGCAAGTGTCAGTACGGTCAGCATCTTTGTTACCGATACAACACCGATACATACAACCACGGTACATCTTTGGCCGGTTTTTTTTCCACACCGTACTTGAGCGCCAAAATGACGTCACATGGTCAAGCGTCTAGTTAATGTGACCGCGTTGTAGTTAGTTACGATACTTCACACGAAAGAATCCCAAAGTGGTCGATGTCGACCCCTTGGGGTCGACATCGGTTTTGCCAGGGGTCGCCATATTATTTTATTATCTACACCTTGCGCTTTTAATGTTGTTTACAAATAAAAAATTAGGTACCTAATTATGTATTTTTACGTAATTTGTATTATTCTATTATATTTATAAAAGAAAGTCGTGTTAGTTACACTATTTATAACTCAAGAACGGCTGAACCGATTTGGCTGAAAATTGGTGGGGAGGTAGCTTAGAGCCAGGAGACGGACATAGGATACTTTTTATCCCGTTCGACCGCGTTCCCGTGTGACGTGACATAAAACGTCAAAAATAATACAAGTCACTATAAAACGTGGTATAACAAAAACCCATCTGACATGGAATAACAAAACGCAAATGACAGCTAAACGTAATTTTGTCTATGGTTAAGTATGGTTGCAAACTGATGACCGGGGGCAACAATTGACAATTCTACCAGGGTGACGTATATTGACAGCCCGCGTTATATGCATGTTAAGGCGGTACGAAGTTCGGCGGGTCAACTAGTAATTATTATTTACACTTGATATTTACTGAACTTTATGTTTATTTTGTTAAATGTTGATGAGAAACCTCCGACTCTTTTGACGACCTCCGTGGTACAGTGGGCGAATAGCCGGTTGAGACGCAAAAGGTAGCGGGTTCGATTCCCACCGCGGAACAAAGGTTTGCATGATATACAGATAGTTGTTCCGGGTCTGGTTGTTTCTCTATATATTATAAGTATGTATTTACAAAAAAAATGTATATAAGTATTCTATCAGTTATCTGGTTCCCATAATGCAAGCAATAGCTCTGCTTAGTTTGGGGCTAGATAACGCTGTGTGAAATGTCCAGCAATATTTATTTATTTATTTATAAAAATAAATGCCAAGTTTATCCACTTAACCAACCGCAAAGTTTTTAAATAGGTAAGTATTTTGTATCAAATGTTGTTAAATTATAATTAATTATGTCTTGTCTAAATTTGCGGTTTCTAGTTGTAGGGTAATTTAATTTTAATGAATGTTATACTTTTTTATCGTAATATTTCATTACAATCTAGATATAAAATTGTATGTTTGGTTTAATTAGTGCTAAGTGGATTGTAATCTTGTTTTGTGAATTATAAAATACAATAAATAAAATTAAAATAGGAAAAATGATAGGATTTTTAAAGTAATTTGGCTAAGGGGTCTGAAGTATCAGTTCATTTTGGGAAAGGGTTCTCTTGCCCAAAACAGTTTGGGAATCCCTGCTTTACACAAAATAAAATCTAATAGGTCCTACCCCAAAAAAGAGTAACCAATTAACATGAACTCCCGTTACCTGTAATTTGAATGAAACTGTAGGTAAGTTATTTGGTTATGCATTTCGTGGCACTATTTTGATAGTCAAAGATTACAAATAATGTTTTTCTGTTTTAATCGGAGACTCGCGAGATCTCAGAACCATTAGACCACTAGTATAGTATATGATTACTCGTCTTACTATCTCTAACAATGATTATTAATTAATAAGCACCATATTCTCTATAGTTTCTCATATTCAAATATTACACTCAGAAACACTTAGTTAATCCAGGATCAACATTTTGACGGGACAATATTCCAATCTATACTAATATTACACAGAGGAAAGATTTGTATTTTTGTGTGTATGTTTGTAATGAATAAACACAAAAACTACTGTGCCGATTTCAAAAATTCTTTCACCATTGGAAAGCTACATTCACCCTGAGTGACATAGGCTATATTTATTGCTAGAAAAGATTAGGGATCCTTACTAAAACTTAAGTAACGTAACCCAAGGTGTAAAAAAGTGCCCTAAAACGTGTTTCGTCGCATGCGCTGCGGAAACTATTGATGATAGAACAAAAGTATGTTCTACAATATTAAAGAACATATCAATATCTACAAAAAACTTCGTAATATTAAAAAAGGAAAGATTTGTTTGTTTGTATTGAATAGGCTCCGAAACTACTGGACCGATTTAAAAAATGATTTCTATTTTATGTGTGAAATGTCCACCAATATTATTTATTTATTAATATTTGTAGATTATATTAGACAATTTTATATTGCACACCATAAAACCAACACAAATAAAAAAATAACAATGTAAATCTATGTATACAATTGGCGGTCTTCGCGCTGAATAGCTATCTCTACCAGACAACCTATAGATGAAATGGACTGTGTGGACATTACCTGGGGTGTAATAGTGTACTCAACTCACTACATGTACACACGGCTACACATCAATCTATACATTTCCAGTATAAGCTGACCTCTCATTCTACGAAAAGCCTACACAATGCGAGGTAAGCTTATACTGGAAATTAATAGCTTGATGTGTAGCCGTGTGTACCTACAAACTAATGATAAAATAAAAATAATAAAAATTAACTTAAATAACAACTACTCATAACAATTTACATAATATATATGTACTTATATAAGAAATTATATTGAAATATTATTGAATATTAAATACATAGATATTTAGCGACAAATACTCAGGTAGTGCCTTGAATGTATAGAAAACGAGAGATTCTGATTGTGGCGGCCGATGACCACCAGCATGGCTAACATGGCAGGCACGAGATAAAATCGAGACGAGATGAGAAAAATTTGTCGATTTGAGATTTACTCGTTAGCGGTACTCAGTCTCTCACCAGCCTCTCGAGACAAAATGTCAATTTTTACAGGCGTTTTATAGCGTCGTCACTCCAACGTGGCTAACATGGCAGGCACTAGATAATTTTGTCACGCCATTTTGTCGTCGTATCTCTACATCTCGACTGTCGGTAACATAGAGTTCACTTATATCATGTCGTTCTGTCAAACGAAGACTTCGTGACAAATTTCTCTAAAACCGTAACATACGCGTCATATTTTCTCATGACTAGTCGACTTTTGACATCTAGACTTGACTAATTTGTCGTCGATCATTCTGTTCGATGAGATTGAGAGACAGCAGCGATATTTTCTAGAAAATATATTGAAATCGGGTTCAATTTGCTGTGCATATGTCAGCGCCGTATTATAACTATATTGCAACAATTTATGAAGAGAGATGATTCAACGGAAAATTCAACGAAAGCGGATACGGGATATCTGCAACTCGTTTGATCTCCGTGACAGCGAGTTTCAAGCGCTTTGGCGCATATCTAAGCCAATGGCTTTGTATGTAATAGAGAAACTGCGAGTGGACCCCGAGCCTCGGAGTGGCGACGCTATGCCTGTAAAAATTGACATTTTGTCTCGAGAGGCTGGTGAGAGACTGTGAGATATTTCTCTGTCTTGACACGTATGTTACCGCTAACGAGTAAATCTCAAATCGACATATTTTTCTCATCTCGTCTCGATTTAATCTCGTGCCTGCCTTGTTAGCCATGCAGATCTCGCTATGCTAGGAGCATTGCCTGACCTTTTCGATTTGTGAGGCAGGCGTGGTACACGTAATGAAGATTTTTATTGTTTCTATTTAAAATCGTATAATGCGATACTTATTTACAGTTGGTACAAAAATATATAATGTGTGTGTTCACAAACGAAGGGTTAGTCAGAGAATGCTGTAATATCACTTTATGTTGCTTTATCCGGCGAAGAAAGAGTCCAATCATTGTAGGTTGAAGTAACTTACCATCAGGTGAGGTAGTGGTCAAGCGCTTGGCTATCACCAATAAAAAAAAAAAGTGAAGTTTTCCAAGACGCGGTGCTGTCAGATGTCAGACGTCAGATGTCAAAATGGTGCGGCAACACTGATATTGAATGCTTCAGAAGTTGCTGAGATAAGTGTTACCTATATCGCGTTGAACACTTAAGATTTTTACAAGTATATTGTTAAAACACATACAGATTTGTTAAAATTTAGTTAATAATTGGAAAGTTAATAATATTACCAATACCTGTGTTTCTGGCACGCGGCCGTATCTCCGAATGTACTTGGAGAGGTCGCCGCCGCAACAGTACTCCATTATTATGTAAATATTCCTGAAACATTCATATTACAATACAGAGTTCCAGTGTTGCCAACTTGGGGGCTTCCCCCTAAATATGGGGGATAAGTTAGATGAAAAGGTGGGCTAAATTTATAGGGCCATACACTAGGATTACAATTTTTAGTAGCATTTTTCAGGAGGTACCTTTTTTTAGGGGAATTTCGAGAGACGCTAGGGGCGGTACGCTTAGTCGAGGTTGGCAACACTGCAGAGTTCATCTATCTATAGCAACCTCATTTGCTTACTTAGACCTTGTCATCACACTAATATTATAGACTAGCTGACCAATCCGTAGTTTTTTAATAAAAACATTACCCTCCTTTGCGCAGTTGGGTAAAAAGTAGCCTATGTTACTCAGCTTTCCAATGGTGAAAGAAATTTTGAAATCAGACCATTAGTTTATGAGTTTATTGATTACAAACATACACACAAAAATAAATATCTTTCCTCTTTATAATATTAAAAGTATAGATAGTATAGAAATTTAGATAGTATAGATGTGTATGTAAGTTTGTTACTCAATCATGTCGTAACGGCTGAACTGATTTCGATGAAACTTAGTATAAATAAATAATGCTAGACATTTCACACAGCGCCATCAAGCCCCAAACTAAGCAAAGCTTGTACTATGGGAACCAGATAACTGATAGAATACTTATATACTTTTTTTTGTAAATACATACTTATAATATATAGAGAAACAACCAGACCCGGAACAAATATCTGTAGATCGTGCAAACATTTTTGTTCCGCAGCGGGAATCGAACCCGCTACCTCCTGCGTCTCAGCCGGCTATTCGTCCGCTGCGCCACGGAGGTCGTCAAAGGTATGTACGTAGATTATAACCCGGACCAACACAATACGGAACAACAATAGGCTACTTTTTATCTCATATAATAAGATAAAAATTAGGTGTCAAAAACCCGTGTCACATGTGCGAAGCAAAGTTATTTATTTAATTGTCTGCTGTTATTTTAATTTTAACTTACCTACTATGTTATAATATTGATTTAATTTATTTATTGTATAGTATTATAATTATTGTGATTATAGGTTGTAATTATCTGAAATAAAATTAATACAATACAATACAATTATTATGGCGGACTGATACTCAAAATAATTCAGTATTTTAATTGTTTTTTTTTTAATCTGTACTTGAATTTGACTTGAATTGTTTATTTAATTAAATAATATGAATTATTAGCAACTGCACTAACATAGTTTTTAGATTTCAGGTTTTACTAACAAATTATGGATGTAATCATCTAAAATAAATTATTATGAATTTGAATTTGAAGCCGCGGGCGGAAGCTAGTCATACAATAATTTGACGACTTTCGTGGCGCTGTGGCCGAATAGTGATCTGAGACGCAGGAGGTTGCGAGTTCGATTCCATTTGCCGCGGAACAAATGTTTGTATAATTTACAGATATTTGTTCCGGGTCTGGATGTTTTCCTATATATTATTACTAGCTGACCCGCTAAACTTCGTACCGCTTTGCCATGCATATGACGCGGGCTGCCAATGTACGTACCCACTATGAGAAAACGAATTTTCTTCATAAATTTTTTTTCCGTGATTTTATTAGTTATTCTGATATTCGGGGTGGAAACAAATCAGAATCTTAAAATTAAGAATTGTTATGTAATCATCATCATCATATCAGCCGTAGGACGTCCACTGCTGGACAAAGGCCTCCCTCATTGATCTCCAGGAACTGCGGTTGGAAGCGGCCTGCATCCAACGCCGACCTGCGGTTCTTACCAAGTCGTCTGCCCATCTTGTGGGTGGACGTCCTACGCTGCGCTTGCCGGTCCGTGGCCTCCACTCGAGAACCTTTCGGCCCCATCGGCCATCTGCTATGCGCGCTATATGGCCTGCCCATTGCCACTTCAACGTGCTAATCCGTCGGGCTATGTCGGTGACTTGAGTTCTCCTACGTATCTTCTCATTTCTGATTCGATCCCGTAGAGAAACCCCGAGCATAGCCCTCTCCATAGCTCGTTGAGCGACTCTGAGCTTATTCATAAGGCCAATAGTGAATCATGTTCAATGAGCTCATTACAATTATGTAATGACCATATAATATTAAAATTTTAAAATACCAAGGGACATTACCTAATAAACAATTGAAGACAAAGCTGTACGGGTGACTAGTAGTTGACAAATGTTTATTTTACTTGAAATGTTGATTTCTTTGCCATGAAATTCTGACATAGGTACTAATTTTAATTTATTAATTTCACCCCGTTATATCAACCGATTTGGAAAATTCGTTTTTTATTTGAAAGTATGTATATATGTTTAGATTGATCCTATGGAAATTTCATCAAAATTGGGAGAGTAGTTTGGTTTTTATTGTTATCTGTCGGTTATATTTTTGTTCTAAAGTTAATTGTTATATATGTATATAGATAAGTATGTATTTACAAAAAATAAGAGTATATAAGTGTTCTATCAGTTATCTGGTTCCCAAAGTACAAGCTCTGATTAGTTTGGGGCTAGATAGCTCTGTGTGACATGTCCAGCAATATTTATTGTTATTTTTTATACTATATGGCGATGGAACAGGCTTATGGCTACGCAATGTTAAGTGATAACCAGCCATTATTAAAACCATGCAAATAAAATTAATAGTAAAATGTTAAAGTCGTCAAGCCCTCACCGGTCATCCCAGGTGAAGTTATGCATGTGTACAATATGTGGGTGTGTGAGCTTCTTCAGCAATCGTATCTCCGTGATCAGGTTGTCCACCGCAGCCCCCGAGTTTTTGATCCGAGACTTGTCCACACATTTTATTGCTACTGTCATACGAGCTCCTACCTATGGAAAATAGATTAAATATTTTGTATAACTTGTGAAACTGTACAGTGAGCGACTTAACTCTCGAAATGTATGAGGAAATGTAAGTCTTTGTCTCATTGTAGGTCATTTTACTTTGTAAATTTGCAGGTTTTAAAACTTCTCAATTTATATCGAGTTAAATTAATGTCGATCTGTAGGAGTAAGATAACATTACTTGAAAACATAAATAAACGTGCCGATTGTTATAAGAAAATAGTAGAAAACTTTAAAATTTTCAGGTATTTACTTTGCATTGTTTGATTACCTTTGTGTATGCCTTGTACACTGTAGAATAACTCCCAGAGCCTAGTTTTTCAGTCACAACATATCCATCTATTTTTGGGAAAGCCATTTTCCATTACTAATTAACACAGTTCATGTAAAAATTCAATTTTTCCCAGCTTTTTCATTTTCAGAAAAGTGAATTTGTTATCAGATTTTTGAAATCTGATTGAACATTGACATTGACATTAAAATGACAATTGGTAAGTCAGTTGGCACTGACATTTGGAGTGTACGTGAAAATAGCCAAAAAAGTAGGCTAAATGTGGTCTAAAAGTTTTGGTAGAGAAAAATATGGTGCCACACGACTGATGTAAAACTTTTTGTTAAAAATAATAATTTTTAAAATTGTTCAAGAACGAAATGAAAATAAGAAAAATAATCAAACGAACTACTGACTAAGATATAGTTATAATAGATTTCATGCACTGGTGGCTACGAGAAGAAGAGAGAAAGAAAATGTGCGCGCGCACCTCTCTCTCTTGCTCCTACAGTTATATACGAACGGCGTAACTCTCTCTCTTTCTATCTTGACTCACATAAAACTCCCTCTTAAATTCCGTTCGCACTTTTCGTAACGCATTCACCAGCTTACTCCCCAAGTCAAGCGTGCGTAAAGAAGTAATACTTCACAAACTCGATTTTGAAGTATATTGTAAAAGAAAACTTTTTTAAAAGTGGGCGCCATCTAGTTAAATGATAGGAAACTAATAACTAAAAAAGGATGATGTTGTGTTACGCCGCAGCGCATCCTAGTTTATCCGAGTAGTATTTCTATGGGTACTCTTTCTATATTCTTCAAAGTGAATGTATTCATTCATTTATTCAATTTTCAGATGTCAAAGATCCATATAGTTGTTAGTAAAAAAGAATAGAAAACTTAAATCAAACATGTCACATGGGTTAGTACAAAGTATAGGCACAATAAAACAAACAAAGTTCCTAAATAAAAACAATAAAAGTTTAAGTTTAAGTCCCTCACTCAAGTCCTGAGCCAATAGTCTCTCACAAAATTATTGATTAAAACGGGTATTTATCGCGTATGTACCTTTTTTATTCAGCCCGAGACCATGACTGCAACACAGCCGAAACGTCGGGATAACAAATAAAAAAGGTACATACGCGATAAATACCCGTTTTAATCAATAATTATGTACAGTGATCGCGAAAGTTTGAAAAATACTGTCTCTCACAAAGACTATTCGATCAGAACCCGATTGAAGGACTTCATAATCGGTGAGTCGTACTTGTCTGCAATGACCTGCAGGATGGTGTTGGGGCTGCCTCGCACTCTACTGAGCAGTGAGGCAGTCTTTTTGCGGATGATGGCGTGGAACCCATCGACCCGCGCCTCTGCAAACATTTTCGAAGCGCTGGGTATTCACTTATTCCGACTCCGCCATCCGATCTGATTCCTCTATTCCTTTGACTCTTTTACTCCGAACGTCCATAGTCATAGGGCAACACGATCCACCGGCGCGGCGGACCGGAGGGGAGTAGCCATAGCGTATTTTACCAATACAAAACTTTCTGTCATTTTTTGCGGGGGGAAATTTGCGCTACGCACACTTTCTCAAATTCGCACACAAAAACAATCGTCTATTTCTACGAAAGCCACACCATGACTTTTAAAAAACACACTAACAATTTCACACACACATCTAAACATTTCGTGTCATAACAGTATAATGTAATGATGCAACTACATTGACAAGTCCTTACAGCCATAGATGTTACAACTGTCGATAAGCATTATCGATAAATTGGAGAACTCGGTTAATGAAATTAGGTTTAAAATATATACAAAGGTAGATATTCTTATAAAAATGGACTTTATTTATTAAGTACTACAATAACACTAGTAAACTTGTCGCGTAAGGCGGTTTGGCGCCCTCGTCTAATTTCCTGCTATTGTTCGTTAACACTTGAAAGTCAGAGGCCTCGAAATGATTTGAGCAAATGACACCATTTCTTGTGGGAATCCAGGTTATTTTGTTATTACAAAATGTCTTCCATGTATCCCTTAAATTTGAATCTTTAGGAAACCTGCAATAAATAAATAAAAAAACATTATGGTTGAAGTTCTCCGTACGTAATTTTAATTAAAGCGCTAATGCGCGTAAGTATATTTTTATATGCATTTTAACTATGAATATTAAATAAAGCTCACAATATAATACTTGTATCAAAAAAACTTAATCTCAAAAACTGAGAACCCACCGTGCCACGTTAATACCTGCGTGAGCAAATTTGACAATTTAACTTTCCTAACTATCCTATTTGCCGCCACGGCGTCCGGAAAAAACATTTTTGTGACAGCGCCTTTATCTTCTGATTTGTATCTCCGGTTCCACACTAGGGCGTGTAAAAACCGGGTTGTTTTAAAAACCGGTTTTTCGATTATTATATTTTCAATAACCGGCTAAACCGGTTTTTCGGTTATTTTTCGAGTTTTTTATATGGGTGTTTTAGGACAAAATAAAACCATAAATTTTAATTAAAATGAACATTATTTTAATAAGCAAGCAACAATTAAATTAACTTGTTAAAGTAAACAATATAGTTAGCCTAAAACATTATCATAAATCAGTCCTAAAAGTTACTAAGTGTAATTCACTTTTTTTATATGGTAAAATTAAAACGCTTTCTCTCTTACTCAAATAAAGTTAAAAAATCAACAATAGTTATAATTATGTCAAAGATTAAGATAAATCAGTCTTTAAAATGGGTAATGGACATCTACTTTTTGATTTAGTAGTGTTTAATTCTCTCTTTTACACAAATAAAGTTGAAACCAACACAATATGTCACAGACAATGAATCCTGCTTTTGGTTTTGATTATAAGACTTAAGTGACACAAGTGCGTTGAGAGAGTCGTCACCCAGTGAACTTCGGATTTTGTTGCACATTAGGCCTGCCGGTGAAAATATTCTCTCTGATTCTACAGACGTGGGAGGAATTGACTTTAGAGCTTTGTACACTTTCTTCAAGTTGTGTCCCATGCCCCCCTTTCATCATACAAGGCCATTTCTACCCTAACTCGAGTTTCCACATCGAGTCTACTTGAATCAGCTGTCGTTAAGGTTCGCTGTAGGGCCTTTCTTATTTCTTGTCCAAGCTGGCCTTTGATGTCTAATGATGAAACATCTATTATGGTTCCAATATTTTCTGGTTCTAGTTTTATGTCTTCCATTTAAAATTTTTTATTTATGATGCTGATTATTGCAGATCAAATTTCGTCGTTGTCAAGAGCTATTGCGTTGTTAATGTCTGTATGAAGATCTCTGTAGTACGATGTTGGGTTTTGTAATTAAAGTAATATTCCGGTTAATTTTGTGAGTCGTTGAATCATGCGGATCTCAAGCGAGTCTGCCAGTTGATTGCTGATAGTGTAACGATCTTGACGCAGTTTTTTTAGCATAACTTTTATTGCTGTCACAGCTGTGATGAGATTGGCGTCTCGCTGACAAAGAGCTTCTACGGAGGTTTTTATGATGGCTAAAGATTCAGATAATTCCGATAAGTTTTGTATTTCTGCATCAGAAAATCTTATTGCCGGCGTAAGGTCTATTAATGCCTTCGATACAGAGCCTCTAAGCCTCAAAAACCGTTTTATCATCACCCCCATTGAACTCCACCGAGTCTTGCAGTCCAGTATGAGCCCGAGGTCTTTATTTCCTTCTTTTAACAAGACATACTTTTTAAGAATGCCGTTTTTTGTGGGGGACTTACGAAACATTCTCGCCACTTTTCTGACTTTTTCTATAGTGGCCTTGTAAACTACAATCTCAACCGGTTTGTATTGCTCTTCTCCGTTGATTTTCTCAAATACTCCATTTTCATCGTCACTATCTTCACTTTCCTCGGCTTCTTCAGTTGTATTCTCTATAATAATTTTTTTTTCTTCGATCTCACTTAGCGTTGATTTTTTGTATAAGACATCAATGATGCCTAGTTTTACCCCATGGGCTAGACAACGTTGCTGATTGACCTTAGCAGCCTGGCCCATGGCCGTCATTACTGAAGCCCCATCGGTAGTCAAACATATGATGTCCTTATCCAACGATAAATTGAAACTGTCCAATTTCTTCCTCAAAATATCTAAACAATGTTGGGCTGTTCCTTTGGCACTGATTCTTGCAAGTCCTAAATTGTTAAAACCTGTTTGGTCCTTGAAATGCGAAGAGAAAATATTCACATTCATATATCGGCGGTTTTATTCGATGTCCACTCGTCTAAGGTTACTGCGAATTTCACCTCGTTCGACTTTAAGTTCTCGATTTCTTGTATTGTGCTATTTTTTCAAGTTTTCATTGGTTTCTATCGCCATATTCTTTATAGTTTAGGCGAGCTTGGCAGTTTCTGGCCACTTTTTGAAAATAGTTTTCTCAGCTCTTTGGAAGAACAAAAAGTTTTGAAAGGCAATCCGTCCAAAGCAGCCATTTTGGAAACGACGTATTCAACCAAATTCAACTTATTGTAAAAATCTGTCATCTTTTGTTTCTTAGGCTTTAAAACGACGGCTCGGGAATTCTGAATGACGTCTTGTTGACTTAAACATGGTGTTGGGTCAGATACAGGTACTGCTGGTGTAATTTTTAAATCGATTGAAAGTTGTGTGCGTAAATGGCTCCATAAGCTGGAAGTACTGTTGCCTGCCGCCTTAAGTATTTTGTTACATTTCTTACATTCGGCGCTGTTTCCGTCTGTTGCTCGTAAATAGTAAAACCATATTGACGATTGATCAGCAGATTTTTTATATTCTTCGTATTTGGTTTGCACTGCACCTGCGTCTACAGCTCTCTTCGTGCTTTTCTGCAAATAAATATCACCAACCATAAAAAATCGATAAAACAAACTCTTATAAATCTATATTACTTCTCACAAACAAACTAATTTCCCTCTGAATAATAATTAAGTGTGTAGGGAACTTAGGTTGACGTAGAAAATCAACTGTCGTATTAAGTGTCCTTTAGAACAGTGTAAATGTTAGTAATTTACTTTAATTTTATTGCACTCTCTATTTAGGCATTGGTTCATTGTATTGTGTCTAAGATTTGTGTATCAATAAGTAGGTAAGTTAAAGTTTTCCAAAATAATCCGTCTGAAATAAAAACCTACCGAACAAAGCGTACAACCTGCCTGAGGCGCTGGTAACAAATCATTTCTCTAAATTTGTAGATAAATACAATTATTATTATATTCTGCAAAGTAGGTAGGTTACTTACTTGGAATAGAATCTGCCTTGCAAAAATAACACATAACACCAAGCGTATCGCGAGTTCGCGAGGTTGCAACGTCTTACTCACTCACTCTGTAACTGCATGCGTCTAAACTGAACTGATCACAGAACAATACTACCGCGTCTGTGACAAGTGATAAACAAAACAATTTGCTTGTCTAATGAACAGTTCGACCGCTGACCGCAGCGACGGTGGCGCTCAGTGCGCTCATGCAACGCCCCGCCTCATAATAAAATAGCTAACGACGTTTTATTCGGTCCCAAGATAAAGTTTTCTGAGAAGTGTTTGTATGTATTTTTGCAATTTTAACGCATTATGTTGTAATATAATTAGGTGGATTATTATTGTCGTTCTAAATAAAGTCTGCAAGTCTGCAGTTTAAATGAATTTGTCATTTATTACTCATTAAAAATAATCGAAAACCCGGTTATTTTGCCAAAAAAAACCGGTGGAAAACCGACGTAAAATCAGTCGGTTAATCGGTTTTTCGGTTAATCGATTAATCGGTTTACATGCCCTATTCCACACGTCGAGCGAATCCTCGCGGATCTGTTGCTTGACGTATGAGAGCGGACATGCATCATAATCAGGCTTTGTCTTTAGACAAATTGCCGCGCGTTTAGCCAACTCGTCTGCTCTTTCATTTCCACTCATCCCGGCGTGAGCTTTAATCCAGAACATGGATATTTCCTTGCCCTGGAGTACAATTGTTCTTATGTTTTTACGCGTTTCTGTTGCCAGAGGATGGGTGGAGCCGTTGTTTGTGACTATTTCTAGCGCCGACCGTGAGTCACTAAAAATGCCGAAGTTCGCTTCGCTGCGCTTCATAATCTCCCGCGTGGCTCTGCATATGGCATAGAGCTCCGCCTGAAAGACCGTGCAGTACGATGGCAGTTTAAGTTTGAGGTTCTGGATCTCCGCCTCGCTATTCCATAAGGATAACGCTGCGCCGACCTTCCCCTCAATCTTACTTCCATCAGTAAATATGCGTACTGCCTGGATGCCGTGCTGCTCAACATCTTGGTGGTCTGTCAGGCGAACGATCTCTAGGCTCATATCTCGGTCTCCCAACATCGGCTGCTGGACTCCGCGCTTGGCCTCATAGAGAGCTGCTGCCTCCTGGATTCTCAAATCCAGTGGTAGTATCCCCGCCAGTAGTATAGCCGAATTGAGAGATACCGTTCGGTAGGCTTTTGTCAGCTTCTGGGCAAACACACGCTGCACTGCGTTTAGTTACTTACGCACTTTGATCTTTTTTGTCGCTTGGGCCCAGACGCTGGCCGCGTATGTAACGACAGGCTCGACAGTCGCCGTATACGGACCACTTCCGGGTGCAGTCCCCAACTGACCCTCGCGGCTCTTGACAACTGCTTATAAAAATTTAGAGCTTTAATACAGGTGTTTGCTGTGTGTTTGTTAAAAGTAAGCTTGTTGTCAATAGTGAGCCCCAGGATCTTGATTTCTTCTGATATGCCAATGTCGACCCCCCCCCCCCCCCATGCTCAGCAGTGGGGTATCATATTTAAGTTTGCGAGTTATGATCATCGCACATGTTTTGTGCGGTGCAAAATTGAGCTTACTACTGATACCCCACTCCTGAACATAGGCGAGAGCGGCATTGGCACGTCTCTGCACCTCCAGTGCCATGTCCCCGTCGAACACCAGGACCACATCGTCAGCGAATGCCTGTGCATAGTCGTTTCGCTGCTCGAGGCCCTTCAGAAGGGGATCCAATAGCATGTTCCAGAGAATCGGTCCTCCGATGGATCCCTGGACACAGCCCTTGCTAGTACGCTTCTGGTATTCGTGTCCATGGTATCGCACCCTAACCCTTCTGTTCTCTAGATAACTATCGATCACCCTCCTCAAGTTTACAGGACAACCCGCCTCAGCCAACCCAAGCTTGGTAGCCGGCCACCACGCGTTATCGAAGGCCCCCTCTATGTCCAATGATATCATGACTATGAGTTTCTTCTGGTCTAGCTTATTACGTGTGTATTGCATAAGATCATAGAGGGAGTCTTCGGTACTTCTTTGGGGCATAAAGCCATATTGGTGGGTGCTGATTTGGGGTACAAGATGCCATTTCAGACGTCCAACGATCATCTTCTCCAAGATTTTACCCATGACTGGTAGTAGCCCTATGGGCCTGAAGGACTTTGGGTTCGTGTAATCGTCCTTCCCAGGCTTTCGCAGGACTACCACTGTGGCTTCCTTCCAGATTGTGGGGAAGTGATTCAGAGCAAGGCATCTATTGCATAGTGCAAGGAAGAGCTCCAGGTCATGGTGTACAACTCTGCTGCAGATGTCCGCTGTTAAACCATCCGCTCCCGGTGCCTTCCTTGGATTGAATCCTTGAACCGCGAACCTCAGCTCTTCTCTGGTAAACGGTGGGTCACGGTTCTCATCATGGGTCCAACCGTTTACTTTTTCAGCTGCTTTCCTGGTTAGACTTTGGGTTGCAGTGTCATCCTTTTCCAGGTCTTCCGGGTAGAAAGGTTCTGCTAGGAGCTGTGCAGATTCTTGACCATCCAGAGCTCTCCCTGCCCTCACCAAAGGCTGGTCTTGCTGTCGTTTCATTGTTCTGCCAATCACTCTATAAATCCCCTCCCATACCCCTTCCTTGTCCTGCTTGGTGCAGAAACCCTTCCAACTTTCTATCTGTGCCTTCTTGGCTTCATCTTGATACTCTTCTTTGGTTTTTAGGTACTCATCAATCACCTTCTGCTTCCGGACTGGCGCTGCGCAACGGATTCGTCGCTTCATCGTTCTAACCTTCTTCTTATGCTTTGTGAGCTTCTCCGACCACCATGGTAAGGTAATTGTGCTGTTAACCTTCTTTTTGGAATGCTAATGTTACAGGACTCGATTATTGCATTCGTGTAGAGTTCCGTAATTTCGTCTAAATTTTTCTTATAATAGATAATAGTTTGTTATTTTACTGATATGGATTTGATTTGATTCAAGTAATTGGGTCAGTTTCTCATGAAACTGGCTCCAATCTGCTTTCTTACTGTTAAAAATTCTAGTTGTTCTATTTATATTTGTGCCTTTTATCTTAGACAATCTAACCTTAAAGGTCAGCACGTTGTGGTCGGAGCTCGTCATGCCTTCTACTACCTTCCAGTCCTCTATCAGATCGAGTAACCCCGTCGCGCATGCCTTTATGTCCACGAAGCTGGTGTACGGTTTGTTTCCCCTTATTGTGAAGAAAGTTGGAGTATCTCCCTCATTGAGCACTTGTAAATCCATCTCTTCGAGGGCTCCGGCCATATCCTCTCCCCTGACATCGACTTTTCTGCTACCCCACCAGGAGTTTTTCGCATTGGAGTCGCCTCCTATTAGGATTTTTGCTCCTCCAATTTGCGATTTTATCTTCTTCAGGTGGTCAAGATAAGGCTCGATCGGTTCAGGCGTTGGCTCGAAGTAAAACGAGAGGTTAGGTTAGGTTAGGTTAGGTTTTTTTTTCCTACTCGTACCACCATCTCAAAATGGCACTAAGTAGTCGACTACATTCCCCTGACTTGGGTGAGTTTTTTTAATGAAACACAAAATCGTATATTCACTGCCCACATGCCATTGAGCTCTTACATACTGTCTTAATACTAAATAATTCTAAACAATGTTTTTACTCTACTTATTATTATACAGATTAATATTATGTTAAAACTACTAGAACTTATTTACGTTTTATTTGCTACATTTAAAGAATAACAAACATTATGTTTCCTATTACTTAATACTCACAAATTTCCTGGTTTACTATACAAACTTAATCTATTTATTTGATATATCTACGTTTCTATATGCAATTTATATATATTTTTAAATATATATAATTCATACCTTATCTAGCTATTTATTCCTTAATATTACCTGTTTTGCTATTTTTGTACAAAATTCCAGAAATTTTGTTCTAGTGTTCTCGCTTTACCGTATACGGGACATTCAAAGATAGCATGCGTGCTCGATTCCTCCTTGCCTGGTTCGCAGATGCAGGATGGGTTCTCTTTACACCTAAACCGGGTTAAGTATTCCGAGAACCCACCGTGCCCCGTAAGTACCTGTGTCGTCACGCCTGTCGGCTCGAATTTTTGAAATATGTTATAGGCTTTTATTGCATCTGGGAAGAAGGTTTTTGTAACAGCCGCTGTGTTGCCCAACTTGTATCTCCGATTCCATTCATCAAGCGAGACCATACGGGCCTGTCGCTTGATGAATGAGATCGGACACTGGTCATAGTCGGGTTTTTTACGGGAGTTAAGGGCCGCTTGCTTCGCCAACTCATCAGCTCGTTCATTTCCCTCCAACCCTGCGTGTGCCTTAATCCAGAATAAAGACACTTCTTTATTCTGCATTCGGCTGGTCCTCAAGTTATTCCGGACTTCGATCGCTAAAGGGTGGAGGGAGCCTCGGTTCGTGATAGTCTCCAGTGCTGATCTAGAGTCACTATATATACCGAAGCTTGGCTCCGAGCGTTTGAGTATTTCACTCGTGGCCCTGCATATGGACAGGAGTTCGGCCTGATAGACAGTGCAGAATGATGACAGCTTTAGCTTGAGGGCTTTGGTCTCGGCTTTACCATCCCAAAAGGATAGCGCTGCTCCGACTTTGCCCTCAATTTTACTGCCATCAGTGTATATTTTCACTGCTTGCTTGTCGTGCTTATACACTTGTTGTTTGTCCATCAGGGTCTCGAACTCCAGGCGCACCTGCTCAGCCGGATGCCAAGTTCCACTGTATGGCGCCAGCCGCTCCACATCCATGTCCCCTAGTGCTGTCTGGGTCACTCCCCTTCTTGCCTTGTAGAGGGTTGCTGCCTCTTGTACCCTTAAATCGAGTGGCAGTATCCCAGACAACACCAATGCTGCGTTCAGGGAGACGGTACGGTAGGCGCGACTAAGCTTTTGGGCGAAACCTCGTTGGATTACATTCAGCTGTTTTTGTATGCGCAATTTCCCGGCAGCCGGCGCCTAGACGCTAGACGGGTATAGAATCACGGGCTCCACCGTTGCTGTATATATCATACGCGTAACTTCTGGGTGGAGACCCCAGCTGGTTTTGGCGGCCCTGGATAGTTTTGGTTAGGTTAGGTTAGGTTAGAGGTGACCGATCTAGATGACTCGGTCACCAAAGAGGATGTGGTGGCGGCGATCGCAGTAACAGGGGGCTGCGGCGTCACAGCGGTGCAGAGTCGGGACATCAGGCGCGGCCGCGGCGGCATGGGCACTATACGCCTTGAGTGCCCCGTCGCCACGGCTAAAGCCGTCCTTGCCAAAGGACGGCTTCCTGTAGGGCTTAGTTCCTGCAGAGTCCGGGCGCTTGAAGATCAGCCTCTACGCTGCTTCAAGTGCTTCGGAATCGGGCACACGCGGGCCCTCTGTCCGTCCAAGGTGGATAGGGCGGACAGCTGCTACCGATGCGGCAAGGAGGGGCACACGTCCGCCTCTTGCAAGGCCGCCACGCCACACTGTGCAGTGTGCGCAGCCAGCGGCCGCCCAGCGGGGCACATTATGAAGGGGAGGAATTGCAATCCTCCCCCTAAGAAGGGCAAAGCCGCCTGTCGCTACCGCCACTGCCATCGTCCCTGAAGCCGGGACCTCGGTGGCTGACGAGGAGGG
The DNA here is from genome assembly GCA_918857605.2 of Philereme vetulata. Lineage (NCBI taxonomy): Eukaryota > Metazoa > Arthropoda > Insecta > Lepidoptera > Geometridae > Philereme > Philereme vetulata. Next base: position 2,064,188 of record OU975427.1, on the reverse strand, counting down.
TGTGATGTCTGAATGATGGATGGGACCGGACATCGCATTCTCCAGGCGAACACCAACCACTGCAAGGCAGCCCAGGACCTGCTGATGCAGGCCATGGCTGCGTGGTTGGTGGACGTAGTTGTCGTCTCCGAGCCTTACTCGGTCCCCGGACGTTGGCTGGGTGATCAGGAGGGCTTGGTGGCATTGGTGGCGCGGTCTTCTACAGACTCCCCTCCCCTCTCGCTCTTAGAGAGGGGACCGGGATACGTGGCCGCCGCGTGGGGGGATATAGCCCTGGTGGGCGTCTATTTCTCTCCAAACCGCCCTCTCCAGGATTTCGAGAACTTTCTCGAAATCCTCACCGCGGTTATGGGTAGAGCAGCGCCGCGACAGGTCACCGTTTTAGGTGACCTAAATGCGAAATCGGTGGCTTGGGGCAACCCGGTCGCCTCCTGCAACGTCCGGGGTCCCGCCGTTGAATTTTGGGCGGTTGCGTCTGGAGTGTCGCTCCTCAACAGAAGGACGATCCAGACGTGTGTGCGGCGATGGGGAGGGTCGGTGGTTGACGTCTCGTTCGCCACCCCCGTTTTGGCCGCCCGCGTTGTAAACTGGCGGGTGGAAATGGTGGAGACCTTGTCGGACCACCGATATGTGCGGTTCGACATCTCCACCCAGAGCCTCCGGAGGTCGCGCTCCTCGGGTCGATCTGCCTTTCCACGGTGGGCTCTCACCCGCCTCAACCGTGAGGCGGCTAAGGAGGCGGCGTTCGTCCAAGACTGGCTCACGCCTCCTGTTGATGTCCTGGACGTCGATTCCGCAGCGGCCCAACTTAGGAGGTCCCTGACCGAGGTGTGCAATTCCAGCATGCCTCGGTCTCGCCGTCCACCTCCCCGTCGCGCCGTCTATTGGTGGTCAGAGGGGTTAGCGGAGCTCCGGGCGGCAAGGCGGCAAGGCGGCAATACACGCGGAGTCGACGGCGCAGCCGGCGAGACCCAGAAAACGAGGACCTTCTCTACGCCTCTTACGTAGAGGCAAAGAAGGTCCTCAAAACGGCAATGGCCGCCGCCGAAGACACGGCGCAAGCCGAGATGCTGGAGGGTCTCGACAGGGACCCGTATGGGAGACCATACAAAGCGGCGCGGAACAAACTGCGCCCCTTTGGTCCCCCGCTGACGGAGTCCCTTGAGCCGGCATTGGTGGATGGGGTGGTTCGGTCCCTGTTTCCACCCGGGACCAACTTCACCCCACCAGTGATGGACCCCCCGCGGGGAGCAGTTCCACCGGAGGAGGAGATCCCTCCAATCACGGTGGAGGAGCTTGCCGAGGAGACCCTTTGCCTCCGCGCCAAGAAGACGGCCCCAGGGTCGGACGGCGTACCCGCGCGGGTAGTGGCCATCGCCACCACGCAAATGAAAGAGAGGTTTCGGGATCTTTTCAACGCGTGTTTCGCGTCTGGGAGGTTCCCGAAACCTTGGAAGGAGGGGCAGCTATGCCTCCTCCGGAAGGAGGGATGCCCGGCGGTCTCCCCCTCGGCATACCGACCCATCGTTCTGCTCGATGAGGTCGGTAAGTTGTTCGAGGGGATCGTCGCCAGGCGACTTAATGGCCTCCTGCTAGAGGTGGGACCGAACCTGTCGGACGCCCGATTCGGTTTTCGAAGGAGACGTTCGACAGTTGACGCACTGTCCCGGCTCAAGGGCCAAGTAAGGGAGGCTGCGGAGGCAGGGGACGGAGTTTTGGCTGTGTCATTTGACATAGCCAACGCCTTCAACTCCATCCCCCACCCGACAATACTGGAGGCGCTCCGCTACCATGGAGTGCCTCAGTACCTGCCGGCAGTTGTATGCCGGCATCTTGAAGAGCATGGCCCTCTACGGGGCCCCCATCTGGGCAGACTCCCTTCAAAGGAGGGAGAATGCTAGCGCGATCCGCAGGCCCCAAAGGGCAATTGCGCAGCGGGTGGCGAGGGCCTACCGCTCGGTAGGCTTCGCGGCGGCGTGTGCTCTGGCGGGCACCCCTCCTTGGGAGCTCGAGGCGTGGGTGATCGCCAGAGTGTACGAGTGGACAGCGGGGCGTAGGGCGCTCGGGGAGCACCCCGCCCCGAAAGAGCGGGAGGCCGTCCAACGTCAGGCGAGGGCCGCAATCGTCCACCATTGGACGGAGGACCTCGCCTCCGCCGCGTTTGGCCGCCGAACGTTGGACGCTTTCGGGCCAATCCTTTGCACCAAAATCTCCTTCCCCCTCCTGGTGGAGGATAGCGGGAGACAGGTGCGGGGGCGCCTTCTCCCGCATTGCATTTATTCTCCACTTCCGCCGGGCGGGAATGGCCGAGCACTCACGGTCGTTCCCGGGCCTCTCCCTGTCGGGAAAGGAGTGAAGGCCGGTCGGCGGGCGGTCGTAGGCGGGGGATTGGAAGTAAAGGCTCTGCCGGTTTCCCATTCCTCCTCCACGCAGACGATGCCGGAGTGCCGCTGGGTCGTTTAGTGGGTATACCGGTCCTGTTTGGACCGAGGCGTGGGCGTGGGCGTGGGCGTGGGCGTGGGCGTGGGCGTGGGCGTGGGCGTGGGCGTGGGCGTGGGCGTGGGCGTGGGCGTGGGCGTGGGCGTGGGCGTGGGCGTGGGCGTGGGCGTGGGCGTGGGCGTGGGCGTGGGCGTGGGCGTGGGCGTGGGCGTGGGCGTGGGCGTGGGCGTGGGCGTGGGCGTGGGCGTGGGCGTGGGCGTGGGCGTGGGCGTGGGCGTGGGCGTGGGCGTGGGCGTGGGCGTGGGCGTGGGCGTGGGCGTGGGCCCACGCTTACACAAACAAACTAGCACAATTTATAAAGCAGGATCGTACGTTACAACAACGTATCTTCCAAATTTAAAGTATCTATAATTTATTACATGTAAAATGGGCTTTCAGCTTTCTCACATTGCAAGCGAATACGTCCAACTGGTCAGACTTAGATAATTATGTTATACTGCCTAACGATTCTAGTCGGTGGTGCATGGTGTCCCAAGTTTGACTTTGATCCCCCCAATTTAAACAAGTCAAACCTTGACGCTCTGGGCAGTTTGCAAGGAACAGATAAGTACGAGTATATGGACGCCAACAAACCAGGTGCATCAAGCATGCCATTCACTAACTTAAACAAAAACACGGCGTCGAGCATACGTCTTCGGTCCGCAAGTGTGGAGATCCCAAAATGTTTCAACTTATCCTCGTAGCTCAAAAGTTAATTGGGAATGTTATCAAAGATAAATCCTAAATCTTCACTGACCACCGTGCTGGACGAACAAACTAGCTAGACAAGCCCTTTCGCGCGTGGCGGCCGGCGCACTCGTGCCGGTTATGGAGAAGATTGGAAGAGCGACCGAGAGAGCGATAGTCATGGCTTGCACGCGCGAATTTCAAAATATAACTCGCGGGAGCGATTGTGGGAACGGTTGCGTAAAATCTAAAATTTATCGTTTATTGGTATTTTTGTCGGAATGTTTCGATATTTATCGCTGGAGAAAATGAGGCGATCACCGGAAAATTACTGAAATTCGATTGGGTACCTGTTTGCATGCGCTAGTATATACGTATAAAAACCTGGATTACCACATAGGCTACTTTTTATCCCAAAAATCAGTTCCCATGGGATAAAAATGGGGTGTCAAGTCAAGTTGCAACGGCGAGTTTCGTTTTATTTCTTGGTCACCTACTCATTTAATAGTGTAACGCGTACGAAGTCGCGGGCAACAGTTAGTTATTATATATTGAAAGAGCCTTGTCATAACGATAAATAATAATATCTTACATAATTTAAAGAAAATAATTGTCGATGTCAATTAAAATTATGAAAAAAAGCATTCATCCATGCCTGCCTAGTGAGCGACTGAACGAACCAGAGTTTACCCGAGCGCTAACCAAACGATCGAACAGAGTCGGCTGAATCAAAATTCAAATTCAAAATTATTTATTTGGAACATAAACAAAGTACAATAGACAAATGAAAAAGTTGACAACTGCAAAAATTAAAAAAAAAACTGAGAAGCAGTGTCAGCGCCCTCTTCCAAAACCAAACCGAACAACGTTCCAGCTTATAACAAGTCGATACAAGTAAATGTTTATTCTAAATATGATTATGATTTTAAGTTGAATACTGCGTGTGTGTGAGTATGTGTGTGGTGAGTGTTTGTGTGGTGTGTTTGTATGGTGTGTTTGTGTGGTGTATGCGTGCGTGTGTGTGTAGATGTGAGAGTGTGCGCGAGTTTGTGTGTGAATGTGTGAGTGCATACGTGTTCGCTTGTTGTTAAGTTTGCTAGGTAGGAGAGATCAAAATATTCTCGGTATCATCGTTCGTTAGTGACTGAAACCAGGTTTTGCATTTAATTTTACATCTGTGGAATGACAGCGGATAAATGTGAATAGCTTTGTTTACTCTGTTGTACAAAGGACAGCTTATATAAAAGTAGTGTCTTCCAGCTAGGGCAGTTCTGCGGGGCTGTATGCTGCAAACCCTATCAGAGCGACGCTTAAGAGAGCTCAAACTGGATCGAAAGAAAGTTCACCGTGCTTCCGCAAAACTGTCGCTAGGACAAATAGTTGTCGCACTGTAACAACTTCACAGATCGAATATAGGGTAGCAGTGTGAAAGAGTCTAGATTTAGAAGTCATGACCTTCAATACAGCTCTCTGGGCTCTTTCCACTCTCAACATGAGAGTCTTAGTAGAACCGCCACATGCAGTTATACAATACGATAAAACCGATTGAGCTAGAGCATAGTAAACCATTTTAAGGCAAAGAATGTCAGCGCTGTTACGAAGTTGCTTAAAAATGTACATTAATTTTCTGATTCTGGACACTGTACACTCAATATGCGGCACCCATGACATAGTTCTATCCAACCAGACACCTAAATATTTAATACTTAGAGTGCGGTCCAATTTGGGACAGTGGCATGGGTTTGGACCTGCTGCAGAACAGGCATGGGCACGAAGAATGAAAGAGGAGGGAGGTTGAGTTCTGATACTAGGGGAGAAAGTTATGAATTTAGTTTTAGGAACATTTAGAGTAAGAAGGTTCTGGGAGAGCCATGTCAGGACCGATTTAAGAGCAGATTCCGCAAGTGAGTTAGCCTCTGCCCAGTCGTGACCTGCGATTAGAAGAGCTGTATCATCAGCATACGTAAATATACTGCAGTTCGGGAGAGACAAATTGCACAAGTCGTTAATGTATATAAGAAAGAGAGTGGGTCCAAGAACGCTGCCCTGCGGGACACCGAAACTTATACCCTCTTCCTTGCTAGACAAATTATTAATTACGGCTACTTGTCTGCGTCGAATCGTGCCGAATCGAAGAAATTAATGATTCCTCGGAGTCGGAATCAAAGCAAGCAACAAACTAAACTGAACCCGAGCTCTAACGATCCGAGCCGAATCGAAAGAATAATGAATGATTCCGGAGTCGGAGTCATTAGCAATTGGCCGGAATCAATAAGACTATCAACTCCGCGTGCTGAATCGACTCATTTAATTAAATACTCCGGAGTTACTCATCGCTAAGTAGTATAAAAAGCCGTCAAGTTAGTCTAAGGCTGACTAGTTCGCTTTTTTATCCTAGTTACTCATGTCAATAGATTAGGGTAAGTATTACTCGTACGCGATAACTTGGGATCTGCTAGGAATGCGACTCCCCGACCGCTTCCCCTGCACTTCCCCGATGGCGCCCGTATTGTACCGTCGGTCGCATCACTATTTTTTACTAGGGTCGCACTGGCCTACGTCACGTAACGACGCGCTCTGGAATTCTTTTAGTTTTCGTTTGTGTTATTGTTTTGTTGTTGTAGTTTTTGTTGTTATAGTTTGTAAAAAGTTTGTCGACAAAAGTATTGGGACGATGACCTCTTACAAGAGACGAATGAATCGCAATTAATTGTAAATTTATCGGATACCTCTTCGTCAAGTGATTATAGTGAGACTGAGGACGAAGAACAACCTCTAGAAGGCATAAATCCACTAAGTAGTGACGAAGATGAGATAATGTAAATAATAGATAAAATAAATGTATAAACTTAAACATTGTATTTTTATTTTATTCAAATAGTGTAAAAAAGATTAGATAAAAAGCAGCGTCCTCCCGGAGTAACATAATAAATTAGGTTAAAAAAACAAAGACGAAGCCGCGGGCGGCTGCTTGTTATGTTCGCTTTTTTGCGGGCGGTACAAACACGCCAATATGACGTCACCGCGCTCAGGTCCCAACTTATCGCGCACGGGTTAATACATCCCGAAATGGATAAACAGTGTCTACTTTAACGTATTATACAACAAATACATGTAGATGTTTCTACGTGTACCTATTTGGTGTCATCAGACAAATAAATCGGTCTTGCCTTGTTTCTTTTTGTCTTGAAGAAAGATGACAAAGACCTTCGTTTTAGGATTATTAAAATCATCTTAAAAATTTCAAGCCTAGACGGGACTTGAACCCGCAACCTTCCTCTTGATACGAGGATGCACTAACCAACTGTGCTACCAGGCGATTTCACGTCTAGGTCGAAATTAGTGAGATGATTCAGAATTACGACTAAAGCGCCGTTAGCTCCATTTACAGGAAAACTTATACAGTTTTTTGTACCTGCTCAATGCCAAACGTTGCAGTTCAGTACATTGACAAGAGATGTCGCGTTGCTTATTTCAAATAGTATTTTATTTATAGTGTTATCCGAACACAAACGGAAAATTCCAAGATTATTAATATCAATTTAATAATCAATATAATAATAAAATGATTTTAATAATCTTGGAATTTTCCGTATGTGTTCGGATAACACTATAAATAAAATACGACCTTCGTTTTGGTATGAAGTTGAATTATGTACTCCAACTGAAGTATTTAGTTCCTTTAGACTTTGGTAATCAGGGTCATCCTGCACAAGTTATATACTCGATTATATTATGAAAACTGTCCTCTTCCCTCCTACTTAGTAGTCCTAGTTAAATAATCTATTGTATAAACAGTAACACCCTTATTTACTGCACTGCAAAGTTTAAATTACGCTCAACGTGCGTACTATCAAAATAAATGCGACAATTTTCACCGAAACCTTCCAGGATACTTGGTGACTCTTAAATCCTGTCTGATAAGGTTGAATGTGGCGTGTGGTGGTAAGAATAGGGTGCGAAGTAGGGTTTGCTAGCAGGATGCGGCAACGGCAATGTTCACTGGTACTTAGTTACGTACGCAGCTCCCAGTGTGTTTACAGACGCGTTCGGACGTCATTGCGACGAAAGCGCGGGAAACGCGACAAACGAAGTGATACGTAAATTAGTTTGTCTAAGTACAGTAGGTACATAACTAAATAATATTGATAAATTACGTCTGCATTAAAAATATACAAAAAAATATTTAAGCATGAAGTTAGGTAGGTAGTATATTTTTTTAAGTGAAAATTTCTTTAGGCGCGTTGAGCATTTTTTGAGATGGGAAAAACCATTGAACTCGCGACACTGTTACCGACACCTCTGTATATGAAGTGAAAACTTCTTTAGGCGAGTTGGGCATTTTTTAGATTGAAAAAAACCATTGAACGACGACGTCCGTGGCACAGTGGGCGAATGACCGGCAGAGGCTCAGGAAGTAGCGGGTTCGATTCCCGCCGGGGAACAATTGTTTTCATGATCTGCAGATATTTGTTCTGGGTCTGGGTGTTTTTCTATATATTATAAAGTATGTATTTAATAAAAAAATAGTAAGTAAAAATAGTAAAAATAATCAGTTATCTGGTTCCCATAGTACAAGCTCTGCTTAATTTGGGGCTAGATAGCGCTGTGTGAAATATCCAGCAATATTTATTTATTTTTTTAACTCATGACACTGTTACCGACACCTCTGTATTTGAAGTGAAAACTTCTTTAGGCGCGTTGAGAATTTTATGAGATGGGAAAAAACCATGGAACTCGCGACACTGTTACCGACACCTCTGTATATGAAGTGAAAACTTCTTTAGGCGCGTTGAGAATTTTATGAGATGGGATAAAACCATGGAACTCGCGACACTGTTACCGACACCTCTGTATATGAAGTGAAAACTTCTTTAGGCGCATTGGACATTTTTTGAGATGGGAAAAACCATTGAACTCGCGACACTGTTACCGGCATTTCTGTATATGAAGTGAAAACTTCTTTAGGCGCGTTGAGAATTTTTGAGATGGGAAAAAACCATGGAACTCGCGACACTGTTACCGACACCTCTGTATATGAAGTGAAAACTTCTTTAGGCGCGTTGAGAATTTTTTGAGATGGGAAAAAACCATGGAACTCGCGACACTGCTACCGACACCTCTGTATATGAAGTGAAAACTTCTTTAGGCATGTTGGGCATTTTTTGAGATGGGAAAAAACCATTGAACTCGCGACAGCGTTACCGTTACCGGTACCGACACCTCTGTTTATAATAAGTATCTCGTAATTGTTCAAGTTGTCACTTCTGTTGGCACTCCCGGAGTGCCACTTTTTGTTAAGTTTTATTTTTTTTAGTTGAAAGGAACTTTTCAGAAACCTTCAGGTTGGTTCCATAGAAATTTTTAGGGTACTGGACCAAAATGGTAAAAACGGTAGGACCCTTATGGTCCGTTCATTACAGCCTGGTAGCTAATTAGGTACATAACTAAAGATTATAGGCACACGACATCATCGAACTATTGTACAACTAGCTTTTGTATCAGATAAAACAGAATAAAAATAATAGGAAACAACAAAATAAAAATATTGGTGCTTTAGTGACCAACCTAGATTGTGAATAATGTACGGAGTTATGGCCGGCCAGCAAAACAACAGCCAGAATAGATCCAGGACCCTGCCTCGAGAACAGGTAACATTTAATCCTTTAATTTTTTTAATGATGTTAGTCGCTACCTCACCTGGTGGCAGGGCCGGATTAACCCTATCGGGGCCCCTAGGCAATGTAATTCTCGGGCCCCCTTTCCTTTACCATTTTTTTACTTTTTAAAATATATCTTTCTATTACAAAAGTCGAGTCGATCAGATCGACTCCTGCTTTTTGCTCTTATTGAAATGATATTAATGAATAGATTATAGTTATAGATAAGTGTTATGATCCAGATCACATGATGGAGTAGGGAAGATAAATGAGATAATAAGATAATGATAATTTAATCTTATTAAATGCTGATACGTGATAGTTAGACAGTTGAAATTTTCACAGATGATGTATTTCTGTTGCCGCTATAACAAGAAATACCTACTAAAAACAGATTAAAATAAATATTTAAGGAGGGCTCCCATACAACGAACGTGATTTTTTTGCTCGATATTGATAACGGCGAATAGACGCTTGAAATATTCACAGAATATTTGTTATATATTCACTTTAAAAATAAATAATTAAATTAAATTAAAACAAATATTTAAGGGGGGATCCCATAAAATAAAAATGATTTTTTTGCTCGTTTATGTAGATAATGGTACGGAACCCATCGTGCGCGAGTCCGACTCGCACTTGACTGGTTTTTCTTTTTATTAAAGTACTAGCTTCCGCCAGCGCCTATGTGTTAATCCAGTTTAAAATCTACGTACGTACATACCAAATTTCTCCGAAATCGGTATATTCGTTACGATGTGATTGAATAACAACAAATAAAGAAACATCCAAAATTTTCGCATATTTATTATTAGTGTTATACCACCTGGTCGGCGTAAGGAGTGGAACTCACTCAGTTTCGGGTCTGGGGGGGGGGGGGGGGGGGGGGGGGTTGCTAATTCGGGGCAATTCGGCAATTTCAAGTTCGCAAATAAAACTTGTTTCAGAAAGCGCTTAGCCTAGCATCCCGCGCACGTCGTGCTATCAATTCCTTTGATTTGAACCCTAAAACCCTCTGGATACGCCCGATATCGGTGTGAATAATATAGTTCACTCAAATAGCTTAAAAATGACATAAAATGTATCCAAGAAGATGAATCTTTGACAGAAAGTAAAAAGTGCGTCTCATATTGACCCCACAGTGCTGGGTATGCGATAGCTTTAGTGACACAAATATTTTAGGGAAAAGTCTGAAATCCAGAATAACTGTAATTTCTACCCCGAAAAAGTATCTATATTCAATTAACATGAACTCCTGTTATCTGTAATTTGAATGAAACTGTAGGTAGGCATTTCATGGTACTATTTTGATAGTCAAAGATTACAAATACTTAATATATTTTTTTTGTTTTTATGGGAGCCTCGCGAGACTTGGGGCGAACTGTTATTATTTTTGAAGTGAAAACTTCTTTAGGCGCGTTGGGCATTATTTTAGATGGGAAAAAAACATTGAACTCGCGACACCGTGACCGTTACCGACACCGTTCCTGACGATTCAAAAAATACACACGTAATTGTTCAAGTTTTCACTTCTGTCGGCACTCACGGACTGCCACTTTTTTAGGGTTCCGTACCCAAAGGGTAAAACGGCACCCTATTACTGAGGCTCCGCTGTCTGTCTGTATGTCTGTCTGTCCGTCTGTCACCAGGCAGGACCAGGACAGTTGAAATTTTCACAGATGATGTATTTCTGTTGCCGCTATAACAACAAATACTAAAAACAGAATAAAATAAATATTTAAGGGGGCTCCCATACAACAAACGTGATTTTTTTGCTCGTTTTAGCTCGATATTGATAACGGCAACATGTAGACGCTTGAAATATTCACAGATTTTAAGTTATATATTCACTTTAAAAATAAATAATTAAATTTAAATAAAATTAATATTTAAGGAGGGCTCCCATACAACAAACGTGATTTTTTTGCTCGTTTTAGCTCGATATTGATAACGGCAACATGTAGACGCTTGAAATATTCACAGATTTTAAGTTATATATTCACTTTAAAAATAAATAATTAAATTTAAATAAAATTAATATTTAAGGAGGGCTCCCATACAACAAACGTGATTTTTTTGCTCGTTTTAGCTCGATATTGATAACGGCAACAGGTAGACGCTTGAAATATTCACAGAATATTTAGATATATAAGTATATATTTACTTTAAAAATTGAAGACCTCCGAGTCGCAGTGGGCGTACAGCCAGCTGAGACGCAAAAGGTTCGATTCCCGCCGCGGAACAAATGTTTGCATGATCTACAGATATTTGTACCGGGTCTGGTTGTTTTTCTATATATTATAAGTATGCATTTACAAAAAAAAAGTATATAAGTATTATATCTGTTATCTGGGTCCCATAGTACAATATCTGCTTAGTTTGGGGCTAGATAGCGCTGTGTGAAATGTCCAACAATAAAAAAAATTCTCTTAGAATAAAACAAATATTTAAGGGGGGCTCCCATACAACAAACGTAATTTTTTGCCGTATTTTTAGATAATGGTACGGAACCCTTCGTGCGCGAGTCCGACTCGCACTTGGCCGGTTTTTTTTCCTTTGTTTTTATTTGATACCAAGCCCGCCTCTAGCGCTAACCGCAAACGTACAGCTCACAATAGTTAAAATAAAACGAACACTTGTGAACTAGTTTCCAACTCGATAAAGTGAAACAGTTCTTGTACACACGGTTACACATCAAGCTATACATTTTCAGTATAAGCTGACCTCGCATTCTACGAAAAGCCTACACAATGCGAGGTCAGCTTATACTGGAAATGTATAACTTGATATGTAGCCGTGTGTACATAGGTAGGTCACAGTCAAAGTTTCCGGAATTGACCACTTACATAGGTAAACAATATTTAAAAAATTATTACTACATTTGAAAATGGAACTCTTTAGGCGTAGAATAAAATTTCTTTCATCTGATTGTCAATTGTTTTCAAATTGTGGCTGTTTTTTTTATTTGTTTTTTTTTTATTTTTTTATTATAGCAGCAACAGAAATACCTAAATCATCTGTGAAAATTTCAACTGTCTAACTGTTACGGTTCATGAGATACAGCCTGGTGACAGACGGATAGACAGACAGCAGAGTCTTAGTAATAGGGTGCCGTTTGACCCTTTAGGTACGGAACCCTAATGAACAATCAAAGATCAATGTGCAGCAAGAATTGAGAACAGCGGTGTCAAGCTTTATATACCGCGCTTTGAAAAAAATGTGTGGAGATCACCAAGCTCACACGTCACATTGACTAAGTTGCCATTGTATTTTATTTCCTATCTTTCTTGATTAACACGATAAGTGCGGAACAGGGCTTGAAACACCCTGTCCGTGTCTCATCTTTATAGCGGTAAGAAAAAACTTAAACGTCTCTGTCGTGCGGGAGGCATAACTTCCATCTTTTTTTTATATAGTTTTAAAAAACATACGAGTATACTTATAAAATAAAAACACTTAAAAAACCTTAGTAGGTTTGTCCTAGGTGCAAATTCGACATTCCTCTAGTATCTTTATAACTATTTGTATACATGTAAGCAATGTTTATAGATATGTTTTGTTGTGTACGTCGTACATAACCGTGCGTGCGCCGGCTCACATTCCATCGTTATCTGCACAAACATACAGATTGCTCTAAAATGGCAAACTTTATGGAACAATTATTCAAATAGCAGTTTCATCATCATCATCATCATCATATCAGCCGTAGGACGTCCACTGCTGGACAAAGGCCTCCCTCATTGATCTCCAGGAACTGCGGTTGGAAGCGGCCTGCATCCAACGCCGACCTGCGGTTCTTACCAAGTCGTCTGCTTATCTTGTGGGTGGACGTCCTACGCTGCGCTTGCCGGTCCGTGGCCTCCACTCGAGAACCTTTCGGCCCCATCGGCCATCTGTTCTGCGCGCTATATGGCCTGCCCATTGCCACTTCAACGTGCTAATCCGTCGGCTATGTCGGTGACTTGAGTTCTCCTACGTATCTCCTCATTTCTGATTCGATCCCCGTAGAGAAACCCCGAGCATAGCCCTCTCCATAGCTCGTTGAGCGGACTCTGAGCTTATTCATAAGGCCAATAGTGAAGGGACCACGTCTCGGTTCCATATGTCATCACTGGTAACACACACTGATTGTAGACTTTCGTCTTAGGCACTGAGGGTATGTTGGACGAAAAGACGTTT